>OZ010791.1:493158358-494358358 GCA_963932465.1 Maratus speciosus
CTTTGTTTAATATTCATAACTTTTTGTATGAAAACTGATCCTTTTCCAAGTTTTGAGAATGCTTATATAATTAGATCAGGCTGCAGCATTTATGCAAGTCGTATGTTTTTGGAAGCTTGGTACACGAGAACTGCTGATTTAGCAATTAACGAGGCAGGATCTCTACCAATAGAATATTCAGTTTTGTTTTAACTATAATTTTTTGGCAAATTGATGTAATGTTTTTATACTTGTTGAACTTTAAAATCTAGTATGACTTTTACGTTAGGAATTATCTGATGAGGGATTCAGAATGAATCCGAAACGTCCTTTTATATTGTTTTTAGTGTTTTTATCTTGTAATGTAATGTAATGTCTGTTATTTTGAAAAACTTTTTGTATTTCTCGTTTAAGGAGCCACCTCTGCGTTCTGTATATATCATCAACAATTTCTGTCGCATTTTTCATGAAAACTGTTGGTCAAGAAAGTATAGATTTTTCGAAATAGCACTCAAAGCTAGACTGGGAAAGTATATATAGTGGCTTCCAAAAGTGTTCGTACACTTACGAATTTCAATGAAATTGTGTTCTGTCCATTAATTAAAATTAATATTTCAGTAAGAGTATCTAATAATAAGAACTACAACTTTTTGTTAATAAAACTACGTAAAATATTTTTAAAATATCGTAAAACGCTATTAAAAAAAAAAAAAAAAATCAGTAATCAAAAAGTAACAGAAAAATTAAAAAAAATCTTTATATATTAGTAAATACTGTAATATTTCGTTTAATTAGTACTTAGTATGATATCCTTTAGTATAAACAAAAGTTTTTAAACGTCTGGGAATAGATTTTCTTTTTTTTTTTTTTTTGTAGTTTTGCATTAATGTTCATCCATTCATCGATCATTACTCTTTTTAGTATGCTTTTCGTTTTTATGTCGTGTCTTCATACTCTAACCTCTATTTCTTTCCAAATATGCTCTATTGGCTTTAAGTCCGGCAATTGAGGTGATGTTTTCAGAATTTCTGGACAATTATAGAGACAACAGAGCGAACATTGGTGTGCTTAGAACGTGTGCTTAGAATCGTTATCTTGATTTTTATTAAAAAAAAGTTCTTTCCACTACCAAAATTTTGGGCTGATGGTTTTAAATTCTATTTTAAAACATTTAAATAAAGATCATTATTCATTATACCAAATTACCTAGTCCAATATCAAATTACCTATTCCTGATGCTGCCATGCACCTACACGCAAGGACACCTCCGCCGCCATGTTTAACTGTTTCAACAAAGTTCTTCAGATTAAGTTCTTCATTTTTTTTGTCCATACAATTATACGCCCATCGGGGCCAAAAATGTTAAATTTACTTTCATCTGCAAATAAGACATTAGTTTAATACGATTCAGATTTATTTATCATTGATTTTGCGAAGGAAAGTCTAAGCTTTCTGTTTTTCTTATTAATAAAAAAATTTCTGCGAGCAGAACGCCCATTTAATCCAGCGGATATCAGCACCCGTCGAAGAGTTTCAGGTGAAATTGAAGGAGAACAATTTTCATTAAATTCTGTAGCAACTTTTACAGCACTTAAACGTGAATTTTTACAATTTTTCTAATTATAAATCTCTAAACATGTTGTGTTAACTTTGATTGACGAACTTTTCTTGCCTTCTTTCCGACCCGATTTTATTCTTTAAAGCGTTTTCACACATACTGCACCATAGAGTGGGTTAAATTAACTACTTTAGCAATATTCCGAACTGATTTACCACTACTATGATGAAAGATAATCAATTTTTGAATACTTTTAGCTGTTTTCTTAAGACTACGAGCTACATTTAAATATTAAATAGAATATTACGGAGAAATCTAGCAAAACTTAAAGTAAAATCATTTCTTAAATTTCCCCACAATGCAAAAATAAAAATAATATGACAGACGATAATTTTAATTATGAATTTATCCGAAAATGTTTCTGTGTACGAAGACTTTTGAGGAGTATTCTTTCTCTGCCTCCTTCCGTTTTCATTATTATATAAAAAGAAAATCAGTTAACAATAAAAAGAAATGAGGAGCATTATTTAGAATAACATAAATTTGATGTGGAAAAATACTGGACTTCATATTCGAATTCAATTCTATGGAAATGATCTTTTACTGTAAATTTCTTAAGTGTACGAACACTTTAGGTAGCCACTGCAGATTAAAATTTCATTAACACTACGACGGCCGCGTTTTCAATATACCTAGAACGGCCATGAAGGGTTATTTTGACCGCTCTTTCGAAAAAACTAAAAAATGTAATTTTAACTAAAATAATATTAAAAACTCCTTTCCAGGAAACAAGTTTAATGGCAAACTACAAAAAAGACTTACATTTTTAAAATATTTTTCATGAAAATTAAACATTTTACATTCTTACTCTTCCTAGGCAATCGTAATGATATAGAACCCTGAAATTTGATAATGTAAGTGTCATATTTTTTTTTTTTATATATAATTTTAAACATAATATTTTTTTTAATTGTTTTTCAAAGTCAGTAACTTTATTAATAGATTAGAAAAAACATTATACTGAAAATGTAACGTACCTCAGTTTATTTTAATAGCAAAGCAGACGGATAATGTCTTTTCTTTTAACATGCATGGCCCGCAAACGTGTTTCTGGCATCTTGAACACTGTTTGGAAGTTTTATTTCCTTTACAGATCTTGAGTATTTGACACTGCTTTCACTTTCTGTTTTGAATTCCTGGAAGCATTTTGATTTGCTTGTCACCATACAACCTGTTTCGACCAATATAGTTTTTACGGAGTTCATCAGATATTTTCAAAATGTATTCCCGACGACTGACGATTGAGTCAAATGTTTCTTTGTATATCACCCATGAATTTATTGCAGCTAGATCAAATATGTTTAAAAAAAAAAAAAACATGTACTAGCCATCGTTTGGAAGAAGATTTCTTAAAGTATTTTCGGGACATTTGATCCAAAACATCAACACCATACTTAGTAGAATTGTAGACTTGGATAACCTCCGGAGTCTTCTTTTCGTTGTCTGATACATTCAAATTTTTATTAAATGAACTTAGCAAAAGCACATTTCTGTTTTTTTGCACTGGTATGATGTTAAAGTAATACCTTCATGTGAAATTATTTTGCTTGAATAGAGCTCATCTTTTGTTTTTTGAAGTTATATGGCACCTCTTTTTTTGCTCTGTTTATTGTTCCCACCAAACTTAGACCATTTATCTTCAAATTCTTTGCCAGATTCAGTGTTGTAAAATAATTGTCAGTCGTAACATTTCTCCCACTGTTATAAAGGGATTCCATCAAACGATACACTGCGTGTTCTCAAACTGTTACATGAAGCGGCCGCATTTCTTCTTTTCCTAAGTATGGGAACCCATTCAGAACAAACTTCGTTGATAAATCAAGAGCTAACCAAAATTTTATCCCAAATTTGTCAGGCTTTTGCGGCATGTACTGAATAAATTTGCACCTTGCTTTGGTTGGAAATAACTGCTCATCTACAGTGATGGTTTTACCAGGTTTGTAACACGATAGACAGTTTTCAATAAAATTGTTCCAAACTTCGAAAACAAGAGCGAATCTGTCATTTTGCAACCTTTGTGATCTAGTCGATCTGACATCAAATCGCAAGTATCGCATAATTTTTTAAAATCTTTTTCGTGACATAGTTTCGGTAAAATATCTGCTCCCCCATTTTTTAGACCACAAAGCATCGATCGAAAGTCTTTTTGCATGCAAAGCACCCCGGATGTACAGTAATGAAATAAAGGCATCAAGTTCATCTAATGAAAGTTTCCAATTATTATCTCCAGATCTCCGTACTGCTTCAATTTCTGTGCAATATTGTATGTGTTTCAAAATCTTTTCAGTTAGAAAAAGGCTCCAAACACTGCTTGCATTATAAAAGCTAATTTTTCTTTTAGCGTAAGATGAGGGGCCAGCGTTTTCACGCAAAACATTATGCATTCGCTGTCTTCCGCAAGTATTTTGCGATATATTCTTCCATATGGTTCCATCTGCGGCTATTACTTCTGCAGAATTATTTTCATCACTATTAGTTTGTTGATTTTTTCTTCTTCCACGACTATTTTTCCGCCCACGAATACATCCTTGAATAACTTCTTCATCTGTTTCATTATCAGAACTAGAGGATGAAATATTATGCGGATTTTCTATTTGATGTATTTTGAAATAAAAACTCGAATCGGACTCGATATCATCGCACTCGATATCACTTTCGATATCATTTTCATCTTCCTTTTCAGAAGCAGAATTTTCGAATGATAAATCTTGCATTGACTGCACAATTGCTTCCGCAGTCAGAAAGTTTTTCCCGACAGTTCTAAGAGACATTATTAGAATAATAATAATTATTATTATTTAATTGAAAATATCTATTCATATCATTTTCAAACGGAAATAACAAATCAAACAGTACTGCTTCACTAATAAAGCGGTTACTTATTCAAACATTTTTCTGGGTATCTCTGCCGTCGGAGCATGCGCGGAAGCAACAGGGACAGGTGTCCAACCAGCGGAATAAACCAGCTGTTTAGCCCCCTTCTCCCCACACATCTATGCGTTCTTTGTATAAAAACGTCTTTCACAAGATGAAAATAATGATTTTATCTGACAAGTGTTGCATTCAGGGGATGAAAATAATGATTACTCCGGGGGGACTTCTCCCCGGAGATGTAAGATGTCCCCATAGAAGATTTGTGATTTTGTGCTTTCAATGGTCAAAAAGTGCCATTTACCCTCCCGGAACTTTATAATGTCGCCCTCGGACCCACAGAAACTGACAAAAACAAAACAGACCACCCTCTCGGAAAAAAAAAAATGTTTGAATTCAACACTGTATCAGGCGCCGGTCATTTTGACCGTTTTTGGCCGTTCTAGGTATACAAGTTTTTTTTTTTTTTTTTTTTCAAAAACTAACAACAATATTTGAATGGTTTTTTTTTGTATATTTCCAATGAATATTTAGGAAAAGTAAAAAATTATGGGAGCAATAGGTGAAAGCAATACAGAGATATGCGAGATGGAAATGCGTTTACGATCAAATGACCGCCTTGGCCTTTCTAGTGTTAACACAGGACACAAACAGGAAATAAAAATCATTTAATATAATTAAATCAAATTTCTCTGTTAGGAAAACTTTATTCCAATTATTACAACAACAACAACAAAAAATTGTTGATAGATGTGTTTCAAAAGTCACTATAACATTTTAAGGTTTTTCAGACATGATTAGAAATTAATCTATAAGCATTTTTTTCGATATGCTGCCATAGGTTCGTTATGGTTACAGTTGCATCGAGTTAAAACAGCAGTGTTTTTTTTATTTATGCGTCAAACCACATTCGCCAAAAAAGTCTGTGAAACTGCAACGGAAAAATACTTTAAACACTATAGAGTTGGAAATATATAACAATAAATAAAGAATTACATATATATTTAAAATCCCAGAAATATAGTTGAAGTAATTCATATTTCCATGTATTAAAAAAACCCATAAAAAATATAATTTTTTTAAGCAATTCACAAACTCTCTATTTATAACAAGCGAAACAACGATGCGGGGGAACCTTTCATGTTCAAGATGGCCTACGCACAAATATCGCATTGTCACGGATATTTTTCGGAAAAAATATCAATTGCAGTTTACAAATTAGGCATTATTTTCAAGATAAATACTTAATGCTTATAAAAGAGTGGTTTATTGTTGTACCTATTTTATTTTTATACACCATCCGTCCCAAACTAGTTGCGACATTTAGGTCGAAAATTTTGTCCTAAATTAGTTGTTACATTTCAAATGTGGGGAGTCATAAATAACTCCCGATGCAGTTTAGTAGATCGACACCATTTTGTAAGGACTCTACCACCAGTGTACCGTAAAGATAATTTTCTTCCTAAAGAATTAACGATTCATTAACTAGAAGGTAGTTTTATGCGATTGCTGGTGGAAGAATCCTTACAAAATGGGGCGTGGCTTAAGAGCGTGCGAACCCTGGATTTTTTAAACTTATTTGGTACATATTTAAGGAGAGACAGAGGGAATGCTTGGTAAGTAAATGTTGTTGATTGATTATCAATAATTAGTACAGAAGTAATCAAATGTAGCAACTAATTTGGGACAGAGGGAGTACTTATTACTGCTTGAGACAGCTCAGCGCCAATCATTGTCGATGATATTAATTACATCTTAAACGACAATTTGAGCTACGTGATGAGGATGACCTCATATCAGCTAACCTTGCTATATCCTTTCGTAAAATGTGAGCTAATCTCACTCTGGTTAAGCATGTTTAGATAGAGAATTAAAAAAAAATAATACTAAATACGTTCCACATATAAACATGACATTAAAAATTTAATGATACATTTAAAAATTTTCCTGTAAGAAATCCGTTTAATTTTATTTTATTAACTGACATTTTACGAAGTTAAGTAGGATGTTGGTAAGTATTTGAGCTACATGAATAAGATGCATTAATGAGGTATGCGATAAACATGTCAATTATTTCATATTAATATATATTACAGTGAAGAAATTATTGCACCTTCATTTTATGGATTTCATTACCAAGCTGTGTACACTCCTTTGAAGTTACAAGGTGTTTGACACAACTATTCCTGATTGGAAAATTTCAGTATAATATTTCAATCGCAGACGCTTTAATTGGCGTGTTTAACCACAGATATTGTAATATTTCTTTGCGGTTAAATTAGACGAAATGTTGAAATAAATATTCGGGATAAAACCTGGACATGTTCATATATATTGATGGATATATATCGTGAGATATATCACGATATATATGCAATATTTATTTTTAAACATCACAAAAATTATATTAAAAAAAATTTCGAAAATTTCATGTTTGATATTTACTTTCAACATATTATGGTGCCTGATATTTCTGATATATTCTGTCAAGACAGCAGCAAAAGAATTTTTTAACAACATTAACTGTGTCGTTAAGTAAAATAAATACATTTTGATTTAGGAATGACTTCACATACAAAAAATCTTCTAATTTTAAATTTTAGGGTGATTTTGTAAATGTAGAACCAATATTTATGTGAGAGAATATTTACTTAGAACAGCGAATGAAAGATAAGCTGTATAATTTAAGTAAGTTATTTACAGCTTAATAGAAAGAATCTTTTCTGGTTTCGGTGTAGTTTTGTTTAAAGTGGTCAATGATATTAGGGGATAAAAAAATAGAGAATCTTACATTTATATTAAAATTTTTAAATAAAAATAATTAATTTTGTATTTAAAATTTTGCTGTATATTATAAAATATTCTTGATAATTGATCCTAAATTCTACAGTTCATTTTTTGTGAGAGAAAAAAGTAAATCATCTCCATCTTTCATTCATCTTTCAATCAGTTAATCATTAATTTTGTTACATTAAGTGAAAAAAAAACTATATTTAGCAGGGGTCGTACTTGTTCTGAAATTTCAGGACCATGTAATTCTTCGGTACCAGTATATACTTATAGGAAACCTTTTCTTTAATAATGCGAAATTTTGCGTGTTTAACCCATGGAACTATGAATATAGAGGAATTGGCATAGCCTCATAATGGTGAAGCTTAAACTGTAAGGGGTTTTTCTGTGGCTCATTACCGACAAGGCAAACTTCCACCAGTAAATGTGATTTTTTTTTTTTTTTTGCTTATTTAAACGCCTTATTGATGGAGGATTTCAGTCATCGCCCAAAAACGGTATTTATTTATACTGGTGGAGGTTTAGTTAGGAGGTAGTCGACCACCCACCCTGTCCCGGCCATATTATAGCAACCTAAAATAGATCCTGTAAGTGTCAATGAAAGGCACTATAATACCCTGGCGAATTTCCACCAGTATAATCTAATAGAATTTACTACCATATTTGTGAAAACTTTTGCATGAATAAGCCGCTAAAATAAAGCGAATATTTCTATTCAAACCTAACTGGTTGAAGTTAGCTTTGGCGTTAATCAGAAAATGTTGATCCTATGTAAAAAAAATCAGCCGCCATCTTGTGACAAACTCCCCAGTTACTTCAATCGTAACTGGTAGTCTGTACACTATATGTTTCCATCTCTTTATTCATAACTCCATTGTTTAACTTTGATTTATTTTACTATAAAAAGGTACTTACATTTGTCCTGAAAAATTCCTTGAAGCGTATGACCCCTGATTTATAATACTGTTATAATTTTTCATGCTTCGCGAAATATTAGTTTCTAATATGTATTAAATCTTTGAATATTTATGATCATAAATAATTTGACAATTTTGAAAATATTGGATATATATACAGGGTGATTCATAAACATCGAAACAATAGGCTATCTTCTTAAATATTGCCCCTAGGCACATACTTCCAATTGAAAAGTTCATTAAAAAAGGTGCAAAATTTTATGAGATAAATTTCAACTCCATGGGGGGTCTATATGAGAAAATACAAAAATTAAATTTTTGTACGGGCCCCGTAGAGTAAAATTCCCAGTTAGGAAATTTTTCCTTATCTATTCCTGAATTAAACACATAAAAATTCATCTCGATGTCTTTCAAATTCCCAGAGATATCAAAATCCAAAATTCGTGACTTACACCATTTATCCATGCCTCTGAGCGACGAGTTTTTGACTCATTTTGAATGCAAGATAGGGATCAGTCACAAATTGTACATTATTAAAAGTCGATATAAGACAGTGCCTCTCTTTTGGGCATAAAATAGTCAGCGTACATATTTTACGTTAAACTTGTTTTCAAAGTATGCTGGTGGTCTGCACTAGAGGTCTGCACGGTTCGAAATATCTAGGTCCGGTCCCGAACCGACCCATAGGGAAAAAAGTTAGACCCTGCCTGGAAAAAAGTTCAAATCGCAGCCTGGCCCGGCCTGACTGAATTTCTAGATAGTTTTTTACATCGATATGGTTAAAAGTTGTTTCGTATGGAGGAGTTCTGACCAAAAATACTTATTATATCTTTTCTTTTTTCATGTTTATATTTATTATTTTTAAAGAAGTGCAAAAATATGTGATTATTTGTTTTATTAAATATTTATA
This sequence comes from Maratus speciosus, assembly GCA_963932465.1. Classification (NCBI taxonomy): domain Eukaryota; kingdom Metazoa; phylum Arthropoda; class Arachnida; order Araneae; family Salticidae; genus Maratus; species Maratus speciosus. The sequence continues at coordinate 493,167,444 of OZ010791.1, forward strand.
TGTAAATGACTAACTTCTCCTTTAATAACGTTAAACCATATTCCATGAGTTAGAAACAATGAAAAATGCTATAAAGTAAAATCTTTTAAGATCCAATCACATAGGGGAAAAAAAAAGCGTCATTGGAGTTCCCTTCTTAGGAGTTGTAAATGTAGTCTATTATTATTATATTCATTTTCCATGGATCAACAGATTTTTCCGTTTAAGAAAGGATTCCGTCATAGGCAGATTTTTTTCACTAGTTTTACTGTATTTCAAAATTTTTGCCTTAAAATCTACTAACCTTTAAAAATATGAAATTTAAAATTTTATTGTAAAATAATGGCCATTTAAAAACATATGCATTTGTTGTAAAGGTTTTTAGGCTGAGCCAAATTTTAGTTACACTAGATTATTTTAACACAATTATTCTAATTGGTAAACAATTTACATATAATACAAATTTTAGTTATTTTTGCACGGGTTAGGTCCGTCAGAGATAATGATTTTAATATGGGTTGTCTCGAGACCGGGACTGTAAATTTCGCCCAGGGGAGACCTAGGAATAAGGAAGCCAGTCCCGGTTCGGTATAACCAGTGGTCGAGAGGTACTGTTCTCATGCTGGGTTCGAATCCAATCGTGTCCTTCGGCCCAATCATTCGGAGTTTTCAGTGGTTTTCTTCGGACATTGGATATCCTTGCGTAAATACTGGTTAGGTTCTCTTATAAATATCTCCACGGAAGGCACCCTACGTTTAGGGCCCACATCCCTCGTATAGATAATTGGACGTCATAAATCACACCAACACCCGCTTCGGTATGAAAAAATACGATCGGCCCGGCCTGGCCGAGTCTTCAGAAAAAAGTCTCCAATCCCGGGTCTGGCCCGGCCCCCAGTATACAGACTTTTTTATCGGCCTCGCCGGAGCGATAAAAAGCCTGAATTTGTAGGGGCTAACATTATAAAAATTTCTTAATTGGCATGTTTGAAAAAGCATTGTTTCAAATTCTACATTAAACATTTATTTATGGACATTTAAGTAGTACAAAAAGATGGTGGAAACGGCAAAAGTTAAACTGAATCGGAAGTATATGCTACCGAAAGAAGTAACTTTTTCACGTGCAATTTTTTAAAGTGCATTTAAATATTTTATTAGGAGCCAATCAATGTTTAAAACTTTAAATGCGGTTTTCTGCATGATGTTTTTTAATTGTAAATTAAAAAGGTGCAAACTTGGAACATGTCTTTTTTGATTATTTTACATTAATTTTGTTTCAGCAAATTGAAAAGAAAAATTACTTTTGAAAATAGGATTTTTTAAAAAATAAATTACATATTTTTAAGCAAATATTTTTAATATTTTTAAAATTAAAATTAAAAAAATTCCTGAAACAAAACTAAAAGTATACTTTCCTCTTTAAGTAATTGAAAAAAAAAATGAAATCCGATGAATAATGTTTCGAGTTGTAAAGAATTTAAATTAAATCCGCTTAAAAAAAAATTAAACATTTAATTAAAAAAAAAAAACTATGCCAAATATTAGTACGTGATTTTGTTTGCAAATTATACGGTTAACCATCACAAAAAAAGAAAAAATAATCAAAATTCTAGCTCAACAAATATATTTTTTACATGTTTCCTAGAACTCTTAAACTAACATTGTTTCTTCGATTGCACGCATTTCAATTTGTGTCTAATCCCTTAAAACCTGATGAATTATTTAAACGGCCATAACTCTGCGAGTTTTTCAGATATAAAGATGCAATTTTTTGTGCTTCATTCAGGAATGGATAAGGAAAGTTTTCTTGATTGGAATTTTTACACTACGGGGGCCGTATAAAAATTTAATTTTCGTGTTTTTTCAAATAGATCCCCTATGGAGTTGCAACTTATGTCATTAAATTTTGCACCTTCTTTTATGAAACTTTGCAATTGGAAGTATGGGTCTAGGGGCAATACTTAGGGAAATATCCTATTGTTTCGATATTTATGAATCACCCTGTATATATATAACCAATGCGTTTTGTTGTGCTAACTTAAGGACCAGAAACATGGACGTTAACAAAATGGATGGTACAAAGATTACAAACAACACAGAGAAGTATGGAAAGATGTATGCTAGGTATAATTAGAAGAGACAGAAAAAGAATAACATGGATAAGAAGCCAGACGAAAGTTTTTGACATCATTGAAATAATTAAACGGCTAAAATGGAAATGGTCTGGGCACATTGCAAGAAGACAAGACAATAGATGGAGCACAAATACTTTACAGTGGTATACCAGCGATGTAAAACGGACAAGAAGGCGACCTCAAGTAAGATAGAGTGATGAAATCAGAAAAGTAGCCGGTATAAATTGGATGACTAAAGCATTAGACAGGAAACACTGGAAAAGTCTGGGGTAGACCTACATCCAACAGTGGATTGAAAACGGTTGTTGATGAAGAAGAAGAAGAAGAAGATATATATATATATATATATATATAATATCGGACATATATCGAAATATCGGATATTTTTTTATATTTTCCAAAATATCACGAAATTTACGAACGCAGGAAAAACTTATTAGCTCCCTAGTTATGAAACTTCTAGTATAAAATAATTGTAACATACATCTAAAGAAAAAAATCATATTTTTAAAGGGAAAAATGAAAAAGAATGTATCTCTTTAATATAAATAATTAGCAAAGAAGTGATGAATCATAATCCCAATAAGGCTTTTTATTTATTTATGTGTGAAAACAGTAAAGGCATTTTTTTTAAAGGCAGAACAGAAATTTTACAAAACAAAGCATAAGATAAATTTTAAATTTTGTTGCATCAATGATTGTTCATGTTCGCGCATGATTCAAAATTTTTAATCATCTGACATTTTCTCCATAATTTAATTATATTATTTAATTTATTTTGCTTTATTCTTTTTTCAATTTTGAAAAAGATTTTTGAAATGGAAATGTGATTTAATATGGGTCGTAATTTAATATGCTGTATTAGACTGTGATGAATCATTTATGTGCTTGGTTGCTCAGATAATTTTAATAATGAAAAATTAAATTACAAATAATTTTACATTATGAAAAATTTCCACTTTCTAGATGGTTAAATGCTTTTGGTTTTTAAATATTTCAACTAAGTGACTTTTTTGTTAAATTATATTTATTGAGCTATAAAATTAGTTAATAATTCTAAAAAGCGGAAAATTTTAATATATAAAAAAATGTATTGAACTAGCCATTGGACAATCAATACTTGTAGAATTTTATTTCAGTGTGTTACAGAAGTTTAAGTATGTAAAGGTTTTTTTCATGTATTATTACATTTTGCATAAAAAACGCTAACAGTTGGAAATTTTCAATTCATTTAAAATTAATACAATTGTCCGATTTTTTATAATTAATATAAAAAAGTATTATATTTTTCTGACTAAATTATTTTATATTTCATTTTACGATGAAGCAAATAACGTATTGTGTAGGCACAAATATGATTCTGCGAATTTGAACACCTTCATTTTTTTTCTGAAAAACTCATAAATTTAAAATGTATAGAAACAGTATACTGCTATTTTAAGAAAGATAAATTATTTAATTTTCGAAAAGATTCTTAATTAGATACATCAAAATATAATCTTAATGAATTCAATCATCTTTGATAAAGAAAAATGCCTGTTGTTATAAAATATTACTTTGCAATTTTGTAATAAAAAGTATTTGAGAAATCTAATATTAATAAGACTGACTATATTTAAATATATATCAAAAGTTTGGATAAATTGAGGTATTTTCTTATTTAATCTTAAATATATATATATATATATTTTAAATATCAACAAATGCAAATTTAAAACGAGATTTTAAAAATGCCTTATTAGCAGATCTAATTTAACTTATGGTTGGTTGGTTGTATTTATGACGGCCAATTATCTGCACGAGGGATATAGGCCCAGGGGGGGGGTGCCCTTCGTGGGGGTCTTTCTAAGGGAACCTAACCCGTATTAACGCTTGGAAATCCAAGGTTCGAAGAAAACCACGAAAACTCCGAACGATTAGGCCGACGGGCGCGAATGGGATCGAACCCAGCACCTCCCGTCTACCAGATTCGAGAGCAGAACCTCTCAATTTAACTTATGAAATGATTAGGAACAATACGTTAAACACAGTATGTCCAATATATTTTCTCCATATAGCATACATGCTTATCTTATTTCTATGATTATAAAAGAATGCATACAAAGTACCATAAAAAAAGTTTTTTTAGGTAGATTTTGTATGAAATACAGCCTATTAAATTCTCTCCAATGTTGGAATTTCTGAAAACAGATTTTTTGCAGATCTATACCTATCATGACCCTTAGAACCAAAAAAAAAAAAAACACCATCAGTTCAAAACTTTATATATCAGCATATATCTATATATATAACTACATGAAATCAAGGGCAGAAAATCGTGGTCAAGTTCGTTAATGGGTAAAATCGGACCAAAAAAATAGAAACGGGGAGGTTTTTTTTTTTTTTTTTTTTTTTTTTTTTTTTTTTTTTTTTTTTTGTAAAAACAAACTAACAAACAAACAAAAATAACTTCTTAATTCTGATACATATCGTATCAGTTTAAAGTTATTATTACTTCTAGGGAAAGGTCGGAAAATTTATGTATGACATATTTTCAATATCATTAAAATGTCCTCAAGGGGGAAAATTGTATTTTAAGAAGAAAAAAATTCCAAACTTCGTTAAATCACAAGATGCGAAATCTGCTTAAATTTATTATAGATTTTCATAATATTATCCACAACTTTTATACCAGCAAGTTTTTGATAGGACAATTTCTTACAGGAAAAGAAAATAATAAAAACTAAAAAAGTGGCTGTTGTAGAAGAAAAAAAAGTCACATCTGCGTTAATCCGCCACTAAGGCGAAAGAAAAGTACCATTGGCGTAATGAAAAGTGTTGACAACCCACAGAAATGCCTTATATATGGGTTGCTTTATTGGAGCATAATGGAAAAAAAACTTCGTCAAGAGCGGCCAGATAAATTCGTTAAAATTGGTTTATCTCTAATCTTGATTTAGTTTTTGTTGAAGAAAACAGAACTTAACGTCGAAATCTACCTGTACCGGAAGGGATTTCTTTTTTATATAAATGGAAATTTGGCAAAAAAGAATTCCAGCCTGGAAATATAGGTATAATGTACGATTTCATTCCAAAATATGAAATAATTCAAAAAATCTGACGCGAAAAAAAAAAAAAAATCTTATACATCTTTTATATTGGTCTTATGTTTTTCCGTCCGTCTTATATGTTTGCATTCGTCTTGTAACATGCATATGCAATACTGCAAAAAACCACAAGAGATATTTCTAAAAAATAGAAAGTAGAACCAGAGAAACCAGACTAAACACAGTTTTAGTCTGGAAATAACTATATTATCTATAAATCCGTGAAGTTCACATAAAAAAAAAACATCAGATCAATTGACATCTGGTTCACAATTTAATAAAAATACTTTGTAATATTTTGAGATAACATATATATTTAACATTTAAAAGTAACTGCTTACATTTACAACACTGATCCTTTTTAATTGTAACTGGCGTAATTATTGGATATTCTTCGGTGGTTATCTTAAAAAGCTCAGGTAATGTTATTTAATGCACAGTCTGTTTAACAAGAAAGTGTCTGCCGTAATCTGGAAAAAATAACAGCTGTGATTATTATTTTTTTTAAAGTAGATTTTTCAGCTATTTTGCAATTACCTAAAACTTCTTGAAATCCCCTCCGTTACAAATTATAAGGTAATACCATTTACACTGATGAGATTTCGATAAGATTTTCTGCATATTCATTTGAAAAATATTGACATACATTTTTTAATCAAAAATTCTACCGCCTATGTTAGCTTTCTTAAATTTAATGTAAGACCATGCATTTTCAGTCGAATTAGCATCTGGATATCTTGACGGCAGTTCCGAAATACTACAGTTAATTTTGCCGTTTCGTCTCATCATATATTTTCCTGTGATCATTACGGCAATTGCCTTGTTGCTGCCCTAACTTTTCTGTCAGAAGCAAAATAATAATAATAATAATAATAATAATAATAATAATAAATAGCAGACTACATCTAGAATTTCTGGTAGACTGTTAAATTTTCTTGACGTTACTCGGCGATCTCTCTATCCTACTCTGCTATTTTCGCCGCTCTATTGACCTCTTCAGCAGATTGTCCACATTTGTAACCTACAAATATCGCTTCATCCACTTTTTAACGACAAACTAAAACTTCCGCATATATTGTGTAATGTGCAGTCACTTTGTATTTCATTTTACATTCGCACAATTATCTGAAAACACTGCTTGGAATCTGTTCAGAAATTCATTGTAATAATTATGCATTAATTGACATTTACGATGAAATTCCTCGGCAAAATACACACTGCGCATAAGAGCATGGAAAAATTATTAACACATATTAAGCCACGTATGGTTGTGGTGGTTCCTTATCATATAACGACTTTCACTTTCTAGTTGAAAAAACTGAATATAAAAATTCTAAAATAATGCTACCTATTATGTATTTTCTGCATTAGAATTTTTTCCCAAATAATCGATTTTTCTTTCAGATGTAGGAGGCCTGTGCCACATTTAAGTCATCAATGTCCAGCCAATTATTATTTTAAAATTCAGAAAAATTGAATATTTATACAGCCTCAAACTCATAAAATTTATTTTTAGAAAACTAGGGGGGTCGGCCCCCTACGAGCTACGCTCGCCAACCCCCGTCCAGACACCGCAGACCCTAAATGCACGCTAATTTGATCGGCTTTAAAAAGATTTCGAAAGATTGAATTATAATTTAAAAAACAGTGGCGATCTCCCTATAAACGAATTTCTATTCATTTCTCTTTGATTGGGGAATTTTAACGCCAAATCCGCTGCGGTACTACTTGATTATCCTGTCGACCAATTTCGCCAAATTATATAAATCGCCAAACCACTCGCCAAATTATACAAATTGATATAATTTTTATTTTAAATAACGAAAGAACAAATAAATTCGTACAACATTAATAAAAACACAAATAAAACGTCGAAATAAAAATAACCTGATGACCTATACACGTGTAACAACATTTCAAAATAAGCTAATATAAAAGGAATTAAGTAAAGAGAGTCTTTGTCCTCCTGGTATTTTTTAACAAAGCGAAAAGAAAGTTCTTTTAAATGAGACATTTTAAATTAATTCTCAAAATAACAAATAAATGTCTAGCGCAATTTCTAAATTTAAACTTTTTTGCAAAATTATTTTGTGTTCATTTTATGTAATAACTATAATGCGACGTAAATATGACGTAATTTCTCCTAAGACTTCTAACGCATGTTAATGAATTTATTATTTTACAATATCCTTTCTCTTTTAAAATTCACGTGTATACTTTTTATGACGTAATTTTTAATAAGTTCCTGCTTTTTATACGTAATTATTTAATTTTAATTTGAAAGTTTTTTTCCTGTTTATAATAGTCACGTGTAAATAAATTTTTAATTTGAAGCAAACATTATTGTTTGCGCTTTTTATACAGTTGGCAACAGTTTAAATGAGTACAATTTTCTGAAATCTGTAGAAAATATCTCTAGAAATGCTGAAAATTTGAATTTAAAATAGAAATAAAACCGGAAAAAATGAGTCAAAATAAAAAAAAAATTAATGCAATCTGCACTAACGCTAAATTCTAACGCATAAAATGATCTAAAAATGATTACACTGCCATGTATAGTTTTTGCTGCTATAAAACTTTTTTAGTGGAACGATTTTGTCCAACTTTAGCATTAAATAACTCTTAAAATAATTCTTCGATTTGAAAACTGTCTGCATCAGCGTGTTTATCAAACATTTCTGTATAAAACCACCGATTTTCATATTTTTGTATGCATTATTTTTGTTAATGTTAACGAAGAAAGGCCTCCGGTAACAAAAAAATCAAAACCGGCGGCGGCGGCGGTGACAGCGGTAGTTACTTTTTTTTAGAATAGAGAGAAACATTGTATTTGATGTATCAGGTAAACAAGTACAAAATGAGTTTTGTATAACAAAAACATATCAAGTTATGACATTTTGAATTTTAAGTGCTTTCTGACGGAAAAAAGGAAAATATGACATTTTTAAATGCAGTAAATGTATCTATGAACAATGTTGTATACGAAATTTCCCCTTTTATTGAAGAGATGGTTTTCCGTTTTGTTAAAGAAATGAACTAGACACCAACTATAAATATATTAAAGCTCAAATGTTTTCGGTGACCTGTTTAGAATTCGACTATAATAAATATCTTTTTAAAGAAACAAACATGCACGGAGCTGTACATATGTAACTTTATCAACTCTTTGGCAATTCTGGACCACCTCCTACCTTTATGATATCATACGTTACCAGTCCTCGAACCCCTCCCCCCTCCTAATGATATCGTAATCCGTGTCTAAAATTGCTTTTTATTTTTACATTTCTTTTCCTTTCATTTGCATTTTATATGTTTGCAATGATATACAGATCTGATTATACATTTTTTATTGATATAATTTATTACTGATATAAATAGAGGGGAGAAGACAATAAAATATTAATAATATATAAGAAATAGCTTTATATCAAATAACACATTAAAGGAAGTTTTACTATTTAAAAGTATTTAATAATAGATTTTTGTTACATGATACATTCAACACTAATGTGCGCCTTTCGTGTGGAGTGTGTAAGCGGAACTCCTTTTCAACAAAACAATTGTGTAACATGTGTGCACATTTTTTTCTAGTAAACATAACATGTATCTTTTTCAATCTGGTTTCTCTGATAAGCATTATAAGATGCATATGGTACAAGGATAGGGATGGCGAAAGTAGGGATGTTCCATATTTTGGAATGAAGTTGTTTCACAATCATTTAATTCTTTTACAGTGGAACCCCTATTTAACGACGTTCACGGGACCGTTCAAACACGTCGTTAAAAGCGGGAAAACGTTAAATCGAGGTTATAAGAAAAACACTTTGTACGTTATATGAAATATCGCTGCGATTATAAAATTAAGTTTAAATTAATTAAATTAAAAGTAGAAAATAAATCATTTGTATGTAGCTAACACATTTTGTTACTTTAATAACAGAACAAAACTTACATTATTTTTTCGCGAAAAATCTGAGATTTTGGTTTCAATGTTTGTTTTAGATTACAAAACGCGCAAGGAAATCTCAAGCATTAAACTCAAGCATGAAAATTCTTTTTCTTGAGCCTTATGTCCTTGAGAAAATAGTTTCATTTTTCGAAAAATACCTTGAAAATAGGCTTAATTTTAAAATGACACTGATTCAACAACTGCAGATTCTTTTTCATCATCGATTTCACCCGAAGGCGGTTCGGTCAGTTCAGCAATCGACAACGATTTTGTTTCGCAAGTTTGTAATTTGATGTCCCATTCTGCATATTAATAAAATTTCAATCCATAATTCCGACTGATTGAGCATCAGTAGAATCGTTATTACGTATGTGATCAAAAGCAGACGGTTCCGATGGGACCGGTGTCAGAAATCCAATTTTTTTAAAGCTGAGGTAGGTGCAGTCTCTTGTAAGCGTTTTTCATGCCTACAATATCAAATATAGACCTTCCAACATGTTTATCTTCATCTTGGATTCTTGTTAGTCACTGGTGTTGACAAAAGATTCCAACTGAAACAATGCATTTCGTACAATTTGTTGTCTGTCAGCTGCTTTGAAGGAATGAATTATCCCCAAGTCACAGGGCTGTAACGTATTGGTACAATACGATTTTTTAAATTCTAGGTGAACATTTCTTAATGTTACATTCTTGTGCGCTGTGCATTGATCTACAAGCAAAATTATTTTACGGTCCTCCGATTACATTTTCTCATCCAATTACCGAAATTAATCTTGAAAAATAACTTCCATCATACAGGATTTTCTATTAGTTTTTTAACTTGGGGGAAAAGTTTTGTTTTTAAAACAATGAGGATTTTTAGAAAGTCCAATAACAAGCGTTACCATCATCATCACAGCACAGTAAAACAGACTTTTTTTTTTTTACATCTTCTTCAGTTACATTATTCTCCTTTTAATGTGTATGTCTTATCTAGAATGAGATTGAAAAATTAACCTCTCTCATCAGCATTTAAAATATTTTGCGGAGTATCATTTTCTACCAGAGATGGTAATACACCCCTTTCTCCAGTCATCAACTGTGTCTTGATCGTCGTTTGCAGATTCACCAGACACTGATCTGTATGCTAATTTTGTCTCTTTTTGAATCTGACGATCCACTCATTTGATGCGAAAAAACTTGTCTAAAGCCTAAGCTAAGAAATATTTCCGCAGTTTTATCTCTTAATATTGTTCCATTTATAGGAATATTTGCAGAGCGTGCTTGGTAGAGACATTCAATTATTTTTTTTTCCATATTCAGCATATAGAGGCTTTTGGGGTTTTAACCTTTTTTGAAGCAATTCCTTGTGTATCTTATTTTGTTTCTACGGTTCTTGATGACTTAAATGTGATTTATGTATAAATGTTTCAAGTTCAAGGAATTCCGCCAGTTCTGAAAAATTCTTCGATTTTTCGATAATGCTGACCTTATCGGCAATAGAGAATCGCTTCCATTTTGCAATCATTTCTCGCTGAACGAAACGAACAACATTATTTTTTATATCCTTCAGTTCTGTTTCTATTGGAAACATAACACTATTGCTCCCACGGCCCCTTCCTCTGTAGAATATTTCAGAGTCGCTTTCGCGGGCTTCCCTGGCTTCCCCTTCGTCTATCACTCGCCTGATCACTGTAATTTTTTGGAATAGCAAAAAAAAAGTATTATTTGACCTTTTAGTTTTTATATAGATGTAAATTTGAATGCAGCTGCAGGCTTCTTTGTCTTCAAAATGGAAGAAATAACTATTATTTGAATTATTTAGATTTCGTTTATTACAGGAAATATCTATTCAAAGGAAAGCAAAAATATAGATCGAAAAAGCTCAAAAGATTAAATATTGTTAAAATAAAAGTTCATTTTCATTTAAGAAAGCTACATTAAATGCAAAAAGAGTTCAAAATGCGACTTTAAAAGCGAGTGTCTTTTCACAGGGTTGGTATAAACATTTGGTGAGACCAGGCTGAAACGACGATATAAACGGGAAGCGTTAAATGCGGGAATCATTAAATCTGGGTCCCACTGTATAAACAGACCATTTTGATTCAAAGAAAATTTAAAGAAATAAAGAAAAATTTGGTTGGATCAAAAGTGATTGATTAGATTAAAAGACAAACCATCCTTCCCCCTCGAATATCTTAAGAAATAATGTGCCAGACCTCTCCTCCCACTAATGAAAATTCTAGAATAATCCAAAAGAGTGCACCAAAAATTTAAAAGATTATTCTAAGTAAAAAAAAAAAAAAAAAAAAAAAAATACTAGTTCCTTGTAGAAGAAAATATTTTTGGGAGTAATATAGAATGAAATACTGAAAGAGTACATATGCAGATATAGTGTATATCCTTGACGATAGTTATAAAGTTTTAGCAGAAACAGTTAACTATTTACTAATTTTTTTATGTTACACATCTACACTGCTTTTAGTAAAATACAAGAAGAATGTGCTGCTTATATATTTTTCATTTGTATATTAATCAACGATGCAAAATGTATCTTTAATATTATACATATTCCATTTCCATAAAATGAATGCTCAGAATGCAATGACTATTTTTCAAGGATAAAATTTCCTGAAAACTGATTAAGTTCTTTGATTAAATTCCTTTAATAACATTCTAAATTATCGTGATATTTTGAACATTTTTTAAAGTGAACGTAGATTGCAATTTGTGTTAAATTTGGTGGCCGACATACACACATCTATCTACAGTATGAAAATATTTTTCAAAAAATAAATATTTATCATCAATAACATATTTATATTTTTTTCAAAGAGGTCACTACATTATTTTAAAGATATTTTATCATTATTCACAAGCAGAATCACATAAATATTTAAATAAGAGTTCGTCGAGCTATAAAAAATCTATAGTATCGATAGCATAGTATGTCGAATGCCGGATTAGTGAAATTATACTTGTCAAACTTTTCTTTTTAAATTTTGATATATATTAAGTTTGTTCATATGCAAATAGGAGATTCTTTAATCGGTTTTTAACTTTCTTCCCCATACGATATTATTATAAAAAGTTCCAAACAGGTATGTTTTCCATTAAAATAAAATATTTTAATATTATAAGAACTTTATTATAAACTAACAAATTATTTTTTCAGCAGTTTTACACCAGTAAGGAGCAAGAGTTCTAATATATAAAAAGGAAAAATTGTCTGTCTGTAATGCTATACAAATCCACAGTATGGAGGCCAGAATTGTGAAATGTTACGTACATGTGTATTAAAACACAGCCGAGGCAACTAAAGTAAACCGGAATCGAATTAAGTTATAGTTCATTTTTAATTAATAAAAAACCACCAATTTTAAAACAATTTGCTATCAAATTTAACCATTTTTCGCTTTAGTAGTTGCCAAAAATGAAAAAATCACAATTCTTACCACAACAATTACCTTTCTGTTGCAAGACGCATTGCATATTACGTACGCCACGCTGCACTAAAAAGCTGTAGCGGGTATTACGATAATTCTTTTACCTCATCTATATCTATACTCATCTATACTCCTATTATAAAGAGGAAAAAATTGTTTATTTGTCGGAGATAAGCTCTGGAACTACCGAACCGATTCCAAAAGTAATGGTATCAAAATGATGGTGTTTGTCCAACTTAGAACATAGGCTATATCTTATGTCGGTGCCACTACCCCAAAGGGGGTGTAGGAGCAAAAAATGTTCTAAAAATGCGATTTTAGAGTTACTCAAGGGCTTAGAAATATGAAATTTTGAATATTAGTTACTTATAAGATATAAATGATATCTAAGAACAGTTCTTAAACAATTCGAAATTTAAAAGGGGTGAAAATGCACAAAAAGCGTTCTAAAAAACGTTCTAAATGGTAGTTTCTACCCAATTTCAGGAAATATAAACCGATTTAAAAAATATTGATGTCAAAATGATGGTGACAACGCTTGCTCCAAGATAGGCTATGTTTTATGTCGGTGTCACTACCCCAAAGGGGGTGCAGGAGCAAAAAACGTTCTAAAAATGCGATTTATGTGTTACTCGAGGACCTAGAAATATGAAATTTGAAATATTAGCTACTTATTAGATATAAATGATATCTAAGAACAGTTCTTAAACAATTCGAAACTTAAAAGGGGTGAAAATGCACAAAAAGCGTTCTAAAAAACGTTCTAAATGGTAGTTTCTACACAATCTCAGGAAATATAAACCTATTTAAAAAATATTGATGTCAAAATGATGGTGACAACGCTTGCTCCAAGATAGGCTATGTTTTATGTCGGTGTCACTACCCCAAAGGGGGTGCAGGAGCAAAAAACGTTCTAAAAATGCGGTTTATGTGTTACTGAAGGGCCTAGAAATATGAAATTTGAAATATTAGCTACTTATTAGATATAAAGGATTTCTAAGAACAGTTCTTAAGCAATTCGAAATTTGAAAGGGGTGAAAATGCGCGAAAATCGTTCTAAAAAACGTTCTAAATGGTGGTTTCTACACAATCTCAGGAAATACCAAACCGATTTAAAAAATAATGGTGTCAAAATAAGGGTGTCAAAATGACGGTGACAACCCTTGCTCCAACATAGGCTATGTTTTATGTCGGTGCCACTACCCCAAAGGGGGTGCAGGAGCAAAAAACGTTCTAAAAATCCAATTTTTGCGTTACCGAAGGGCCTAGAAATATGAAATTTGAAATATTAGGTACTTATTAGATATAAAGGGTTTCAAAGAACAGTTCTTAAACAATTCGAAATTTAAAATGCGCGAAAAGCGTTCTAAAAAACGTTCTAATGGTGGTTTCTACACAATCTCAGGAAATATTAAACCGATCTAAAAAATAATGGCGTCAAAATGATGGTGAAAAACCCTTGCTCCAACATAGGCGATGTTTTATGTCGGTGCCACTGCCCAAAGGGGGTGCAGGAGCAAAAAACGTTCTAAATTGCGGCTTTTGCGTTACGGAAGGGCCTAGAATCGTGAAATTTGGAATGGTAGTTAGTTATAAGATATCAATGATCTCTAAGGACATTTCCTAAAAAAATCGAAATTTAAAAGGGGGTCAAAATGCGCAAAAAGCGCTATAAAAAACTTTCTAGATTGCGATTTCTATGCAATCTCAGGAAGTACTGAACCGATTTCAAATATAATGGTGTAAAAGTGATGGCGACAGATCTTGCTCCAAGATAGGCTATATTTTATATCTGTTTCCACTACCCCGGAGGAGATGCAGGAGCAAAATGCGCGAAAAGCGTTTTAAAAAGTTCTAGATGCCGATTTGTCGGCAATATCTCAGGAAGAATGAATATGATTTCAAACGTAATGGTAGGAAATTGATGCTGACAGCTCTAACATAGACGTTATTTTATGTCTGTATCACTATCACCAAGACGTTGCAGGAGCAAAAAAGCGTTCTAAATTTCGATTTTTGTGATCGGTTGGGGCTAGCAACTTAAAATTAGGCAAGGTACATATTTATTAGCTATAAAGGATCTTTAAGAACAGTTTCGAAAAAATTGGAAATTTAAAAAGCGGTGAAAATGCTCGAAAAGCGTCCTAAAAACGTTCTAAATTACGATTTCTACTCAATCTAAGGAAATACCAAAGCTATTTCAAAAGTAATGGTTGCAAATCAATGGTGACAGCCCCTGCTATAACATAGGTTATATTTTATGTTGCTGTCACTACCATCTGAGGGTTGCAAAAGCAAAACATGTTCTAATTTGCGTTTTTTGCACAACTGAGGGGTCTAACACTTTGAAGTGTGGCATGGTATTTACTTACAAGATGCAACTGCTTTCTAAGAACAGTCGAAAGAAAATTCCAAATTAAAAAAAATGAAGTGAGTGAAAAGCGTTATAAATTACAATTTTTAAGCAAACTTATAAATTACCAAACCGATTAAATAAATAATGATGACAAATTGTTGGTGACAGATTCTGCTCAAACATAAGCTATATTTTATGTCTAACCCACTACCACTAGAGGATTGCAGGAGCAAAAAACTTTCTAAATTGCGATTCTGTGATACTGAAAAGGCTAGAAACTTTAAATATGACATGGTAGTTACTTATAAAATATAAATGCCCTCGAAAGAACGTCGAAAATAAATTCGAATTAAAAAGGGGTGAAGCGAAGGGGAGGTGCGAAAAGCATTTTAAAAAATTTCTAAATTACGATTCTATGCAATTTCAGGGAATATAAACCGATTATAAAAGTAATAGTTGCGAATCAGTGGTAACAGTCTCTGATCCTACACAGGCTATATTTTATACCAGTGATTCTACCACCTGTGGTTCACAGGAACAACAAACGTTCTAAAAAGGGGCTTTAAAAGCTTTTTAAATTACGTTTCTGTGGAATATTAGGAAATAACAAACCGATTTCAAAATTAATGTTGGCAAATTAATGGTGACAGTTTCTGTTTCAACATAGCCCTTTATGTTGAGAGAGGTGGTAGGACTTGGAATTCGACATGATGGTTAATTTTAAGATGTAAGAAGATGGTTTCTAAAAAATTCAAAACTTCAAATGAATACTGAAATAAGCGTATTAATTGAGCATAAAAGTTTCAAAATATTTTCTAAATTATCATTTATTTAGTTTTATTTCATTTTAATAATTTAAGTCTCATTTCTGCCTAATAGAGTGTAATAATGATGTTTAGTCAAACTGTGTTTTAAATAGTAATTTTTGAATTGTTCCTAAAAGTAATAAGTACCTTTTAATAAAATATAATATTACCTTTTAATAAAATAAAAATTTAGTTAGTACCTTTTGATAAAAATTAGACATATAAATATCACTTGGCATATTTCAAATATTACGCGAGCAAAGCCGCGGGTTTTGCTAGTCATATTATAAAGAGGAAAAAATTGTTTATTTGTCGGAGATAAGTTCAGGAACTACCGAATCGATTTCAAAAGTAATGGTATCAAAATGATGATGTTCGCCCAAATTAGAACATAGGCAATGTCTTATGTCGGTGCCACTACCCCAAAGGGGGAGCAGGAGCAAAAAACGTTCTAAAAATGCGATTTTTGCGTTACTGAAGGGCCTAGAAATATGAAATTTGGAATATTAGTTACTTATAAGATATAAGTGGTGTGTAAGAACAGTTCTTAAACAATTCGAAATTTAAAAGGGGTGAAAATGCACAAAAAGCGTTCTAAAAAACGTTCTAAATGGTAGTTTCTACATAATCTCAGGAAATACCAAACCGAATTAAAAAAATATTGGTATCAAAATGATGGTGTTAGTCCAACTTAGAACATAGGCTATATTTTTTGTCGGTGCCACTACCCCAAAGGGGGTGCAGGAGCAAAAAACGTTCTAAAAATGCGATTTTTGCGTTACTGAAGGACCTAGAAATATGAAATTTGGAATATTAGTTACTTATAAGATATAAATGGTGTCTAAGAACAGTTCTTAAACAATTCGAAATTTAAAAGGGGTGAAAATGCACAAAAAGCGTTCTAAAAAACGTTCTAAATGGTAGTTTCTACATAACCTCAGGAAATACCAAACCGATTTAAAAAATATTGGTGTCAAAATGATAGTGACAACGTTTGCTCCAAGATAGGCTATGTTTTATGTCGCTGCCACTACCGCAAAGGGGGTGTAGGAGCAAAAAACGTTCTAAAAATGCGATTTATGTGTTACTGATGGGCCTAGAAATATGAAATTTGAAGTATCAGCTACTTATTAGATATAAAGGATTTCTAAGAACAGTTCTTAAACAATTCGAAATTTAAAAGGGGTGAAAATGCGCGAAAAGCATTCTAAAAAACGTTCTAAATGGTAGTTTCTACACAATCTCAGGAAATACCAAACCGATTTAAAAAATAATGGCGTCAAAATGATGGTGAAAATCCTTGCTCCAACATAGGCTATGTTTTATGTCGGTGCCACTACCCCAAAGGGGATGCAGGAGAAAAATGTTCTAAATTGCGTTTTTTGCGTGACGGAACGACCTTGAATCGTGAAATTTAGAATGTTAGTTAGTTATAAGATATCAATGATCTCTAAGGACATTTCCTAAAAAAATCGAAATTTAAAAGGGGGGTCAAAATGCGCAAAAAGCGTTGTAAAAAACGTTCTAAATTGCAATTTCAATGCAATCTCAGGAAATACTGAACCGATTTCAAATATAATGGTATTAAAATGGCGGTGACAGATCTTGCTTCAAGATAGGCTATATTTTATATATGTTTCCACTAACCCAGAGGAGATGCAGGAGCAAAATGAGCGAAAAGCCTTCTAAAAACGTTCTAAATTCCGATTTGTCATCAATATCTCAGGAAGAATCAAACTAATTTCAAAAGTAATGTTAAGAAATTGATGCCGACAGCCTCTGCTCTAACATAGACGCTATTTTAAGTCGGTATCACTATCACCTAGACGTTGCAGGAGCAAAAAAGCGCTCCAAATTTCGATTTTTGTGACCGGTAGGGGCTAGTAACTTAAAATTAGGCAAGGCACATATGTATTACATATAAATGATCTTTAAGAATAGTTTCGAAAAAATTGGAAATTTAAAAAGGGGTGAAAATGCGCGAAAAGCGTTCTAAAAACGTTCTAAATTGCGATTTCTACTCAATCTCAGGAAATTCCAAAGCTATTTCAAAAGTAATGGTTGCAAATCAATGGTGACAGTCGCTGCTATAACATAGGTTATATTTTATGTTGCTGTCACTACCATCTGAGGGTTGAAAAAGCAAAACATGTTCTAATTTGCGTTTTTTTGCATAACTGAAGGGTCTAACACTTTGAAGTATGGCATGTTATTTACTTACAAGATGCAACTGCTTTCTATGAACTGTCGAAAGAAAATTTAAAATTTAAAAAGATGAAGTGAGCGAAAAGCGTTATAAATTACAATTTTTATGTAATCTTTTCAAATACCAAACCGATTAAAAAAATAATGATAACAAATTGTTGGTGATAGAACCTGCTCAAACATAAGCTATATTTTATGTCTGTGCCACTACCACCAGAGGGTTGCAGTAGCTAAAAACTTTCTAAATTGCGATTTTTGTGATACTGAAAAGGCTAGAAACTTTAAATATGGCATTGTAGTTACTTATAAAATATAAATGGCCTCGAATTACTGTCGAAAATAAATTCGAATTAAAAAGGGGTGAAGTGAAGGGGAGGTGCGAAAAGCATTCTAAAAAAGTCCTAAATTACGATTTCTACGCTATTTCAGGAAATATAAACCAAATATAAAAGTAATAGTTGCGAATCAATGGTAACAGTCTCTGATCCTACACAGGCTATATTTTATGCGGATGATTCTATCACCCGGGATTCACAGGAACAACAAACGCTCTAAAAAAGGGCTTTAAAAGCTTTGTAAATTACGTTTCTGTGGAATATTAGGAAATAACAAACCAATTTCAAAATTAATGTTGGCAAATTAATGGTGACAGTTCCTATTTCAACATAGCCCTTTATGTTGAGAGAGGTGGTAGGACTTTGAATTTGACCTGGTGGTTAATTTTAAGATGTAAGAAGATGGTTTCTAAAAAAATCAAAACTTCAAATGAATACTGAAATGAGCGTATTAATTGAGCATAAAAGTTTCAAAATATTTTCTAAATTATTATTTATTTAGTTTTATTTCGTTTTATTAATTTAAGTCTCATTTCTGCCTATGCAGTGTAACAATGATATTTAATCAAACTGTGTTTTAAATAGTATTTTTTTTAATTATTCCTAAAAGTAATAAGTACCTTTTAATAAAATAAAAATTTAGTTAGTACCTTTTAATAAAAATTAGACATATAAATATCACTTGGCATATTTCAAATATTACGCGAGCAAAGCCGCGGGGTTTGCTGGTATGCAAATAATTAGAGATATACATATTAGGGGAAAGTAGGGTAATGACTCTCAGAAGGGTAATCCCGCTCACCCAATATCTCTAAACAGAATAGAATTGAAAAAGTACGATCGGTACCGGTACCTAGCGAACTTCATGGTAAGTTCCTAGTAAGGATATAGTGATCCTCGGAAGGAAAGTATTTTTGTGTCCTCGCGTTATTAGTTTACAGTTGTTTTATTATTAAATTCTACAACATCTAACTCGATAGTAATTTATTCATTATGTCTACAAAATATACACATTTATCTGCACTTTCATGCTTTTTTTTTGTGCGTTGTTCCACCAATTATAACGCATTAAAACCCAACATGGCGATAACGGGTAATAGCCCTCGCGTGGAATTCCAGAAGAAGTGTTGCAGTTGGGCAACTTTTTTTAAATTCAAATTTATTGATTAACACTACTTTTTTGAAATGGTAAAATTCCCGTTTTCGCCTTAATTAATATTTCATTAAACAAGGAGAATTTTCCGATTTCAAAAAAGTGGTGAAAATCAAAAAACCTAAATAAAAAAATAGTAGCCCACTATATGTGTAACACAATATGTGTAAAGTGGTCGCATAAAGTTTGTAGTTATGTGAACAGCCCATACAACTACATATGTGCTTTTGTCTTACTTAAATGTTGTATTTAAATTCTGAGCGCAATTACCCTACCATGTCGGGCATAGCCGCTCAATCGATGGTTATTTAAATAAAACGATAAAAAAATCCCTTAAAGCAAATTAATTGATTGCAAACTGTTCCTTATGCTTTGGAGTTATACTTCGTTAATAAAATATTGAATGTTTTTGTCTAAGTTTGACTAGTTATTCATGTTTTACCTTAAGTGAGCGCCAATCCCCTACTTTCCCGTATGTACGCCACGCTGCAATAATAAGAGATAGATCTAGGAAAGAGATAGATAGAGATGCAGTATGCCGTAAAAACGGTTTGCAGTACGATGCGCGTTATCGCTGAAATTTAAATGCTCTCACTAGGCCCAAACAAACCAAGCTACTGGAACAGGGACCGAATTCTTTGACATCACGGGTTAAAAAGTTATCTAATATATAAAAATGAAAATTTGTCTGTCTGTCTGTAATGCTATACAAATCCACAGTTTTGAAGCTAGAATTGTGAAATGTTACGTACATCTGTATTAAAACACGGCCGAGGCAACTAAAGTAATCCGTAATCGGAATAACTTATAGTTAATTTTTAATTAATAAGAAAACAACAAATTTAACAACAACTCCCAATCAAATTTAAAAATTTTTCGTTATAGCCATTGATTAAAAATCTACCATAAAATTCTTACTACAACAGTTATTATTTCTATTGCAAGATTTCCACGTGAAAAAAGAAATAAATAGTTTCACGAATTAAAAAAAAAAAAAAATAATAATAATAATAATAATATTACATCATAACTTTTCTACTGCAAGACTTGTAAATGAAAAATAAAAATAAAATAAATAATTTGACGAATTAAAAGCAAAAGTGAATGTTACGTCATAATTTTTCAGTTTTGTGATATTCATGTCAAAAATTATAATTATTTAATTAATTCGACGAATAAAAAAGAATCGAATATTACGTCATATTCGAAATATAAAGGACGTAGTGAAGGGAGAAGTGTGAGAAAATGAACTGAAGCAGCATGATAAAAACTCGACTATGGAAATATTGTCGTACTTTAACATTATCGCTCCAATGATGAATGGTAATAAGTTTATTTATAGCTGTATTATTTTGCGTCTTTTATATAAATTTATACATTTTTATATTGGGTTTTTATTTGATTCACGTACATAACACTTTGACTGTTTCTATTTTTTATATACATTCGAACGTCGTTATCCCGACACTCAAATGACCAGAAAAAAGTGTCGTCATAAGCGGAGTGTCGCGATAACCGGAGTTGTAGAAAAATATGTTTATAAAAAAGCTGTATTTTTAATTAATTTACGACAATTTAAAATTCATAAATGTTCTTGCAGTTTTAAACAACAAACGGTTATTATTAAACAAAATACACACAAAAACAAAATTGAAAAGAATAAAAATCAGATTTATGATGACTTGTGTTTTATTGTTACATGAAATAGGGATGAATTAAAGTTTGCTTACCTCAAGATGTGCTTCCTACAATTTTTGTTTTCAATATTACACAATGAATTGTAAATAATATTCGTTGTTTCAGAAATGGATTTTAGATACTTTCTGATCGTTTCAATGCAATGCAATGGCTCGGTTTTTGTCGTGTAAACACAAGAAAGCGCCGTCTGTCAAGAACAAAAATACCGCGAATATACTGATTTATCTATCTGGAGCTTAAGTGAATCAATCATAGTGTATGGGTTTATTTATTCAGATAAAGGACTAAAGTAAAATTTCTCATTTATCTCAGTGCATATTTTTAACTTTTTTGTGAAAGGTTTGGCTAAGACATTTCTTACCGCTTAATTTCCGTGCTTGTAAGATCGATTATGAAAAATGGACAATTTTCCTAAACCGTCGGCATATCCGAAGTTGGAAATTATTCAACGACGTAAAATCCGGAGTTTATTTACATTAAAATCATATACAGAAAATCGGCACTTTGAAAAACTGACGTGATAAGCGGAGTGACGGGAAAACAGGGTGTCGCGATAACGAGATCTGACTGTAGTATGTTAAATTTTGAAATTGGTTTTTCAAAACAAATATTCTTAAAATTCAGGGCAACGCCGGGTACTTTAGCTACTGCCAAATAATTTTTATTGTTAGAACATTATCCGAGTTACCACAATAATGGAGTTAATTATGCGTCAATTCATGCTCCCTGAAATAAGCCAACTGCTGTAAAACTGCAAGATTGAAATATTTTCAAAGCAAAAAATTTAAAAAAATAATATATAGATAAAAATAAGGAGTATAATAATTAAAACATCTTTCTTTATCTGTTATTAATTTAAAATAAATTAAATTGTTAGTATATGTTAAAAAAAAAAAACTTTAAATCTTTAATGATTGTTTGAAAAATGCTTTATTTCCATGATTTCATATATTTAAAAAGAAACAGAGAAAATTTTAAAAGTTACTTAATGAATTCACTAGCACGTTCTTAATATTCCATAATCATGAGTCGTGACAAATTAGCGTACTTTAGCGTATTTTTAGCAATTTTTGGGACAACATACGTAAATTGAATTGCTGAAGTAAAGTGTGATTTTCAATATAAAGATCAAATGCTTATAAAAGAGTATGTAAAATTAAAGTTTTTCTTTTTTTTTTTTTTAGTATTATACTTACGGCCTATACCGTTCTACGTTGTATAGAATTTTGAGATTTTATTTTTCTCTTATTAGACATATTCTCCGTATAAACATGCATTCCATTCTTTAAAAGACACTCCATACACAGAATAATAAAGACTATTCTAAAGTACAGTAACTATTATTAGATAACTTTCATAAAAAAAAAGTAAAAAGCTTCCTATTGCAGTCGTCCGGAGGAAAAATTTAGTATACATCTATATAGTATATATAAATGTTATATAAAAATTCTACTTTAGAAGATTCATTTTAATTATTCTAAGTTTCCAGTACATTCATTATTTCCCTACTTCTTAACAATATCTATTGTGTTCTGATAGCAAATTTTCTTCAACTTTAAAATTAATATATTAATAACTATGTTATTCGAAATCCTAATCTAAAACTTTTAT
This sequence comes from Maratus speciosus, assembly GCA_963932465.1. Classification (NCBI taxonomy): domain Eukaryota; kingdom Metazoa; phylum Arthropoda; class Arachnida; order Araneae; family Salticidae; genus Maratus; species Maratus speciosus. Next base: position 493,190,182 of record OZ010791.1, read on the forward strand.
TCACTTCACAATTTTTTATCAGCTACCAAAATTATAGTATTCTGAAAGAAGCTAATTTTTATTTTCGAATGTTATTAGAAGTCGATTTGATATTTTTTGTATCTAATCTTGAATACCACCAATCTGTTTTCCGCAATTTGGAGATGTTAGACTTCTTACCTCAAAATCATTACTTTGTGAAGTCTGGGATTCATTCTCCTAAAACATTTCTTCTCTGACACCATAGGTTCAAGTCCCACTGATCGAAGATCGCCGTTCACCGATTGGTTCGTCTCTGTATTACCTTGGAATCTGTCACCCTTCTAAAAAAAGCCGATGCGATGATTTCCGAACTCATAATTGTGTCTCTTTCCAGTGTTTTAAATTATATTATCAGGTGTCTTACAGTATTGTAGAATATCTAGATTTATTATTTAAGATCTTTTTAGCATAAAGTAGTGATTCGTCCTCCAACCTGAGGACACTAAGTGGGAATTGTTTACGTTTTCATATTGAATAAACGTTTTAGAGACATTGGGCTCTGTTTTTATGAATAAACTACCGGATTTTTAAATCTTTTGCCTTGCATACGTATATGTGATCATCAGAATATAATACGATTGCTAAGCGAATCCCAGTGTTTTGAATAGACTTAGCCGATTTCAACTATTCCCCAAAAAATTCATGTAGTTTATAGGATTTTTCAACTGCAAAATTAACACAATAGCGGCCAGTATTCTACGAATTTAATGCATCCAACTACAGTCTTTCACTAGTTTGATAAGAATTTTATACAACGTTACATGTATAAGCTGATATTTGTAATACTGTTCCGATTTGTATGTAACTTAACTATGTGCATAGTACATACCAATGTCCGGACCGAGTGTGTTGACCAGATTAATCCACAATATATTTAAAAACACATTAGAAATTTAAAAAGCTTTTTTTAAGTATTTGACTTCGGAACATGGATTCCGCAGCATTTTTGTTTCGTCTTATCTAAAAAATTGACTGAGATATAAAATTTTTAATTTCTAGTCTGGCTTAAAATTTTAAATAATCGGATTTTTTTCCTGCAATAGCACGCATATTTAATAACTTTTTCAGATGCGTCTAAGCATGTTAAAAGCAAGGATTTATGTTCTGTGAGAGAAATAAAAGGTCTCAACCAAATTCGTTAGACAACTTCAACACCACGTTGTTTCCAATTGGTTGGCATTTAAAAATGTTTAAATTTTTAATTTAAATAAAAAGTACAAAAATAATACAAAATGAAAGAATCTTTTTTATGTGTTTGAGCGGGGTACAAGGGTTCCGAAGCTTTTTTGATAGGCGTTTATTAAAAAAATGTCTGAAATATGGCAGCTTGAATTTATAGGATGACTAACAATATAAAGCAATCTGATATTTCGCATGCGATACCACGCTTATTTATTAACCTATTTGGATGTGACCAAGCATGTCTACAGGACATACCAAGGTCTCTACCAAGTTGGTTACCCAGCTTCATCCGCCACACGGTGAGTGATTTATCGATTCTAGCTCGCCAAATGTCAATTTTTAAAAGTTTATCCTGGCATAATTTATTTTTTCCTTGTTATAGCTCAATAGTTAGAGCGTTGTACTCTGCTATTGGTTTTGATATAAATATAATTGTATGATCCATAGACTAGGTCAAAGTTGGTGCTTCTTAGTTGGGAATGAATCAATAAATTTCAGTACAATTCTTTATTCTCTTATTTGAAGCGGAATAAAATATACTGCTCGATTATGGACGCTTACAAACGAAATATGGACTTTATTTTATCGTATTTATGTACATAAATTTTTCATATATCAGCTGTTATTTAATATTTAATGTCGCAAAAACCCTTTATTTTTTTTACAATTTTTCAGTTTTAATATAGAAAAAGTAACATGATAAAGCACGATTAAGCTCAATTTTTGATATGATGAAATATTTCCAATTATTACATTTACGTTCCAATTTAATTTGTCTGTCCTTATGTGCCGCCCCAATTTTTAGATTGGCTTTTACCTTATTAAGTCTAACTAAATTTTTTTTTTGAAATTTTAGTTCAAGTACCATTTTCTTTTTATCAAAGACAGCAGGATTTATGTTAGTCACATAAATAATATTTTGCACCATTATGCAGCGACAACAAGATTTAAAACTTAACAAAAATGTGAATTTTGTTGAAAATGTTTTATTTATAGAGGAAAAAATAAATGATGAGCATGTGAAGTTTCGAAAACGCGAAATGTTTAGACCAAATTTGGTCAAAAGTTGCCAGTTGTATGTAGATATCTCAAGACAAAATGATATAAAATATATTACTTGGCTTCAAATTTCGAGTGGTTACAAAATTGATCCAGACAAATTCTCCAAATTCAGATTTCATACAATGCAAAATATAATGTAGAAAATTCCCCTTGATATCTTATGATTCCCATTCATTACATAGGGTTCTGTGTGCAGAGATAAATGTAAATATACAACATAATGTACAGCACAGCAATTTTCGTTAAAGCTGGTCGAAAGTTTGCCCCATATCTTAAATTTTAGAAAAATCAAATATGGGATTTGTTAGTTAAATCACATTAGCTTCAATAGCGTTAAGAAAGTATCATTAAAATTATCAAGAAGAACGGAAAATTATGCGTCCAGCAGATTATGAAACATTTTTCAACGCATTCGGATTACTATAATAAAACATCATACATTAATAACGTGAAAAACGAGTTGTAAGTAATAATGTGTAAAACATATAACACGTTTGAAAACACACCTTCCAACCAAAGTCGAAAAAAAACCTGAACATTTTGTACATCCCTGTATATGAACCATACATTTATCATATAACTCACAATATGCTAAAATTTAGAACAGCTAGGGAATGCATAGCGCAGTAGAAAATTCCCGGTCAGCAATTTCCGTCAATTAGCGGAAATGTACTCCAGATGTTTCGTGCACCCCTGTATATCATTTATAAAATTTATGCACACTAAATAGTATGTAATTTTTATAATTAAAAAATATGTTCCACAACTGAAAACGCACTCCCACCAATCATTGTTCATAAAGAGAAAAATATAACTGATTTATTTTGTGTGCCCCTGTATATGAAAGATGAATGATAAACACATCATATTCAACAGTAAGTATCTTATAGGTTACGTCGGAGATATATATCAATTTAAATAAATTTGAAATATTGTAACACGAAACAAAATACACCATAAACTATTTTTCTCCATTGACCCTAATGTAACATAATTCTTTTTTGTGTCCCTGTAAATGATTGATAAATGCTATCCGAACCATATTATATAGTCTTGTAGTGTACTTGATAGATATGTATATAAATTTCAAAGTGCTTGAAATTATGAATCATCATTAAAAACCACGGCAAAAGATTTTTCCCCATAGGCCGTCATGTAATGAAATTCTTTTGAATGTCCCTGTAACGGAATTATGACTATTACACGCTACATTTTGCAATACCTAAGATTCAATAGTGAATATGAATAATATTTTTCAATTTCATGGCGATGCTATTATATTGACGCGAAAAGAAATTTTGGCCAGATAGAATCTCTAAATCACCCACCGTGCGCCATCTTCTTTCAAAATGTCGGGCTTTAATTTTTTTAATTCAAAATGAGGCGCAAAAACATTTTAAATTGAATATTCTTTTAAATGTTTGAAAGTTGTGTTTCTTGTTTTTGAGATAGAGCAATTTTTTTTTTTTTGTCTTTATCTTAAAATAAGGCAGACATATAGTTATATGAATTTCTGGGCTGTTTGAAATTTTGAAACAATTTGATTTTTGTCATGCTACAGCATTCCTATATATTAACCGATTTCGATGGAGCTGAGCAAGCGTACAGACCTTAGAAAGATCTCGACGAAGTGTATTGAATAGCTTCATCTCTTACTTTGTTTTAAAGTGGCGGACAATTTAAGATATTACATAATTTAGCGTCTGAATATAAATCACTCTAAATGAACCCTTCGTAGATATAGCTGTCTAATTTGGCTAAATTCTCATTTGTATTCAGTATTGATATAAAGTGGTATTGATTCTTCCATAATCGGGTTCCACTAATTTTGGCTTCGCGTGTTTGAGTCAAATATGTTTTAATAAAAATAAATAAATACAAAGTCTACCTTCTACTCCCACATAGGGCGGAAGATCGTTTTTCGTATAACATAAATAAAGTTTTTCTGCAGATGTGTTGTATGTTCAATAACGTAGAATTCTTCTTCATTATAATCATTTTTATGTAAATTTTCAGTTTCTAATTTTTATATACGTCATATAACGCGCACCTACAAATTTCGAACATTTTTTGTATCAAAAGTGCGTGTTATAGCCGTAATACGGAATATTGAATTAGAAGATGTTTATTCGTAAATATTGTACTGCATATTGCATATTTCTCTAATATCAGTTCTACAACAATACGGAATACAGGAAAATACATTAAAAACTAGAATAAAATTATATATGAAAATCACTTAAAATCATCAAACCAAGTTAATCTTGCTAAAAGTGATAAAAATACAATTACAAGGAAAATAAATAGCTTTATTCAGATCGACATATTTCATCTCTCAGACAACGACATTCTCAAGATTTATAATGACTCAAATATTTTCGGAAAAAAATAATTGAAAACTGGAAAACAAAAAACCAATGATCTCATGTACTCGTACAATGGAATTAAGTACAATAATAACAAGTGGATATGTGTGATCACAGATCGCACAGAGGGTTTCGTTTAATATTTTTTTTTCAAAACACTTTATCCTTTGGCAAAATCTGTTAGTTCCACATTTCGCAGCCAAGGGGCGCACTCTATTCTGAACAAATCTGCATTCAAACGATACTCCGGTTTACAACCTATCCGTAGATGTATTAGTCGAGGGGATCGGGTAGTTAGGCACCGCCTGGCGGTAAAAATTGGAACTAAAATATGTAAGGCGATAGTGCATAATATGGAAGAGTGGACAAAGGGGTGCCGACAAAAATTAGAAAAGTGACCCCCACCCCCTGGGTGAAATGGTTGGAGGTTTGAAAAATTTCCTAAAATACACAAGTTAGAGCCCATATAGGTAAATATAAGACTTTTTCAAAATTTTATGATTTGTCATTTGATGTAATGTGTTGAGCTATAAGTATCCAAAATTTCAAGTCAACAACATATATAGTTCCTGAGAACGGGCCCTATGACAGACAGACAGACAGAGGAGTGAAACGAATAGGGTTTCGTCAAATGAACGAAACCCTAAAAATGTATATTTGTCAACGCATACAATAATTCACTTTCAAAAATATAAGCGATGAAACGTGTTGATCTGAATAATGGTATTTATTATCTTGTAAGTTTATTTTTATCAGTTTTAGCGCGTAATAAATTAGTTTGTAAAGCTAGAATAATTGTTTAAAGTCTAAACAAAATTTTACATGCATAAACTGAAGAAACGACCGGTAATTTGTAGAAAAATAAATGTGATGTTAAAATATATTCAAATTTATAAGAGTGCATATAATCATAGTTATTTTATTTCCGCAAATGAAAACTGAGAACGATGCGAAGACTGTTTTTCAAAGGGATACATTCCATCTTCTTCTTCAACAACATAGTGAGATATCATCTTAGTTTGAATATTGCTGTAGTGAAAGAAGATCACAAAATGTACGAACTGTAGTGGTAGCTGTACAGAAATCTATAGCTAAAATGAAAACCCCCTTCAAAAGACAATTATTTAACCTCTGTAACTTATTAGCCCCCAGTATGCTATTTCTTTCTCCCACCTATTAAAGTACCGTATCCAAAAAATACCGTTCCGTTGTACAAGTCAGCCATAAAACAAAGCAGATGTATCATCGTACTGTTAAATACTCTTCTACGCAATTTTTTAAACTTCTAAGTATAGCACATTTTCAATTTTTATACCATCGTATTGGGGGAAAAAAGTACTTTTTAATGCAATTTGTTTGAAACCTGCATCTAAATTTATTTTTGAGATATATATATATATATATTTATAGTTTTTAGCGCCATTTGTTTAATTTTGGAAACTCAAGTATTCGAACTCTGTAGAAAGTAAAGAAAAAATAGTTGAAAAATAGTAATTATATCTTTTTGTTGCCATTTTCCCATAACTACCGAAAAAAAATGTAATTAAAATACGTGCTATTTTGAAATATATATATGTACATAAATGAATGATTTCTGATAAAAGTTGGAGCTGTTATAAACTATAGTTAATTGAATTATCTATATTACAAACAAATGAATGCCTATGAATCATTAGATAGGCGCTTTTTTTTTTCGAGTTTCTTTAGTAAAAAAATCTGTTTTTTTTTTTTTTTTTTTTTTTTTTTCATTTGTGTATTATTTAGCGATTATGACGTCCTATGAATACTTTACTGTAGATGTTGTTTAAGACAGTAGATGAGGAATTCTTCAGAGGATGCGAATGACGTCATTTTGTATAAAATAAAAGCGTGTGCTTTAAGTTTTAATACTGAAATATGTTCTGTATTATCTATATTTATATACATGCTAGGGGGCTCTGCCCCCTGCAAGCTACGCTCGCCAACCCCCGTTCAGACACCGCAGAATCTAAAAACATGCTAATTTGCTGGGTTTTAAAAATATTAGAGAAGATTGAGTTATACTGAAAAAAGCTGTGCAGATCTTCTTGTAAAAGGGTTTTCATTCAATTCCCTTTAATTTCAAAAATTTAAGGGCGAATCAGTTGCTGTTAAGACATCAAATGGTTGGTTCCGTTTTTGATTAAAGAGGATCAGTTAAACATTTGAAAAGAAGCTAAAATAAAATAAATTAAGTATACAGAGTCTTTGTCTCCAGGTATTTTAAAACAATCTCTATAACAATAGCCTGAGTCATGTGACTATCATCAACAGTTCCAGGCGGACCACTTCGCTTTTTATACTCTAGGTGCCATTTTGGTACTTTAATGCTAGTCAGGCACAGGTGATAAGTCGTCAAATATTATTCTATCGCTGTTATTTCATCTATATTATAATAGTTCAAGTCATCAACTGCCATAAACAAATACGGTCTGATCCCTTCGCCGTTCATATGAAAGTTTGGCACAGATGTCATATACGTCCCATAATGGCGCGATTTTTTAACGACGCCAATTCGGGGAACGCATCAACAGCATAAAGAACAACATCCGGCATACCATATCAAGCAAAATAACGATACTTTGGCGCCAGTTACGTGCCTGTTCCGTATATGACATTAACGTCAGAAAAAAATTGCACCAATATGGGACCGTAAGTTTTCCATTTTGACTAAAAAATCAAAAATTATTTTTCGAATAAAACATGAAATTTCCATGGGTGCAAAGAATTCTTGGTACTGTTACGCTATCCGGATGCAAATCTCGCCAATACCTTTTTTCAATTCGCCAGTTAGCATTTTTTTTTTCGAATACGCACAGCAGGTTTGGCGTGATTTTTTTTTTTTTTTTTTTTTTTTTTTTTTTTTTTTCTTTTTACAACAATTTGGCGAAAACCTCGTTTTCAAATATCAGTTACATATGCATTTTTTGTATTACTTAGTTATCCCGTCGACCAAAAATCTATCGCCAAACTATAAGATTAAATTCCAAAAATGGTTGATCGTAAATGTCACATTCACTTGACTTTAAGCAAGTTACATGTGTTTACATCATCAAGTGACTTTTATTTCGGCTTTTTATTTGTATATTTATTAATGTTATACTAATTTATTTATTGTTTCGTAATTTAAAATAAAAATTATGTCAATTTGTATAATTTTGCAAGTGTTTTGTCGATTTATATAATTTGGCGAAATTGGTCGGAATTATTAAGTAGTACGGTATTTTTTAATTATTTTCTATTATTTTCTAAAGGAAATATAAAAATAAAATAATTAATAATTATAGACCAAATAATTTATATAATTTATAAAAAGAAGTAAAAGTAAATAAACATTTATTATCAAATAAACAGCAATAGCTGGGTTACCATGTCAACCTATTCTGAAATATGAAAAAAGAGTTCTGTTTGATTAAAATTCGAGTTGCCATCATTAGAAAAATGTATATCAAATTACAAAAAAAATTAATATTTCTAAAACTAATTCGAATTTAAAAATTCTAATACCAGTTTTGAGATCTGCGGATCAATGCTGATTTTTGGTGTTAATTTCATCGCAAAGTATTCCATATTTTAAGAGAAAACGCTTGAAAAATAAAAGCCGATTCATATATCCGTTTCATAAATTCGTTTCATATATCCGTTTCATAAATTCGTTTCATTAGGATTTTATATAGAGAGAGTAGATATATTTTTCTTTCATCGGGGGCGACGCTCAATTCTGAGAAAGCAGAATTCCAGTTTTCTAGTCATTATTTTTCTTTTTATGTAATTAAGATTTTTTTAACACCAAAACATCAATTAAAAGCTAATATTTTTATTTAGAAGCAAAAATAATTTACACCTGTTAAAAAAATAATCGTCTAATCGTCTAGCTGTACGAATTACTAAGGTATTGAATATCCAATTAGTGGCTTTGTACTTTATCAAATTTTCCATTATAAGATTATTCGCAAATACTCATTCGTGAATAAACGTCTTTTACTACATAATTCCGAAAGGTTTAAATTCCTAAGAACTAAGAAATTTAGAGTAGGATCAATTCTTCCTCATTAAGGTTGCGTAACAGAAAAATTCCACTGATATCTTTTGCACTTTTAAAAACTTTCCTTTGGCAAGTAGATAACCGAGTTTTTTTTTATGCGAAAACCTTACACACAATACATTCTGATTAAAATACTAAATTGCTGACTCCATTAATGGATTGAAAAAATCGGACATGATATTATGCAAAATTTATTTTTTTCCTATTGGTTATAGCAAGAATATACTAATGAGCTGCAATTAGAGTAAATTCCAACCCTGATTATCCTGCTTATTTTAGAAAGACTATATTCTAGTAAAATGTTACTTCAGTCTCTTTATAATTATTTAATATTTAGGTATTCTGGAAGAATATCAGTAATTTTTACTTTGGGGTTCTTAAGAATATCTTTTTAACTTATTTTCCTTCCGTAAGTGGGTAGATGTTTCTACCGCTTTTTATGTGAATAGCAACTTCATTCTGTTCAGATCTTATTATTATCCAAATTGTTTTTAATTTCTTCTGTGCTATGAAAATAGAGAACATTTGGGGAGAAAAATTTAAGTGAAAATCTAGAAGTTACAAAACACATGGATTTAAATGCTTAAAAATCTTAAGATATATTTGTCCTATATTATGTATTGAAGTCTAAACATCAGACATGTTTTGCTAAAAATAAATTTTAAACAGAAAAAAACAAAAACAAAATTTCATTTCTAATCCTTATATTAGTTCTATATGGAAACACAAAATCCATGTATAAGAGTATAATTTGATATTGCCTCATATAATTTCAATATACACGGTGCAATATGTTATCTATCGCCGACCTTTAATTTCTCAACCGTTGATCGTAGACATATAGTTCCAATTACAAAAACGTTTCAAATGAGGTAAATATTCATGTTGGGGCATTATTTAAAGTAAAAAATCAATTTTATAAAAATTACGAAATCTAACTTTTTATGCGGTGCCCCGGACCCTATAGTTATATTTAGTAAAAGTTTACACGTATCATAGCACATATAACACAAAAAGTTTGAAATCTGTACTACAAAAATTGACAGAGTTATTACATTTCAAATTTTGAGATTTTTGCACACGATTTTGTCTTTCATTGTGGGATCAGTTAAAAGATGAATTAAAGTAATTCGAGATCAAAATCCGGGTGCTATGTCCTTTTTACGGCGAAACCACCTTTAGCCGGTATCGCCCAATCGGGGTATCAACGAAGAGGGTTATTTCATCTAAAAATTTGAGGTGACTTTTAGGGGTCGTATACAAAATGAAGAATGAAATATTGAAATTAAACAGAAAAATAAATATCAATTTATTATAATATCGAAAACGGTCTACTATAAAAAATGAATACATAAAACGCCGGAAACTACTAGAGATACTGCTATAGGGGTTGTATTTTTGTATACGACCCCTAAAAGTCAGCTCAAATTTTTAGATGAAATAACCCTCTTCGGTGATACCGGCTAAAGGTAGTTTCACAGTAAAAAGGACGTAGCACCCGGATTTTGATCTCGAATTACTTTAATTCCTCTTTTAACTGATCCCTCAACACTGTAAAAAAAAATCTGTAGTTCTACAGATGTAAAGTTACATGCTTACTAAACTTTCACCTGTAACTGTACGAAAAAAGCTGCAAATATACAAAACTAGTTTTTGTAAAGCTACAAAAATCTGTAACTTTACAAATGAATCTGCTAAAATTTCAGTAATCTTACTAACCTTTTATTTGTAAACCTGGCTGGAGTTACATGAAAAGTTCTCGGAATCCCAGTTTCCAAAAAAATTCTTAGTAACCTTACAGATTTTTTGATTTTCGGCACAAAAGTGTGTCTGTTACATGAAATGTTGTTGTTGCCGTTACATGAAAAGTTCTAGGAATCCAAGTTTCCTAGAAAAACTTTAGTAACTTCACAGATTTTTTTTTTACAGTGAATGAAAGACAAAATCATGTGCAAAAATCTCAAAATTTGAAATTTAATAACTGTGTCAATTTTTGTAGTACAGATGTCAAACTTTTTGTGTTATATGAGTTATGTTATGTGTAAACATTTACGAAATATAACTATAGGGACTGGGGGACCGTATAAAAAGCTAGATTTCGTAAATTTTATAAAATTGATTTTTTACTTTAAATAATACCACAGCATGAATATTTACTTCATTTGAAACGTTTTCGTAATTGGAACTATATGCCTACGACCAACGGTTGAGAAATAAAGGTCGGCGATAGATAACATATTGCACCCTGTATAAATATGTAGGAATGTGTAGTATTAAATTTAGTAACTAGTTTATAAATCTAGTAAAATGGAAGGAAAAAAATAACAATACGAACAATATCACAAATAATGGAACATATACAATATTTTTTTTTCTACACAGTTAAAAAAAAATCGTCTCAATACGGTTGATTGGTGATGCGTGTAAATACGGTTCTTTAACGAAAACTTTCTATTTAGAGTGTAAATCTTGAAGTTTCCCAAAATAAACGGAGAATTTGTTATCTACTTTCTTCTATCTTCAATAAAAGAAAGTATCGTAATAATCGAATTTTTTTTTTCGATTTCCGGTTTTCAACGGATCAACACGTTTTAGATGTCAGAGATCCCACCCAAAACATTCTTATAGAAAATGACTGTCTTTCCATGTGTCCGTGTATCCTTATCTCTGTGTGTCGCCTTGTACCATCTAAAAGTGTATGAAGTTATGCATACAGATGAATTAAGTTTTTTGTGTATATTTTTCGCTATACCGAGCAGTTTCTACTTGAATTTGGAAATATTATGCCGAAAGGGAGCACTGTAATAGCGTTTTCTGTAGAATTTTCTTACTTTTCCGGAGATCTATTGTACACCGTCGGCTCGTAAAGCGATGGGAAACTTCGTATCAGAATTAGACTGATGTACAACAGAATAACGGAAAACTATTGATTTTAATAAATATCGTGCTCGACATTAACTCATTTTTACTCTCATTAATTGACTAAAGCCGAAATTTAAGATGAAAATCAAAGTTGATTACTGAACTAATATTATTAAAGTATTGACATTTCTAAACTACATTTTGAAATATTAGGATTTATTAGTTAGAAGAAACTTTTGGGATTGGTACATACAACGAGTTTTTCATCCTTTCTCACTGAATGTTATAAAAGGGAATTTTCATTGCAAGACACACAAATGGAAATGTTACTTTTGAACTGAGAGAAAAAGGAAAAATGCAGTTTAATTTTATGATAATATTTTGGCCTGTAACAGATCTCCTTGGAAGTAACCGTTGGTATAGGGACATAGCATTCATCACCTAATGACGAATCCCGAGGTTTGAATCCGAAAGTAGCGAGACGATAAAAATCGGATGTGATAATATGCAATGCAAACGCATACTCACAGTAAACATGCCTCATTATATATAATTATTAGTTTCGCCCGCTACGTTGGTCCGTAAATCCAAATGATGCAATTAAAAAAGGTATATAGTTAGATTCGGCCTTGTAGCTTAAAGCATTATGGAACTTTAACTGATATGCTCTTCTGCATTACTGCAAACGATACGAACGATATTGCAGTGTTATATTTATAATGTGTCAGACAAAATTTTGTCTATTAAGGACAAACTTTTTTAGTTTATCACTAATATTATAAAGGATATGAAATGTGCTAAAACCATCCCTTCAAAATTTTCTAATTAACAATGCAAATCTCACCAAAATCCGTCCAATAGAACTTTAACTCATAACTCTATAACTAAGCAAGTAAGCAAAATATGCGATATACTCTCGGAAAAATGATATAACTATCATGCAAGTTCCATCAAAATTCATTCAGCGGAACTCAAGTTATAAGCAACCGGAACGACATTCTAATTTGCATTTTATGTATACAGTAGATCATTTAGCTTTAAAGAAAAATACTTCTATATTATTCACACTGATTTCTAAAACGAAAATTTCCCTTCTTGAATAGTGGAAAATTTCCCTCTTGAAAATAGGGAAATTTATAAAATGGAAATATTATGAAGAAACTGAGAATTGGAGGCAACTTTGATCACAGTATAAATATCATTCTAGGTTTAAGGAAGTTTTAAATTTAGAAAACCAGGGCATTGAAACATTTATATTTTTAATGGGTTTGTAAATAACGAGCTAGCAGAAAACGGCACGAAAATATAAAAACGATAACAGTGACGTCTGTTCCACACAAAATAAGTTCATAGAACACTTTTTTACTCTAGGACTGTAATAACTCATTATTTATTATTTCACTCACACAAATTTAACAAATTTGCGTAGACACCTCGCCATTTCACAACACAAAACAAAACTCTTCGAACTTTACACTCTCGAACTCAATACCACTTTTTCACAGATGGCGCTCTACAACAGCGCTTGCCATTAGGGGCGGAACAACATCCCAAGTAATGGGAACGTATTCTCACTATTCCTTATAGACCGAGTCCCGGCAACACAGACAATCACCTCATTGAGTTCAGGGATGAAATTCTAATATCAGTATTTGATTCGCATATTCAAACGCAATTGGTCTGTCAAGTCATATCTTTGTGGAAAACACCTGAAAACTCCATTTTAGTGGCTGACTCATAGGTTTACCATTGTGTTTTCCAGCTCCCAGTCCTCCATGTGTTCATATCTTTTGGTGCAGGAAAACACAATGGTAAACCTACGTTTTATTATGCAAATCAGGATTTAACTAATCCTAGAATTTCATCCTTGAACTCGATGACGTGATTGTCTGTGCTGCCGACCCCCTGTCTATTAGTTCTATAAAAGAAAATTGTAGTGTCATTATGCTTTTTTTCTGTTTTTGTTGTATAAATTTCCATTCTCATTTATTCTTTTGGGAAGAACCTGATTCCGGTTTTAATAATGGTTAAACTTGGTAAAGCGATGCTTTGAAATATTTTTCCTTCTTCTTTCGTTTATTTGACGAAACCCTATTCGTCTCAATTCTCTATCTGGAACTAATACACGGATTTTCATAAAACTTAATATTAAGTTAGTGTTTGATATAGTTTGGTGCTAAATTCATTTGGGAGTAAACCGGCCAACAGGTGGCGCCTATATGCTGCATTATTGACGATTATCGTAATATCTGTATCTCCAGATCTAATGTAAGAATTTCCACCAAACATCAGATTCCGTGAGTCCCTAATTTAAATTGATGCTGATTAGTTTTTGGTGTAAATCGTCGAACAAGTGCCCCTCCCCCCCTCTATGGTGAATTTTTTATGATTTCTGGAATAGCTGTATCTAAGAAACTAATTCACGGATTTTCATCAAATATCAGACTCAGTTAGATGTTGACATAAGTTTCTTGCTGATTAGGTTTTATTGTAAATCACCTAACAGATAGCGTTGCTGTTCTGCATTTTTTGGTTATCTTTGCAGCATTTTGTTATTATAAGTTTTAGCTTTTCAAAACAATTTAACATCGTTTACATCGATAATAAGTATAACCAAAATTTCGATTTATATTAAAATTCTTCCCATTTCATGAATTTTTAATTATTTCAGAAACAAGATTATTTTAATAAAAAACTTTAATTTACTCAATTAACAATTCAATGTGTAAGTAAGTCATTTCATAAAGAACAACTAGACAAATATGTTATACAAAAAGAATTCCAACGGTTTCCTAATTCAATTTCTTTAATTACTTATTCATGCGTTATCCTATCAAACGGTATCACGTTGTTTGAAATAGTAGTTATTCTTTCTATAATTAATTTTAAAAGTCTTATTGATTTAAATACTCATTAGGGAGTGCATTATTATAGCTAACAGAAGCTCTCGTTGCTGAAATATTTACATTGAATAATTTATTAAAGGTATAATTCAATATTTCAAATGAGTTAAAGATGAAATTTCATTTGATCACATGAACTGACTCTTTATCTTGCGGCAAATTGATTTAATATGATAAATTAATATTAATTATTGCAAATCACAGACTGCAATTATAAAAGTAATTGATTCTTCAAGTGAAAGAATGTAAGAACATATTTCCCTTTTAATTGATTATACAAATCATTTTCAATTAAAATAAACATTTCGGATGAAAAGTTTATTAATATATGAATGTTTAAAGGGGTAACTTGGCAAATGTTTAAATTTCTCCTTTTTTTACATTTTAAAGAAAAGCATGGTAAGATGATGTTTTACACTAAAATATGTAACGAAGGTCGTGAGCAGTGAATTTGAATCTGAAATTTTTGCTATCACGAAAAAAAAAATAATTTCAAGAACTCTAAGAAGTTCCAGTTAATATATATTTAAATCGAAAACATGTCTCTCATTAAAGCTGGCGGCAACACCTTACCAAAAAATTTCGATTTTACTGCAATTCGTTTAACATCTTAACTTCAAAAAATTTATTTTTTACATCTTGCATTTTGTTAGAAAACTGTGTCTGTGTTTACTGATTTTTTAAATTTTATAAACTAAGTAGATAGTGCACGTCAAGATTTGACGGTAAATTACTTGACTGTTTCGTTAAAAAAATTCCTGAATTTTTAATTAGTTGCTTTTGAATTAATTATTGAATGACGAATTTCTATATTGCATGATTCCTATTTCTTTAATGCGATAGGCGGTGCGGTCAATCTAATCTATTCAATGAATTGAAATAATTTTATGAGTTAATTTAATAAGTTTATGATTTACAATTTTATGCTTGCTTTTTATCAGAAATTTACCTAAAAATGCCGGTTAGAGAATTTATTTTTACTTACTATGCCCTCATATATATATATATATATATATATATATATATGAGGCCATAGTAAGTAAAAATAAATTCTCTACTAATAAATATATATAATCTATAATATATATATATATATATATATATATATGTGTGTGTATGTATATATATATATATATATATCATATATATATATCATATGTATATCATATATATATCATATATATATCATATATATATACATATATATATATATATATATATATATATATATATATATTATAATAACAATATTTATTATTATTTTTTTTAACTACACGACCATTAAAAGCAACCTTGAATTTTATTTTTATTTGTCTCATTCTCTAAAAACCTAAATTTGAAAATTGATGCAGCTAACAATACAATTTATAATATATTTTTTATTACTTGAATTTTATTTAACATTTTTATACATGTTTTAAATATTAAACCTGGATATCAAGGTAATTTCTTTTATACCTGTTGTACGAATATTTTTCTTTCTTACCGTTTTTACGCAAATGAATCACACTTTTCTTTCTGACACACACAGATATATATTCTTGATAATGATTAGAAAATATAGCGAAAATTGTAGATGTGCTCAATTTATTTAATTGATAATTACATGCAAAATATCTTAGCTTAAATATTTTAAATATAAAATCATTATTTTTTCAACATATTATTGAATGTAAAATTCTATTTAACTATAAAGCATTCAAATAATAATAGTAATAAAATTAAAATCCTGAAACTTATCTTTCTAATAAAATATGTCATTACATAAATGAAATATTGACAAAAAATGTTACACATTTTGCCGGGCCCTGATTTGAACCTGCGCCCGCTACAAAAATTATGATCTTTAGACTGTTGCGGTAACCCACTACGCTAACGTGAACTCTTTGTCGTTCTTTCTAAATTGAAGAGCTACGAAAAACAGTTGACGCATGCGCAGTCGTCACGAATTTGAGTTTTGATCTTTCAGAAATAGTTTTGCATTGTAATATTTGATACCTTACTTTTTCAAAGAAGCAAGTACTACTCAATGTGCTAGTTTTCCGATCTTCGTGTATAACTATTGGCATTTCATAAGACGGGCATAACTTTTAGCCTTAAATCACCGTGTATATCTTTTGTATGTAATATGACCAAAACAATATGGCACTCTCGAAATAAACCGTATCTAACTCTTAATATCGACACAGTAAATTTTTGAATTGTTAATAATGCTCAAAGAGTAAAATAATATTAACTTTGTGAAAGAAAGAAAAGCTAGTTTACAGTAAGATCGAATAGCAGACGAACGTAAAACAACTTCTACCTGTAATGTGATAATTCAATTGAGCGAGCATCTTTGCTCATGTGCACAGCGCGTCACTCCAAAGGCAGACTTGTACTTATATACTGCGCATGCACAACTGTAGAATTTTAATTTAAAATTACAGCTAATTAATAAAATAGTTGAACAATCGAATGTACGATAACAAATCTGTGGCCAAATATCTTTCATTTAAAAAAAAATGGTGTAATTTGATGCAGTAGTCTCTTCGCACGGACTGTCGAAAGAAAACGCTTAGCGTTTTAAATATCTAGATTTTCCAGCTACTTTTTTAGAATATCTTTATCACGTCAGCCCAAATTACGAAATTTCAACTCTTATGTACATTAAACAATATAAATAGTTCAAAATTTTCTTCAGCAAATATTAAGAAATTTAAAGCTACATAAAAAATAAAATAAAAGAAATTCAATAACATACATTTAACAGACAAGTAATCGAACTACGTGCTAAAACTACCGAAATTCTCAGAATCAAAAGGGCTGTTGAGAGTTCTTCAATTTACTCGGCTATGAAACTTTGGCATGTGACAAATACGAAAGCACGTTTTTAATAAATTTCACAATTTAGTTGAATACAATATTGATATTTTTCAAATAAAAATGTTTTTTGGTAACTGAAAAAGAAAATGTTAAAAATAGATTTTGATTTGAGTTTTTAATTGTAATTTCAAATTTGAGCTACAAATTGTGCATAAAAAATGTTTTCACTTATCATATGAAGCCCAAGGTCTCTACCTATCTTTAAACCATTAAGCGCCATTGCTCCCATTTTGGGAACATTACTTTGGGATTTTTTTCTAAAATGAGCATTTTATATATTGTCAAAAAGTTTATGTTATTTGTATTTTGAATATATGAGATGACTTCTGTAATTTCTTTTAAAAAGTTTCATTTTCATTTTCTATTTTTTAAAACTTGTTTAAAAAGACGAATTTTAGCTTTTTGACAGCTTTCGCTAGAAAAAAAAAAAAAAAATAACTTACTAATAAAAATTATATTTTTTTAATTTAAAATATGTTTATAATAATCTATTGTCTAATACTGCCTAAATCCATAGTTAGTAAGTATAACAGATTGATCATAATTCATGAAAGAACGAGTTGCTCCCATAACGGGAGCAATGGCGCTTTCGTTAATTTTCAAGGCCAGACGGAAAGTCTCAAATTAGGAAGACCTAATACGGTGCTTTTATTATGAGTGTGAAAACAGTCTGTATAGAATCTTTAGAAAAGCTGTTCTATCATTACTAGCAAACTGTTCTTGGAAGTGTTACTCTTGAAATATGTACTCTTAAAATATGTTTCTTACTTTATTAGATATCTTCTTTTTGCTAAAAGATATACTTTAGCAGGCTTTTTTTATTTTTAATTCGATTTTAAGGAGAATATGCCTGTGAAATTTTTAACTGTGTCTCAAGCTTTAGATTATTTTGAACAAGTAGGTTCACAGGGCCCGACTATAGCAAGTTTCTGTGCCCAGGACACTTCCAATTCTTCGTGCCCCCTTAGATTGCTTGATTTACTGATACTAGTTTTTTTTACATGTTACACACTTATATTTTGTCATTTCATCGCGCCCCACCAGTGGCTGAGAGGTTCTGCTCTCGAAGCTGGTAGACGGGAGGTACTGGGTTTGAACCCAATTGCGCCCGTTGCCCTAACCGTTTCGGAGTTTCCGTGGTTTTCTTCGAAACCGTGGATTCCCATGCGTAAATACGGGTTAGGTTCCCTTAGAAAGACCCCCACGGAGGACACTCCCCCTTGGGCCTATAACCCTCGAGTTGATAATCGGCCGACAAAAATCAACCCATTTCATCGCATTAATAACTCAAATATCACATTTTTTCAGAATTATGACCTTTTTTAATGGAAATTTAGATGAAATTATGAAATATTTTGTGCCCCTCAGAAATTTCGTGCCCAGGGCATGGGCCACAGGTGCCGCGTGATAGGGCCCTGAAGGTTCAGATGATTATTCGCATGATCCGGAAATCGTTTGTTTGTCACCTGATCCCGGAATAGTAACAGATGAAGAATATGTAATAGAAAACAATTTATGCGACAATTTACCTCGTGATATATCTGTTGAGGTTGAGCTTTCAGTACATTCAAAATCAAAAGTCAACGAAGAAGTATGTGCTTTACTAATTAAAAAAAAAATAATAATAATTAAACGCATAAAAATTGTTCAGTCGTCTTTCATGTAAAATAGAGAGAAAAATAATGTAATGATGTAAAATAAAGAGATATTTAATGAAAATGCTTATAAAAAGGTAAATTGATATTTTTTTATTATAAATGGAGATATTTATTATAATTGTAGATGTAATTTATCTCATTTTCTTATAAAATGTCTTTTTCAGAATGATATAGTCCTTTTTATTTTAAAAGAATTTAAAAACAACTGTTATAACCACACGAAGGCAAAAGTATTTTTTTGTAAAAAAAATTACCCCCCATTAAGCGCCATTGCTCCCATTTCGGGAATATGCTGTTTTTCATAAATAATCAAATTTTTTTGATTTTTTGTTCAGAAGTACTTTAATAACATCCTGTTCATTAAAAAAACCCCCAATGATTCCATTAAAAAATCGGTTAATTTATACAGAGGCGCTTAATGGGTTAAACGAAAGAAAGTTCCATTACGAAATACATCCTCGATTTGTGCTACATATAAAATTCCAACGAAAAGAGTGGTTTAAATATGCAGAGCAAATATTAATAGCTCATTTTATTTTATAAATGATAAAATTGAAAAATGATGTGAAAGAAAATTATTAACCAATACAAATTTTTATCTTTTTCATTAATAAAGCTCACGAAGTTAAATTATAAAAATATTTCTATATAAAAATATTTTGAAGAGAGCCAACAAAACAATTAGAATTAACATCCTTTTATTAACTGAAATATTACAAAAAGGAAGTGAGTATTAGAAAGAAAACATTTGTTAATAAAAATACAAAATCGTTATTCGGTAACGGTTGCAGATTATACACACCATGTAAACTTGCCCTAAGATATCCATTTATCAACATTCAAAACATTTATCGATTATTTACAAGAACACACGAAACAATTTGATTTCTTCGATGTATACACGCAGAAAATACACTGCTGGCCATTAAAATTGCATCACCATTAAAGATTTAAAATACAAAAAAGATATTTATTGTACGTAAACATTATGGCATGAAAACAAAATGATTAAATTTGTAAACAGTTTTGGGGGGTTACAAGGGTGCGAAATTGGTAGAAATAGCTGCTCCCCCTAGCAACTAAAATGGTCCTTATCCGGTTAGGCATGGAGTTGAACTGGGCTTGGAGGACAGAAACGGACTACTCATTCCATGCTGCTTAAAGTGTATGTCACACTTCATCAACCGTATTAGCTGAAGAAGGGTAGCGGACTAGTTTCCAAGCAATCCATGAGCAGATCTTTTCAATAGCTGACAGATCTGGAGACCGTGCAGGCCAGGGCAGCAATCGAATACCCTGTGTATCGAAGAATGTCAGAATACGACGTGCAATATGTGGTCTTACGTTATCTTGCTTGAAAATGGCGTTTGGCAGGCCTAGAAGACAGGGCACAACTACTGAACGTAAGATGTCAAAAATGTACCGATATGCGTTCAAATTACCGTCGATCCGAACTAGAGATGTGCTGTCGTGTACCCAATTGCTGCCCAAATCATCACTCTAGGTGCAGGGCCCCTATACCGATATCGAACGCAAGCAGGTGACATGTGTTTTTTTCGGAGCCTCTAGACAAGTATACGGCCATCAGAATGCAGCACGTACAACGGGGACTGAAAATACAACTTTGTGCCAGTCATGCATCCAGTTTTGTCGTTCGGCGCACCAGAGTCGCCGACTCTCTCCATGCTGCATTGTCAAGGGAAGCCGCAGTACTGGTCGCCGTCCTGACAGTCCACACTGCTGCAAACGTCGTCGCACCGTGCGAGCGGATACTGGGCGCGCTTCAAACATGCCATTTCCTGACTAATGGTTCGTGATGTGATTGTACGGTTTTGAAGGGCCGACCTCACAATATGTCTGTCCTCTCCGGCGTTAGTCATGGGAGGGCGTCAAGATTCTTAATGCCGTTCAGTATGACCCTCAGCAATCCATTGATTTCATATTTGCATGACAGTGGTTGGATTTCGACAAATGCAACGGGCGATATCACGGAAAGATAATCCACACTCTTGATAGGCAACGAAACTGCCTCTATTGGATACCGACACTTGGTGGTAAGAATTTCTTCTTATTATTCGAGGCATAACACGATCTTCCGAGCAAAGACCGTCCTCACAAAGCGCGTTCCGAATGAGAAATCGACTACGCAACTTTTCTTTTATGCAGAGTTTCAGATATCGTTTCTCCCACCTGCCTCGACTGAACGCGCTGAAACACTAATCATTTGCATATTCCAACATCTTCTTCCTTTCATGTGATTTTGACGTTCGTCAGATCATTCCTTCCTGGTTTTGCAATTTTAATGGCCAGCAGTGTATTTAAGATGTTCAACGGAGAAATTATAATATTATGGAGTTCACAGCATCACCGAGTTAAACGCTCACATTCTTTTTAAATTTTTTAACTGAAAATGCTACATGTAACAGAATATATTTAATAAACGTTTATGATAATATGTGATGCATTTAATTCCATTACCATGTAGATCTGAGAGTATTGATCGGGTAGGTTGGGTGGACTGAGTAAATTTTAGCCATGGTATTCGCCGTAAAACAATTGAAAAGGCTACGGACAAAAAAAAGAACATATTATTTTTATATAGTATTCACTTTTATTGGGAAAACGTCTTCGAATTGTGTAGAAAAAGGATCATGTATACGATCCGCATTAATTTTGCAAAAAAAGTTCTTTGGAATTTATAAAATAAATCAAATGAAAAGAAGTGTTTCTATGTAAACGAATGCATGTTTTATGAACCATTATGTATTTTTTCTGTTCCTTCTATGTACAACCAGCGGAGATGACCGAGCGTTCACTTTTATTGGGAAAACGTCTTCGAATTGTGTGAAAAAAGGTACATGTATACGATCCGCATTAATTTTGCAAAAAAAAGTCCTTTGGAATTTATAAAATAAATCAAATGAAAAAAAGTATTTCTATGTACACGAATGCATGTTTCATGAACCATGGTGTATTTTTCTGTTCCTTCTTTATACAACCAGCGGAAAAGACCTAGCTGTGCATGGTTAAAATTAGCTTGGTGTTGAACTCGATATAAGTACATATTCTTGCTTAGGGTGTTTCATTTTGTAAGGCAAAAAGTTAAATGTAAATTTTATGATGAATTTGCTTACACACCGAGTCCAAGTGATACAAAAGATATATATGCCAAATTTCATTAAGATCGGATAATATTTAGAGGTTGCACACTTTGATCCTTTTTGTAAATGTAGGCAAAAAATACGATGTTTTAATATTAACTACTTTTATTGGGAAAACTAGAAACCACAAACTCCAAATAAAACTGAAATTGGACACTAAGATTAAAATGTAAGGTTAACACATACGCAAGACATGACATGTGTTTTATTAATCAACTTTGAACAATGCAATTTCTTTTTTGTTCACTTGGTGACGACTTTTCTGTGATGCTGGACTACTCTCAACAATAATTGTTTTTGTTGTTTGTCTCTGACTAATTCGTTTAATCAGATAAATTCCTCTTTCTGATGTATCTTCGACCACAATAAGAGCGTTCACATGGCTTCGGAAGAAAATCGCTGTACTATTATGTCACATCGGGGATCCCAAACTATTCAAAGTAAGTCTTTGTTTTATTAGTAACGAAATGATTCAGGTCTTTTCCTTCAAAATCTAGGCTTTTACCTCAAATAGTTTCATTTCTATTTTGTTTACAAGTTTGTTTTCTAAATTTAGAGTCATATTTCCCTTATTAGCCGGAATAATACATACGTCCAAAAAATCCAAATCTACGTTTGTTTCTAAAAGAAACCAAAGGTATCTGTATCTACTTAGCAACTGTGAGAGCCCTTTTTTGACATCTGCATCTGGGTAAGTGTTCAGAAGATGTAGCATATTCAAATCCTCCTTTGGAGTCCATCAACTTACAATTGCCTCAAGCCAAATGTGAACATATGTGATGCTGACACAATACACGACTTCACACCTTTCAATTCTCGTTAAGGGATATTCAACTATTTAGAGAAGAGCACAATTTTACGTGCATATACCTTTGCCATCCACCTTGCTTGATGCAGAGCCTATGTGATCCTGAAACTGAAATCGTTTTTAGACCAACCTTCTGTTACAGGAGTAAGAATTGTAATAACTCTTTGTAATCTTCTCTTAGATGACTTCTATCTTTTAGGACATTTTGAAAGTTGACACATTTGTACATTTTTTTTTTTCGAAAACCTTGTCAACTCCACTAACTGACGAACCCATATTATCTTCTCTTTCTGACCTAAGAAATTCTTTATTTTCTTGTGATATGCTAGTCATATACATCACATTTTGCCAGGAAATGTCAAATAACTTGACGAGTTCACTTTGCCAAATCTGCTGTTTCACATTTGCTTTATCCGTGTTTCTCGATTTCTCTATACTCAGGTTTTGTTATTCTTTGTACATCTCCTATAAACCAGCACTGATGTTCTGCTCCATCTTAACAGGAATATTTGCTTCCTTCTACATTTCCTATAGTTTTGAAGTGGTAGATTTAGCAGAATCCGAAAGTCTTTCTTTCATTTCCTTGTTATGGCAAATAAAATAAGAATACTTCTCCTTTTGCAGGGAGTCGAGCTAATAAAAATTCATTGCTAGGCATCTTTCCTAGCCACCAAAATTCCTCTTAATATCCCAGTTTACATTTGAAATTATTTTAATTCCTGGAAATTTTAATGTTACGTCACATGATATAAAAGTAGTGCGACTAAAAACTTTGTTTATGCATTACATCACTTGATGCAGCCTAAATAAAAGTAAATATATGCGCAAAATACTTCCGTTTTATTTTATACGAATTACTGTTTGATAAATACATTTTAGAAAATTCTGATATTCTTATTTTTTATATAATCAACAAACATTGTGAAATATGTATGATGTTGTATTAAAATAAAAAAAAAAAATCACGAATAAGCTATACTGTTCCAGAAAATATCTAAAACCAGATCAAAACATAAATTATAAGCTTAAAAATGTCAAAACACAATGCTTTTCAATACCGTGATTCTGAAAGCTATTCCCAAGCAGACGTGGTTTTTTAACCTCGAAAATAAAGTTGGACTATTGTCCATAGCATCGTTATAAATGTCAGAAATATAACGACATTTTTTAGCTAACCATTTTATGCAAGCTGATTTTCAAATGTGTCACTTAGGGATGAACAACCTTTGTCCCATGATAGGTTAACGTGTGGCCCGCGAATTTCGTCAATTTATAACTGGAAAAAATGCAATTTTTGTTCATAAGTCGGAGTAAAAAATCGCCAATTTCATTAATTTGCCGCAGAAAAATTGAAAATTTTGCCATTCAGTGAAGAAACGCAAATTCCGTTTATGCGGCACAGAAAAATACCGAATTTCGTTGGTCGGACACGGAAAAATTGCAAATTTTGTCGGTAAGGTTCGGGGAAAATCGCAAATTTCGCAGATCGGACACGGAAAAATCGAAAGTTTTGTCGATCGGGGTCGGAAAAAACGTGAATTGCGTTGGTCGGGCACGAAAAAATCGCGAAATTTGTCGATCGGGCTAGGAAAAATTGAGAATTTCGTTGGTTGAGCACGGAAAAATCGCGAATTTTGACGGTCAGGCCAGGAAAAACCGCAAATTTCTTTGATCGGGCAAAGAAAAACCGTCACTTTTGTTGATGATGCACGGAAAAATTGCAAATTTTGTTGTTCAGCTGCGGAACAATTGCCCGTTTCGTCTGTTTATCGCGAGTAAAATCGCAGATTTCGTTGATTGGACACGGAAAAAATGTAAATTTCGTCGAGCAGGTGCGTCGGGCACTTAAAAATTGCTTGTCGATCGGGCACTGAAAAATTGCGAGTTTTATCAATCGGGTGTTAAAAATTGAGAACTTTGTCGATCAGTGGCGGAAAAATGGCACATTTTGTTGATCGAGCGCAGAAAAATTACAAATTTCGTCAATAGGGCACTAAAATTTCGTGAGTTCGGTCGATCGCTTTCCGAAACATCGAAAATTTCGTTGTCCAGGCACGAAAGCATTACGAATTTTGTCTATCACACGTAGAAAAATCATAAATTTCGTTGATCGGGCGTGAAAAAGTAGCGAAATTTGTTGATCATGCGAATAAAAATAGCGAATTTTGCCGATCGGGTGAGAAAAAATCGCGAATTTTGTCGATAGGGCACTAAAATTTCGCGAGTTTGGTCGATCAGACACCGAAAAATCGCAAATTTTGTTCTCCAAGGAGGAAAATAATACGAATTTTGTCGATCACGCGAAAAAAAATCGCAAATTTTGTCTTCGGACGCGGAAAAATAGCAAATTTCATCAATCGGCTTTAGAAAAATCCAGAATTTTGTTGATCTGGCGCAAACAAATCTCAAATTTGGTTGATCGGGCGCGGAAAAATCGCGAATTTCGTTAACTGCCCCCTCCCCCTCCGTTCATAAAGATCACTATTTTTCGGCACTAGGCACTTTCTTACCTATGTTTGTTTTTTAGCCATAATTTACTCTCCTGATTAAAGAAAAAAATATTATTACTTCTTGACAATAATCCTTCCTATACCTGTTATATATACAAACTTAAAGACTGTTGATATATACAGTGAAATAAATGTAACACGAAAACGCTTAACATGAAAAATCGGTTAACACGAAATTATATAGTGGTCCGGACAGTGTACTATGCAATTTAATACATATTTTTTTTCTTTTAATACGAAAGAAAAATCGTTTAACACGAAAAAAATTCGCTTTCGATTAGTTATTTTGAGTTGAAATAGGTGAATTTTGTAGTAAAACCTCTGAATTTTGGGTGAAAATCAGTGAATTCCGTGTTTTTTTTTTTTTTTTTTTTTTTTTTTTGTAAATGAGCTTATGTTTTACGAGCACAGTGGCTGAGAAATCGGTCCGGAAACAAACTACTGTTTCTCTTCAAATGAAGATTAAGCTGCTTAATGCAGTCGATGAAACAGAAGAACGAAAACAGAAATCTGCAAAGAGTTTGGCATTGCCAATTCTACTTTATCGACGATAATAAAAAACAGGGATCCCATTACGTTAATTTTTGAGCACAGTATGTTTAAGTCAGAGAGAAAACGTATGAGAACCACTAATCATGAATATTTAGAGACAGAATTGCTTACTTGATTCAAACAAGATAGATCTCAGAATGCTGAAAAAGACACTTCATACAAAGATATCTGATTCCACCCCCCCCCCCCCCAAAAAAAAAAAAAAAAAAAAAAAAAAAACAAAACAAAAAAACAAAACAAAAAAAAAACAAAAACAAAAAAAAAAACAATATTTTTTTTTACTTGCTGTTAATCCTAATGGATGCAATCTACTAGTAGTTTAATAGGAAAGCGAAATAAAATTTGATGACGTCGAAAATATTTGAGAGTTTTGTTCTTTTTTTTTTACGTATCTTTTAACGCGAAATTCTTTTAGCACAAAAAAAAAAAAAAAAAAAAAAAAAAAATCTGTCCCCTCAATTTCGTGTCAAAAGCATTTCACTGTACTAACCAACTGAATTGGATATGTTGACTGGGTAAGGGAGCCTAGAGGGGTAAAACTCTCCCCCCCCCCCTATGGTGACTTTTTTTGCTGGAAGAGATGGCCGTTTGCGTTTATAAGGTTGCGAGGATTAAAAAACACCAGGTCCTATTAAAAAAAAAAAAACTCCAATTCGGTAAACGAAGACTTATTTTATTTTCATGATGAAAGTCGAAGGGAGAGGTACAGGGGAAAAGCAATAAGGAGCCTCTTTTAAGACGTCATCACGAGGCTAGAGAGAAAGCAGGAATGGCAAGAATACACAGTTACAACTTTCTTGCTTGGCGGGCTACAATATCGCCAATCTAAAAGTATTTTTGCGCCATGCACAGGGGCTAAGAGACACATTGGCTGGTATGTTCGCCAAAAATGTACGGTAGGCTTCTACCATATTAATTGTGTAGGGAGGGGCAGATTGTGGGCTGCATACATTCCTGAGTCATGATAGACGGAGCCTCAACAGTACATTGATACAGCTGCGGTTAAATGTAAAAAATAAAAAGTGTTATCTGGAAAGGGCATAGTAACAGACAGAGTTCGTTAGGCTAAAAAGCATGAGACTGTATTTTCTAGACCAGAAATTTCTAGTATTCCAGTATTTCTAGTATCCAGTAATTTCCAGTATTTTCTAGACCAAAGATTCACCGCTTTACCACAAAAATGTAGAATTGCCATACATCTGAACAAAAGGGTGTGAAGCGAAAATAATTCTAATAAGTAGATTGCATGTAAAGTGAATTTAAATGATGAGTTATATTCATGCCCAAATAAGGAAATGACCGAAGTTAAAATGCGTTTGAAACTAACAGTCAGCCGTAACGAATTTTGTACAAGGTTAAAGCGTATGTGTGAAAGAATCAGAAAGTGAAAATAGAGAGTGATTCACTGATTTTATTTTATTAAAGAGATGAGTACCTAGAATAATTTAATTTAAATGAGAAGGGCTGATAATACAATCGATTTAGTTTTTAAATGCTGAATTTAATTTAGGGGCTGCACTGTTTGACTATATTGCACAAAATAAGTAAGTTATTAAACAGAATTTTAATTGAAACTGTCTGGGGGGGGGAGGGGGGAATAAAATGCAAACATATATAACGAGATAATCGTTATACCCCCCCCCCCCCCTGAATCATATTTTTTATCTGATTGTCCATATTTTTTTTTATCTGCCACAGATCTTCCTCGAAATAGTATTCTCTCTGTATTACTGATGTGGCCCTCGTCAACTCAGACATCTTAGTAAATGGCCCTTCTCTTAAAAAGGTTGTGCACACCTAGTGTAATTAATCTTACTTATCGATCCCAAAAACAGCCATCAGTTGTTACGATAACGATGGATGATGTCATGGTAACCGAAAAATACTACACATTCAAAAGGAAAAGCATGACAACACGATTACAGAAGATAGCTGCAATTATCGTGATAATATCATTCAATCTACCGTAACCAGGTAATATCTTTTAAATAGCTCACTTTACTATGCTTTTAGAGGATTTGAAGCCTGAAAGGGAGTTGGCGGTCGTGGCCCTGGTTTTTGTATAATATGTATCTTGTTTCCAATTTTAAATCTTGATCGTTACAAATTTCCAATTCCCACAGTATTATTATTTAAACAGGAGTACGAAACCAGTATCCTAAAAGACAGGTTCAGCGCTTTTCAATCAATAAATATTATTTCATTTTCTAACAGAAAAAAAAAACAAACCTCGAACTGATTTATATTATAGAAGAGATTTATTATGCAGAATTTAATTATTTTCTTCTACAGAGATAGCAGCTGCGAAAACACTATAATAAATTTTATCATGTCAGAAAATTACACCGGTATGTGTTAGCGAAAGGGAGTGAAATGATCTATAGATTAATTATGTAAACTTATGCGTAAATTCTAAAAGTGTTTCCATGAGCAATCATAATTATGTAAACCAGTTTTTGAGTTAATAAAGAGAATCAATTTTGAAAATTAAAATTATCTTGTTTAACCTTCTCCAGTATATAAATTAGAGGACAGTTTTAAATAAAAAAAAAAATGAAACATTCTTTTCAAAGATTGATGCGCAAGAAATTACAGATTTTTCAGTGGCAAGAGCCATAAATTTGCATGATCATTGCATGAAATGGGTCTTATTGAAAATAACAACAATTTTTATATTTAAAAAAATATTATTTTTAAAATTTTCAATGTTTTTCTTTCCTGTAAATTTCGCAATTTTTAATTCTTAAATGATGCATTGCGAAATAAAATATATGAATATAATATATTTTACTTCGAAAATTAAAATAATAATTTAAATAATCCGATTACGATGGTTCCGTTTACTGTTGTTATCTAGCAGTTTTGTACATACGCATGATATCAGTTATTTCTTGTACAAAGAATTTTAAAATTTGTGCAGAATAATTTTCCGTTCGATCCCGTTATTAGGACTTTCTATAGTTTTGTACTGGGAAATTACAATCTTACTTTAATGTGTATATTTTATGTTAATTTCTTTAGTTGATGAAATTTTGATCTGATGGCTCATTCACATTTCAGTAGTAGTGTCTGTGATGGTTTTCTAAAAACATATGGGGTGTTCAAGCATTCAGATTGTTCAGGTCAACGAATTAATGGTTATATTTAAACTATTTCTGTTTCACGGTTATTTTGAATATTTCTTAATCTTCTGAAATTATGATTAACAAGAGAAACTTTTGTTTCTTTGGTACTTACACATTATCCGAACTAGGTAGATAGATGACAAAAAATGTCTGCCAGTCGCCGGTTTGTTTGTCGGTTCCATTCGTATTCGACACGATATTTAACGTACAGTCGTGGGAAAAAAAAAAAAAAAAAAAAAGGAATCACCCCCTACTAACTCGTCAACAAATTATTGTAGACGAAAGTTACTGGTACCGAGCGATTGGAAATAATGTCAACTTTTAAATGATGTATATAAAATTTGCTTAGGGGGCCATCTACATATTAAAACGAATCCAAACTTCATTTTTTTCAATGGCAATACACAATTTTAACGAGATATTTAAAATATTCGGTTCAAACTATGCTTCGACACGAAATTTTAAGACATTAGAATAGTAAGTTTTTGAATTATAAACATTCAAAATTTAGTGCTTCTAATGTTAAATTACATTTTCATATTTTATTGTATATCTCCTGAAATTATGTTTCTAACGTGCTAATTTTTTGTGTAGCAATAATACTAATATACCCAAACATAAATACGTTGAATTTGTAATTTTTATAATTTTATTATATGAATTATGAAATTAATATTCGAAAAAATTATGAATTGCAACCTACAGTTTTTTTTTTTTTTTTTTTTTTTTTTTTGATGGATTTAGATTTATTAAGTCCTGCTTTATGAAAATCCAAAATTTCACATTTTTCTTCCAAGTAGTTTTCAAATTATACTTAAAAAACGGCAAAAATGATGGTTTAAGGGACGGTCTATGATAGAAGTGACTAAATATTTTGAAATTTCTCCTGCTGTCATGTAATCTAGCAGGCTTCTTTGACTGTTTAAGGTGCCTTGATCAAGAAGGCAGCTCTCTCTGTTAACAATCGAGTACCGAACTTCAATTTGGATACAGCCCTTAAAATACGCTGGTTATAAAATAATTAATTTCTCGGAAGCTTATCATACGGATTGCATAAAAATTTGTTTTTAGTTTAATTGAAGGGTGTAGAGTTGATTCATGCTGTCAGAATTGTGTACCGCTATTGAAAAAAAAACAAAGTTATGACTCGTTTTAATATGTAGATGTCCCCATAAGCAAATTTTATATGCATCATTTAAAAATAGACTTTATTTCCAATCATTCGGTACCAGTAAGTTTCTTCTACGATAATTTGTTGAGGAGTTAGTAGGGGGTGTTTACTTTTTTTTCCACGACTGTACATTTAATAAGGACATAAAGACGTTAAAAATGATAAATAGTATAAAAGTAAACTAAAACAATACAAAACAGTAATTTAGTCTACATTTATTAAACACATAAATTAAAATTGGAAGCTTTTAACAATAAACAATATTAACGATGATGATTTTAAATGTCCAGTGGTTTTATTCACTGCGCCAATGTCGCCGGAGTGAATATGATCTGTCACGGATAATACGTACTTACCGTCTCTTTTTCGATATACGAAGAAAATATAATAATAATAATAATAATTAATCCATGATCTTAAGCTGTACCTGTGAAAAGAAAAAAACAATGTCTCACACCGCAGAAACGTATCAGCATATTTACAAACAATGCAATTTTCATGAGCAGAAAATTGCTCTTTGACGATGCACCGATTTCAATCAAAATGGGTCTCCCTAAGTTCAGCCTGGTTATTAAATAGCGAGACTAATGCTGTAAAATATGTTATTTTAAATTTATACATATTTAGTTATTATCCCCTTCAATGTACTGCCCCTTCAATACTCCAATATACTTTATCAATAAACGGTCCATGCCAATTTTCCATTGTTTGAAACAGTGCTGAAAGTCATCTTCTCTGAGCTCTTTTATGACGCGTGTCGCCTTTTCTTTCACAGCTTCAACAGTTCAAAACTGGTTCTTTGTAATTCAGATTAAACCTTATGGAACAGAAAAAACTAACATGGTGCCAGTTCAGAGGAATAAGGTGGATGGTCTAGTACTGGGATGTTATATTTGGCTAGAAACGACTTGAGTAGCAATGCCGTGTAAGACAGACGGTGTGTTGTCCTGATGAAGCACACGTGATTTTATTATATCACAAACCGTGTGGGTTTTTTTTTCATTTTTTTGTCAGAGTTGAGCAAGGACCTCAAGGTATAGTAATGTCTATTAATAGTTTGACCTTCAGAAACCCAGTGACGGTGCGTAGACTACTAATTTTTTTCAATATTTTCCACCATTGTGGACGTGGGAGGCGACCCGTGCGAATATAAACTTCAATGTCTTCTCGGCCATCTTGGAAATGCTTAAACCACTCAAAAAACCGCGTACGCTATAAAAATACATTGCCTTACACTTATTTTAACAAATTACGAATTTCTGTAGCGAATTTCCAAGTTTAAAACAAATTTCAAATTAATTCGTTGCTCTTTTAAAAGACTCAACTGTTTTCCGGCAAAACATTAAAACAGGGAAAAAAAAATAATGTCACGGCCAGACTAAATGGAATACAGCCTATTTAGAGGCAGTAATCGATACAATATGCTTTCCACTAAATTTCTATTTGTCGTACGAAT
Organism: Maratus speciosus; assembly: GCA_963932465.1. Taxonomy (NCBI): domain Eukaryota; kingdom Metazoa; phylum Arthropoda; class Arachnida; order Araneae; family Salticidae; genus Maratus; species Maratus speciosus. Next base: position 493,221,947 of record OZ010791.1, read on the forward strand.
TTGGTGCATGCGCAGTTCTTCTGTAGAAAGCATTAGTCTCGTTATTAAATAGCCATTCCACGTAGTCTTCTACCAACTGCAATTAAAAAGTTATATGTTTTTTCAGTATATATTATTAAATTCTCGTTAATGCGTAACCATTTAAGAAGTATACACGATTAATTAGGACAATTCCCTTTCCACCATTCTCTATTTGCTATTAATGTTAAGGACATAATTTAATTAACAACTTATTGGATAATTCTCGCATTTTTTTTCGCAAACTAAATGGGAAGAATCGAGTCTGATTTTGTACACTATTCCTTTGAAAGTAAATGTGATGTACCTTTGATTATTAGGAGGTTTAAAACAATGAAGGTGAGAGCGAAGAAGAGAAATAAAACTTTCTGCTACAAAAAACGTGAGATGATTAAAAATTGCTATTGCTCATTCGCCGATTTGAATTAAAATTCAAAATGTGTTTTAAAAGACTAAATTTTCGCGTGCGTCGAGGAACCGGAAAATGATCTTGTAAAATATCCATTAATTTAAAAATTAGATTTAAAAAAAAATTATATTGACACATAGGCAATTTTACATATCTATCAGATGATAATCACAACAGCTATTTAACTATGAGTAAAAAAAATTAAAAAATAAATATTCCACTTTAATAACATTAAGAAAAAAATTACTTCGGTATTTTGTTAAATATATTTTGTGTTTTTAATCTTGACATACTCTAAAAGTTCAAAACTTTCATTATAATCAGTGCAATATCGAAAAGGATTTATGATATCAGCTTTGCGAAAATTGAATACAAAATCCCCCTCCCCCCACCTCCCTTTCCGAAAAAAAATTTAAATTCTTATCATTTAAATATTAAATTAAAAAAAAAATAATATTGCCACATGCCACTTCAGCAAGTTTTTATGTAGATCACAGGGTAATCACAAAAGCTATTCAACTATCAATAAAAATAAATAAATAAATATCCTACATTAATAGCAAGAAGAAAAAATAACTTAGTTTCCAAGCTTCATTTGTCTTAAATATATATCTTAACATCTAATTGTCATTCTTGTAATTTTCGTATAAGTGTATATAAATACAGTTACAAAAATCACAATATTAAGTACAAAATCTATAGTTATAGCTTTTTACTTTTTCCCATTATAAATTTCAAATTACTTTTCTACTAAAAATAATCAAAAAATCAATATTATACTTGATTTCAAATCAAATACATATGTATATTTTTACTGGCAGTTTTAAAATTAAGGAGCACATAATAGATGAATCATGACAACGTCATACGTTTTCAGGTACTTTATTTATCTTATTTTTTAATCTGCGGTTTTACGTTAGAAAGAAAGATCTTTCCAAAGCTTTTTTTTTTTCTTTCATTGTGGTCGTTACGTGAGATAAGAATTAACCATTGAAACGAAACTGCGATTGAAAGCAAGAGAATGAATATTCAACTTAAAATGTCTCTCTTTTAGTAATATTATTACTTTAAATTTGGGGAAAAAAGATGAAAATTCAGAGTATATAATTTGTAATAAAATACAACGTCATAAGTTTAAAAATATATACTTCTAGAATTAATGGGTTTTTTCGCAAACAGATTCAAAACTAATTGAATTTCATGCAAGATTTTGTTTATACTATAAATAAAATCATAAAAGACACTAATTTCAGTACTATAAAGAAATTATGACACTTACTTCAATCGATGTTGCAAGAGGTCAGGAAAATTCCTCGATTTGAAATTTCAAAAACTACCCCAGTGAAGGAGAAGGGCTTGCATCATTTTAGTACGATATTTCATAATATATCCGACTAGCCATATTTAAAGAATGAAATGTTTCATCCTCAAAATAGGACCCGCCAGACAAAAGTTTCTTTTTTTTTGCTAGCTTCGACAGGACGAAGATGAATAACACAATATTATTGATGTAAATTAATACGAATTAACACTAAGTCCATGGCACACGCTTTGTAGAATTTCCGGGTGTAATCTTCAAGCGTCGTCTACTTCTGTTCTGTGTCTATCCCGCCCTTATATGGACGACAGCTTCTAAGAGACATTTGATGTCAAGCACACACGTCAAATGCATGTATTCAATAAATAAATAATCCAAGTGAATACGAATTTAAATCACAGAACTTCACATTCCGCGAAAAACGAATTAAAATACACGCGTACATAAAAACAAACTTCGTTTGAATTACAACGTATACCAACTTTGAACGAAGACATCTAAAACGCATGCGCGACTGGCAGTGCCCCAGTGCCCCCTGGTGGTTATTGCGTCGGAAGAATCAAAACGTCTTAAATTAAGACACGTTTGAAGCAACGAAGTGTCTTAAAATAAGACGTTTGCGGATATTTTAGACACTATTCTCAGTTCATTTACACCATGATCATACTAAGACACTTGTGCATCTTAAATTAAGACATCTATAATGTCTTAATTTTCAGATTAAGACACTTAAGTGTCTAAAATTCTTTTTCAGTCACATATGTGTCTAAATTTAAGACGCCTCTATTTGCAGTGCAGTAATTTATTATTTTGTATCAACAATTTGTGACTAACTCGCTTTTTAACTAAAATTATTAAATTAAAGAAAAGATTTTTTTGCATTAAGTAGGTAACCTGTTTAATATCTCAGCAAAACTAAATTCAATTCATTCAATAAAAGAAATAAATATACGCTATCCAAATATTAATCACATTTAATGCAAACTTCTGTTATTAGGTGCTTACATTAAGAAGAGTTTGCTATATTATTAACTTTCATAATAGTGTGCTTGTTTTTTTTTTATCAGTCTTTTTACCCACTTTAATTATATTAATTTTTCGGTATTTCAATTCGATGATTGTCTTAGGATGTTTTGTTATAGCATACTTTCTATCCCGTTTTCTATTTATGTGTGTTGGTCGCCATATTTCTCCCTAGCTTATTATTCTGGACCAACCCTCTGCGACATTTTTCTTTTTGTTCATAATCATCGTCCTTGAATTTCCCGTTTCAGTTTTAAGTCAAAAATATAAAATGTGATTGCGGAATCTGTTTTCCATTTTTCGGATTAACTACTCTCTGCTGTCAATCACCTGACGAATAGAGCAGAAAAATGAACTGCTCTAGAAAATATAGTTACGATAAGCTATGCATTATATGGAGAAAAAAAATCTAGTGCTGCACAAATGTGTTTTTAATTAATATTACAGTAAACATTTTACAAACTAATTGCACTATAAAAGGGTAAAGCGTTATTGAAACCTCACAAATACGGCACTTTTGTAAGCAGTTATGCAAACATTGTATTTTTTTATTACTGTGCTTTTAAATTTATTACTTTCAAGAAGTCTTTAATAGATACACAAAACAGGACTTTTTCGCGATAAATTAGATTCAAATGCATACGATATTTTACTGCACTTTCAAACTGACTCTTGTTAAAAGCTGTTTAATGCATACATAAAAAAATATACTTTTGTAAGCTTTTAAATTCAAATGCATCTTATTTCTTATAGTGCATATTAAATAACCAAAAGCTAAAAGATCTTGAACACTTAAAAAAAGACAAAATTTTTATCGTGAGTCGCAAATGCATTTTATTTTTGCTTAAGTATTATTTTGAAAAATCTCTAGCTAAAATATCTTCAATGCACGTACAAAAGAGAGTTCTTGAAAATATTTCAAATGCATATTAATTATTACTGCGCACATTAAAGGAATTTTTGCATAAATAATTTTAATGTGTATGCAAGCACCTACCCTACTTTAAGTGCAATAATACGCATAAATATTATCAGTTACATCAGGAACTTTAACGTATATAAGTAGAAAATACTTTAGTAGTCTGTGAAAATAAATTATATTTTAATGTTGTGTGTATCAAATAAACAGTTTTCCAGAAAAGTTTTAGCACATTTACAAAACAAGAGAAGTTTACAAATAGTGAATAATGCCTCTAGAATGAACTCGGCATAAAACACATTCATAATAATAGAAGTTAATAACCAGACGAAAGTTTTTATATTCACTGAATGAAAGTAAAGGAGTTTGCTGTGGTAACGCAATATATATATATATATTCGAAGTTTAATTAGATCGATTTTTAACATAACTATAAAAACATTACCACTTGTGGAACTAAACATTTGCGTATTAGGCTAAAGTAAATATCCTATGTAAGTTTTAATGCAGCTATATTTAAACTGGAAATTGATTCATAATCATAAAAAGCTAGGAATAACGTTGTTTCTTGATGTATATATAAATACATTTAATGCAGTGCTAAGTGGAATAATCTTCTCCTCACTTTATTATATATTTCATCCATATGAAAATATACAAAAAATGAGCAATATTTTATAGCCTATTTTAACAAAAAGTATGTATCCCCATTAACAAAAAGTACATTTCTGTATGCCACGCTGCAGATCGCGAGTTCCGCTTCCGGCTGGGCAAGGTTTACTCAACATTTCACCCCTTCGAAGTCGATAAAATGAGTGCCAAGCTTGCTTGTGAACTAAACACCGAGGGTATCGCGTTGGACTGACCACCCAGCAGGGGCGCATATTGCATAGCACTTCGTGGCCCAGGGTCAAGTAAACAGAGTTGGGCACGGCAGGCCCTGATCCTTCATCGATATTACAATCACAGGTTTAGTTTTTTATCTCTCTATTCTAAAAAAAAGTAACTACCGCTGTCACCGCCGCCGCCGCCGGTTTTGATTTTTTTGTGACCGGAGGCCTTTCTTCGTTAATATTAACAAAAATAATGCATACAAAAATATGAAAATCGGTGGTTTTATACAGAAATGTTTGATAAACACGCTGATGCAGACAGTTTTCAAATCGAAGAATTATTTTAAGAGTTATTTAATGCTAAATTTGGACAAAATCGTTCCACTAAAAAAGTTTTATAGCAGCAAAAACTATACATGGCAGTGTAATCATTTTTAGATCATTTTATGCGTTAGAATTTGCCGGAGTGCAGATTGTATTAATTTGTTTATTTTGACTCATTTTTTCAGGTTTTATTTCTATTTTAAATTCAAATTTTCAGCATTTCTATAGATATTTTTTACAGATTTCAGAAAATTGTACCAATTTAAACTGTTGCCAACTGTATAAAAAGCGCAAGCAATAATGTTTGCTTCAAATTAAAAAATTATTTACACGTGATTATTATAAACAGGAAAAAAACTTTCAAATTAGAATTAAATAATTACGTATAAAAAGCAGGAACTTATTAAAAATTACGTCATAAAAAGTATACACGTGAATTTTAAAAGAGAAAGGATCTCTCTATTCTAAAAAAAAGTAACTACGGCTGTCACCGCCGCCGCCGGTTTTGAATTTTTTGTGACCGGAGGTCTTTCTTCGTTAATATTAAGAAAAATAATGGATACAAAAATATGAAAATCAGTGGTTTTATACAGAAATGTTTGATAAACACGCTGATGCAGATAGTTTTCAAATCGAAGAATAATTTTAAGAGATATTTAATGCTAAAGTTGGACAAAATCGTTTCACTAAAAAAGTTTTATAGCAGCAAAAACTATACATGGCAGTGTAATCATTTTTAGATCATTTTATGCGTTAGAATTTGCCGGAGTGCAGATTGCATTAATTTTTTTATTTTGACTCATTTTTTGAGGTTTTATTTCTATTTTAAATTCAAATTTTCAGCATTTCTTGAGATATTTTTTACAGATTTTAGAAAATGATATTAATTTAAACTGTTGCCAACTGTATAAACAGCGGAAACAATAATGTTTGCTTAAAAGAAAAAAAAATATTTATACGTGTAATAAATTAAAAATTTATTTACACGTGACTATTATAAACAGGAAAAAACATTGGAATTAGAATTAAATAATTATGTACAAAAAGCAGGAACTTATTAAAAATTACGTCATAAAAACAATAATTACACGTGAATTTTAAGAGAGAAAGGAATTTGTAAAATAATAAATTTATTAACATGCATTAGAAGTCTTAAATAGGAGAAATTACGTCATATTTACGTCACATTACAGTTATTACATAAAACGAACACAAAATAATATTGCAAAACGGTTTAAATTTAGAAATTGCGCTAGACATTTATTTTTATATTTTGAGTGGATACTTTTAAACTATTTTTCTTAGGAAAGCGCAAATAATATTTCATTTCTAACACAAGCATTTTCACGTGAATATTAAAAAGAGAAAGAATAATTTGGTCAAAATTACGTCAGATTAAAAACGATTAATTTAAAATGTCTCATTTAAAAGAACTTTCTTTTCGCTTTGTTAAAAAATACCGGGAGACAAAGATTCTGTTTACTTAATTCCTTTTATACTAGCTTATTTTGAAATGTTGTTACACGTGTCTACGTCATCAAGTTATTTTTATTTCGGCGTTTTATTTGTATTTTTATTAATGTTGTACTAATTTATTTGTTCTTTCGTTATTTAAAATAAAAATTATGTCAACTTGTATAATTTGGCGAGTGGTTTGGCGATTTATATAATTTGGCGAAATTAGTCGACAGGATAATCAAGTAGTACCGCAGCGGATTTGGCGTTAAAATTTCCCCAATCAAAGAGAAACGAATAGAAATCTGTTTATAGGGAGATCGCCACTGTTTTTTAAATTATAATTCAATCTTTCGAAATCTTTTTAAAGCCGATCACATTAGCGTGCATTTAGAGTCTGCGGTGTCTGGACGGGGGTTGGCGAGCGTAGCTCGTAGGGGGCGAGCCCCCTAGTATTGTAAAATAATAAATTCATTAACATGCGTTAGACGTCTTAGGAGAAATTAAGTCATATTTACGTCACATTATAGTTATTACATAAAATGAACACAAAATAATATTGCAAAAAAGTTTAAATTTAGAAATTGCGCTAGACATTTATTTGATATTTTGAGAATTAATTTAAAATGTCTCATTTAAAAGAACTTTATTTTCGCTTTGTTAAAAAATACCAGGAGACAAAGACTCTCTTTACTTAATTCCTTTTATATTAGCTTATTTTGAAATGTTGTTACACGTGTATACGTCATCAAGTTATTTTTATTTCGACGTTTTATTTGTGTTTTTATTAATGTTGTACGAATTTATTTGTTCTTTCGTTATTTAAAATAAAATTTATATCAATTTGTATAATTTGGCAAGAGGTTTGTCGATTTATATAATTTGCGAAATGGGTCGACAGGATAATCAAGTAGTACCGCAGCGGATTTGGCGTTAAAATTCCCCAATCAAAGAGAAATGAATAAAAATTCGTTTATAGGGAGATCGCCACTGTTTTTTAAATTATAATTCAATCTTTCGAAATCTTTTTAAAGCCGATCAAATTAGCGTGCATTTAGAGTTTGCGGTGTCTGGACGGGGGTTGGCGAGCGTAGCTCGTAGGGGGCCGAGCCCCCTAGTGTATATATATATATATATAAATCTTTATTGCTTATTCATTTCCATTACATAGTTTCTACCTATAGCGTGCATTTAAATACTGATTACAGCGCTTCAAAGTGTAACAAACTTCTAATATTAATATTATTGAAGATATGGCATATAAATTTGTAGTGTTTTTGTTAGAACGCATTAACTCTGCAAAGAACTTCTGAAATTATAATTAAGAGGGCTACAGAATATAAATTTGGAAAGTTTTAATTAAATTGTTTCAATACTGTAAGGAGCTACTAATATTAAGATTAAGTAATGTACAACTTATAAATATGTGGATTTAAAAAAAAGGGTGAATATTTATGCTAGATTTTTGGATGTTTTGGATAATTTTTTGAAAACCATGATTTTCTTAAAAAGTAAATTTCATATTTCGAACATTTTTGTTACACAGTTGTCAAAAAAATAATAATAATAATAATAATAATAATAAAAAAAAATAAATCGTCTGCAATTTATGTGATGCTACGCGTGTAATGATTTTTTGGTTTAAATATCAGGGATGTTCTTGAAATCTCCTGATTGTTTCATAAATGAACATCGCAAAAATGTATGGCAGTTCATCAAAGTGATAATCAGAATAAATAAAATGAAAGATTGTGTCTGATGGTTAAGATTGTATTTCGTTGCATTCTTAGTAGCGCGAACTGAATATTTGTTGGAAAAGAATTCTTCTTTAGATGTAATTTTTAATGGAACTGAAAAAACAAGAATTAGTGATAAGATATTAATTTTTTAAATTCATATTAAAAATAAAAGGCGAAACAATAGACAATATGATGTATGGTGTAAAAAATGTAAAATGCTTCTTAAAATAGGAAAGCATAAAATAAACAATAATATACAATAATCACATTCAAATTACTCAGACTTTAAAAAAAACGGTCTTTCCCTTTAGAAATCTTAAACAGAAATATATTTTCGAGATTTAAAGATGTATTTCCAAAAATTACAGCTTCTTCACCATCACTGATTTTCGGGAGTATTAATTTGTTTTCTTAATACGGAATACAGACTTTTCGGATTTTATCTATACTCAGGTAATTAGTTTCATCTTCAATAAACATGTCTTACAGACAAATGTTATAAATTATGAGCAATACTTTTTCCTAAAAGTGTAACTTCTTTTGCTGCAATTGTTTATATAAATACAGTTACCAGCTAAAAACTTTTATTGAAAGTGTTAGTATTCCAAAAACCGATATTCTGGTTTGAGAGAACTGATTATTACAGAAAAAAAATCTACTCGAAAACGTTTTCAAAAAGCATTAGTAAGTTAAGAAACTTAAAAAATATATACAATTCGCCTTAATTCTAAAAAATATATTGCTTTTTAGAGGCTTAAGAAGATTAAACCGTTAGGACCATGTATGCATATATGCACCCTCAAAAAGAATATAGAATTTGTTTTCAGCACCAGTAAAGAAGAAAAGTAATATTTGATTTATTTATTTAGAATATTTTCGTGATTGTTTAAGTAAAGGTAACATTTTTAGAAAAAGTGGTGCAAACCGAATAAAATTTGTGTAAAAGTCGCCGGTCTTGAAGGGGTTAAGAAAAGGGCTCTTTTATGGAATTTGGTATGGGCTATTTCAAGATTGTATGTTAAAGCATAACAAATGCTATCACAGCTCCCTTGCAAGTAGTTGAAGGAAAATGTTAACCTCGATCATTCACCAAAACTAAATACAAAATGTTAACCTCGAGATATTTAGAATATATTTTTCGAGATATTTTCGAGAGAACATTTAGAGATATTTGTAACTTTCTTTATATGAGGACGCCTCTGGTCTTTTTAGATATTTTTTCATTGAAATTTGTCTTCAAACTCAGGAAACGATTATTAATTGTTAGAACAGTAAAAGTAAAGCATTTTTCAGATAACAAAAACATCTTTCCTATTTAGCTATTTAGAATATTGCTATTTGAATAGCTTTAGGGGTTATATAATTGCTGTAAACAATCAAATCATATATTGAAATGAGTAAATCTTTTTTTTTTTTTTTTTTTTTTTTTTTTTGTCTAATTATATCTGGTTTCTCATTTGAAATTAACGGTCGCACTAAATAACTATAAAAAAAGGAAAATGTTTAACCAGGCGTGTTACTAACCCGGCATAAACTTCAATTTATTTTACTTTTTTTTTTCAGTTACTATGAAAACAGATATCACCTCCGGGCTTTTTGATTATATTTATTGATATTTCATTTACGTACTGACTTTTTGAGAATAGTCTTTTGATCACAGTTTTCTTTCATAAAATTTCTTGAGCGATAGAAATTAATTGCAGGTGCGCAGCATGAATTTGCGAGCAGGCGACTGTTTTTCACTTGTCACAATCATGTGAAAACAAATTGTTCAAATTTTGAAACGTCATTAATTTCTCTGGAGCTTTTAACCGTGACTTATTTTTAAAAAGTTGATTTTTGATAAATACCTGTCATTTGAAACAAAAGGCATGGTTGAAAAAAAAATAGATTGAAACATTTGTCTTCATCCTTTTTTTTTTTTTTTTTTTTTTTTTTTTTACCTTTCAAAATCTCGAAAAAATACTTAATAAAAGGAAAAAAAATAGGGGTATAAACTGCAGCAAAAACGATAAAACTTGTTTATCTATACTAATAAAAGAACAAATCGCTCTGTCTGTGTGCGATGGCTATCAAAATCTACCGCACGTACGATGTTCAAAAATTTTTTGGAAAGAGTCCAAGGCCTCTTCTAATGCACCATATCCTCGGAATTTTAATATTCTAATTATTAGCTGAGTAATTAATTAATATTCGGACATCACTCATATCAAAAGTACGCCTTTTTCCCCTCAGATTACTTTCGGTTGGCTGGTTCATACCGCATCGCTCATCAAAAATACGTTTATTTCTTTCCGCTTGCTTTCGGTTGGCTGGTTGTATAAAGCTTTCGCAGAAATAATTAAATAAACCGGGATACAATTAAATAAACCAATTTGTGTGCTTAATGTTTCAAGAGTGACAGTTTTTTCAACTAAACAACTTTAGCAAGAAGGTGAAACACGTGCTTTGAAAACATATTTAATAACAATGAACTTTAAGAGAATGGATTAGTTTCAAATGATTTCACAACCTAGCAACCAGCTTGACAACGTGGCAGGCTTTTTGTTTGCCACACTGTTTTCTGTTTTTTCCCTACTTTGATTGGTTGAGCGATAATATCTGCTAAAAAATCGGTGATTTTGGTTGGTTTACTAAAAACAGAGGTGCCTGTTTGATGCTGATCTATTTAGATAACAAGAAATGGATTTACGTTGTGTAAACGTTAAATAAAAGATTAGAATACTCCTTACTGGCCCTTTTTCCACTAGAAATTAGATATTGGCAACAATAAGTCCTTGCATTTTAATGCTTTCTGCTTCTGTAGCGAGTAGCAACAGTTTTAGTAGAATTTAAATTCTCATTTTTTATATTGACAATGATTTTTTTTAGAAGTGTTTTTTTAAAGACATTTTTAAACGCATTTTTTAATTGCTCTTTTTTGTTTTAAATACAGAAAAATGTTCCGAATTTATCGCACGCCTGCTATACAGTACCGCAGGCAGTGGGAACCCATGTGGGATGTTCGTGCAGAACTTTTTCCACCTTAATTTAAGAGTAGTGGTTATTTCCGAATAGTAATTTTCCACAAATTTCTTAAATTTTTATATCATTCCCCCTATCCCCTCGACTAATATATCTACAAATAGTTTTAATAACGGAGTTTCGTTCGGATGTAGGTTTGTTAAGAACAGAGAGTGCCCCTTGGAGGCGGAAAGTGGAATTAACATATTTTACGGAACATGTACAAAACGCCTGCTATGACGGTGAAGCAAAGCAAATATTTTAAATTCTTGGTTAAGACCCCCCACCCCATCCATGTATCTACGGGTAGGTTGCGTGAAGAGGTTTCGTTCATATACGCTTTTGCTGAGAATAGAGTGCGCTCACTGGTGGTGGAATGTAGAACTAACAGACCGCGATTTCATTTAAAGTAGGGAATCTATAAGGCGATCTGTTTGAAACTTTAAGAAAGTTTATAACACATTAGAAAAAGTTTATATAAGAATGGCGTGTGAAATTTCGAGCAGGTTGGGAGAGGGGGAGGGGCGATAGATTTCTTTTTTTTACCCTTTGCGTTTCTTACCGTTTACGGTGCAGTTTTTTGACGCAGTCCTGAGATAAATGTGTCTTATTAAATATAAAATGTTAAATGTTTGTTACCACTATTTCCGAATAGTAATTTAAAAAATATCTTAATTTATTGCTTAAGACCGCCACCCCTTCGAGTAACATATCTACTGATAGGTTGTTTAACGGAGTTACGTTCAGATATAGTTTTGTTAAAAATACATTGCGCTCCCTGGTGGCGGAAAGTGGAACTAAGAGACCGCGATTTCATTTAAAGTAGGAAATAGGACAAAACAATCTGCTTGAAATTTTAAGATAGTTTATAACACATAAGAAAAAGTTTATAAAAAATGGCGCGTGAAATTTCGGGCAGGTGGGGGGGGGGAGGGGCGAAATATTTCTTTGTTTTTTTACCTTTGCGTTTCATATTGTTTCAGGCGTGGTTTTTTGACGGAGTCCTCAGATACATGCTACTTAGTACATATAAATGTGACAAAAGTTAAGTTATACTATTTCAGAATAGTAATTTCAACAAATATCTTAAATTCTTGCTGAAGACCGCCACCTCTTCGAGTAACATATTTACTGATAGGTTGTGTAAAGGAGCTTTTGTTAAGAATAGAGTGCACTCCCTCGTTGTGGAATGTGGAACTAACAGACTTCCATTTCATTTAAAGTAAGAAATCTGACAAAACGATCTACTTGAAACTTTAAGATAGTTTATAACACATAAGAAAAAGTTTATAAAAATGGCGCATGAAATTTCGGGCAGGTGGGAGGGAGGGGAGGGGCGAAATATTTTTTTTTTTTTTACCTTTGCGTTTCATACCGTTTCAGGTGCGGTTTTTTGACGGAGTCCTCAGATACATGCTACTTAGTACATATAAATGTGACAAAAGTTAAGTTACACTATTTTCGAATAGTAATTTCAACAAATATCTTAAATTCTTGCTGAAGACAGCCACCTTCTCGAGTAACATATCTACTGTTAGGTTGTGTAAATGAGCTTTTGTTAAGAATAGAGTGCGCTCCCTCTTGGTGGAATGTGGAACTAACATAACGCGATTTTGTTAAAATTAGGAAATCTAGCAAGGCGATCTGTTTGAAATTTTAAGAACGTTTATAACACAAAAGATAAAGTGTAAAAAAAAAATGGTGCGTGAAATTCCGGGGAGGGGCTCTAGATTTCTTTTAAAAAAATTAGCGTTTCTGACATTTTATATGCCATTTTTGAGGGAGTCGTGTGATATATGCTACTTATTAAAAGTTGCAGACATTATGTCTGCTTTGAAAAACACCTACTTTTATTTTGGAGAGTAGATAAAAACCATAGGGTAAAATTTTAATGGGAGTTCAAATTTAAATCAAAATTTTAAAAATGCAGCATTTACAGATTTTAAACTTTAGCATCTCGGCCTATATTAGTACACTAATTATGAGTATGTAAATTAAAAAAAAATTGATTCAGAACTTTTTGTTTGAAATTGAAAAAGAACGACTTTTAAAAAGAAAAAGATACGCTTTTTTTAATAGAGAATGAACGCGAATTTGTTAAAATTTGGAAAACAAACTAAATGATTGACTTGAAATTTTCACATAAGTTATAACAGCCCTTTGACCACTGTTTCGTAGTGTAAAATTTGTATACTAGAACATATTGCGCTCCCTGTCGGTGGAAGGTTGAACTACCCACTATTTTCGAATCGTAATTTATGCAAATTTCTTAATTTCTTATTTATTCAACGTCCTTATTTTAACACAATGTTTATCGAAGCATCTAAATAGACCAGATTTAGATATCCTATAAAAATTTTGAAACGTTCGGACGAGTAAAAATATTTTTTACAAAATAAATTGTCTGAAAATGTCCACGAAATCAGTAAAAACTTTAGTGTTTTGTCGCTTTCGGTACGCATAGACTCCAAAAATCAACTTACGCAAAATAGCACGTATCTTCAATTTAATATTTACTTGAGATTTTTTATATTAAAAAATATAAATTCAGACAAAAGGAATTAAAGGTACAAAATCATAGAAATTTGAGGTTCATTCATCACGGGCCCGGGCAACACCAGGTGGGTCTGCTAGTATATATATAAATGAAAGGCATAGGCTGAACAGTTCTCGATAAAAATGGTCTTCCGTGTTGGTAAAACCTAGTTTCGAGAAAAACAAGTGTACAGTTTTTCAATAACGTTACTATCTACGAGGAGGGTTACGTTCAACAAGCAAAATATGTTCAAATGAATTAGAATATCGCAAGGCACCGATGTGCACACTTAAATGACAAATAAAACAATAGAAATTTCGGACACAAAGAAGTAGAACTACCCTTAGAAGAAAATTTTGGTAAAGCGTGGCAGTTTAATATGGAAGATAAAAAGTTACATAGTACAATTAATAATACAAACTAGAAGTATACATTTTATAAAATCACATTAAAAATGTGAAGTTGAAATTAAAATTGTCATGGGTTGTATTGTTTTAAAAAATAATAATACATTAAACAATTAAGGAGAATAATCCGTTGCGCATTGATTATGTGACACTTTCCAGCATTCTCACAGATTTATACCTAAAACCTCCTGCGTATACATTTTAGATTTAATGTGACCGGGCAAGAGGGAAAATTTTTAAACAATATCATGCAATAATCCCTACCTCAGAGTTCAACTCTACCTTAAATAAAATAAGAATTGTTTAAATCTTTTTAAGAAATGTAAAGAATTTCTTACATTTTGAAGAGAAATAAAATTTCAAAAAAAGTAATAAACATGTAGTTTAAGATGCACGTTATTTAATTTTTAGTTGCAGCTCAAAATGTATTATCATAAATAGCTTTTTGGATCTTAAAAAGCTTATTTTACTACAACATTTAAACCAATAATATGAATTTTAAAAGGTACTTTTACGAGTGTAAAAAGTATCTTTACTCCTTATGCTAATATGAAAAATAAATTCATTACATCAAAAATGCTTAGTTTTACTTTGCAACAAAATGCTTTTATAGATATAGCAACAAAAATACATATTCTGTAATATACATAGCGTTTCCGAATTCGAACGACAAATTCAGAGAGGTGGTAGTAGGTATCAGAAGTATGAATGAACAATTAAATTTAAAGAATCAAAAAACCCAACTGCGTAAAAAGCGAACTAATTAATTGTTTCTCATCAGTGTGAAACTATTTTTTATTTCAGTTCCTACTATTAGCTCACATTCTGGCTATATGTATATCTTGTTCAAATTTTCAATCGTTAATAAAATACTTATAATTCGTCCAATGAAGTTCAAATAAATTTTTTAAATTTGTAGTGGATGGCACTTGATGTTAATCCAGTTTTTTTTTTTCAAATTTTAATTCATTAATTAAATTAAATTAATTAATTTTCAATAATCGAGAGAGCACTCTTCTTGATCAAGGTATTTTAAGACCGAGAGAGCCCTCTTCTTGATCAAAGCATTTTAAGCGCCACTCAAAAGGAAAGAAGAATGGGAGAAAAAAATTCTCTCATTGACCTAAGTGGGAATTCATTTAAAATATTTTTTTATATTACTTACCTATTTTTTTTTATTTACTTGTATTGATGACATTTAAGCTGTGTTTAATTGTTAGTTCCTATCGATAAACACTGTTTTGATGAGGTCTATAGATGTATATGATGGTTATAGTTGCAGCAAAGCTAGAGATCCTACATACACGACTTTCAGGTTGTATAATATTTTAACGGAGTTTCTGACTGTAAAATAGCCAATGAAACATTGTCTTCATTTTGAAAGATCTATCCAATGATATGTCACTCAATAGGGTGCGTAATTTTCTTTTTCGTTTTTACCGTCATTTTGTATTTTACGGCCACCATTTTGAATTTATAAAAATAAAACCTAGCCTATAACCATTGAGCGGTTAAGACGAATTGATAGAGACCTCATTTATTAAAATCCATCCAGCCGTTGAAATGTTTCGAGGGTATAAAGAAATCCACATACACAGATACGCGTGAAACACATAACCCTTCTTTACAGTCGGGAAAAAAGTTCCATAGAACATGTGGTTGGAAACCAATTATTTAGTCACAAATACAGGGTGTTTCATCTTAACTGAACTTGTGTTGACGGTAATAATTTTGAGAAAATTTAAAACATTGTAATTAAAATGTCACGATGCGTCGATATGTTCCTTGTTATGTATGAAATGTTATAGCATCACAAAAAGCTCTGGAAAAACAGGGTGCTAAAACAACCGATGATACCGCATGAACTGGTGATTACAGTCTAAAATGTGGAACTTCAAAGCACACTGCTGGCGTGTATAATGGAAAATTCTACCACTTTTTTTAAATTATCAAATTTGTAACAAAGGTAAAAAATGTCTATTAACGGTTTATGTACTGAATTATGAATTCTTGGAAATTTTATCTTCTAAAGCATTTTTCGTGAAATTTTTAAACTACATTCGAAGATTTATATAATCATTTAATAAATTTTAGAAGGAATTTAGAAGGATTAAAAGATTTAGCAATATTAATTAAATTTGAATTTATAGGGATTTTGTGCAATATTTAAAACCCCACTCATTTTTTTTTAAATTTTAAATCATTTTCTTAGTATTTTGTAGAATTAGGAAATGTACAAATATAGTGTTCTTACAATAGAAATATTTACGAATTGAAAAAAGACCCCCACCACTCCAGCGACAAGAAAGCTTAAAAGATGCAAAGACAAAGGAAATCATATTTTTAAAATATTTTGGTTTTGTGTAAAAATAATGCTTTTGGTACAAAATAATGTATCTATAACACATTCTAAGCTGTATTACAACTAATACATATATTAAATGAATTTTATAAAATTTAATGGTACTTATAAGTACCGTCAGTACATAATTTGTTAAAAATTCATCGAATCCGCAGCTAAGGCCGCGGGATCGATGCCTACTACTGGCTATAATCCGCCATGTACGTTAATGGCGTCTGGTGCATGTAAAATCCGTCGTGGGTGCGAAGTCCTCCAAGTTACCTGTGAATTATACCTCTGGAGGTGCCTTGCCATGTGAAGGTCTCGTCATCTGCATCTGATCAAGGTTCTAAATTACGAGACCAACATGAGTAGCAATGTGCAGGTGCCAAACAACAGGATATAACGTTAAGTAACCGGCAAAACATAATATACACAAACGAGCAGTAGGCACTGCAGATAGGATGACGATCGAGGGAATGATGTCAGGTTTATTGCCGCTTCGCGGCAGTTAGGCTGTCTTTCGCCCCAATGCCAGATACTAAACCCGTTAAGCTGGGGCATCCCGGCAGGTAGGGGCCTGGTCATCGGTTAGAAAGAAAGAAAATGTGTTAAAAATTTGATTACAATATACTTCAGTTTTCTGAAATTTATTACAAAAATTGACATGGTATAGTATTTAAATTGGGTTCGAGTAGAAGACCCTGTATTTTTGATTAAATATGTGGTTGCCAACTTTAAGTTCATCCTCTTGCGCCTGCTATCACCACTATACATTTGTCTGTCGAAGTTGGAAATACCCTGTATGTGCAACAATGTTACGTCTACTTTCATAAAAAAAAGTAATAAACAGTTTCTTAACTCTTTCAGGAGCAAAGTACTCTCATTAATAAAGTTAAAATAAATAAATGACACCAGATTTTATGAAAAAAAAACTGGGAATAAGAAAAAAAGCTATATTTCACATACATAATAAGCGGAAAATATTATATCACAACTCTGATGTCATTGTGGCACTTGGGAATGAAAATTAATTGGGTTCATAAACGCACTAACGACCTTGAAACTGTTAATAAACTGAAACAATGTTTCTTAATGAATACGAAAAAATTGGAAAGTTAATTTGAACACTTCAGAATTACCATTTATATAATCAGATTACAAATATTTTTTAGATAATGAAAAAGTATTGACATTTTTAAAAATTTTAGAAAAAGTTGGGAATTACAAAAGTGTATATTGTTTAATTATTACAAGTGTTACTGATGCAAGAATTTTACTAACCACTAAAATCATTATTAAACCCTTAATTATTCATTAATGTTAAAAAAGCCTAATGAAGCCTGTTTTCACTTAAAGAAATTCTTATTTAACATCATAAAAGCTTGGAAATATTCACTGTACAAATTTAAGTATTGTAGCTCACTTATTGAAAATATTTATCACAGTAATATTTCTCTATGACTTCTTGTTATCTTTATGACGTACTAATGAAGATGCATATAGGGTATATTCATATTCGATTTTTGTTTGATGTGCCAATCACAAGCCTTTCTTCTATCTCATACATGTTAATATTACAAATGTTGTAACTCATGTTGATACTTCAATGTTATTACTTCAGTACTAAACCAACTTTTATTTTCAATGCAATAGCTACTACATTTTATTAATGGGAGTAAAAACGAGTTAATCACGATCATAATATTTAATTAAATCAATGTTATAATTATTATGTTATAAATCAGCTGCCTGCGAATCACCAAATTGGCTGGATTCGAAGTGTCCTTCGCTGCAAGAGAGCCGATGTACAACAGTCGCTTCCTCAGTGCCTGGGAATATGCCATTTTCGACAGGGCTCGGACATCCATAGTCAGAAACAGATTAGAAATAGGCGAACTCATGGGCACGCCTTTAAGTTGTATATATGTTTGATTATTAAATTTAAAATATGTTTCTAAAGCAGTGGCAGAATGGCAAATGAGATTACTGGAAAATGACATTAAGATGATTTTCAAAAATCAATGTAAACTTCAAATTTAACAGTGGAATCTCCATAAAATACAAAAATGATAAGTCAAAATTTTTGGAATAAATATACTTAATACCCTTGACCCCTCAAACATCAAATTAATTATAACAGACATATATAAATCTATCAGTTAACAACAAATACATAAAATAAAATTCAATGACAGGCGAGGGGATTAGACAGAGCATATATATGTATGACTAAAAGAAACACGAAAGATATATAAGATTAAATAAAGGCAGTGCAATAATAGCCCGATTAAACAATAAACCTTAATACATATAAATTTTAACAATGTAGAGAAACTAGTCAATTATAACAATTTAAATTACACATTAATGCGTAAAACTATTGCAATTAGTACTTCGAACACAGTAATTTCCAATGATATGTTGTACGCTAAAATGTACAACAGGTTGCGGCACCTTTTAAATTCTAAAATAACAGGAAAAAGCTCGAACCAAAAATTGACACGATGAAGGCAACTCAGTATACTGATGATGCCGCCCTAGAGAGAAGATGAAAATATTTTTTTACGTATCGCTATTTTTAAAGACTGACTTCTCCAATCCGGCAGAAGGTTATGTACACTGTAAAAAAAAATCTGTAGTTCTACAGATGTAAAGTTACATGCTTACTAAACTTTCACCTGTAACTGTACGAATAAAGCTGCAAATCTACAAAACTAGTTTTTGTAAAGCTACAAAAATCTGTAACATTACAAATTAATCTGCTAAAATTTCAGTAATCTTACTAAACTTTTATTTGTAACCCTGGCTGGAGTTACATGAAAAGTTCTCGGAATCCCAGTTTCCAAAAAAATTCTTAGTAACCTTACAGATTTTTTGATTTTCGGCGCAAAAGTGTGTCTGTTACATGAAATTTTGTTGTTGCCGTTACATGAAATGTTCTAGGAATCCAAGTTTCCTAGAAAAACTTTAGTAACTTCACGGATTTTTTTTTACAGTGTACTTTAAAAATGACATCTACATGATTTTAATATGCGCAAAAAGTGTTTTAATGCATGTGAATTGGTAAATGTAGAGTAAAACTATGTAACTGAATGTTACATTATTGTATAAAACACGAAATGTATGTATAATTAAAAAAATATATTTTGAGACACCTTAATAATGATATAGTAATAGACACTTTAAAAACCATACTTATGATCATTATCAGGTTTAACACAACGTAAGGAGAGTGTAATAAAATGAAGAATGGCATAATAAAACTAGAATGGTATGACACAGAATAAATAATGCTGTTTAATTGTTATTTGCAGAAGATTTTTGTTATTCAAGTAAATAAGTACATATAAATTATTCTTTCTTTCTTTTTTTTTTCGGAACATAATTTCTAATTCGTTTTAAGTTAGGCATGTCTTCGAAATCCTCGTATCACTCTTGTTTTATTACAAGAGCAAATTGGGAGTTTTTTTCAAAGTCTTGATAAGTACTTTTTTCGAAAAAGATGTTTCATAAAAATCATTGTTAATTTTGTCGGATTCTATTTTTTTTTTTTTTTTTTTTTTTTTTTTTTTTTTTTTTTTGTGAATTACTTGATATGAGACTTCTATGGAAGAATGCCAAAACAATTAATAACATCATTAATTTCTCTCAGTTGTCCTTATCATGATATACTGTCATCCATTGTTTCAGGTTCTATCATATTTTCTAAACAATATCTCACAATTGTTGAACATGAGTTTATTTGCGTGGATAAAGCTTTAGCATCACGCTCTTATTTAAATTAACTTACTTCATGCATGTAAAGAAAAATTTTGTAAGATAATTTTCACTCTACTGGTAGCTTATTTGATTTTTATAAATTATTTATACGGTATTTTTTCTAATGACAATAAAATATTATATTATTTTAGGGCTTAATTGCAAATGCATAAATTGGTTTAAAAAAAAAAAAAAAAAAAAAAAAAAAAAAAGACGAAATGCAATATTCTAGCTTTATTCAACAATAAACTACATACTATTAATTTAAAAAAAGTTCACCGTAAAATGTGTATTTTAAAACTTGTGTAGTCTGTTTCATTTTAGTCCCCTTTTAACCATTCAGTAAACTTTTAAAGTTCATATTATGTAGTTAATGAAAAATATTATTTTTAGGTAATTTTCTGAAATGTCGGGCGCAACAGATAAATGGTCAAATATTCATTTAATGGCTTCGTATTTATTCAATTTAAATACGAATTGTGCACTCATTTATCTAAAATAAATATTTCATTTAAAATAAATGCATTGTATATTTTTTAAATAGTTATACTTTACTCATTAAATTCAAGGTTTGAAAATACTTTAATAAGAAATAAAGTACTAAAGTAAGCACATTTTCTTTTATCATTAAATAAATGTACGTAATTTACACAGGGAAAAAATACTGCTGTATTTATCACCGGCTGACGGAAATATATTTATTGGGCGGCGCAAATTTCAATAATTAGGTGTGCAGCCAATTAGCCTATATTAGTGAATACGACGGATCATATTTAATGACAACTTATATGACAGTTTATACTTTAATGACAATTTTAAATTATATAGTTAGTTTGTAGGACCCCTCGTGTTTGAGGTGCATATTTGGGGCGAAATACTATTATGGAATATTGTTCTTTCAGTTCTTCACGCTTTTTATGATTTTAGTCCTACCTCCAGTCCATTGCTATTTTTAAGTATATTGCAGTATTTTACTTTTTATAATTATATAGATGGATGTTTCAGTTTCATAATTGAAAAACTTAAAATATTTATTTTAAGAGTGCTATTTAAAGCATTAGATTAAGTTTTGATCAATAAGATAATATTATCTAGTAGACAATGCAGTAAAATGTCGCCATATTCTGTTTTTTTTTTAATGCCGCATATGGAAGCATTTTCCAGTAGCAAAACAGCTTTCTCGTATGTACATTTAGTTTAAATATTTTCTGACTTCTTGTACAAATATTTCGGAAAAGCAGATTTAACAAATTTCAATATTTATAAAAGATATGATTAGTGGAGGAATCACCGAAAAAAAAATGTAAATATTTGTATAAAAGACCTTGCTTTTACCAGGTTTTATGATAATAACAAATCTTTCACTTTATAAAATCTATTTCAATTTCCGTATGAAACGTTTTCCTCTTTAACTGCTAATGCTTTCGAAGGATGAAACATTCGAGAACAAACTAGTCTATCTATTTTTTACATTTGCTCTAGAAGATGACTATGTTCACCATGAACGCTTAAATATCATTTTAAACAAGCAATACACTGTAAAAAAAATTGTAAAGTTACTAAAGTTTTTCTAGGAAACTAGGATTCATAGAACTTTTCATGTAACGACAACACAAAAATCTCTGTAACAGCGTCTGTTACAGGAATTTTTCTTTACAGATTTTTTTTTTTTTTTAACTCATCAATTTCGTAATTTTAAACGGAAAATAAACTTTTTACGAAACAGTTGTGCGGTTTCACTTTTGAGAATTTTAACATATTTTAATATTTTCGTATTATAAGTGCATTATTTTTTATACTTATAAAATAGCAATGTATATCACTCAAACATACTATGTAATTTACTTAGATAACAGGGTTCTTTTTCTGCATGTCCTTGCATTAGATACAATGTAAAATGTATTATAATTGTCATAAACGTTTAAAGTACTTTGTTATGCTAAAAAGGAAGAAAAATTACAAGAGCAAAAACACAATCTCGGTTAAAATTCCTTTACGAAAAGCTTTTGAGATTTATTTTATATTATTAGAAGAATTTCATTCTTGTTTCGCAACGTATTTCAGTTGAATGATTTGAGTGACATATACTTAATTAATTTTTTTTGAATATGTCAGTTAGATAAAATTATTTTGACGCTAAAGTAAACAAAATAAGTTAATTATATATTTTTGGGATAGCAAAAGGCTGTCATTTGCATTACTGTATCGGATTCTATTAGGCAATTTTATTGTAAGTTTTCGTTTAAATCATAATAGATAAGTGAAACAGTTATTTATTATGAGTAAAAGAATTCGACACTCCAAAGCTGAAATATATTTCTTTTGAGCTAAAAAAAAAACAAACACTTTTGATATTATTATTTAATTGCTAATTTCAAATAATTGATTCCAAGAGAACTGTTTTTTATTTTTTACAAAATAAAAAAAAAAGTTCAATTTTAAACGCCTAAATTAACACGCTACTAGTATTTTATTTTATTAATTTTTCACGTGTTTTTTTATTGCAGGTCAGTAAAGATATTTTGAAGAGATTTAACGATAGGATTTTTTATAGCTATAGTTTTAAAGTTAAAAATAATAACTAAATACAACAGCTTAAAATAAAAATTAAATATAAGCAGAAAAAACAGAGAAAATGACTAGTTTTTTTTTTTTTTTTTTTTTTTTTTTTAAACAAAAGTTATCAAATTGTTATAAATCCGATAAATTAATCTGGTATATATGGCTTAATGTTAATTAGAAGAAAAAATTTTAAAGACATGGAAAATCTCAAAAAAAAAAAAACCTCAGATAAATGAGATCACTTTTAAAGGGTTAATTAATATTGTATGTTTGTTAAATTAACATTACTGTATTTCTATATACTGTATCATTCTGGAGTTTTCTCAGGATGTAGTTGAAAGTACATGGTGTATGTAAGATAAAAATCTGAAAATCAAAATTATTACAAAATTAAAATTTTGGTAGAGTGTGAAGAGCCCTTAAAAATTCAAAACTTTATAATAGTCTAGTAAGTACTTAACAATCATAAAATAAGTAAAAATTAATATTCCACTTTATAATCTCATTACTTTTGTGATTTCGATATCTGTAATTTTTGCATTTGCTAGTATCTATAAAACGTGGAGTGGAATGTATATGTCAAATCAGGGCCAAACTCGATTCCCCTTATACGGCCGTAACAAAAAGTCGAAATCCCTTTGTTTTCGGTGAATCAGAGTTTCTCTCCGGTGAATTGTAGGGGGCGCTTTTACCTATTGTGTCTAATGAAGAATTCGCCTTGCACGCTTGTGTTTTCTTAGGTATAACTTAACTGAGATTGCGATTTTAGATTTTTTTTTAAGTAAAATCCGGCTCATTGCTGTGTTCACTTAAAAAAAAATAATAATAATAAAAAAATCCAGAAATTTCTTTTTACGAATTTCCTTCAAATTTGGAGTACAAACTGTTGAAAGAAAATTAAAAGACTTGTTGATTCTTTAAAATAATGAAACATGAAAAAAAAATATTTATTTAATATTAGTTTTTTTTTTTTTTGTTTCCCGTATTTCATGACCAGCACATACAATATTTAAATTTACTGAACATAGTTCACAATGTACATATATATATATATATATATATATATATTTCTAAATTAAGAATCGTGTAAATATCCTTTTTTTAGTTTAAAAAAAGAAAAAAATTCGATCTGATTTGATTGCCGGATATTGGCGAAAAGACCTGATTGTTTATATATATATAAGTTACATTATTAGATCTAATTCCGCGATTTCCTTATCTTATTCTAAATTACTACTTTATATTCACTAAATCTTTATTATTAAATAATCTCTATCGTTAACTCTATTAAATTCCCTTTAATTTAATGTCTCACTTGTCTTAATCATTTAAATATTACGCTTTTAGTATTCTTAAATTAAATGTTACATTCCCGCGCTTTTTTCTTTCGAGAATATTCTTTTAGCTTCCATTTTTACTCTCCCGCACATTTCTGATGTTATCATTTTTTCCTTCAAAATCATCCGCTAGCTCTGTTCGCACTCTTTATATGACGTGACATTCTTAATTATTCATTGGTTGAGAGCGCGACCTATGTCATATTTGTATTCTTACACGTGAGGAACAAAAGGTTGATACTCGCTGTGTTTCAGCAGATTTTGAAAGATTTGAGTCGTATTTCCAGTTTTCATCCATCCTCTGGTCACCGTCCTGTTATTCGATTATCTAGAACTTTGTTTAAACCTAATTACTACTACGGAGCGATGGCTAATTATCTTGGTGGAAACTGCACTTTTTGCAAGATGCTCTAATAAAGAGCTTAGCTGATATTATGAGTTGTTTCAATTTCTTCTGGGGAAACTTCACGGAACGATGTATTCCATTATTTTCACTCGACAACTGCATTTCAACAAGTTGTTCTACTAATATAACAGATTCTAATTATCTGTTCTGACCACTTGTTTTACGCCATTATCGCTGGATGAGATCCACAGCTACTATCGTGATAGCTAGTACTGCAATTTTCAACAATAAAGCCAATCCAATGTTGCTAGAATGCACCATATATATATATTATAAAAACATGTAAATATATTTTTATTTTTATCGTATACTTTTATATGATGACTGGCAAGAATTAGAATATTTAATGAAAAAAAAAATATTTCGTTATGAATTAGTTGCCGGATACTGATGAACTTGCTTATTCTCTTAATATTGGGTAAATATTTTTATTATAGTTTTTATAATATAACTGCCCAAAATTCAAACATTTGATTTTATAATTTCTCCTGCTTTTTATTTTTTTCTTCTAAAAATGATAGAAGCCTAAAATTATTCTTATTTTTCTATTTCACTGCACACTTCATTTTGAGTACCTCAAATGTTTGCTATACAAAGTTGTCTGCGATTAACTTTATATACCTATATTTTACATGAGAAGTCTGGTGCAAAAAATAATTGAATGGTTTAAAAAGTTATCCTGATTTGAGAATAATTTGGGATTTTTGAAAAAATTTTGGCTAATTTTCTTAATATTTTGAAACTAGTAAATAATATTTAAAAAAATTTTAATTTGCAATTAAATTAAATTAAAATTAAAATTAAAATTAAAATTAAAATTAATTAAAATTAATTTAAATTAGCGTGTTATTTAATATATTTTTAGTTACTTATGTTTAATGCGTTGTATTTATTTATTTTATCTCCAAATCCTTTAGTTTTCCTGTTTGCAGTATAAAAAAAGCCGAGGAAAAATATACTTATATTATCTATACCTTTTATAATGCATATACGGAGACGGTTTTCGTACACTGTAAAAAAAAAAAAAAAAAATCTGTAAAGTTACTAAAGTTTTTCTAGGAAACTGGGATTCCTAGAACTTCGTATGCAACGGTAACAACAAAAATTCCTGTAACAGCGTCTGTTACAGGAATTTTTCTTGCTGCCGTTTCATAAAATGTTCTAGGAATCCCAGTTTTCTAGAAAAACTTTAGTAACCTTACAGATTTTTTTTATAGTGTATTTTTATGTATGAAAGTAACACTTAATAAGCATTACTTACAGTAGATTAAATATAATTTACAGTAGGTTTTCGCATCATCTGTCAGCCACTGTAGTCTTTAACGATTCCGAAACTAAAGAATATTGCGAAGGCCATATAAGGCAGGCAATCGAGTTTAGCCCTGGAAAATTTCTTCATAAATTGGACAATTTTGTGATTAATATCCGCGATTCTGTTGTACACTGTAAAAAAAAAAAAAAAAAAAAAAAAAAAAAAAAAAAAAAAAAAAAAAAGAAAAAGAAAAAATCTGTAATTCTACATATATAAAGTTAAAGAAATCTGTATGTTTGCTAAAATTTTATCTAAACACTTGTCAAAAAAAAAAAAAAAATCTAGAAAAATCTATAAAACTATAGTTTGTGTAAAGCTACATAAATATATATATTTACAAAAGATTCTAATACAATTACAATAATCTTACTAAATTTTTATCTGTAATTCGGGTTGCAGATACATAAAAAGTTCTCGGCATCCCAGTTGCATAAAAAATTGTTAGTAATCTTACAGATTTTTTTGATTTAAGGTGAAAAGTGTATCTGTTACATGAGTTTTTGTTGTTGTCGTTACATAAAAAGTTCTAGGAATCCCAGTTTCCCAGTAACATTTTAGTAAATTTACACATTTTTTAGAGTGTTTAAAGCTATAAAACATATAATTTGTATTTAATGATCTTTATTGTAATATTCCTTATTTAAAATATAGAGATTTTTCGTCTATAGATACTGTAACTCAACCTTTTAGTCATTTTATTGATTACTTTTAATAACTATCTATATTATAAAGGACAAACATATCTGTGCGTAACGCATACGTCATTTTGCAAATGGCAACACTTTGAAATTTGAAGTAAAATTTTGGTTTTGCAATTTTCTCTACTGGAAATTTTTTAATTTCTAAACATCGCACAATTTAAATTTTTACACCGTCGTATAAGGGAAAAAAATGCTCTTTTAAATGCAATTTGTTTGAAAGCTGTATCTCAATTTATTTTTGAGATATTAATTTTTTGTAGTTTTTAATACCATTTTTCTAATCGTGGCAACAAAAGTACCCCATTTCTATTGAAAGTAAACGGAAAATAGTCGAAAATACGAGATACTGTATCTTTTTGTTGCCATTTTCTCATAAAACCTGAAAAAAATTTGAAATTAAAATATGGGTTATGTCAAGAATATTGTCTTTTATTCCGTGATAATGACGTCATATACATACTATAGACGAAGTTAAAGACGGGATTGTAAAAGTAGATTGCTTTAGCGTATGCAAATGACGTCATTTTATAAAAAAGCGTGTATTTTAATTCTTAAACCTGAATTACGTTTTGTAGAAGTGCGTCATTTTCACAGCCCAGCTGCTTTGAAATTCTTCAGAGGTGACAATGCTTCACTTTTGAAAATAATGTAATCGAAATTACACATTGATAAAACGCAATGTTTTGCAAAAATTTAGAGTGTCTTTATAAAAGAGAGGTGACATGCAAATAATAACGATTTATATTAGAGAAATTGATGATGCTCGCCTGGATGGATTTGCTTCCCCGAGTTAGACAAGCAAACAAATAATTCGAGGTTTAAAATAATATCATGTTCCTGAAATTTTTGTCCAAAATTATCTCGAACAATAAAATTTTTGCTATTCTTTAGGAAATTCTACTATAATTTTATCAAAATGACATAATTTGCTTAATTTAATTTTTCCTAATTTTATATAATCTGTATATTTAAAACACAAGTGTGTTTTTTAGTCATCTGTCCTGATCTTTCTGCTGAACCAATTTTACTAATATATATATTTCTTTAACTGAAAGCTGTTCATTTTTAGATGTGATGGCACTATCTGTTTTTATTTAAATATCCCCACTTTCATATTTTAATTTTAAAAGCATTTTATGAAATTTCTTTAATATGGTGAAAGTTAGATAGCTTTCATTTTTGCAGACAAGAGAGAAATAATGAGGTATTTTTATCTTTAATCATGCCATTTTCTGATAAAAATCCAAAATTGTTGATAAAAATTGTTGTATAGGGTTTAGTGGCACAAAATGTCATAGGAGCATAATATCATAATAGGGGCATAATAACGGAAAATGACATACTGCTTTTGAAAACACGCATTTTTCCTCATAAATTTTTTATATTGTATTTCCTTCTGCATATGTACTGATACTAAGTTTCAGACACTAAGCGAAATGCTTATTTAAGTGAAAATTAAGTCATATTTAAAAGTAAACGATCATTTTCTTAGCTGAAACTAAACATTTTAACACAAATGCGTCTAAAAATCATAAATTACGGAAATTTTTACTCTCCGGAATTGAGATTAGAATCTCAAGTAAAGAGTGCGTCTGTTCACATAAAAGATGTTGCTGACAATCGTGACTTCAAGTTTTGAAATAAAATGATTTTAAAACGATCAAACAAAATACATTTTTTTAGAAAATGATGAATATGGATATGAGAAGTGCATATGCAAATTTTGAGAAGGTGAAAATTGCTGTTTTTCATTCCAGAATACCAAGCATAAGAGCTTCAGCCGATAACCACATCCTAATAACTGATCTTTATTATATTTTACTGATTAAGTATCTATCTATATTATAAAGAACAAACGTATCTGTGCGTAACACTGACGTCATTATGTGAATGGCAACACTTCACGATCAAATTTCGATCTTGAAATTTTCGCTACTGCAATTTTTTAATCGTCTGAACATCGTACATTTTCAATTTTTGTCGCATAAAGAAAAAATTTACTTTCAAATGCAATTTGTTTTAAAACTGTATCTCAATTGAATGATTTATTATGTTTGCTAAAATAATTTTTAAGCATGTTTTTTTTTAAAGTTTATCTTATCACGTGCCGGTTTCAATACATAATAATAATAAACATTTTGCACATAAAGCAACAAACATTGTTCAGCATTTGTTTCTGACTATTTTTGCATAGCGAAATTAATACTTCTTTTATAAACAAAAAAAAGTATAAAATAAAAAAAAAACACCAATCTAATATATTTGTGAAAGACAAATTAACGAAATTAACACTTCTTTTACAAACAAATAAAAGAATAATATTGAAAAAACACAAATCTAACATATTTGTAATCCTACAATTTAAATTTTTAAATCACCAAATAGGATTTTTTTTTTTTTTTCAAATGGAATTTGTTTGCAAAGTTCATCTCAGTTTACTGATTGCCTATGGTTTTAGAAACAATTTCAAAGTATGAAATATTTTTCAATTTATCTACATCGTGCGGAGCTTGATTACGAAAGATTAATCCGTTTGCCTTTAAAACAAAATAAAGAGTTCATAATTTTCTTACGGCTAATAACCATTTAAAAAAAACTTCCCTATGAATAAATAAATAATATAAATAAAACAGAAATTTAACAGACATGTGCAAGCTCTGAAATTATCAGAATATAAAAGGATACAAAAAAAAAGTAGCAAAAACTTGGTCAAATAACTCTTAGCATTCGGTTAATAAGAATATATCGCTTTTGATAAATTTCGAAAATTTATTTGATTGTATAATTCTAATTTTTATATGAATAATGCTTTTTTAATGTATGTGGGCAATCTAAAAAAATTATTGCATATAAAAAAAAAATATTAGTTTTCAATAAAAAAAAAAATTTCACCTATATTCTTTAACCCGGGAAGCCCGGGTACATCCCCTAGTTATTATAAAGATTGTAAGTTTACTTCAGTTTATTTACATATTTTGTTCACTCAATCGTTCTATACACAGAAAAAAAAGAAACATAAACGTTCAAAAATTAATAACAAATAAGGTGTTCACGAATTATCTATTCAGTTAAGGTATTCACGTCTTCGTTCTTCCTTCATTTAGAAAAAAAAAAAAAAAAAAAAAAAAAAACCTTACACAGAAATAGGATCGTAATGAAATACATTTTTAAAAACATTTTTTCGTTCTTAAAAGAAAACATTGACACTTGTTTAATTTAGAAAATTACAACTTTGAAATATTTGCAACTATCTTTAAGTAATTCACCAAAAAAATATTATTTTACAGGGTTTGAAAAATGACATTTTTTTAAAAATGTAAAAAGAAGCAATACATTAAATATTTTCTTATATAAATAACAAACGGCTGTTTTTAAATATTTTCATTTTAAAACTTGTTTAAAAGTAATACAAAACAATTCTTCTAACAGAAACAAAAATTAATTTACGTTTGAGGCTACATACATATGTATTTTTTTCTTTTGAAAACCTTTTCCAAATAGCGGATGCCGAAAGCAGGTTAATTTTTTTAAATATTTTCTATGTATTCTTTGGATTATTTATTATTAGCTACAGTTTTCATATTAATTATTTATACTTACTTTTACGTAGCGATGAGAAAAAAATATACGTTTTAATAATGTATGTGATGTATTTAATATGTATGTGATGATGTATTAATAATGTATTTTCCATTAAAAATTACATAATATTATATTTATAAACACATAATTTTATATTTATAAGTGCATACAATTTTGGCATTCTATAAAGATACAATAATAAAATACAGTATTGTAGAATTTTAATATTAAGTAAATGAAGTTAAATTTTAAATCGTCAGTTCCTATTCATTATTTCGCCATTAAAAAATATGTTTTATATACAGGTTAACCGAAACACTCGGTTAACCAAAATCCATTATTAAAGCTTTTTTTTTTTTTTTTTTTTTTTTTTTTTTTTACTATCACATTCCTTGTGTGCAAGCGGTTCTTTCCGAACCACCGGTACAGATAAATATTTTGGATCCCCTAGAATTTCTTTCAATTTAACTTGAGCTGCCGTAAGCTGCGGAGGGAACTAGAACATAGTAGGTGGACGGAGAACGTGTTTTTTTCCGTTTACCGGAAGAAACACGCCTTTGTACTCGACGGGTCCGGAGCGGAACCATTTAAAATTTGTCTTCAAACTCGAGGGCTCCGCTACGGAGACAATGCAAATAATTTTGTGATACCTGTCTAGAAAAGCCAAGATTACATATTGGCAATTGCTAAGACAGGTATCACACTTTGGATGACTACAAAATGTAATAATTTATATATATATATATATATATATATATCATAACATTTGTATTCATAAAGAATTGAAAAAATGATAAGATATAACCAAAATAGCTTCGAGTTGCTGGTAATACGAATAAAAAAAAACTTCGAGTGCAAAGGGTTAATTAAAAGTGTATTGTGGTGGAGTAAGCAGCGAGAAAATAATTCGAGAGTAATTCACTGAAGAATCAGTACTTCGTGATAGAGCTACAAAGCAAAGGCAATCAAAACTGAAAGAAACAAAACTTTGTTTCAAACTCTTGTGAAATATGCAGAAAGTACTTAATTTCAAAATTAAAAATGCAGGTAATTTATTCTGGTTTTTATTTTGCTATTATTTTATTTTTACTAAGCACGTATGACCATAAGAAATATCATATATGTTTGTCCTTAACCTTAAAATTGAAGCATTCTCAATCATCAGAAAATTTCGATTTTCCGAAAGAGGGTCGGCCCCATTTACTTCGGATAATCGAGGTTCTACTGTACTTAAAAATGTGTCAGTATATGTTTAGTGATTAAATTAATCATTTTACATTGTGACTTTTCCTTCTGGACATTGCACTTCGAACGAGGTCATGGCATAAAATTTAACACATACAAAAAATTATTTAACCCTTTCATGGACAGAATACATCGTTGTTAAATGTTGAAATGATTGAATAACACCAGGTTTTACGAGAAAATTTGTTTCATAGTAATTAAAAGCTTCTGATTGTTTCTCGAGGAGCCTGGGACCAATTCCCCACATCCCCGACCACAATAGACTGGAAACACTAATTTTGAATTCGATGCATGGCAGTAATGAGAAAAGAACTTTAAATGATGGGGGTGGGGGTGGGGAGAGTTTCTTGAGCTCGTGTAGATAAAACAAAACTAAAAATAACAACATTAAACAACTTAAGTTTAAATGCATGAATTAGGAAGACTTATTCTTGAAATACATTATAAATATAAAATTCTGTTTTAAATTTCTGGAGCCATTGTTTCATTTGGTAATTTAATTAAATGAGAAATATTTATATACCACTGCCCACGAAAGGGTTAAGGCGATAGAAAGAGTGATTGATAGTCTAAAGGGCAGACCTAAACTAAATATCATCAAACTAAAAGATTAAATCAGTAAGACTGAGAGGGGAGATGCTGTCCCAAAATACTTAGTAAATTTAAATAGTAGGCTTAAGTAAAATTAGCCAGGGTGATATTTTTGCAGGAACCGGGCAAAAACCTTTTAACTTGCCAATAAATATCGCTTGAAACACTGAAAGAGTTCTATAAACATATACCTATAAGGATATTAACTCTCTCGTTGCGCAACCCCAGATTTTCTCGGGCATGCATTTTTCCGTCTAATTAATCCGCCTTGATTATCCCCACCAGTTATTTTTTTTTTTTTGTAAATTTTCCCTTATTTAATCGGAGCATTTTCCCTTATTTAATCGGAGCATTTTCCCTTATTTAATCGGAGCATTTTCCCCATTAAATTTGACAAAAAATTTTGTTTTGAAAAACCGGTGGCAAAAGAAGCTACTTTAATTATTTTGAAGATATCTTAATAAAACAATTACGCAGCGAGAGGGTTAATACTTCTTTAAAGATAACCCTGTGGATTCTAAAATTTATAAACATGTATTTGAACTACTGACGTAACTATTAGGCAAATACTGAGATCCAAAACAGCTAAGAGAGAAAACCAGCTTGCAACTGGCACGGGCAGAATTCAACACTGTTTGAATCAACGCTAAATTTTCACTAAGGTCGAAATGCGTCTAAATCCATTGAATCTAATCATTGAGTCTAATCGCAATATTCATGGAAATTATACAACCACTGACCCTAATTATCATATCATCACACGAAACGACAGGGGAATCAGATCCACAGAGATTTGAACATTGTTTGGTAAATTTAAAGAAATTACAGAATAGGTAGTTAATTCACTTAAAAATGTTAGCATCACGATCACACGGATACTGAAAACTCACTAGACCACAGAGCGCTTTTTTAAAGCAGTATTTCTATATTATGCTACAATATTATCCACTATACTTTTTATGAAAGGAAAATACATAGTGCATCATACAGCTGTTCTTTTTTTTAACCCAAAAATTATGTAGTCAATAGCGTTGAAAATCTTAAAGACATAGGAATTATTGCCTAATAATAAGTGTTATTAGAAAAAAGGTTTAAGTATAATTATAAAGTCATGACCATCTTTCTTAAAACAAAGCAATTAAAAAATATGCAAAAGTCTTCATTTCTAAATTTAAACTAAAAATAATTATATGAAAAGTACATACATATATCTGAAAATTTCTCTACCAGAATATACATATATTTATTGAATAAAATTAAACGTATACAAACTAAATAGTA
The DNA here is from genome assembly GCA_963932465.1 of Maratus speciosus. NCBI lineage: Eukaryota > Metazoa > Arthropoda > Arachnida > Araneae > Salticidae > Maratus > Maratus speciosus. The sequence goes on from OZ010791.1 coordinate 493,255,051, forward strand.
TTAAAGATGTGTATTAAATGAGCATCACACTATGTTATTTTAAAACAAACAAAGAAACAAATTATTGAACATGATATACCAGGAGTTCTTATAGTTTATAAAAAGAACTAATATAGTTTCAGTGTAAAACATTAATGTAAGTGTAATTGAAATTGTTAATGGTGCAGTTGGTGTTTTATAAATTAAAACTGCATGTATGAAATAAAAGTTTTATTTAATTATAAAAACACACAAAATAACTATTACAACGTATAGGTTTTGTTATAAAGTTTGCTTTTACATTCTAATATCATGTGGAATGACAAATCTCATTTGTAGATAAATGTATAGAATATTTTTGGAACGAAAATTCTTCCTTTTAAATTCAGAAGCCACATACCGATAAATTTTCGGGATATTAGGAAGCACTTGTGAAGCAAATGTTCTATATTCTTCCTGAATTTTCGGAGTTTTTAATATATATTAATCAATTTTTACAAACAGGGCTATTGGTTTTTGAATGTTATTATTTCTCAAGTAAACATTTTCATATTCAACAAACATGTTGTATAAACATAATAAATTACTAGGATTAGATACATTAAAATTAAAATAATTTTTTTTTTCGCTTGCAGGTATAAGTTCACCTCAGTAGCGGCGGAAAATATTTATCTAAATCTGGGTTGCACTCGAAAAAAGATTTTCCCGTGGTAAATATATATATATATATATGCTATAAAAAAACTACTCTTAAAGGCTTACAAAATCACGGTCAGCAATCAGGAAGAAAAACCACTTTTTTATTGTAAACACCTTAGTTTCTGATGCTTTTAAAAGTAAAGAACACGTCCCGAAATTGTGTGTAACTCAGTAGATATTTTATTTCATTGTCGTAAACGGTAAAGCTAGATTATATATACATATATATGTATGTATGTATTACAAGATAGAAATCCTAACAAACATAATATTTTTCATATTCTTAATTAATAATCGTTTCATAATAGTCTCTTTCTCGCTAATGACTTTTGTCATTAAATGTAATTTTTTTTTTTTATATATAAAATTTTTATTCTTTTATTACTTCGGTATTCACAGAACACATTCAATGAGTATTTACAACAGTATTAGAAAATGAATCTCGTAAACAACTATTTGATGAAATCTATAAGTAATTCAAATTGAAGCAAATAAAATTACACGTATCCATCTTATTTAATCAGTTGCATGATGTGAGGAATTAACTAAATTAATTGAAACATTATGCAGAAACTAAAAAAAAAAAATATTCAATTAAACATATATTTTTAAGTAAAAACTTTTAAACAGATGCTGTAACTGTCAAAGACATTTAATTTCTAAGCATTTCCGTCGATTTAATGAATATCATTACACTTCCACTGTAAAAAAATATGTATGTATATATATTTAAAAATATTGTCTTTTTTTCGATGATTAACTATTCAATGGACTGCAAATGTCATCCATTAACTTCATTATAGTGATTATCTACTAGATACTATCAAGTAATGTAGCTTTTTCGAGGCGTCTTTTCATTAATATCCATGTGTAGTTATCAATAATTAATGTGCATTTTAACTTCCCCAAGAATATTTATGATTGCGAATTTTAAAAAAGGTACGTCGTTTATTTGATCACTTGTTTCAATTTGTAAATTTTTAAATACTGAATTTTTAATACTCTTCAATCTAAAAAAATAGGGAATTTGACCTGATGGAGCTTGCCAGAAGCCTGGATGAATAAAAAATAGCTTCTTAAAAATCATTCTTCGACAACAGAGATGTAATTATCATTTGGTTAACTACTTAGGATCTTTTTTCGTTGCATTTAATTTGTAAATTAATTGGAGTAAATTAATGTTTATGTCAAGTTATTTCAAATTACTCCAAGAAATGTTTTGTACTAATATACTTAATGACATTTAGTATTAATTTTGATGCTAGGAGCTATGTAAATAATTTTTGTGTCCTATTTATATTTTTAAAAAAATGCTGAATGTTATTTTAGCGCGCAATATATTATAAAAATATACTCTTACAATTTATAAGAATTATATTTAAATATTTTTATATCATTACTTAAAAAAATAACATTTACAATAATCTTTTTAAATCATATAATCATATTATTTCTTATCATAATGTTAAACTCCCTTATCATAATGTTAAACCCACAAGAAAACTAAATAGTATTAATGCAGATTTCAATATTGTTAACATACTCCTATTTTTTAAAATTATTCAGATGACTATGGTAAGAGTCATTAAATGGCACAAAATACACAAGACTGTTAGACCAGTGGCATAGAATGCGCTAAATAAAGAAATAATGTGACTTATATTTAAATATATATATATATATATATATATATTTAAGTATTGCGCGGCAGCGCAATACTTATTTATTTCCAGTGTCACTTCTCAATGTTAATTTAACATAGAAAAGCCTATGGAGATGATAACTTTTTCATTTTTTCTTCCCACCTTTTTGTCCCTGATGCCACTCATTTTTAATTCTTTGCTAATTCTAATAATATTATAAATTCAAAGTGTAAAAACATTTGCCTGACGTCAGGGTCAAAACGGATCATAAAATGCCTTTGCATGTAGGTGGATTATAATCTAGAGAGTAACATGGGCTAATTTTTATTTACATTATTGAAATATTTTTCTTAATAATTCCAAATTTCGCTTTTTTCATTGAGAATCAACGGACATTTTCTAATAAAATTTAACTTTTTTTCCTTCATTGTTGTAAAAAATTCAAAAGCCGTAATAATAATTTGCCTATATTTAGTTGAATGATTTTCACGTGAAACATGAAACTGAAGAAACTGAAATAGTTTTTTTTTTTTTTTTTTTTTTTTTTTTTTTTTTTAAGAATTAAAAAGAAGATGAATATGGCGTCATAGTGGAAATAAAAATGATATTTTTAAGCAGATTTTTTTAAGTTCAGATTGTACTTTTTTGACCAAACTGCAGCAACCTGCATTACTGCACTGGTGAAACATTTTGAATTATACATAGGTAAATTGCATCCCAAACTGTGATGCGATACCGCACAAATCAAAGCCTGATGATGATATATCCTCCATTAATTTTGAAATGTGTTCGTCTGAATTCAGTAGTTATTAAAAAACTTGACATATTAAACAAAAACCTAATTTACAGAACAAATTAAAAAAACAAAATTTATTTCCTAAATTGTTTAAGCCCGAGAAGGGGCAGATATTAAGATATTTCATTCAATTCGTTCTACATTTAATGTTAAATTTTTGTAACAAATAAGTTAAACCAATTGAACATTAAAAAATAAAAATGAAATTCATACAATATAATACTTTAAACACCTATATACTTAGATTCCGTTCAAATGAAATCGAAATAAATCTTAGACTTTTTCCATTTTTAAGTTGTAAATATTTGTACTGCAGATTTTGTATTATGTTTATGACGATTGTACATAATATGATAAGATACATGCAAAATACAAAACTTTAAAAAAGTCGAAGATTTATTTCGATTTCATTTGAACGGAATCTAAGTATATAGGTGTTTAAAGTATTATATTGTATGAATTTCATTTTTATTTTTTAATGTTCAATTGGTTTAACTTATTTGTTACAAAAATTTAACATTAAATGTATAACGAATTGAATGAAATATCTTAATATCTGCCCCTTTTCGGGCTTAAACAATTTAGGAAATAAATTTTGTTTTTTTAATTTGTTCTGTAAATTAGGTTTTTGTTTAATATATATATATATATATAACGAAATGATGTAATCTAAATATAGTAAAGAAAATGAAATAATTAATAATTCAATTTTAAGTGTAAACGTGTAATATTAAAAAGTAAAAGAACTAGTCTTTTCATCTCTAATTCTTTGTCCTTACTTTTCTTATGCTTCTATTGAAAAGTCATAAATTACCCAATGCGGAAATTATTTGACAAGAGTAATTGCTTTAATGTTTTTCGTTCAATTAAGTCTTTAATGTAGTGTAAATGACATTACACTATCTAAATGCTATTGATTAACTTACTGAAATATGGAATGATAAAGAACATTAAGCAAATTGTTTTATTGTATTAATTAAAACTATTGAACATTTTTATGCATAAATTATTTTTTAGGGACAATGTATCTTAAAATTTTTAAATACCAGGGAGTTTTCATATTATTTTCATAACTTTTATTTCTTAAACCAGAAGTTTCATTGCGGTATAGCCTTAAAATAGAAATCTACTGTAGAGGAGGGTAATACACAGTGAGACGAAAATTATTATTACTTAACGAATGGCAACGATTTTTATTCTTTTGAAAAAAAATTTGCTACATCTTTAAGCTACACAAATACGCTACACCTTAATGTATAAATGATTTTAAAAAAGTTATTTATAAAAGCACAGAAGCAGCATAACGGAGTATCAAAAATTGTCTCACTGTGTACCACAAGTGGTACACAGTGAGACGATGTATATATTTTCATATCTCATACATTTTTACACTCTATCAATAATTTTCTGCAGTTTATGACTTCTAATTAATATTTCTATATTAAAAATATTTTTAAAATATCAGCCTCGGGTGGACAATGGCAGACATTAGGCTAACTTCATGCAAATTTTCGGCCTCTTACGTTTAGTTGATTTCACTAGCCATCGCAACCCCCCCCCCCCCCCACACACACACACACACATACACAGATAAAGAGAGAGCGAAAAAAATCCTTCTTTTATTAATAAATACCCTTTTTTACGTCAGAACTGCATAGTACGCACAATGGCGCACGTCTCACTGTGTACTTTCGTTACGTTGTAACCAAATGGATGCCATATCTGTTTCATCGTCAATTTTATAACTTTGAATGCTTGTGTCGTTTTGTTGACATAGACTGTCTTTAGAGATAGCTAAGTTTGGTTAAATAGATATATGCCATAATGAAAGAAATAATCTCTAAAATGGACGTTTATGTAACTTTATACCCTGTAAAATAAATAATTACTTGCTATTTTGTTGGAGGAGTAACGGAAGTGCCGAAACTACTTCCACGTGTTGCATAAGATGAGGTGGTTCACTGTGTGTTCCAGCTGGGAGAAAAATTTATAATTATGTGTCAAAATGGCTGCTGTCCCACTGTGTACTCCCCTACCCTAAATCTAGAAGAATAAAATAAACGTAATTGTCAAAGTTCCGTTCTATATTATTATCAGACACATCAATTTCTTATTCATTTAAAAAGTCATATTGCAATTTCTCTAAATACATAAATCCCGCATACTTTATTTATTTATTTGTTAAATTGGTGGCAAATAATAAAATTATTTCATCTAATAAAATGTGCATGTTAATTTTCATAAAAATATTAACAAACTATATTTCTCATCATTCTTGACAATATCAATAATCATTATTAAAAAAATTGGGTACACCGACCAGTAAGTGAACAGGCCCCAGTGAATGAAGAATTTTTATATATTTTAATATAATAAGGTTTGAAAACCTCCCCACTGGATGGGGTTACAACAGTGCCTTAATTGTGTTCAGTAGGAAGCTATTGTATTCATGATTGGTTACTGAAGTCCCATTACTTTACTTTTAGAACATGTTTTATTTTTCATGCCTGAGAAACACATTGTTTCTGTGCTGAAATAATAAGGTAAGTGCTATGTCATTTCATATGTTTGATAAGAATTTATTGTTTTTATTTGCATTATGCACTAATTTTATTGTACATACATTAAGTATATACATTATAGCGATATTTCTAATTGTTTTAAACATTGTAGAATATATACAATTCGAGAATAGGGATGTTTAGTAACTGGTTAGGGAAATGTTAAAAATCCACTGAATGAACAGCTGTTCATTCACTGGAAGGAATACATTAGGCTACTTTGCCTAGTGAATGAACTGTTTTGGGCTTTATGCTTTTGTGGCTTCTTTTGTACCTATATTTTTAATTAAGTGATTTTTCAAGAATGGCAACAAATGAAAAGTTAACAGATATTAAAACGTAACAAAAGAATATATACACAGACATTTTGAAAGGTAATAATTACTGATGACTTTCAAATCTTACTTTTTCTATGTTTTTAGATGATTGATAGAAATATTTTCAATGATAATCAAGAAGATTCCTCAAAAAATAAATATGGAAGGTTCGATTTCTCTATAGAGGACCTTGATAATACTGTACAAGCTATGAGCCTCATGTCAGCTCAGTTTAAAGAAGGCATCGGTTCATTTTAATATTCGAAAAGACCCCCTTCTCCACCCTCGGGTGGAGTCGAGTTGTGGAGGACCGGCGAGACACCGGACCCTTAGGACACCTAGCGAGGCGGGGACTATCCCGTCTAGGTGAGCTTTCCGTGCCCGCCTGGGGTCGCTAACGGCACCTAGTCTGGTCTCTCTTGACTCCCAGCGTCGAGCCGCGAGGGGTTCCGCAGGTTGAACGGAAAACTCCTAGCGAGGCTATATCGTCAGAGGACCTTGTCTCCTTGGAGTACGTTAAAAGCGTTTTCAGGATCCCCTGAACGAGGCGTCGTCTTTGGCGTTAGAAGGGATTTTCCCCGACCCTCCGGGGCTTCTTAGTTAGGGGCACCTCCCTTTCCTATCGGTTGGGTTCGTGAACCCCCGGGTGGTGTCGAATCAATCCGGCCTCTTTTGGTGCGGAAGGATGACCGAAAGCTCGGACAAGGTCGCCGTGGCGGTCCTTTTCCATTTCCGCAGAGGAGAGTAAAGCGGGGATCCAGAGTGGTTCAGGTGGTCGATGGAGCTCCACGTCCAGTACCCGGACTTCGTCCTAGGGTGCAACGTGTCGGGCCAAAAACTTTTTGCTTTTTTCTCCAAGTTCGAGAACCGGAAGTTGATTGTCCACTGGGTGGGGCGTCGCCCCTGGGAGTCCAGGAAACGGCATTCCTAGGGGAGGTAGAGACCCCTTGTGGACGATCCGGTCGGGTGTCGAACTTTAATTTTCCTTTTTTTCATAACTATCTTCTAACATTTTATTTGTGGGTGTTGTCCTCGGGCTCGGATGTTGAGTCGAGAGTGCCTTGAATATCTGGGAGGACTTGTTAGACTGCCTCCGCAGCGCTCTTGGTTCCGATCGAGCTCGAAACCTCTTTTGTTTTTCTTTCTAATCTGTAGTCTGAAGTTGAGCCATGAAGCCACCTTGTAAATACGCGTCTAGGGCCTATCATATACACCCCTCCGTGTACTGGATGGTTACTGCCTTTTCCAAGGCAGTCCGATGGGCTCAGATTTAACTTTCCTATTTTTTGTATCTATCTACTAACCTATCGAGCAGCCCGGAGTTGACTAGGAGGTGGAGAGAGTCCCATAAGAGACGCGAAGCCTCTGGGTCCGTAGGGGGTCTCAAATCGGGTCCGGGTCTAGTTCTTGACTGGTGGGTGGCGTAGTTTCCCACGGGACAAGTAGCTCACGAGTCCTCATAGGCACGGACCTACTTTGTAAAAAGTTTTTGTAGTGCATTATTATGTTCTTTTCCTGTGGGTTAGGGTCTTCCTAGATGGAGTCAAGAGGTGGACCGATCAAGTGTGTCGTGATGCAGTTCGTCCGCCTACACACGTTTCAGTATTCTGTCTTGACTCTGCCGGGGACTTCTTGGGCTCTAAGGCCTATCACCACACCGACATTGACCTCGTCCGGGGTCGTGAGGTAAAGCACCTACTTCCGTTTTTGTCCGATGATGTCGTGACGTGTTTATGTTTTAGGTTAGTTGGTTTGATTGCTCGCTGTTGGCTCATTGCGTTCCATAGGACGTTCTGTAGGATTGCACTACCTCCTCAGAATAATCCGTCCGTAGCGTGGTGGGTCTAAATGATGAGTAATGTGTTTATGTTAGGTTAAGTTTGTGTTTCTTTTCTTCTGCCTTGTGGCTTTGGCTTGCTGGTTGTTCTGGTTTGGTCGGGATTCGGGTGGGGTCCTGTCCGGGCAGGCACAGGTGGCCGCCGGAGCTGCAGGAAATTAACTTTCCTTTTGTTTTGTCTTTCTACTAACAATTCATCCGTGAGCTGAAATTGCAGAGATAACCTTTATAGGAGTTTCTCAGTTTCGGCTTGCGGTAAAATAAGCCGGTTTGGAGTCTCCCTCATTAGTTTCCGAGCGCGGGCTCTTCCTATGAAGTGTCCCGCGATTAGGATTCGATGATGTGACGGAGCCTCTGCATCGGGTCGAATCTGTTCCGACCCCTCTTTAGAGTTTTATTGAGCCGGGTTTCTTCGTAGCGTTCGGACGTCAGAGATTCAGCCTGGGGGCCGTCATTGACTCACGCGAGTGTGGTTCCCCGGATAGTGCAATGCCCCAGAGGAGACTAGAGCGGGATAATCCTGCTTAGGATGCTCTTTCATCGGTGCAAGTCCTCAGTGACCGGCGCGTGTCTGGTGGAGACCTCCTTGCAGTGGGTGCCGTGGCGGTCCTTTTTTTTTGGGGGGGGGGGCACCGTGTAGTGACCAGTAGTGGTCAGAGCACGTATCTAGTTGGCTTTCCTATCGGTTGGCTCTCATAAATTTCTTTGCCGGAAAATGGTATTTGAACTTGTGAGCCCTCCGTAGAGTAACTCCGGCTCGGGAAACCTCGTGTAGATTCGTTGGCCCGACTCCTTTATAGGTGTTCGTTCCTGAGAGTGGTCAGGGCGTACTGGGTCTAGAACCAAGAGAAGGGACCTATGGCTCTTCTAGCTGGGTGGTTAAGATTGTCGTGTGCAACCAATTCATCTTCTTTTGGGAACAACCGGTGTGACGTGCGTTGGGCAGTGCGCCGGTTCCTCCGGAGCTTCTGTGAGGGCTGCCTTGGTGGGTAATGCCTATCGGCGACCTTCGGGACGCGTCGCGGAGTTTGGCTCTCGAGTAGTTCCGAGCAGGGGCAAATGGGCTTGTAAGAGCCTTAGACAGGGACGTGGGACCCCCCTTGTTACCATGAACACATGCTCTGTATGTTTTTCTTTTATGGTTCACTGTGAATGAACACGAAGATTTGCATATCTCATTAACAAATTCATTCAAGATGCTTACACATTCAATGCATAGCCGTAATTACGTTTCAGTTGGTTCAGAACATCAATCATTATTATGATGACAAAATCTGCATGTTTTTTTTGTTTTTTTTTGTAATAATCATTTTGTGTGTTAAGCGAACAATAAAACCTTCATCTTAATTAACAAACTCATCTGATATTTATTCGTGATTAATACACTGTCCTTATTAGGTTCGAAATTCGTTTAGCAAGTCTGTCGTTATCGTGATGTAAAGATTTTCATTATATATATACAGAGTAGTCATAAAGAAATTTTCTTCCATAAGATTCTCTAGCGGTTGCTCCATATAACCAACCAAAATGAAATGTGATATATAGTTATTCAAAGGTATGAGCTTGAAGTTAATGTTTAATAAGTATTAATTTTTTTGCACATTTTAAATAATCTTAGTGAAATAATCTTAAGTTAAATGATCTTAAATAATCTTAGTGAATTAACTTCAAATAAATATAAGTTAATTGAAATATGAAAAAAAAAATATTTACTCATGAAAATTAGTTTTTGAACTCATTCAAGTTAATTTTAATACATTAATTAATACACATTAATGCACATAAGTAATTTTAATCATTATTTTTAGTGTCATTTCGAAATCAAAGCATTTTGCCCAAATATCATAGAGTTTACAATTGTAATCCTTAAATCTGCTATTATTTTAAAAGACCTATTTAAAAAAGTAAATTTAATAATTTTCTCTTAAGGCTGATGAAGTAGTTTTATAAAAATTTTATTTATTTTCTGATATTTAAATAATATTAAAATAAAAATGATTTTTTTACAGTAAACAAATATAAAATATTTTTTCTTGTTTCAATACTACACATTTATTCTGCATTTCTGTTTCATTAAAACTTAACAACCTTATATCCAATTTTTTCATTAGCCTTCAATTAGAAAGTCGATTATAAAAAAGAAAAGCCTATAATGAAAGTCTTCAAAATTAATTACACGTATTTAATTTTAAAAAATCTTCATTATACAACAATTAAAGGAAGTACCTGCCTTTAGTCATGCTGAATAATTTAAATGCGATTTAATTTAATAAAAATTGTATAATTAATCAAATTATCTATATGGATTTCAAACATGGAATCTGTGTCGCTAGTGTAAAAATGTTCCGTATAAAAAAAAGAAAAGAAAAAATCATTTCGTTTCCTTAATTATCAATTTAATTGCTTTAATTTTTTTACATTATCAAGAAATTTATGTTTTTGAACTATGAATAAAGATATGTGATTTTTTTTTCTTTTTTGAATTAATTAAGCAGATAATCGAAGAGAAATACACTGGTTATCAAAAAAAAAAAAAAGGAAAAGTCACAAAATGCTAATTTTCAAATACACGAACACTCAAAAGGAAATAATGTAATTCAAGTAATTACTATCTCTACAACACGGCTAGACCATATAATCTCATTCATGTCACACATGGCATCTCATTCATGTCACACATGGTCACAAGTGTCACAGTCACTACGGTGAAGCAAAAAAAATAGGAAATTCCATACATCTCATTATGAGTCTCAAATGATCACTATATGTGATTCCACTGAGAAGTCAATGTGACTGCTGCTTTGTGACGAGTCACCAGGAGACTTTACAATGTAGTTAAATTGTGACTCTCATGTGACTGTCATTTTGAGACTCAATTTCCTAGTCATCATGAACGTTGCATTATGATAAGTCACCAAATAATATCATATTATAGTCACATGGAGACTTTTCCCAAAAGAACACAATGGTGACTTCACAGTAGTCTCTCTGTCACCTGAAAGTCATCAAGTGACTTTAATGTGACATTATTTGGTAACTTATCACAATGCAGCGTTCACGATGACTTTGAAATTGAGTCTACAAATGACAGTCACATGAGAGTCACAATGTAACTACATTGTAAAGTAACAAGGTGACTCGTCCCAAGCAGCAGTCACAGTGACGTCTCAGTGGAGTCACATATAGTGTTGATTTGAGACTCATAATGAGATGTATGGAATTTTCTATTTTTTGCTTCACCATAGTGACTGTGACATTTGTGACCATGTGTGACATGAATGAGATGTTATATGGACTAGCTGTGCTGTAGAGATAGTAATTACTTGAATTATATTATCTCATTTTGAGTGTTCGCGTAGTATTTGAAAATTATCATTTTGTGACTTTTCCTTAATTTTTGATAACCAGTGTAGTATCGCTAAAGCAGAAAGGTTAATCCCACGGCAAATTTTTATAAAAATCTTCAATGTATTTCAAAATATGTCAAATATGTATAAAACTATTTGAAATATGATCAATATCTAAAACATAGTATTTTATAGGATAAGGTGTTGTAACTTAAGACATTGTAAATATGTAAAACATTTTTTGTAAGAACCGTACTTTTTGTTATAATACTAAACAACGAATTAAACAAAGTAACAGATACGATACAAAATCTTGAATACTTGCAAAGATGAAACAAACAAAACAGTTATTTTTAAGTAATCTTTTTCTTTTTTTTCCCTACCTGTGTGTTTCTAAAAAAATTGAACTTTGTTGTATCCTTTATAAAAACAATGTTTCTAAATGTTCAAGTTATAATAAAATAATAGTAGTTTATCTACAATAGTCCTAAAATATTTATTTAATTAAAGCATGTGGTGTGTTGTTGGTAGCAGTCAAACATGTTGCAAATGTAAATATAATCCAAGGTATAGCACATGCATTGTTTTAAATAAGTTTAAAACATTTTGGCATAAATATGTGTTTTATCAGATGCAGTAATTTAATTATATGAAAAAAATTACTATTGATTAGTTGCAAAATATCAGTTTGAGAATCAGCGCATGCACGATTCTTCATTTTGGGCATCTAATAAAGTTATTTTATGTAACATAACCTTTCTACAAATCAGAGAAATGGAATACTAGTTCATCCGAAAAGAAATAGCACATATTTATTAAAGAAAATCTCAGTATAAATATAGTGGCCATTTCTTTTATTAAAAAAAACCGTTATTCGAAACTCCGGATGCGTGTGAAACTATGGTAGAAAATTTATAGAGCTTTCACTCCAAAGTTTAAAAGTGATACAGATGTATTCAGTTCATGCAAATGTATCTGGATATTGTGAAACTTGAAGCTCTTGTCTAACAGACAGAAAAATCAATTTAACTGAATAGATAAAGCAGTTTTATCTATACCTATAAATAAACCTTTCTTATATTATTCTGTATAAGATACTGATTGACACCTATACATTCATTTTAACAGATCAATCAAACGGATAATCTAGAAACTCTCTTTCCACGTCAGTTTTACGTTACATGATGTTTAGTAATCAGTACTCTTTCTAGGTTGAATTTTGATATTACACGTGTATTTTACTTTGCCATAGTATAAAAAATAATTTTTGTGTTCTTATGTTGCATTATGCATGATGTCCACTCACAACGGTGTTATGCGAATAATTGCTAAACCATAAATCACAGGAATTTAGTTCCAAATACAAAAAAGTCTTAATGAGATAAAGAAGTATATTAAAAGCCATTTAGTTCAATAGAAAAAATTTCTAAAAATTATGATTTCTTTATATAAAGTCCTATAAGAAACTTAGTAAAAATAACCTATTACACTAACAAGAAGAGAGCCAACCTTGATAATCCCAGATTTTGATTATTTTAATATATGTTGCAGGGTAGAGACCCTTAGTCTCAGGTTCAACAGATTTTATACAACGCTCCTTAGTTCTTGATAAACTGGGGGGGGGGGGAGTATATTATTAGTACACATCTTAAACACTTACTTCGTAACAAAAATGTTAGGTTGGTCGTAACTCAGTTGGTATGGCGTTTGCTCGTTGCTCTACGGGCTCGGGTTAGATTCTGGAACGTGCTACATCTGTTTTTCTCATTTTTTGTTTTATAAATATACTTGTAATTATAACTTAATAATCTCAATTAAAATTTTTAATATTGTACATTAATTATAATTTTAACAAATTTAAATTTAAATTTATCATTTTGTATTTTGAACTATTATTTCTCATCATTTAAAGATATTTAAAAAAAAATGGATCTATTATTGAATAACAAAAATTCCAAAATCGTTCGAAAATCTGCTGTGGCACCATCTAGTCATGATAAAGTAAAACATATTCAAATAAAATAAAAATAAAAACAGAAAGAATATAAAGGGGAAAGGAAAATAATTCAGAACGCAAGCATATGTATTACAAATTTAAAAATTTTTAATATGCAAAAAAATCGGTCGTACTTTAATTCTGATGCTAATTTTTAATATAATTATGCTTGTTACTTTAAAAACAGAGTAATAGTATCATCGAATTGTCTTCCCTTGTTAAAGCAATGCATAAAGGATGTTTCTTCAAATTCACGAATTAACACAATTGTTCAATATAATTGCATCGATAAATAATCTATGAAATAAATTTTAAAAGTGATTTTTAAAAAATTAACAGTTTTATCATGTTTTATACAACTATTTTGTAAATAGTAAAAAATTAAATACGTTAAAATTATAACTCATATACAATATTAGAAATTTTACTTGACAATTAGATTATTAAATTATAATTACGAGAATAATTATAAAACCAAAAATGAGAAAAACAAATGTCGCGTGTTCGGGTATGTAACCCGAGACCGTGCATCATCTAGCAAACGCTGTACCAAATGAGTAAAGACCAACCCGTCCCTTCTGTTACAAAGTAAGTATTTAAGTTGTACTCTAATATTAGACACCCCCCCCCCCGGTTTCTCAAGAACTATTGAGCGTTGTATAAAATCCGTTGAACCTGAGACTAAGGGGTCTCTACCCTACAGCATATATTAAAATAGTCAAAATCTGTGATTACCAAGGTTGGCCCTCTCCTTGTAAGAAATAAGACAAAAAACTGAATTATAAACGATTATAACTGAACGAGTAATAGCTGTTTAAAATTGAAACATCTTTTTTGGCTGCGAAATAGGGGCCATTCAAAAATTTACTAGAAATATAAATAATCATCACATATAAAAAATATTAGTTAGTAGAAAAATTAACATTGCAATATAAATTTTTAATCTAATATTCATTTTGACATAATATAGCAAAATAAGAGACCTGTATGAAAAATATAAATGAGAAAATAACCGAAGTTTTGTTAAATGAAATGAAGAATAGCAACAGTCTTAGGTCGTTACAAAATAATACATACTATAAAATGTTATTAAATTATCTATTCTAAAATTAATAAAAAAATTAACTTGTCTTAAAACTTGCTCAAAGTGAATTCCTTTGACTGCAGTGTATATATGTATCCTAGAAATAAATCCTTCTGATAGTTTAAGCACTTTGTGTAAGATCCCTTGAAGAATAGTACAAATCATCATTATTGACAGAAAATGTCACATTACAATATACAGACTTATATGTATATTAAACGAATACGTATATTAGTTGATAATTGATATTGGTAATTACTTTTATGAGGTTCCATTATTTATATATATTATAGACACGGGAATAAAATCACCCCTTTTTAAGTCAAATTACAGAACAAAGAAATTTGATCCCTAAATTTCAGTCTGCCTAATAGATAATTTTATGATCGTAAATTAAAAGCCGTAATTTTTGTAATCCGAATACTGAAAAGAGTAAAAAACTTAATGTATTTCCTCCAAAAAAATTCTTCATGCAGATAATAAGTACTTATATTAACGCTAATAACACAGGCCTGCGATGAAAAAAATACAAGGGAATTGATAGTTGATCTTTATGTATTTTTGGAGCTAATTTAAAAACAAATAATGTAAAAATCCTATCACGTCACGTTTTCTTGAAAAATTCAATTTTATTTGGATTTTTATGAACATTTTATCGTCCGACGCCCCGTTCCTCATGGACCAGATGTGCCAGCACCTTTGCCTTCAATTGAATCGCAAAGTCATCTTTTCAGGGTCTTCAGACTCGGAACATCCAGAGGTTAAAGGCTCCGGTAATGAATATAAGCCATCTGGATTCGATTCACCTCAGTCCATCTCTCAGGTTGAAGTTAGTGATCTGACTAGAGATCTGGACCTTTGAAAGAGGCAGCATAGTTGTTGGGCTCCAGATTAAAATAAAAGAAACTTATTGGCCAAAGGAACCGTTTTTTTTTTTTTTTTTAGTACAGGAATCGAGAAAAGGAATTTGTTAAGTAGTACTTTGATGATGAGGAGAACATGGTCTATTGTTCTGAAGTTCCCGGATTGATGAGCAATTTTAATATCACCTACGATAAACATGAATGGAGGCTGTTTGTACATTCATCGAAAAGGAGCCTTAAAGCTGTCCTTCTTCATCACGGAAGCCAGTATGCATCTGTAACAGTTGGATACTCGGTGCATTTAAAAGAAAGCTATTAAAACCTCTCTTACGTCTCAACAACATTAAGTATGTCGACCTCGGTTGGACCGTTTGCAGTGATTTGAAAGTTACCTCCATCCTTCTTGGTAAAGAAGGTGGATACACAAAGTATCTATGTTTCATTTGTGAGTGGGACAGCCGTGATAAGACTGAACATTGTGTCAAAAAAGAATGGCCGAAAAGACAAAATCTTAAACCAGACACTAAGAATGTGATTCAGAACAGTTTAGTTGAGCGAAAAATTGTATTTTTTCAAAATAATTGCGATTGTTTCAAATACCTGTTCAAAAAGTTTTGAGAGGCTCAAAAGGTTCTGCTCTCGAAGCTGGTAGGCGGGAGCTGCTGGGTTCGAACCCAATCGCGCCCGTCGGCCTAACCGTTTCGGAGTTTTCGTGGTTTTCTTCGAAACCGTGGATTCCCATGCTTAAATACGGGTTAGGTTCCCTTAGAAAGACCCCCCACGAAGGGCACCCCCAAGGCCTAAATCCCGCGTGATGATAATTGGCCGTCATAAACACAAACCAAACCAAACCGAAGCCAAGTTGAAAGAGGAAGTTTTTGTTGGTCCAAATATACGCAAGCTTATGAAGGATAAAGAATTTGAGAATAGTATGACGACAAAGGAAAAAGAAGTATGGGTTGACTTCAAAGATGCCGTCGGCAAATTTCTGTGTAATTACAAGAATCCTGACTATAAACCAATTGTAATGAATATGACGGACAGGTTTCAAGCGTTGGGTTACTCCATATGTGTCAAAATACATTTCCTTTACACACATGTGCACTTTTTCTCCCGCAAATTTAGGATCAGTCAGCGAAGAACAAGGTGAAAGACTTCATGAAGACATCAAAGATATGGAGCGCTGAAAAGAAAGATGGTATAAGATCCTGCTTGTCGTCTACAATTCGATGTTAACACGAACACGAGATAGGCCTGAGATTGAACATAACAAGTTGGAAATTGCACGTCAAACGTGGCAAATGAGGTGCGTTCGTACTATAACTAGTTTTATAATTATTTTTTGTACCCCATATTGTACTGAATGTATAATTTTTTTGCACTTCGTAAAGTGCATAGTCTGATACATCATTAAAATGCACTTCCAATAATTTTTTCGGAACACTTTTGACTGTCCCTGTAATTAAACTATACATCCGATTTTCCTAAAATTTGAAATAGCTCAACAAAATTTTGCAACAATTATATCTTTAAAATTTCAGACCATTCGGAAGGCTGTAATATCATTAAAATGCACTTGCAATAATTTTTCCCATTGGCCGTAATGTAAAGAAAAATTTTGACTGTCCCTGTAATTAAACTATACATCCGATTTTCCTAAAATTTGAAATGGCTCGACAAAATTTTGCAACAATTATATCTTTAAAATTTCAGATCATTCGGAAGGCTCTAATATCATTAAAATCCACTTGCAATAATTTTTACCCATTGACCGTAATGTAAAGAAAAACTTTTGACTGTCCCTGTAATTAAACTATACATCCGATTTTCATAAAATTTGAAATGGCTCGACAAAATTTTGCAACAATCATATATTTGAAATTTCAGACCATTCGGTTGGGTAGTTTTTGCTCTGTTACATGCGGACAGACGGACGGACTGAACGACGACTATAGGTGCTACGTATTTATATAATTACGAACGCACCTAAAAAAGGACATCAAAAAGAAGTTTCATAGAAAAGGAGTACGTACTTAGAAACTTTTTTTGTTTTGTTTTGTTTTTTCTCAGTTTAAAATTTGTTCTAAACTCTCATGTACACATACATAATATTTGCACCTCTTGGTCAGTTGTCTATTTTATATACGTTGTCTTAATAAAAACAACTTAAAATAGTATGTAGATGATATTTTTCTGGAAACTGCACCATAATTTGATGTAAAAAGTTTAAACTCGAGGGAACTTTTTGTTTTATCCTCGACCATAGGCGGCTAGTGCGGTATGGGAACAGTTGTTTTTATCCACTTAAACCTATTAAAGTTAATCGATTACTGAAAAATCAATTTGACTCACCCAGAATTGATTATTTTAGATACATTTAAATGAATAAAAATCACTGTTGTCTGATAGTAGATGCAAAATTGTGCGAGAGAATTCATTTTCAAATAGGATTTTAGCACAAATATCGATATCGATTTACAAAAAATCATGATGTGATGGGACAAAATGGAGGTCATTTTTTGTATTTTTCAAAAATTTAAATTTCGCAGGCCTGTGTAATTAATTATTGAAAATCTTAAGTAATTTTGAGGTTTTGTTAAAGATATATTCATTATCATTAAGTTAGGAATATTTTTGTATTAAATAATTCTATTAACTTACATTATTACATTCTTCTTTTTTAAAAAGAAAGTATTGTAATTGAATTTTCTTCAACTTCCGGTTTTTTACGGATTTATATGTTTTAGGGGTCGCAGATCCCCCAAAACATGCTTATACAAAATGTCTGTCTGTCCGTCCGTATGTCCGTGTATCCTATTTCTATCGTCGAAAAGTGTAGGAATATATGTATAGAATTGGACCAAATTGTTTGTGTATGCTTTTGGGTATAGCCAGCAGGTCCTCAATGAATTTGGAAATATTTTACCTGAATGGGGCTGTGTAATTCCTTTTTTGTGCCATTTTCATTATTGTACCATCGAAAACTGAATAAGTTATGCATAAAATTGAACTTTTTTTGTGTATATTTTTCGCTGAGGCCAGCAGGTCCTCCTAGAATTCAGAAATATTCCACTGGAAGGGAGCACTGTAATAGAGACTTTTATGCCCTTTTCATTATTGTACCATAAAGAAATTGCATGAAATTATGCATATAAGCAGGTCCCACGTCAATATGATAAAAATTCTAATAGGTATATTTCTCGATTTTTTATAGTTCTATTATACGTCAGCTGTTCACTTAGCTACGATCAATTCTTCATCCAGCTATGCCGACGATTCTCAAGCAGCTGTACATAAAAATAACGAAAAATAACTTCTTGAAATGTTTCTTCAATAAAATAAAGTTTAAAGTATTGTAATTGAAATTTTCTTCGACTTTCGATTTTCTACAGATTTACATTTAGGGGACAGAATCCCAAAAAATATGTTTATGGAAAATGTCTGTCTGTCCGTTTATCCTTGTGTCCGTATGTCCGTGTGTCCGTATGTCAGTGTGTCCTTGTGTCCGTATGTCAGTGTGTCCTTGTGTCCGTATGTCTGTCTTCATTGTACCATCAAAAAGTGGATGAAGTTATGGATAGAATTAACCAATATATTTTCTAAAGTTTTTGGCTATAGCAAACAGGTTCTGCTGTAATAGCGATTTTTGTGCGATTTTGAATATTGTACCATCGAAAAGTGTATGAAGTTATGCATAGAATTTAGCCTTTTTTGTGTATGTTTTTGGCCATGGCAAGAAGGTCTTTCCTGAGTTGGAAATTGGAGAATTTACAATATTCTGCCGAAAGGGGACACTATAATAGCGATTTTTGTGTAATTTTCTTGATTTTTCGTAGTTTTATTGTACACCGGTGGCTCGGGAATCGAAGGACACTTCCCATTCTGTTAAGTCGAGCATTCGCGAACAGCTGATATACAACAGAATAACGAAAAACTATTTATTTTAATAATTTTTATGATCGATATTTAGTCGTTTTTACCCGGCTGTCAAGAAGGGTTATGTGTTTCACGCGTATCTGGGTATGTGGATGTCTTTCTACCCTCGAAACATCCCAACCGCTGGATGGATTTTAATGAATGAAGTCTCTATCGATGCGTCTTAACCGTCCGATGGTTTGGGGCCAGGTTTTGTTTTTATAAATTCAAAATGGAGGTCATAAAATACAAAATAGCGGTAGATACAGAAAAAATGAACGTCTCCTATTGAGTGGCATATCATTGGATCGGTCTTACAAAATGAAGACTATGTTTCATCGACTATTTTACAGTCAGAAGCTCCGTTTAAATATGACACAGCCTGGAAGTTATTTAGGTACGATCTCTACCTTTACTACAACTCTAACCTTCATAGACATCTATAAGCCCCATCAAAACAGTGTTTCTAGATAGGAAAGAACAATTAACTTAAAAGTTAACAATACAAGTAAATAAAAAAAATAGGTAAGTAATATAAAAAATAGTTTCACATTGATGAGAAATAATTATTTAGTTCGCTTTTTACGCAATCGGTTTTTTGATTTTTTAAATTCAATTTTTACTTGTCACTCTGATTAATTGACTGAAGCAGAAATTTAAGATGAAAGTCAAAGTTTATATAGTACTGAACTAATAAAAATGCGATATTAACATTTGTAACAACATTTTGAAATATTAAAATATATGAGATAGAAGAAAATTTTGGGATTGGAACACCCAACTATAGTTACACATTAAGAATATGGTGTTAAAAGACACAAATTTAAAGACAATGCAACATGCTTTGATATGTGCAGTCTCTGTGATAGGTTCAGTTATACCCTTCTATTAATAGCCATAAATTTCGTAATGAGAAAGTAATTTTAAAAAAGTAATTACCTTAGCCTTTAGGGTTTCATTCATCTGACGAAACCCTATTCGTCTCACTTCTCTGTCTGGCTGTCTGTCACAGAGCCCGTTCTCAGAATCTATATACGTTGGAGACTTGAAATTTTGGATTCTTATAGCTCAACACCTTACATCAAACGACAAATTATAAAATATTGAAAAAGTCGTATATTTACTTCCCTGGGCTCTAACTGGTCTATTTACGCTTTTCTTTCTGACTGAGCCCCTAATTAAGTTGAGGACTTGGAATTTTGGATTCTTATAGCTGAACATCTCACATCAACCGACAAATCATAAAATTTTGAAAAAGTTCTATATTTACCTTTCTGGGTTCTAACTTGCGTATTTTAAGCTTTTTTTTTAATAACTGAGCCACTAATTAAGTTGAAGACTTGAAATTTTGGATACGTATAGGTGAACACCTCACATCAAACGACAAATCATAAAGTATTGAAAAAGTCTTATATTTACCAGTCGGGGCTCTAACTTGTGTAATTTAAGCAGTTTTTCTAACTCACCCCCTAATTAAGTTGGAGATGTGAAAATTTGCATACTTATAGCAAAACACTTTAGATCACAGGAAAAATCATAAAATTTTCCCAAAGTCTCACTTTACTCTTCCGGGTTCTAACTTCTGTATTTCTTAGCAATTTTTCGAACCTCCACCCTTTTCACCCGGTGTACACTTTCATAACTTTTGCCGATACTCTTTTAACCATTCTTTCATGTTATGCACCATAGCCGTACATATTTTAGCTCTACTTTTTACCGCCAGGGCGCGCCTATCTATCTCGGGTGCTATAGGCCCGATACCCTCAACTAATACATCTACGGATAGTTCGTAAAATGGAGTTTCGTTCCGATATAAGTTTGTTTAGAATGGCGTGCGCACATTGGTTGAGAAATAGGGAAATAACAGATTTTGCAAAATGATAAAATGTTTTGAAAGAAATGTTAAACGAAACCCTCTGTGCGATCTGGGATCACTATTACCCACTTGTTTGTTGTTGTTCAGTAAACTGTTTACTAAACTGTGAATGTCATAATTTATATCAGTGCTATTGAATGTTTAATTGAACCCGTGCAAATTTTCTAGTTGATAATATAATTTTGAAATATTATGAAAACAGAAACAAACAAGTCAGATGTTTACTTTTAAAAAGGCAAATAAATTTGAAGACTTCGAATGAATTAAAAGAAAATCAGACTTGATCTCTAAACTTAAGTCTGAATAATAATAATTGTATGCGTTTTCATTAAATGCCAAAATCTTTCTAATGCAAAAATTATTTATTAAGAGTACTTAACGCAATTCCTTCCGTCCAATAAATATTTCAGTGGGCTGTGAATTGTAAATATTTTATCAGTACTAGAAATTATTCAGCTGAAATATCAAGAAATATGTAGTTAGAGAGCTAATATAATTTTTATATATTAGGAAAACTAAAATACAACAAGCCACTTTTTTTGTGAAAGTGAAATAAAAAGTAAAAGGAACTCTATCTATGTACTAACAGTCTAAATGATGCTTTTCCATACAAAGATATGTTTTTGTTTTTTAGTAATTCGAAAACATATGGAAAGGATTAATTAACTTAATATATTTCGTTCAATTAGATATTCAATGGACTGTGAATGTCATGACTTATATCAACTTTATTTATTATTTAATTGAAATCGAAAGTAATATAAACATTTTAGAGATTATTTATTAGTGATTAATTTAGGAGTATTTTTGCATTCGTTATTTGTCTTTGTTTACACGAAAAACACATTTACCTTCGTATGTAATTGCTATAGTGGACAAACGTAATTTCAATATGTTATGTTATATAAAATAAGAAAGGCACATTATTAAGTGAATGTAAATGTATAAAAAACAAAGAAACTCTTTCTCGAAACTTTAGTCGGTCGTATAGATATATTTTATGATTTTCCTCTAAAAATCCGCATAAAATTAAACCATTCAAGAATTTTGTCATAAAATGAAATATACACTAATTATATGTAAGGAGAATCACCTCTTTTATGCCCCAAAATTTAAAGATTCTGTTGAGGGTTTTAAGATTTTCATCTTGTCAGCTGAAGGGCTAGAGAAAAAAGACTTTCAAGGGATGAAAACATTAAATCATCTTAGACTTGAATTAAAACAATGTGGTGACGGAGATTTAGTTGTTATGATGAAGGTAATTTTTATGCATAAATTAAAGAAACTCAAACAAGGAAATTCAGGATATGACTGGAAGATAATGCACAAGAGTGAAAAATATTCTGTTCTTTAAAATCAGTGAAGTTGTTTATTTAATACCAGATTTCGATCACTTAAATTCGACATTATATAAGGTTCAACGATCGACCAAAGCAGTCACCGACAAGAACAATCAGTATCGTAACCGAAATGAATGCAACCATCTCAAAGATGCTAATGGCATGTAAACCCTTAGAAGAAAGATTTTTTTTTCTTAAAGAGAAACAGCGTTTGGCAAATTGCTCTAAAAACTATGACCAAAAGATATTTTGCAGGAAAGAGGGGTTCGGATGCAAATCCAGGTAGATTATTTTAAACTTCGTTAAATGTAAATTCAAGCCAAAAAAACAAATATAGATTTTGAAACAGTTAAAATATATATGCAGAGTTTGCGCAATTAACCATTCACTGCACCACGGCTTGCTATGCAGCCTTTTTTTCGATTTCCGCAATAGCGCAATCTCCAGAACTAATGCACGGATTTTCATCAAACTTCAGATTCAGTTGATCCTTGACATCAATTGTCGTTTTATACATTTTTATGTAAATCGCTCAACAGGTGGCCCTCCTATGCTATGTTTATTGCGATTTTCGCAATAGTTCTATCTCAAGAATTAAAGCATGAATTTTCATGAACTTCAGATTCCGGTATACCTTGATATAAATTAGTGCTGTTTACATGATTTTATAGAAAAAAGTTTTGCGATGGACACAACATACTAGTTTTTACATAAAACAGCGATGTGTTAATTAAAAATCCTCATTAAACGCGCGTTTATATAGTAAGCTTTTATTTTCGCCAAAGCATGCTGCTATGACAACGGGAGAGGTGTTCGTCCTTAAGTAAGACATAAATGATATGTTAATTTTACCTTACACAGCATCCTCCCGAATTTTTGTGCCTCGATGGAATAAATTAGATAGTAATTATTAGAATTCAACTTTTTAAAAATATATATAGATACAAAATAATTTGTTTTTACTTCGAATTTGTTTTTACTTACAGGTCTGTTATTGTTTGCTAATATCGCTAAATGGATTTTTATAAAACTTAACAATTCTTTAAAAAACATTCTGAAAAATCCTTAAAATTAAGCCTGTCAAAGTTATGTTATCCCTTAAAAATAAAATATACTATAATTTTAAGAAAATAATTTTTTAAAACACTGTGGATCACAAACCTATGAAAAGCCGCTTTAGATTATATATGTAGATACATAAAACTTTTTTCGACTATCGTTGTTTGTAATTAGCCGGTGATGTCTTTAATACTCATGCAGTCTCTATGAAAGAAAATGCGCTGCTATGTATTTTATATACGGGAACGTCCACTGTTACTCTTGTGACCATTTGAGCGGTTTTTTACATATAATTCCAATTATTTTATTATAAAATATGATTAAGATAAAAAGTGACATAACCAGTGAAATACGACTGTGCTCCACTCATTTAATATATAGCTATTTTGAAATAAAAAGCATTTTCCTTGTCTATATAATAAATCAAAATTTTGTTACACTGTAAAAAATATACTGCCAGTTTTCCGGTAGGAATCGGAAAAATAGTTGCCCTTATCGTACCGGAATAATTTCATACCCAGTTCGGAATAAAATCCGTATAAATAAACAAATAGTCAGTAAACCGGTACTTTACGGATTTTATTTCGAGCTGGGTTGGAAATTATTACGGTAAGATAAGGGCAACTATTTTTCCGATTCCTACCGGAAAACTGGCATTATTTTTTTTACAGTGTACTCTTGTGACCAGAGTGTCACAAAAGTAACAAAATTTGATATAATATATAAACAAATAAAATGCTGTTTGTTGCCAATTAGATATATATTACGCGAGTGGAACACAATGATATTTAATTGGTTACATCAATCTTAATTGGTTTTATCTTAAATACATTTTATAATAAAATAATTGCAAGTATTTTTGAAAAATTGCTCTAATTGTCACCAGAGTAACGAATGGACGTTCCCATACATTTTGCTAGCATATTCGTAAAATATACATAAATTAATTCATGCACATTAATAACTGCTATATAGCAGAATTAAACTAGAAACAATAAATAAATAAACTAGTATGGGAAAATACCTAAATTACATGCATTTACAAATACAGTCGGACCCGAACACAGTTAATACGCGATGCCGCTAATTAATGCGCGTATTTTTTCCTGTGCTTTTAACAACGGCATTGCACTAATGCAAAAGTAACACGATAAATTCGCAAACGGTTTATGCTATCCTGCTTAATACGTGATAGAGTTTTGGTCATTTCAGGATTTAAAAAATGTTTACGACGCGAATTTATTGTGACTGTGGTTGTATATGTCTGTTATGTTTCCTGTGTTTTGTTTACATTTTGATTTTTTAACAATATTTATTGTTAACAAAGGCTAATAAAGATAGATTTTTCATATTAAATTAAAAATTAATGACTGATATAAAAGGTACTCATTATCACAAGTACTAAATATGATTTTAATAACTGGAGTGTTCCTCAAAGGTTTAATTTATTTATTTATTTATTTTTAAATATATGCTCTCAGAGAAAATATTATTGCTCCTTTATTTTTGTTTGTAACATATTAATGAACAATAAAGCGATATTTAAATGCATATTTTCTTTTCAGTTATGATTCCAACCGACACTTAGTGGTACCGACACTTAGTGAACTTCATCAGAAATTCCCAGTAAGGATATAGTGACCGTCGAAAGGAAAGTATTTTTGTGCCCTCACGCTATTAGTTTAAAGTTGTTTTATAATAAAATTGTAAAAATCTAACTTGAAGCTAAGTGTACACTCTTATTTTCAAATGTTAATTTAATCATTATTTCTGCAACATATATACATTTAGTTGTACGTTCATACATGTATTTATTTTTGTAGTGCTTTGTTACGCCAACTATAAATAAGCCCAACTGAAGTGATGTATTCAAATTTTGAGCGCAATTAACCTACCATGTCAGGTATTACCGCTCAATCCATTGTTAATTAAATAAAACGATAGAAAAATCCTAAAACTTTTATGCAAATTAGTTGATTTCAAACTGTTTCTTATGCTTTGTAGTTATACTTCATTAATAAAATATTGATTTTTTGTGTATATTTGACTATCTATTCATGCTTTCCATTAAGTGAGCGTCATTACTTTACTTTCCCCTAATACGATAATCCCTCTCAATACGCGACTTTTGTACAGTCCCTTGAAATACGTCTTAATGTAATTTCAAACTATAATAAAATTACTATTCATTTACCAACATATTTTACAGGAAAGACTCATTAAGCATAAATTAATTGTTACCTGTCATATAGATACCATCTGTGACAACATTTATTTAAGTTTTATATTGTTAGAAAATTACATTGTACTATGCAAGAGAATGGAGAACAGGATGTATAGATTAATTACGTACGCTTGCATGAGCAACTCTAATAACGCTCCAGTAAGCAAACAAAATTGTTTAACGTAATTTTCAAAGAAACTGAAGAAGCTGAATTAGAGAATAACTAGATTAGCTTTATGAACTTCCTATAATGGGTACAGAAGAAGGCGATTTAAAAATAAAAGTAGTAAAATTCGCTTTTTAAATAATTATAATCTTAAAATTTGACATTTTGAAGCTGGATTAACTGTGCAAAAATGTAAAGTTTTAAAAAAGAATGTATGAACTGAGAATTATTAACGATACGTAAATTATTTAAGAATTAAAATATTAACTTTAAGCCTATCGTTGTATAATTTCTCTATTTATAATTAATGTAATCAAAAGTTAAATTTCAGAGAAAAAAAAAGAAATTTAAATACTACACTCTCAGAAATACTTTTTTCAATTCACGGAAAATAACCCTGCAGCAGTGCTACCAGGATTTTTAGGTAGATTTCGTATGAAATACTACTTACTACATTCTCCCCTATGTTGAAATTTCTGAAACTTACTGCAGATCTACACCGATCATGAAAACCACCCTCAGTAAAAAACATTATCTGTCTATCTATCTATCTATCTATCTATATATCTACCCATCTATAACTTTTTTATGGACACGATAACTTCCGTAAATCTGCACAAAACTCTTCCAAACTGGTACATAAAATCAAGGGCATAAAATCTCGGTCAAGTTCGTTAATGGACAAAATCGGACCAAGGGGATGGAAATAGGCAGAGGTTTTGTGAAAATCGAAAAAAAAACCCCACAACATCTTAATTTTTCCACATATCAAATCAATTTAAAAGTTTTATTACTTCTAAAAATAGTGCCAAAAATTTATGTATCACAGATTTTTGATGAAATTAAAAATGATCTCAAATGGCGCAAAATATAGGGTTTTAGGGGAAAAAAATTGATAACTTCGTCAAATCTGAAGATATCAAATCAAATTTAATTATTATAAATCTTCTTAATTTTATTTATAAATTTTATATTGACAAGTTTTTGATAGGACCAATTCGTACCGTAAAAATGGGTAAAATAATAATAAAAAATAAAACAAAAAAAAAGGGGGGTGTTGAAGAAGAAAAAAACCCCATAAATTCGTCGATTCACAGGATATAAAATCCGCAATAATGTATTATATATCTTCTTAATGTTATCTACAACATTTCTATTCACAAGTTTTTGATAGGACCAATTCTTACAGCAAAAACAAATAATAAAAAAAAGCAATTTAACAAATTACAACGACCATTTGGAAAATGATTTTTTCAAAGACTAAAATTTAAGACATAAAAAATCGCACGGAGTTGATCATACATTACGTACGCCATGAATTAAAGATTAATAGTGTTATTACACGTAAAAATTCCAAGCGATAAAAATCGCCTGCGACTCGTACGTATTATCCACCTGAAACTTACGTAGTATCCAAGCATTTCATTGGCTGTTTGGGAAAAGGCTTTCCCATCGTCAGATTTCCAAGAAATCTGACAGCCCATTTTAAATGAAATTTCATTCTTAAACTTCGAAACATCCCACAATATTACTTTTTACACCGTCGTATAGAGAAAAAAAATGTACTTTTAAATGCAATTTGTTTGAAAGCTGTATCTTAATTTGTTTCTGAGTTATTAATTTTTTTTGTAGTTTTTATTACTTTTTTTGTCATAGTGGCAACAGAAGGTATCAATCTCTCTTGAAAGGAAAATGAAATACATATTACTGTATAGACCAATCAGAAAACGAATAAAATGATGATTAAACCAATAAAAACCTTCAGATATGCTTTTGATTTCCTACCCTGACGAGGACAATAACCATTTTTCCAAATGGTTAATAAATAGCGGTTGAAGAAAAAAAATCATCGTATTAAGGGTGTATTCAAATCCAAGCTGCTTATTTTCTGACTGATTTTCATTCTGACTGAATTCATTTTTGCTTTGAAACGCATCCAGTTGGTAGGATCTCTTATTCAGAAACTATATAATGTGCCGTAATGGTAGATTTTTTGATAGAAGTAGAATATATTTCAAAAAATGATGTCAAAATGGGCATTTTGAACACAATTTCCGGAAGCGATTGTGTTGGAAACGGAAAATATTGCCCTACTGAGAAAATAATAGTTTATGAATCACGTTTTAATTATTTGAACGAAAAATAAAAACACAGGTCGGTTATAAATCTCTTCAAAAACCAC
Source organism: Maratus speciosus (assembly GCA_963932465.1). Taxonomy (NCBI): domain Eukaryota; kingdom Metazoa; phylum Arthropoda; class Arachnida; order Araneae; family Salticidae; genus Maratus; species Maratus speciosus. The sequence goes on from OZ010791.1 coordinate 493,282,935, forward strand.
GTCAGTAAGTTTCATATCTTTTCTTTTAAAAATAAATATGAAAATGTGCCAGAAAATTTTGAGTAGTTGAGCATGGACAAGTATTTTTTTTAAATACCCCCTTAATATGATTCTGATAAATCAGCTCTTATATAAAAATGAAATAAAAACTCTTCAAAAACAGCCTGATAAAATTGTTAAAGTGGGTTTATTTTTAATCATGATTTAGATTTTGTTATTGAAATTACCACTTTAGTTTGAAATCTACCTGCGCCTGTAGGTCGAGCCGGCAGGGATTTTTTTCGTTTAATAGACGGATATCTGTTTCTTTTTTTCTTCGTTACATGTGATAAAATATACGTCAATTCATGAAAATGGGGATAAAATAAAAGTTTCTGACGTTGGAATAGAACCAGCTACATTAGTGTTACGAGACCTGTACTCTGAACACTCGGTTACAACTGTGCAGTAATGAAATAGTTTGAAGTAAATACGTTTGCATCAGATAGGTATGGCTTGAATAATTTCTTTAAAAAGCTTTGAATTTTGAAATTAATTGTTGGTTTTGGGGGCACGCAGAGTTAGCAGAATAGCTCGACATAAACATTTATTAACACGAAGACAAAAATATATACATAGCTTAAGTGCGGCTAAGCACTGACATGTTATTAACATAACTGAATAATCTCGCTCGCAGAGCGGATTTGGAGAAACGTCACTGTACGTGCATGCGCTGAAAGAAAAGGTAAGATAAATGGACGTTGTATTCCAACAATTCCCACTTTACAACGTGCATTTTCTTAATAAAACAATATTCTCCTTTTAAGCAAATTACAGACAAATAATATTAATATAAAAATTACAAATACAAGTTATATACTTATATGAAAAAAAAGGATACAGAATAATGCTGAAAAATTGTAAACATTCTGTCCTATCATTCCACAACATCTATTATGTTTATAAGCATTTAAAGCTTTCGTTAAAATGTCTGCAGGCATATTTTCTGTCTCTAGGTATTTGACCTCTATTTCGCCATAATCGTAAATATCGCGCACAAAATGATGTCGAATGTCGATGTGTTTCGTGCGCGAATGGTAAACCGGATTTCGTAATAATTTTTGAGCAGACTGGTTATCACAAAATATTATAGTTGGCGCAGTCACTGTTTCAGGGGAAAGTTCACTTAAAAACCGTCTGAGATGCAAAATCTCTTTGGCGGCTTCTGACAATGCCATGTTCTTCACCTCTGATGTCGATAATGCGACAGTTCGTTGTTTTCTCGATTCTCACGATATGGCTTCACTTGCGTATTTAAAAATGTAGCCAGTGTATGATTTTCTATCCTTCACATCCGACGCCCAATCGGCATCAATGAATGCGATTAAGGATTCAAAATCACGCTTAAAGATCAATCCTTGATCTTGGGTTCCTTTTAGGTGTCACAAAATTCTTTTTTGCAGCTATCCAATGAGGTTTACCTGGATTGTTGTTAAATTGACTTAGGAAATTAACAGCATGAGTTATATCAGGCCAAGTAGCAACTGATAAATACATAAGAGATCCTATTAGTTGACCGTAGGGATTATTATTCTTTTCAGATTTTTCCTCTACAGTTTTGGGACACACATCATTAGTAAGCTTCACGTTATTATCAAAAGGTGTAGCTATTGGTTTGGATTCTTACATATTAAATTTGCTCAGAATATCTTCATACTTCTTTTGAGTAATTTTAATATTGGCCCCATTTTGCATAAATTCTATACCCAAACAATAGTGTAAGAGACCTAAATCTTTCATCTTAAATGATTTTGCTTATTCATTTCGAATGTATTGATAATCTTCTTTACATTTAGTAAGAATTATGAGATCATAAACATAAACAATGATAATAGCTTCAATGGGAGATTTAGAAAAATATGCACATTTATCAGCATTAAGTGATTTAAACTTAATTTGTTTCAATTTTTCATCTAATTTTTTGAACCATTGGCGACCAGATTGTTTTAATCCAAAAAGGGATTTTTTTAACAAACAAACTTTGTCAGCTTTATATTCATTTTTAAAACCTTCAGGTAATTCCATGTATATTTCTTCAGCTAAATCACCATTTACAATAAGCCATAATAAAATCTAATTGATATGCAGTGAACCCTTTTTGGATGCCATATGCGATCGCAGTTCTTATTGAACTTAAGCCTAGAACTACCGGAAATTTTACTCAAGTTTTATAAAAACATTCTACACCAGAATTTTTACTTAAAACTATTTAATTTGTTTATTTAACTTATTATTGTCTGATTTATACATTTAGTTTGTTTTGAAGAAATTTCTGGTTTGAATAAATATTTTGAATGTACATGTCGGGTCCATTGGACCCTTCTGGTAGACAGAGGGTTAATCTAGCTACAGGAGAAAAATTTTCGGCAAAATCGATACCAGGTTTTTGTGTACAACCTTTTGCAACCAATCTCGCTTTATATTTCTCGATTGACACATCTGGCTTTTATTTTGTTTTAAAACACACTTAGATCCTATAATTTTCTTATGTTTTGGCCTATCTACTATTTGCCATGCATTTTCTTGCATTAATGAATTAAATTCTAAATTTATCGCATTTATCCATTCATTTTTATATGGGCTATTCAGAGCTTCAGAAAATTCAGGACAAGAGTCAAAAGAATTATTTACTGCAGTTTGAGATTTTTCTTCTTTCGGAATAATAATTGTTTGATATTCCGTTCGAGGTCTCCCTTTTTAACCTGTTTTTATTTTTCTTGACCTTCCGCGCGTTTGTCGCCACTAGAACTGTTTGGTTCCTTTTTCATGACTGGAAATATTTCTGTCTGTTGGGTAATTGTGTTTGTGCTGGTATTTTCATTATTTTGAGAGAAAGGAAAAATTAATTTTAATACAGGAGGGATCATTTTCAAATTCGTTAATAAATCGAACATCACGGCTTATAACAATTTTTCTAGATTTCTTGTTCCAAAGCCTATATGCTTTTGATTCATTAGAATAACCTACAAAGATATGTTCTTCTGATCTAGGATGAAATTTTCCCTTATTTTCCCTTTTATTAAGTACGAAACATTTTTGTCCAAATATTTTGAAATATGATAAAGTTGGCGTGATGCCAAAAAATGGAGCTTCATATGGAGTTTTATTTTTGCTTAAACGTCGTGTCGGGCAACGATTGCGTATGTAAGCAGCACAATTTATAGCTTCGTCCCAAAAAGATTGTGGAAGATTACTTTGTAATAGTAAAGACATTGCCATTTCAGTTAACGTTCTATTCGATCTTTCACGGGTGCCGTTCTGCTGAGGGGTTGAAGGGGAAGAAAATTCTCGTTTTATACCGCATTCTTCGATATATTTATCAAATTCTTTGCCGCAATATTCTAAGCCTTTATCTGTACGAAGAAATTTTATTTTCTTTCCTAATCGGTTTTCGACTGCTGCTTTGTATTTAACAAATGCATTCTTAACCTCATCCTTGATTTTAAGAAAACTAACTTCAATATAAGGTGATTTATCATAAATAAAAGTAACAAAATATCGCGATCCTCCATGGTAAGGGGCCGTCGTGAGCCCACACAGGTCTGAATGAATCCGAAACAATAAATCATTACTTTGAAAAGTTGATTGTTTAGGAAAAGGGCGGACAGTTAGTCTACCTTGAATACAAACTTTACAATCTTTAAGAGACTCATCATCATTAAAATATAAATTTCTAACCATATTATTAAATTCAAGTTTCTTTAAATTAGACTCATTTAAATGTCCTAACTTTAAATGCCATTTTACAAAATCACTTGACTGTGTTATTGCAGCTCTTTCGGTGATTGGATGTACATAATATAAATCACCTTGACGAACAGCTTGTACCAGTATAGAACCATTAGGCTCAATTATTTTAGCATATCGTTGTTTAAAAAGCACAGAACGATTATTAGCCGTTACTTTTGACGTTGAAATCAAATTACATTTTAACTCAGGTACACACAGAACGTTCTTAAGTGGGAGATTAGTAGTCCCACTACCGTTAGGCACTGTAATAAGAAATGTTCCTATTCCTGTGGTTTTTGCTGTTTTATCAACCGCAAGCTGTATTGTAGCCTTCTCACGAGGATGAAATTCCGTAAATAAATATTTTATCTTTGCACATATGAGATGTACAACCGCTGTCTAAACACCATGCAGTAGATTGATTATATACGTCGTTAAATGCCACTAACCGGTTCTTCATAACTAATCATTGAACCTTCATTTCCTTTATTTAAAGATGCAAGCTTTCTATGAGCTATTTTCTTTCTACATTCGTTAGCTGTATGTCCGATTTTGGAGCAATAATTGCACTTGAAATTACGATAATTTCTTTCCGCAGGAAAATTTTTATTCGGATTAGTTTTCCATTTTTCATTTTTATTCTGTTCTTGATTATTTCTCTTGTTTTCTATATAATAGGCGTTTTGTGAATCATGAGCCGTTATTCCTTTTCTAGCTTCCCATTCTTCTAGCATCTTAATTTTCAAAGAATCGGGTTTTGGTAACTCATCTCTCGATTCTATAGCGCATCTAAAATTTTCGAAATTCTCAGGAACACTGTAGAGTAGAAGAATTGATAACAAATCATCCGCAATTTCTATTTCCATTTCTTTTAATTTATCAACAATCTCAAAAAAGATAGTTAAATGTTCAGACATCGTTTCACTGAAACTCATCTTTCAAAACAAGAGCTGTTTTAACAGATTTGCCTTCTTTGCGGGACCTCTCGATTCATAAACGTCTTTCAATTTATTCCATACAGAATTTAAAGTCACACAATGTTTAATGTGGCACAATTCACTAGGATTTACGGCCAAAATTATATCAGCACGAGCTTTTTGATCAGCCTGGAGCCATTTCTTTTCATCTGCGGTACCTTCGGCCGGTTTCTCTTCTTTGTCGGTTACATAATCCCAATGACCATTTTTTATTAATACTGCTTAAATTTGAAGCTTCCAACTATCAAAGTTGTCTTTACCGAGCTTTTCAATTGTCGTAACATGAGACATGATTAAATAAAATATCTCGCAGCCACAAATCAAAACAGTTAATGACAGAACGTAGAAGAGTTCTTAGTTTCGGTTTAGGCTTAAGACTTTACGATTCGAAAGTTCGAATTAAAAATAATTTCTGCTATTTACAGCGCAGTGAGTAGCGTCTCTGGTACCCATAACCTTTGTTGGTTTTGGGGGCACGCAGAGTTAGCAGAATAGCTCGACATAAACATTTATTAACACAAAGACAAAAATATATACATAGCTTAAATGCGACTAAGCACTGACATGTTTTTAACAGAACTGAATAATCTCGCTCACAGAGCGGATTTGGTGAAACATCACTGTACATGCATGCGCTGAAAGAAAAGGGTAAGATAAATGGACGTTGTATTCCAACAATAATTTCGGAAGATTTCACCTTTAATGGAATTTTGACTGGTGTTTTAATGCATTAGTATGAAAATGGGATAAAAATATGAAGTATAAATATTTTTATGCAGATTGCTTGAAGTGAAATATTAATATTATGTTTTTGTGGGAATTTTTTTTTTTTTTTTTTTTTTTTTTTTGAGTAACATGGATATTTTTCAATTTAATATTTTAATTAAAATATCTATTTTAAATGCTAATATTTTTATATAACTTTAAAAAATAAATTATGAATATTTTGAAATGAATGAGAAAATTAATTGTTATTTATTCTTAAATTCGAAAACGTTTCTTTTCTTTGTAGTTAGTTTATTTATTTACTTATTTTTAATTAAATTTAAAATCTTAATTTATTGAATTTTTGGGCCTTCATTTTTCAAATGAATTCGGATTTTAGCATTAATAGAACCAATAAGTATGCGCTCTAGGAATAAACGGAATTTCTCCTTTTTTTGGGCTTTCGAGAAGAATTCATGGGAGTTTTTCTAGGAGTACGAAAATTATTTGTTAAAAAATGGGGAATAATTTAGTGTGTATAGACGAGTTTTCTGACAGTGTACGCATGTAGTACGGCATATATGACATACATAATTGACTAATATAATATTTTCATTTTTTATAAGTAATCATTTATTTTAATTATTATTTAAAAAAAATATATGGAATTAACTCTTATTTATAACCGACTTCAAACAAAGGCAGCATTTATTATTAGCAGTATTACTGTAAGCTTTTATAATAGTCCTCTTATCGCGTACACGATTTTTACAGGGGCACGTCCAAATTTTAATATGTCATTGTCTACTGCGTATCAAAAAAGCAGTATTGGCATCAAAGATATTTTTAAAAAATATCGACAAGTACTGCAAATGGTCGCGTAACCCAATGTTAAACACCAGTTAGACGTAAACTGGGTTACGGGTTCATTTGACTAATTTTTTTGCAGTTAGGCTCATTTCCGGCTAGGTTTTAAAGCTTGGTAAAGCTTACTAAAACCTTTTTTTAAAGGCAGTAAAGGATTCTGTTTCATATGAAAAAGATATAAATTTCGATATAAATGAATATATTTGTTCTAATTTTTCTGAATAATAATAATAAAAAAATATTAAATTTATGATTGTGGGATTTTTTTTTCATTAATTGTCTTAAAATATGAGATTCGTTTCTTTAATTGCGGTTTTTGGCCCTGTTTCATGTTTCAGTACGTTGGTTGCAAAGTCAATTTTTGTGCAGATACGTAGAGCAGCTGAATTAATGCATTAATAAGACGTAGCAATGTAGAAATAACATATATTTTCTCAACGCAAACATCTTTTAATATCCGAAATTTATAGAATGTAATACATTAAATTTTATTAAAAATGCATATTGACTGTTGTTCTATGTTACATAGAACGCTTATCTTATTAGTCGTGAACGAACATTTTAAATATATGTTTTTAATGTAATAATATTTATGATTTTTTTAAGTAGAGATCGTGATATTAAAATCATTAAAATAAAATATTTAAATTAATTATCAATTTATGAATGTATGTTTTAATTTCAGAAATAAAATGTCTCAAAGATGTTTTTAACTTGCATATCTTTTGGATGTGGGGTAAGCCTAAATTATGTTATTGTTGGATATTTAATTGTTTGCGTGTCAGTGGTTTTAAAAATGTTAGATTAGATAATAATACAGGGTGTCCGAAAAGTCTCCGTACAACTTCAAAAATGTATTACAAAACTAATATTAATAATATGCTTACAGCAAAAATAATTACAACAGTACATAGAGTAACTTAAAAAAGTTTTTTCTACTATCTTAGTATACTTCTACATGAGATCCTTTCGTTGCACGCGACGTTTCCATGCGATGAAGCACTTCAACTGCAAATTCAAAGCGTTTTGCATAATCATCCGTTTGTAACGCCTGCCGAATCTGAAATTTTTTGACTGAAAATTGTAATCGTTTATCGTGTGTGTATTGTGATTTTTTACAGAATAAGCTCTTGTGATGCTTTTCGAAATGATTTTACAGGGATCCTAGTACGTACGTACGTTCACGAGTACGTTCACGTACTCGTTCCTCACTTTCTTCACTAGTGCTAGGGCTACCAGTTCTTTCTTCTTCATTCACACTTCCCGTTGTCATAAATTTCTCATACCAGTCACAAATGCTTTGCGGGCGTTACAAACGGATGATTATGCGAAACGCTTTGAATTTGTAGTTGAAATGCTTCATCACATGGGAAATTCGCGTGCACCGAAAGGATCTCTTGTAGAAGTATACTAGGCTAGTGAAATAAACTTTTTAAGGTACTCTATGTACTGTTGTAATTATTTTTGGTGTAGGCATGTTATTTTTTTTGTAATAAATTTTTGAAGTTGAACAGAGACTTTTGGGATACCCTGTAGATTAATTTTGGTCTTTGTGGTTTTTACATATTTAATACAAAGTAATAGTGTTCGTGTTATCTGAAAACAAAAATGGTTTTGATAAGCGCCGATCGACTTGACTTTCAAAAGCAATCACATTCAAGCATGCAACATGGGGTGAGAGTTCTACATTAATACACAAGGGCATACATGTATGGATAAGGAAAGGTACTTTCTAGTAGCTAAAAGAAACAGAAATGTTACTCACTCTTGTACTGATAGCAGCTGTTTTTTCTAACGCTACCAGCATCCGCGTATCTGTAAGAACCATTTCTCGGTGAACGAGTAACGTTGAATGATATAAATGCACGGAAACTTGTTACACTCATTTTTCTTCGAGCTTACCATTGCCGTGTGCGAATGATACTAAAGGAACACATTCGCTGGGATAAGCTAGAGTTGTCCAGATTTATGTTCTCTGGCGACTACTTTTTAATAATCATTAGTGATTCTAGATCCGAGCTAGCATGGGGAGAGAGATGACATACATACCGTCAACTAAATTGTATGGAAATTTACAGCTATGGACGGGAAAAGTTCGTATAGGATGGTATGATACAGAATGACAGATATCGTGTTCAAATATTTGAATGGTAACACTACAGCGGTATTGCTTCTAATTTGTACTATTTCATATCCGTCTCTTACGTGGAACATTTTGTACAGAATATATCATCATCGATGACAATATATGTGTACTTTCAACAGCTAGAGTGTCCGACAGAATAGCAAGAGTAAATTTTCCAGTTAGGGCCGGGATATTGACTATGCCGAAATCTCGTACAGCAGGCCTGGGATACAATCGGAAGACGTATTACTCAAAAGCAGAATTCTACTCGAACCTTACAGGCATTGAAATTTACTTTTAGAGTCGTATGTGACAAAATTTCCAAATCCCTAATTCAATTTACAAATCACACCTTGAAAATCCGAAGCAAAATGCTAATCAGTGTCACAAGATTCTCATTCAATACAATAAAGTCATATTTGTCTTAAATTTGCGCACAGTTTGAAAATTTCTGTGAGGAGAGTATTTTTTTCTTTTGCTTATACAGCGTTACATGCCTGCCTGAACTGACATGGAATGACCCAAATGTCATTGCGTAATATATTATATTAATATTAAGTAGCATTTCTCTAAATGAAATGTATCATTGGTTATGATGAAAAGTTTTTATAACTTAACAATTCACAATCATTATATGTATTCAAGTTTTACTTAAATTTACTGCTTGTATAGTTTACTATTTTTTTTCTTTTGTTACCTGCCATCTTTGTTTCATCTTTAAGAAAATTTTAATTTAAGTAGCTTTATTCATTTTGAGGTTGTGAGTTATCGGCTACAGCTCTGCTTAGACGGCATCCCCATTAATATCTGAAATAGTTTCAAAATGTATTTCTTATAAAGACCTTTGCCAAAATCAATCTAGTTTTCACTCTAGTGTTAGTTCATCCTTGTTTAAATAATCGAAAATGTTGATTACGCAATCCTGGAACACATTTATGTATCCATATTATTGACATATCACAGAAGGCGCCCACCTTCATTCAATGTTTCTAATGAAACTAATGTTAGCTCTCGATACAGATATTAACACCAATCACTTAATTTCGTATGTACCATATTCGTCAACTACTGGTGAGCCTGAAAGCCTGTATTGACCGCTAAAATGGTATTCGCCATTAACGTGATTAAACATGAAAACTGCTGAAATCTTAATCGTGCATACCATTTGAGCTTTCGGCATGATTTTAACGCTTAAGCAGTTGAGATGGTGAATACGTGAGTTAGAGTAGCTATAATTGTAAATAGAGTTTTTTAGGCAATTATTGAAGTGTTAATTTTCTGCCATAATGTCACTAATGTTGGATGCAATCGTTATGTTTGGAAAAAAGAATTTCATATTTCCCATTATGCATTATACTACATCTATTAAAATATCACTTGTGACAACATCTTCTTTACAGAAATAAAGAAAACTCTTTTATAACAAGTAAAGTCCAAACTGACTTTATTTTTATGTGTATATTGCAAAAGGTCGTTTTGTAAAATATTTTATAGTAAAAACGAATAATTTCCAAACTTTTTTAAGAAATAAAGATCAAACTCAAGTTATTTTTCTTGTATATTAGAAAACACCTTTTTGTAAAACAGCTGACAAGAGAAAAAAAATAATTCGAAAAACAAATTATACAACGCTGACATAAATGTTCGAAATTAAAAGTAACTTTTACATTCTTAATCGTTTCTAAAATACTTTTAGCGTGCATAAAATTAATAATATTATTTTAAGTCTTCCGATAAGTTTTATGTTTACGATAACATAACTAGAATTTAAACCGATTTGCTGTATGATATGCAAACGATTGCATGAAAGACATTACTGAATAGAGATAAATATATATATTTGAAAAAAAGAAAATCCAACAGTACTACAAGCTTAAGGGTGTTGCCCAGTCAGATCGCAAATTCCTTTTACTAACGGTTAATAAATGGGGTTGAAATGTAAACGCATTTTTGGTATATCTTATCAAGGATTTATTATGTTTTACTTTTTTATGTGTACTGCTCTTTAAGGACGTATCTCCCCAACTTTTTTTTTTAATTGTCAATATATTTTTGAAATATGTAGGTACTTATTTATAATTTTGTGTGTAGGATTTTAACACCTAATTATTTCACACAAATTAAATATATATTTTTGAAATATTTTATCAAGAGACATCCTTTAAAAATAATACGCAGAAAAAAGACGTTAAGATATTTCTTTATGAGATATTTAAAAAATAGGAATACATCACACGAACATAGGTTTAACGTTACCGAGATGAATTTGAGGGATTACTAATCAACAGTCTTCATATTTTATCTATTTTCATAGAATAGAAAATATTAAATCAAATATTGCTCTAGTAATCTTCCTTCTCCTTTCAAAATAAAAACTAAATCTATCTATTGTTTCCACAATTTTCTTTAATTTTTCATCTCATATTTCTCTTCTATTAACTTAGGAATATTTTATTATTTCTTAATTACCATGTAATTAGTAATACATACCTTAAAAAGAAAATGTCAATAATGAAAAGGGCCGAAGACTAATTACCCGTATTTAATTAAAGATTTTTTTTTCTTTACAGATCAGTTAAATTAAGCGGCTGTTTTCATTCATATTAAAAAAAAATTAAATGTAATTTGATCTGTCAGAAATGTATAATTAGTCGAATTATATCAAAGATTTTAAGTAAGGAATCGATATCGATATTTAAATAATATTTCGACATAAAGACCTTTTGTTCTAAAAATTCTGAAATTAATTGCTTACGAAAATTATATGAATTGTCAACAAATTAATATTTTTAAGAAATTGATAATTTTTAATTCCGGATGAATAATTTTGAATTCTCGGAGAACCAAAATATTTTATAATTGAAAAGTGTTCTTCATTTAATCATTAAGCATATATATATATATATAAATGAATAAAATCATTATTTCTTGGCAGATATTTTTATACACTCTTTTATACACTACAAAATAAATCTTATATTCACTTACCTAAATTGTCTTCTTGAAAGTGCTCAACAATTTTTTACATAATTTATTATGTACCAGCAGGCCCGCCCGGTGCTGTCCGGGGTTTGTAAATAATAACCTTAAACAAAACTTAAGTTTGTATCATTTTAAATCTTTGGAAATTCTTTTAAATGAATGTACATTGCCTTCCGCAGTGTCTAGTTCTTTCCCATCAAACTTCTTTCCGAACGAACCTGTAATCTAGATCCCTACTACCTGTGGCAGAATTTACCGAAGTGCCGAATGTGCCGGAGACAATCGAAAACCAAGTTGAGTGACCCAAACCTTGTAGGAATCAAGCCCACAGAATTAAAAAAAAAAAAAGAATACACCGCTAATGTTAGAAAATATTGGTCACTAAAGTCTAAGATAAAATTTCATAATATAGAAAGTAGATGAATTGTAATCTAAGTTGAAGGAAGCAAATCCCGTTGAAATTGGGCCCTTAAATCCGAGGAAATAACGCGCCACAAAGAGCTGGAAGATGCTTCATCACCTTGTAAATTTCATGAATTACTGTTAGCATTAACACGATATTTAATAAACGGATGAAATCCCTTATCTAAAGTTACCTTTAAAGTAACGGGATTTTTAATTTACGAATGTAGTGAGTAAACGTAAGTTGATGCTGAAAAAGGATATTAATGTTCGAAAAATGTGGTAGCTGAGGTATAAAGATAGACCGAGCCCTGAGGGCCAGGGTCTTATCTGGAATATAGTTGGGTATAAGAAATTTTTTAGTGGTTTTAAAACAGCTGGAAGACGCTAAATCTATATTAAAGAAAATCGAATAGAATATAATAGTTTTTAAAGAAGCTGCTTGGGTTACACAAAACAAAAATATTTTTTAAAGGATGATTTCTTTGGCCTTTGCATCTTTTCAGCTTTCTTGGCGTTGGAGGAGGGGGTGGGCGATTTTTTAATTCAGAAATATTTCTATATTTCTATTGTAAGAACATTATATTTGTCGATTTCCTAATTCCTAATTCCTAGAAAATACTAAGAAAGATATTTAAAATAAAAGATTTGAGTGGGTTATAAATATTACACAAAATACCTATGAATTCAAATTTCATGAATCCTTCTAAATCCTTCAATCATTCTAAAATCCTTCTAAATTTTATTAAATGATTACGTAAATCTTCTAATTTTATTTAAAAAATTCATGAAAAATGCTTTAAAAGATGAAATTTTCATGAATTCATAATTCACTACATAAAGGGTTAATTTATTTTTAAATAATGCTAAAGTGCCACTGATAATAATTCTTTATTGTAAATGCATTTGAAAGCTTTAGATATTGAAATTCGGATAATTTTTACTTTGTCATATAAGACAGAAAACAAATGTCACAGGAAATATGAAAGAATTAAAAATACATGTAATGCAATGTGCTTGAACGGAACTTTTCAGAGCGAAAGTTATATCTTTTCTCCACCAGATGGCGATTGTTATCCGTTATTTTTAATTCAGAACTGGTTGTTGTTGTTGTTGTTGTTGTTGTTGTTGATGATGATTTGGCCCTTAAATTTTAAACTTAATTGTTTAGAACTTAAAAGTTTTTGAAGGTTTTAAACAAAGTTAAGATATTTAAATGCTTTAATAAACTATTGCAAATATTTTAAAACCAGCATCTGCTGTAACCTGTATTTTATTTTAATGAAGCGTTCAAAGAGTCATTCATTTGTTTGCAGATTTGCTGGAATTTGAATCTGAATGGCAACAGTTTCGCTTGTTTAGATCTGATTTCTATCTATATTATAAAGGACAAACATATCTGTGCGTAACGCATACGTCATTTTGCGAATGGCAACACTTTGAAATTTGAAATAAAATTTTGGTTTTGCAATTTTCTGTACTGCAAATTTTTAAACTTCTAAACATTGCACAATTTAAATTTTTACACCGTCGTATAAGGAAAAAAATTTTCTTTTAAATGCAATTTATTTGAAAGTTGTATCTCAATTTATTTTTGAGATATTAATTTTTTTGTAGTTTTTAATACCATTTTTCTTATTGTGGCATCAGAAGTAACCCATTTCTATTGAAAGTAAATGGAAAATAGTCGAAAATAGGAGATACTGTATCTTTTTGTTGCCATTTTCTCATAAAACCTGAAAATAAAGTTGAAATTAAAATATGGGCTACGTCAAAAATATTATCTGTTATTCCGTGATAATGACGTCGTATGCGCACTTTTCGATAGATGAAGTTTAAGAGTGGATTGTAAAAGTGGATTGCTTTAGCAGATGAAAATGACGTTATTTTATAACAAAGCGCGTATTTTAATTCTTAAACCTCAATTATGTTTCGTAGATGTGCGTCATTTTCACAGCCCAACTGCTTTGAAATTCTTCACAGGTGAATAATGCTTCACTTTTAAAAATAATATAATCGAAATCAGACACTGATAAAACGCAATGATTCACAAAAATTTAGAGTGTCTTTATAAAAGAGAGGTGACATGCAAATAATAGCGATTTATATTACAGAAATTGATGATTTTCGCCTGGATGGATTTGCTTCGCCGAGTTAGACAAGAAAACAAATAATTCGTGGTTTAAAATAATATCGTGTTTCTGAAGTTTTTGTCGAAAATTCTCTCAAATAATAAAATTTTAATGCTATTCTTTAGGACATTCTACTATAATTTTATCAAAATAACATAATTTACTTAATTTAAGTTTTCCTAATTTTATATAATCTATATATTTAAAACACAAGTGTATTTTTTAGTCATTTGCCCTGATCTTTCTGCTGAACCAATTTTACCATTTTTTTTTTTTAACTGAAAGCTCTTCCTTTGTAGATGTGATCGCACTATCTGTTTTTTATTTTTTCAAATATCCCCACTTTTATATTTTAATTTTAAAAGCATTTTATGAAATTTCTTCAAAATGATGAAAATTAGATAACTTTCATTATTGCAGACAAGAGAGAAATAACGAGGTATTTTTAACTTTATTCATGTTATTTTCTGATAAAAATTCAAAATTGTTGATAAAAATTATTGTATAGGGTTCAGTGGCACAAAATCCCATTATGGGCAGAATATCACATTAGGGGCATAATAAAGGAAAATGACATACTGCTTTTGAAAACGCATTTTTCCTCATAAATTTTCCATATTGTTTTTCCTTCTGCATGTGTACTGATACTAACGTAAGTTTCAGACACTAAGCGAAATGCTTATTTAAGTGAAAATGAAGTCATATTTAAAAGAAAACGATCATTTTCTTAGATAAAACTAAACATTTTAATACAAATGCGTCTAAAAAACATAAATTACGAAAATTTTGACTCTCCAGAATTGGGATTAGAATCTCAAGTAAAGAATACGTCTGTTCACATAAAAGATGTTGCTGACAATCGTGACTTCAAATTTTTAGTTAAAATGATTTTTAAATAATCAAACAAAATACAATTAAAAAAAATGATGAATATGGATACCAGAAGTGCGTATGCAAATTTTGGGAAGGTGAAAATTGCTGTTTTCTTTCCGGAAATCCAAGCGTAAGAGCCTCAATTGATAACCACATCCTAATGACTGAACTTTATTACATTTTACTGTTTAAGTATCTATATTATAAAGAACAAACGTATCTGTGCGTAACGCTAACGTCATTTTGCGAATGGCAACACTTAACGATCAAATATCGGCCTTGAAATTTTCGCTACTGCAATTTTTTAATCTTCTAACATTTCAACAAAATCTTCTAACATAATCTTCCAACATCGTACATTTTGAATTTTCGCCGCATAGGGAAAATAATTTACTTTCAAATGCAATTTGTTTAAAAACTGTATTCATTGACTGATGTATTATAATTTCTAAAATAATTTTTAAGCATGATTTTTTTAAAGTTTATCTTATCACGTGCCGGTTTCAATACATAATAATAATAAACATTTTGCACATAAAGCAACAAACATTTTTCAGCATTTATTTCTGACTATTTTTGCATAACCAAATTAATACTTCCTTTAAAAACAAATAAAAGAAAATTATTAAAAAAAACACAAATCAAAGTTATTTGTAATCGTACAATTTAAATTTTTAGATCACCAAATAGGGTTTTTTCTTTCAAATGGAATTTGTTTGCAAATTTCATCTCAATTTACTGATTGTCTATGGTTTTAAAAACAATTTTAAAGCATGAAATAATTTTTTATTTATATATATCGCGCGGAGCTCGATTACGAAAGATTAATCAGTTTGCCCTTAAAACAAAATAAAGAGTTCATCATTTTCTTACGGCTAATATCCATTGAAAAAACTTCCCTATGAATAAATAAATAAAATAATATTAATATAATAAAACACTAATTTACCAGACATGTATAAGCTCTGAAATTATCAGAATACAAAAGGATGCCATAAGTAGCAAAATCTTGGCAAATAACTCTTATCATGCAGCTAATAAGAAAATATCGCTTTTGATAAATTTCAAAAATTTATTTGATTGTATAATCCGTATTTTCCATATGAAAATGCTTTTTTAATGTAAGTGGTCAATCTAAAAACTTACTGCATATATAAAAAAATATATTAGTTTTCAATTAAAGAAATGTTTTCACCTACATTCTTTAACCCGGGAAGCCCGGGTACGATCCCCTAGTGTTTATAATAGCTTAATTTTAATTTACTTAATACATTATAAATGGATATGATACGTATGTTTTTTGTGAC
Organism: Maratus speciosus; assembly: GCA_963932465.1. Taxonomy (NCBI): domain Eukaryota; kingdom Metazoa; phylum Arthropoda; class Arachnida; order Araneae; family Salticidae; genus Maratus; species Maratus speciosus. The sequence continues at coordinate 493,299,073 of OZ010791.1, forward strand.
TATATGCTGAACAGACATGATTTTAAGTAGAAAAAATTATCATTTAGCCGTCATATGCTAGGATATGTTTTTCATTAAGCCTAACATGGCGTTTAGTTATGGTCGATTCGCAAACCAGAGTGATTCGCACCGGCATATTTCCGACGGTTTCCTGCACTGAGATTTTATTATAAGTAGATAATATATGCATTTCTAACATTAATATTGTTTTGCCTAAAGAAAAATCTAATACATTTCGTATAAATCAAAACCTTGAAATGACGAATATCCGTTTCCAGATCAATTGAAAATTTAGATCAATTATAAATGCTATCTCGAGAACTATTTGTAAAAAAAATCGAGAAAATGTACATTTAAGGGGAGAAGTCCCTTTAGAAATTTCAAAAAATCGATTTTTTTTTTTTTTTTTTCATATTTCGGAAGTATAATATCTTGAGACTATATTGGCAAGAGGAAAATCCAAAATTCAATATTAACAGACTTAACCCACTTTTAGTCGAGCGCGCCAGGTCCTGCATGGTGTGGGAAGGTCTTCCTTCCTTACTTCCTCAAGAACTTCAAGAGCATCTCCTACCAATCTGTCAAGGTGTATCTAGAGATGACTTACTCCAAAGATGCGTGCGTGGCCATACACAGAAAACCAATGAAAGTTTTAACGCAACAGTTTGGCGATTCCAAAACACCTAATCTCCAAAACACCTACATTCTGAACTACAAATTGGGAAATGTTAGCATACATCGCTGCTGGGATATTTATTGAAGGCTACACTTCAATTCTTAGAGTTACAGATAATTTAAATATTCTTCTTGGCACTTATGCAAAAGAAAGATTTTGCCGAAAATGCCGATGAGCCGCGAGTAACGAGACAGAGCCGGAGGAGCCTTTTTCAGACAAAAGCAGCTCGTACAGCCCAAAAACAGCAGCAACAAGAAGAAAACCAGCTTTATGACGAATCGAATGTCTATTATATGCATCTGGGATCGCTGATTGATCGGTAAGCTACTAAAACCAGTAGTTTTATCGTACTGAAAGTTTAAACATGATCATCTCGAAACTATGTTTTCAAAAACTTCTCGTGCTGGAAATCAAAAAGTTATCGGTCGATTTGGCTAATTTTTGGTGAGGCTTTTCTTTATATCATTAACGAAAGGATGTATTAAAATATTTAAAAGATTTCGTGTAAATAAACAATTTTTTTGGGATGAAAACTATCGAAAAAAGGGCAAAAAATCCGAACATTTTATTAAAAACCGTGCTTATTTTTTTTTACTTTATACTTTTTTATTGTTTATTAGATTTATCCTTCCCGTGCGTATGTTAAAAAAAGAATATATATATACAGGGGAGACTAGGGAGGGTTGACCATACGGGAGGCTTGACCAACCCATCAGTTTTCATATTTAAAAGAATTTCAGAATTTAATCATTAGGTATCGACCAAAGCTACTGGAATGCTCAAACAACAGTCTTTGTTTCATACACATAATCGAAATGAGTGTGGAAAAAATCAATTGTGAGGCATTTTCAACATAAAAGTTGTGTTTTTTAGAAATATTTTGTAAGCTTTTTTGAGTTAAATTATATCATAGAAATTTAAGTAGGTAGGTTTTAAGTAATGCAGAAATATTGAGCTTTTATTCCAGGCATAAAGATTGTACAGTAAGTTAGGCTTAACATAACAATGTGCTATTCTGTAGAAAAGGGCTATGTGGGGAGACTTGACCAAGTCAATGTGAGGGAGGGTTGACCAGATGAAATCTTTTTATTATACACTATGCATAATGAAAGATTAATGGTTATATATAAAAAAGAATGTTAATTTATTCTGTAAAGCCACGGTAAAATAGGGTCATGGAAAAGAAAAAGTTTAGATTAAAGAAATATGTGAAAAATCGCTATAGTACCCACTACAAGAAAAAAATTTAATGAAATATAAATGGGAAAGTTGGTAGGAACTTTTCCCATTTAAATATTACTACAATAGGTAAATAGAAACAGTGTAAAAGATTAGAAAGTATGAAAGCAGCAGTCTTAAAACTTTTAGAGGCAGCGATATGCTTATGAAAACACTTAATTTTAATTCCCAAACGCCACAATGGCACCAGAATTTTGCTAAAATCTTTTTCATTTAATATGTATGTGAAATATACTCTTTTTCTTATTTCCAAATAAATTTGTTCGTAAATTCCGGTGCCAGTCATTTTTCTCAACATTGTAGCACTGAAAGTACTTTGCCACTGAAAGGGATAGAGAAGATAATGATCAGTTAAGTGCACATCCGGCTATAAAAGAACATAGCATTGATCGAAAACTTTTAGAAGGTATGTAGCAAAGCGATATATGTAAGCGTCCTATCTTAAATGGGAGAGGTAACCGCAAGATTAAAGGCGATGTCACATCAATCAAGGTCTCACACCATCTAGCGGACGGGGTTAAACTACAGGAAGATGCCTAACTGTATTTTTACTTCAAACCACTAAAATTGTAAAGTTTATTGAAAGTTCACCTAAGTTTAGCTTCATTAATAGCTGAAATGTCTCTGACAAGGCGAAGAAAGCATCGTGGTATCAAGTGTCTCTACGCCATTATTTTGCAATAAATGTGGTAAACGAAATTCAGTTCCATGAGTGACTAAAGATTTAGAAAATATGCGCAGATGTTAGATATCCTGTCATATATGACGTCACACAAAAAGCCCGCGTATGTGGGTTATCACCCCGTCCACAAGATGGCGCAACTGTGTTAATTTACGCCCGATTCAAATATTAAGTTTTTACGCTTACTTATGTCGCTTTGGTATGTAGACAAATTTAACCAGCATGAATGCAGTGAGATGAAGCCAAGCTATGTGACAATTAGAGTTGTCAGTTCGAGTGTCACAAAAAGTAGGAAAAGGAGACAAAAAAAGGCGGAACAGTGGCTATAAATTCTTGGCATAATAATACATGAAACCCTATGAAAACGGAACCTGTATCTAACGGAATACTGTCTTAAGTGTTAAAATTTCATTTTCCCTGCTGTACAACTCTACCTGCTCAGACGAAATTCTGTCAAAAACAAAATTTTTTATCCTCTGTCTTGCGGTTGCGTCTAAATAGGTTTGTGTAAGCATCATATTTTCAAAAATATTTTTTATAATAATTAAAGAATGTAGCATATTGCAAGTTATATTGCCTTTTTAAAACAGATATAGTTGGTCAACCCTCCCATATTTGGGAAGCATTGACCCATTATTTTCTAATGATTAAAATCGATCATTTTTCAAATTTCTTATACATTACACTTATTTACCAATTTTACTTTGATAACTGATTGTATAATGGATAAAATGATATATAATACTTTATTCTACATTAAATATTTAAAAAAATTAAAAATCATTTTGCAAAAAGTGGTCAACCCTCCCCAGTCTCCCCTATATTTCAGATTAATAGAATAACAGTGACGAGTGCAGAACTTTTGGGGGTCGCGCCTGAGACGCCCGAAGAAAAATTTTGCTAAGCCGCCATATATGTGTGTGTGTGTGTTTGTATCCTATAATGATGCAAAAAAGTTATGTTATGTTTCAAAATGATTCGATTATTTTATCACATTTACAAAAAATAATGAAGAATGACTGATTTTGAGACATCTAAAGGCGTCTTCTGCCCTTAATAAATGTTAGCGTTTATATTAGTTAAGTACAACACATTAGTACTGAAAATGTGTTGCCTTTTGTTATCGCGGATGTTTCCTATACATTTTTATGTTCATTTAAGATGACGCAGGATGGTCGAAGGATGGTCGAAGCAACAACTATCTTAAAAAAATGTTTTTCTCACATAAATTTCTTTCTTAAATTATAAAGATTAATTTTATTAATATCAAACTCTTCTTTTTAACTAAAATTTTCCAGGATATGATTTGATTTTAGCTTTAATTTTAAATATCTATATTTGTTAAATATAAATATATAATATTCCTTTTGTATAAGGAATTTTAATATATTCAACCACCTTTTCTCTCTGTAACATTTCAAAGATATACAAAGTAAAGATAGAATATTATTTACTAAAGTGTAAAACTATATGAACTTCTCTCTTTTAACTCTAAACTTTAATATAGGTGGCATTTATAATGGATTAACAGAACATTTCAAAATATTATTTTTCTGCCATGAAAAGCGTGCAAAACAAAAACCACCTGCTGTGAAATAAATACGGTTAAATTTTATAAAATTTATTTGTTTATTTTTCCTTTTTAAGAAGCAAGTTAGAAAAAATATGCAATTTTGTAAATGTTTCATTTCTGATGTAAAAAAAATCGAGAAGATTCGTTTTTCGCTGTACTTATCTTTTCCTTTTCTCAGACATATAATAAAAATTTTTTGCTGAATTAGAATGCAATTTAATGTTTAACATATTTTTTTTTTCTTTAAGAAAATTATTATGTGCTTTGAGTTTTCTGCCTGGTATCGATGAAAGTAATGCTGTATAAAAGAATATTAATGAAACTTTGATTAATGACAAAAAAGTAAACAAGAAAAGAAAATGTTTCACTAGCAGATTGTATTTACACAGCACATTATGGCAGGGAGTGATCATATGGACACGGAAAAAGGTGCAAAAATTTTCTCACTTTTAAAATAATATTAATTAATTAAAAATTAGTTTTATTTACACTAAACAATTTCCCCAACATGATAAGATAATAGCTGAACATTACTAGTTCTTTTATATTCATTTATTTATATGGAAGTTGTATGTTTGTTTTCTTTCTACACTCATAAATTTCGACGTAGTTCCATAACCAAACACGAGGGATTGCAACGTCCTATATCCCTATAATATTATAAATACGAAAGTGTTTGTGAATGCTTGAATTAAGTTAAAGTCAAAATGTATGAATATATGCCTTTGCATCTTTTCAAATAGATGGATTATAACCCAGAAATGAATATAAGCTGTGTTATTTATTTTATTCAAATATTTTTTATAATAATTGAAAATTTCATTATTATTCTTACCGAATAAATTCACAATTTTCCTATAAAACTTAAACACCTTTCTCCTTTCGTTGCCAAAAAATGAAAATCCGGAATAATAATTTCTCCTCAATAATTAATTTTCAACTGAAAGTTTCTCACGTGAAAAAGGAAAATGAAACAAAAATAAATTAAGTATCAATATATATATATATATATATATATATTATAGTGACGTCATATTTCAAATAAAACGGAAATTTTCAAGTATTTCTAATAATACAAGGTGCATGAATTTTTAGTAAGTATGGAAAAGAGACGAATTTGACGTCATATATGAAGAATAAAACAAACGTGTTTTGATGTTGAAATAAAATGGGATTGTGTTATGGTATCAATTTATTATGAAAAGAAAATTATTCACAATACTAGACTGTTTATCATCTGCAAACTGTTATCAAAAAGATTTAATTTTTAATTTAAAATTGAAATAAGTTTTAAAAGAAAGGCTAAAAAGAAAATTGATAGCAAATGTCAATAATATGCACCGCAAATTTATCCATGACGTAAATGGCGTCATGTTTGGCGGGAAATAGTTATTTTCATTCTTAAAAACAAAAGCAAAAAAAGACTGCCTGAAATAAAAAAATAATGAATGTTAGTCCTCAAAGCAGTTCATTTCAAAAGATATGAATAAAACTTACTTTATTTTTTAAAAGAAAATTGCATTTTCGGTCATAAAACATAAAGATATAATATGATTGCGTCAAAGTTATTGTATTTTTCCCTCAGTTAATTTCTAAATAAATGATCGGGAGCTCGAAGTATATTAGACACAAGTTTGTAAAACGTGGTTTGTCAACCGAATTTTAATTTCACGTTTATTTTTAGCTTTAAAAAAGTACAAATATGTTGTCACTTTTAAAAATAGTTTTTTTTTTTTTTTAAATACATTTTTGTATAGTGTTACAGGATGCAGTTTATACATACACAAATTTCACCAAAAATACCGCCTAAAATACAGTATTCTAGAAGAATTCTTCCAGCACTGTTTTTCAATTTACTAAGAGGGTTTTGTCTATTTTCACGATTTTACTTGGGCCTTTTTTTTTTCTTTTTTTTTCATTCGTTGCAGTTTTATTTTTGCGATTGTTTGTATTATCTGAAACAAAATTTCCCTTTTTTTAATGAGTTATTTAAAAGCCTCTATAAGTAACAAGTACCGAATTATCATCTGTAAAATATGATAAAGAGTTGATTAATTGTATATGTTTTTAAGGGGTCTCAGGACTCTTAAAATTTGAAAAAATGAAAAAAAAGGACCATTTTTAACATTTAATATCTTGAAATGTATTTGATATTAAGACACAATTTTAAATGGGAATGAAAGATACAAGTATGTTCTTTCATTTTAAATATTTGAAAAATTGCAAGATGCAGAATTAGCATTTACAGGGGGCTCCAAACTGTCAGACATTTCACGAGCAGAAAATCGGCATAACAGGTTATGCGCACGATTACAAAAAAAATTTTGCACCTAGAATGAAAATTTTGGTTTCTACTTATACCTCAGATTATAATAATTACACTGAAGCTAAATATATTTGTATTTAAAGCATTTTTATATTTTTAATACAAAGTTGTATTTAGCTAATGCAAAATTTAGAAAATTTCAACAATATAAACCCGTAAAAAAATATTTTCTTTTTACAATAAAAAAGAAATTTTAGGTTCAGTTTATGCAGACTAACATGAAACATATGTGTTGAGAATTTTATGAAAAAATATCCAGAAGTTTTTGAGATATCGTGCGCGCTATTCCGAAAAACGTCATTTGGAGAAAAATGCCTTCAAAGTTTTGGAAACACGGCTTCAGCTATTGAGCGAGTATAATTCTAAATACCATAACTTCTGTTTTAATGGGAATTTTAAGATACCAATTGTATCAAAATGTTCAAAAAACATAGAAGTTTAACATCTAAAAAAATTAAAATTTCGAAATTTTTAGAGCTTTAAGAGTTCTGAGACCCCTTAATTATCGAGAGTGAAATGTTTTTCTTTATTAATGCATTTATATGTTGTTGTTTTTTTTATTTACGTGAACGACGTCAGGTGTAATAACTACAATTTATATTTCTGACATGTATACTTTCGAAATATAATATTTCTTAATTGCTTCTTTTTTGTGCTTTATAATAAATCTATTGTGAAAATGATAGTTTGAAAAAAAAATAGTTCTAGAAAATACATATTAAAACAAGTGCACGCGACACATGCCAAATACTTTATAAAGTTGATCAAAGTACAAAAGTTTTCCTAAAATTAACTTAACTAACAGTGCAAGAACCATCGAAATCCATTTCGTGAATCCATTCAAAGAGTGACTCTTCTTTTTATAGCTATAAAAAATTAAAATCTATTTATACATCATTATGTATGTGGGGCATTCTAACAATCTTTTGACTTTTATGTTCCTGAATAATAATTTTTATTTAATACCTATTCTTGTGGGGTTTTTTTATTTCATATACTGGAGAACACCCCATTGCATGATAGTATAACAATATTAACAAGTTAAATAAGTTTTGGACGATGTTGGGGTGGTCCAAATACCAGAGAAACTCCTATACCGTCCCGTGTCCCTGATGCTGATTTTAAAGTTTGGAACTGTCTGTATGAAATTGTTTCAATAAAAATAATTAGATGTGATATTTTTATGAAACTGAGACAATTGTTTTATATAAATATGTAGCAAAAAATTAACTTGCACACTTTTTTACGGTTGATATTATATTTTGAAATCTGTCCCTCGGTTTTGGATTCCTTACCATCGCTCTTCTAAAATTATACAGACAATCACTTCAGATGCAGCGACAGAATTTTTTCAAGTTTTTTATTATGCTAGAGAAACAATGTCTGAAATTCTTTCACAGGAAATTAACTGCAGAATTTAAATCAACATTTAAATATCAATTTCAAGCATAGTAGCTTTATTGGTACTCTTACAATCCCCATAGTTTATTCATGCATTTTTCAAGGTAAATGATTTTTTTTTGTTGTTGTTTAATCCAATGAAAATAACTGTTTCTAAAATCAATGAACATTGTGGCTATCACTTTGTCTTAATATGATTTGCCTAAAAATAGTGGTAATTTTCCTTACTGTCCCATCCTTACCATTCTTTTCTTTTCCATTACCGTCCCTTTTTCCTTTACCATCCCCTTTTTTTCCTTCCGTCTCTTCTTTAACACCCCTTTAAGACAATGTTGTACCAACATTTTGTACTAAAAATACCACATTGTTATTATTTCTTATTTGAATGTCCTGGAGGTACTATGCAAATTCATTATAAGTAAAAATTTAGAAGAAAATCGAAAATTATAGTGCTAAAATGGTAAGGAAAATTAAACTCGAAAGTTTAACTTAAACCTCAGTTAAATAAAAACGTTTTCGCTGCTGACCATTTTTTCTTTATTTTTAATCATTAAGGCATTCTTCTATCAGATTAAAATGTTATTTTAGCAAGTTGAATTTCTCCAGATTTTTATACCCGAAAGTCAAAATTGTGAGAATGCCCTATATTGATATATAAATGTCGTGAAAAATGAACGTTTCCTTCGAATATGTTTTTACATTTTTCAATATTCAAATGTTTGTTTTTTCACGTTACAAAGGACGAAATGTTTACATAAAGAAATTTTTATATAAACTTTTAGTAATAATATTTGTGTTTATTTATATCGCTCATTTTATCAGAATTTCACTTTTGTAAAGAAACAAATATGTTTTTCCCAGCTTGGAAAAGATAGCATTGCTTCGAAAACATGAATTTTCCTGTATACTATTGCTTTTGTATGACTTAGAAATGTAAACATATTGTTTTATTTAATGATAAATATACTGTCTGGAAAGGTTATAATGTAACGTCAGTGTAATCTCTTTTCATTTATTCTCAAAGTTTTCTGACAAATAAATAATAAATGCTGCTAAAAGAGTACAATTAAAAAAAAATAAAATATTTAAAAAGGGGAAGAGCGGTACTTTGGGCAAATATATTAAGAAATTAAAACAACGTTAGAAAAAAGCACAAATGGGAGTGTGTATAAATCGAAACAGCTATTACGAAGCCCCTTAGGCTTCATCATCAGTATTTAAAAAATTAAAATGAAGATAAAATTAAATGAAATATAGATTAAAAAAGGGGGATGCAGAGAGCCATACTTCACAGTTCGACTGCCAACGGCGAAAGGCGATTCACGGTTGTGAAAACAACCATGGAGTCGATCTTTCGCGCAAACGAGGAGACCAATCAAATCGAATCCGTGATTGTTGTTTTTTTAACCTTTTTTTTCCTTCCGTCCCTTCTTTAACATCCCTTTAAGGCAATGTTATACCAAAATTTTATACTAAAAATACTACATTGTTATTATTTCTTATTTGAATGTCATGGGGGTACTATGCAAACTCATTATAAGTAAAAATTTAGAAGAAAATAGAATGTTATAGTGCTAAAATAGAAAGGAAAATTAAAATCGCAAGTTTAACTTAAACCTCAGTTAAATAAAAAAGTTTTCGCTGCTAACCATTTTTTCTTTATATTGAATCATTGACCGAAAGCCTTACAGGCTTCGAAACAGCTGTTTGCTATTTGTACGCACAGCCATTTGTGATTTCTTTCTACGGTTGTTTTTATTTATTAATAAAATATTTTACCCGTCATAATTTGAGAACTGAGGCACATTTTATCTATATTAAAATGTTTATTATAGATTTTAAATTTTGCTGGTTTTTTTTCAAAGCTATCTCCTGTCAGCTATTAATTACTCTTAAATATTAATATAGTTGTCTTTTGCTTAAAATAGAATTTTTTTTTGCCATTATAACGATGTCATATATTTGTTTCGAAATTAAAAAGGAAATATCAATGAAGGTAAAGGTTTGCTTAAAGTAAAACATATTTCATATTAATGTAATATTTTGCGGTTTTCTTCAAAGCACTCTCCAGTCAATCTTTGAATCATCTCAAATATTGATCAAGTTATTCTTTGTTTAAAATAATAATTTATTTTTCTTTTCTGAAAATTAGTATATTTTTCGGCATTTAAAAATTAAATATAAATTTCAGTTAAGGATAATTGGGAGTGAATTATATTTAATATTAATGGGTTATTTTGCGGATCTCTTGAAAAAAAACTTTCTAGTCAACATTTAATTAATCTCAAATTCGATACTTCTGCTTTGTTTAAAATGGTGATTTTTTCGATTAAAAAAAAAATAAACGGTCAAGTGCGAGTATTACTCGCGATGGTTCCGTATAATAAATTTATGAATTATGAACTGCATTATTAAATAATTCGTTACTAAAAGAACTAGTCGGATGTACCAATCACAAAACTTTCTTCTGTTTCAAACATGTTAATACTACAAAATTCGCTATCCCACTGCCAAAATTAAATGGAAATCTATGCCCATCATGAGGATTCTAAAAATATGAAATTGCGTGCATTTAGTTCTTGAGATATGGTTATCGCTGAAATCGTATAAATCCTGTAAAATGCAGCCTAGCAGCGTACCTATTGAGTGATTTATACCAAAACCGAATCAGCAACAACTTATGTCAACGTCTAACTGAATCTGAAGCTTGGGGGAATTCTGTGGATTAGTTTTGGCGATAGAGCTATTGCAAAAATCCTGCAAATTCCAGCATAGCATCGCCACCTATTGGGCGATTAACACCAAAACCGAATCAGCAACAAATTGTGTCAACGTCTAACTAAAACTGAAGGTAGATGAAAATTCATGCATTAGTTCTTGAGATAGAGCAATTGCGCGAATCGTGAAAAATGCATCACAGAAGTGCCACCTGTTTGGTGATTTACACCAACAAGTAATCAGCACCAATTCATATCAACGACTCACTGAATTTGAAGTTTGATGAAAATCCGTGCATTAGTTCTTGAGATAGAGCTATTGCGGAAATCGTGTAAATCCTGCAAAATGCAGCATAGCTGCGACACCTGATGGGCGATTTATACTAAGACAATCAGAACCAACTTAAATCTAACTGAAACAAACTGAACTAACTGAAAAACTAACTGAAACTAAAGTTTGGTGAAAATCTGTGCATTAGTTCTTGGGATAGAGCTGTTGCAGAAATCGCGAAAAATGGAGCTTAGCAGCACCACCTGTTGGGCGATTTACGCCAAAAACCAATCAGAACCAATCTATGTTAGGGACAATCGGAGTATAATTTTTGTTTTAATTCCGTGCATTAGTTCTTGAGATAGAGCGCCCACAAAATTTGTGTCACATACAGACAGACAGACATTTTGTAAAGATATGTGTTTCGGGATCTCTGACCCATAAAACATGTAAATCCGTCAAAAAACGGAAGCCGAACATTTTCACGAATCCATTACTTTCTTCTTGTAAACATAAAAGAAAGTAAAAATAAGAAAAAAAATATATATAATATTTTTAAAAATATATACAACGTAGGGTTTGGTATAGCTCTATTTATAGGGTAGGAGAGTACACAGTGAGACAGCAACCGTTTTGACATATAGTTATAACTTTTTCTCTTAGCTGGGACACACACTGAACCACCTCATCTTGTGCAACACCTGGATGTAGTTTCGGCACTCCGGTTACTCGTTCAACAAAATAGTAAGTAATTATTTATTTTACAGGGGTTAAAGTTACATAAACGTCCATTTTAGAGGTTATTTCTTTCATTATAGCGTATATTTACTTAACCAAACCTAGTTATATCTAATGATAGACTATGTCGACAAAACGACACAATCATTCAAAGCTGTGAAATTGATGATCAAACACATATGGCATCCATTTTGTTACAACGTAATGAAAGTACACAGTGAGACACATAATGGTGGTAGGCAGTGGGACGTGTCCCGTTATGCATATACTTTGTTGCTCTCATGTAAAAAAAAGTTATTTATTAATAAAAGAAGGTTTTTTTTTCTCTCTCAATATCTGTGTGTGTGGGGGGGGGGAGGGGGGGACGTGCGATGGCTAGTGAAATCTACTAAACGTAAGAGGCTGAAAATTTGAATGACGGCAGCCCAATGTCTGACATTGTTCACCCGAGGCTCATATTAAAAAAAATAATCTTGAAATATTAAGTACAAGTCATAAACTTCAGAAAATTATTGATACTGTGTAAAAAGGTATGCTTTATGAAAATATATACACTGTCTCACTGTGTGCCACTTGTGGATCACAATGAGACAATTTTTGATACTCCGTTATTCTGCTTCTGTGCTTTTATAAATAACTTTTTAAAAACAATTTATACATTAATGTGTAGTGTATTTGTGTAGCTTAAAGATGTAGCAAAAATTTTTTCAAAAGAATAAAAATCGTTGCCATTCGTTAAGTAATTATAATTTTCGTCTCACTGTGTACTACCCTCCCCTACTAGAAAAGTATCAATGAGTATACTGTTAAAATTATGATATGAAGCGATATGATAATATCAAATGTTGCTATTCTGTATAACTCTTATTTAAATCTTATCCTAATCTGTTTACGATGAACTTAATTGAGCACTGACAATAATAATAGTGCATATTTAAACTTGATTTTTCATTTCATAAAACAAAACTCTGCGTGGTAATAAACTTTTCTTTTTACAGTGTAGCTAAAATAAAATCATTGTTCAATGTAAACTTGCCACAAATGTGCAACGCCGAATGCTCCGTGCCATGATTTACCATATAGGTATTTAATTAACTTTTATAGACCCGGGAGGCGTATTGGGAGATCCAGTCAATGCAAACTAGTCGCGAATCCCATAGTATATTTATGTGATTAATTCTAATTAAATTAGTCTGTTTTTAAGGGGTCTCAGGACTCTTAAAGCTCTAAAATTTTCGAAATTTTGATTTTTTTGAACGTTAAACTTCTATGTTTTCTGAACATTTTAATGTAATTTTTATCTTGAAATTCCTATTAGAACAGAACTTAGGGCATTTAGAATTATACTCGCTCAATAGTTGAAGCGGTGTTTCCAAAACTTTGACGTCATTATTCTCCAAATGACGTTTTTGGGCATAACGCGCACGATATCTCAAAAACTTCTGAATATTTTTTCGTGAAATTTTCAAAACATATATTTCATGTTAGTCTGTATAAACTGAACCTAAAATATCCTTTTTATTGTAAAAAGAAAATATTTTTTAGGGGTTTATATTGTTAAAATTTTCAAAATATTGCATTAGCTAAATACAACTTTGTATTAAAATATAAAAATGCTTTAAATACAAATTTATTTAGGTTCAGTGTAATTATTATAATCTGAGGTTTAAGCTGGCACCAAAATTTTCATTCTAGTTGCAAAATTTATTTTGTAATCGTGCGCATAAGCTGTTATGCCGATTTTCTGCTCATCAAATGTCTGACAGTTTGGAGCCCCCTGTAAATGCTCATTCTGCTTCTTGCAATTTTTCAAATATTTTAAATGAAAGAACACGCTTGTGTCTTTCATTCCCATTTAAAATTGTGTCTTAATACCATATGCATTTTAAGATATTAAATGTTGAAAATGGTCCTTTTTTTCATTTTTTCAAATTTTAAGAGTCCTGAGACCCCTTATCAACTTGGCGTTGATTGCTTTTATACTGCTACTGGGCGTTGCATTAGACAAATATGTCATTAAAAGTTGATATCTAGACTATAAAAGCCGTTGGTACATAGAGCATGCCGCCCCTGTCATTATGTATGCCCAAACCGTCCGTATTTTTAAGGGTTAATATCTCGGCTAGTTATCGACGATTTTTTTTCAAAAATCATTATCAACAATGCTTCTATACTTCTGCTACGATAGGTACTGCCAGTGCTACTCAACACGTTTGCTGAATACCTGCAAATCGAATTTTATGTGTAAGGGAAAATTGCGAGTTTCTCAAAAACTATGTGACCCAATGTAATCGCTATAATTTTCCTGCAAGATTTAAGTTATCGTCTACTACCTCAATTTTTTCATAATTTTATTTTCAGTAGATTCGGAAATAGATGGGAGGGGGGACATATTTTTGCACTACATTTTCGATGCAACAAATGTAACAAACAAATTTATGCTTGAGTTCAGCGTTACGTATGCTTTCACACGATACCCCAAACGATATACAAAGAAAATATTTTTTTTTTCTCAAGTAACTAAATTAGTCCCTATACATTTTCCTAAAAATATTTATAAATGTTTAATAAGCAGGAAATATATGTTCAACAGTCTTTATTACTTCCCCCAATTTCAACTTTCCACGTTCTATAGTTTACGAGTAAAATGGCTGTGACAGACAGATACAGGAGTGATCTTATAATTGTTCCGTTTTTACTTTTAAGCACGGGACACTAAAAGGGTAATTTTACCGCCACTTTAAAAATTAAATATAAATTATAGTCAAGGTTAACTAGAAGTAAATCAATCTTAAGCAGTCGATATCAATTAAATAGTCAAACTTTGTAATAATATCCATAAAACGAAAGCACAATCAGGACGCTTTTCATGGTGGAATTATTAACAACTCGTCATCAGACAATCTAAATACATGGCCCTAAGGGGTCAAAGTCACGAATGAACAAAAAAGGCAGAGAGGAGAGTTTACAAGGTAAATACCAGTCATATAGGAGCACATGCAGAAGAGAAATGTGTTGCCCAAATGTTGATTACAGTTTTGTCTTCTAGATGTGCTTCTCTGTGATTGATGTTTCTCAGCTAGCGACACCTGTTGCATTCCATGTGAACTCTCCTTTCTGCCGTTTCTGTTCATTCGTGAGCTTGTCTCCTTACGGACATGTGCTTACATTGACTAATGATTGTATCTTAATATTTCTACCCCGAAACGAGTCCTGTGTGTGTGTTTTGTTTAATGGTGATTAAAATGAAATTTTATTATTTAATTCCGAGATATCGCCAGTTTTTCTTTGCTGTTACAGTGGTTATCATCCTTCTTTTATACCTATTCAAGCTAAGCATGTCCAAAATTATACCCCCTACCAGTAATGTATGTACCAGTAATGTACCAGCAATGTACCAGTTATTAAGCAGTTAAACAATTAACCCAAATTTGAAAAAAAAAAAAAAACATAAAGAACATTCTAATAGTATATCAACATTAGATATTTTATATTTTTAATATGTGATATAGGTAACAGGTAAAACTGAAAGTCATGAGTAGTTTTTAACAAACTTCTATAAACACAACGAAGCCTTTACCAATATTATTTTTATTGCTCCTTGCGTAATTTACCTTTTCGTAAAATAAAAATCTTGCATGGCCTACGTTTTAATCTATAAACATTTTTTCTAACATACACTCGAAATATGTAGGCATGAATACATGTTATAATAAATTTTAGTATTGCTTTAAAAACAGGTGGAATATTTCTAAATGATAGGATTTACCTATAAAACAATGCAGAAAAATGGTTTACAGATTATCACTTTCAAAGTAGCCATGCATTATTTTTATGATAAATTTCCTTTCTTTTAGAGAGGTACCCCTTCTTCATTATCATTGTGTAGATCATTGTGTATACTCCGATAGTCCAATATAAAAATATATTTTATAATGACCATTCATTTTGTATTGGATGGGAGAAATAGCATAAGAAATTTAACTGATAAAAAGCATATCGATGCGACCACCATTTCGGTATTGCTTATTTACAGTTAATAGTACTTAATTTTGAAAATATTAATTATTTTTTTTTAAATTTTAATGTTTCGACACAGTTAGTTTTAGAAAAATATTAATGTGTCGTTTCATTACGAAAATTTTTTTCATGTCAGATATTGCAAAGTAAAAAGAAACACAACGGTCTTTAAATAAATAATCTAAAAAGTTGTGTGATATACTGAAGTGCGGTTATAGCAAAGGAAATTATATAAGGTATTTAAACATAAAAAATAAAAGCTTCAAATATTAAGAACAAATTTATGTAATTCTTGTTGGTTTAGTTGCAATTTCCAATTTTTAACAAGAACACATTTATTCATAGTACAGTGATCTCTCACTTATGCGCGAGTGCAGGGGACAACGAAAAATAAAACGCGCATAAGTGAGAGCCATTATAAGTTAAAAACTACAAAAGTGAGCTTAAAAGTGAAACATCATTACAACATACATATATTGTTATTTAATACCATGTATTTACTGCTAAAAATGTAAATAATATTAGTTTCAATCTCAAATACGTGAATAAGTTCCGTTAATTATTTTTAAAAGAGCATTGAGAAAATGGAAATACTTACGTGCCCAAATTTTACCCCTATTACTTTCTCACAAAATAGTTTACAATTGAGGATTGTTTTAATTTTCGTGATTTTTTAAAAAAAGAGTCTTTTCAAGTTGATCAAGACGCAAAAAGTTCATTCGATTCCGGAATTGTACTGAAAATAGCCATGCAGAGTTTCTACTGCTTCTACCGCTGCTGTGTGAGTTGTAAGATCTTTTGCCACTTCTTTTTCATCATCGTCTTCCTCCTCTTCATATTGGTTACCACCAATTATTTCAGCTACAATGTCTCTAATTTCCCGCAATTGAGCTGTGAATAAATTTACCAGCATCAACGAATTCACTGAAAGTATTCTTAGCGTTTCCACCAGATACAGTATGTCAATCTTCGTTGTTTATGTCATTTTCGTCATTTTCACTTTCATTTTCCGCATCCTCATACTCATTTTCTGTTAGAAAGGGAAATCCTGCAAACTGACAGCAACTTTGAATACACTTGTGAGTGGTGTTTCTCCATGATGAGCACTACATTTGGATTGCATCAAGGACGGTAACTCGCTTCAATTTGCCTTTCGTTGCACGTTTTGTTTCTGACGCAGGTTTATGTCGACGGATTAAAGTTTTTCAGTAGTGCACTTTCACACAACGAATGGCACTCATATCCAAAGGTTGAATCTTGCTAGTGCAATTCGCAGGAAAACTCAGCTTTCGTGACGGAAGATATTCTTGATAAGCAGGACACACGATATCCACGAATACCAGATCTGTTCATGATGGAACACAGAACACTGATCCATGGATAAGAGAGAAATCCATGGATAACTTTCCGTCTTTCTTTTTCTATTTTCCTGTCGAATTTATGAAGAAAAGCACAGAAAATTTGCGACTTCATCCACGCCGTCTTGTTACTAGGAAGTTTCTTCACGTTATTAAAACAGAAAGGTTTGTTTAATATGCACATGACCAATGCCGGGAATTTTTCTGAACCATCAGCCTTGCAACACAGCAAGACAGTCTTCCTTCACATTTTGCCCGCCATGGCATGGTTATTCCTTGAACGTTACGGTTCTTTGGGACAGCATTTCATAAAAAATGTCCAGTTTCGTCACAACTGTAGATGTTTTTAGGAAGCAGAACAAAAAGGATAAAATTCATGAAATTTTTTGAGACGCGCATAAGTGAGAGGTGCTTTTTCATTACGGCGCATAAATGAATAATAGTTATCATTGGTTTTCTATATTCTTGAACGGGACCGCAAAGAAAACGCACATAAAAAAGAGCGCGCATAAGTGAGAGATCACTGTATTTTATATTTTTGCATCTAGTATTATTTTTTAAACTATATGATTACTATTTTCAAAACTAAATAAAACACTAGTACGTTGTCAGAATGTTATCAATACCTGATCTCGAATTTCGCCTTAAAACATCAAAGTTACCCCCTGTTCAGGCCATTGATCCATGTAAAAATCACTGGAATATGCCAAATAAATATTCTCATTTATATTAAAAGCAAGACATCAAGCTTTTCCAATTTTATTTTATAATTTTGAGGGAGTTATTTTTTTAACTACTACATTAGGCAGAATATCGATTAATGGTTATGCTCAAATCTATGTTTTAAGAATCAATCAATTCGCTAACGGGCGTATGTCACGTGTTATGAAACACTGGTATAGAAAATATATGTTCTTATTTATATTAAATCAAGGACATACAGATCTTTTAATTTCTACCCTATATATATAAAATCCTAATGAAACGATTGAAATGAACCGAATTTATTAAAAGATTTCACGAAACGACTGATTAAACAATTGATTATGTTGCTCGCCGATTTCTACGAAAATATGGAATATTATTCGATGAAATTAACACCAAAAATCCGCATTGATCCGCAGATCACAAAACTGGTTTTAGAATTTTTAAATTCGAATTAGTTTTGGAAATATTATTTTTTTTTCTAATTTTAAATACTTTTCTTTAATGATGGCAACTCAAATTTTAATCATAGCATATTTTTATTTCATATTTTAGAAAATGTTATTGTTTTAAACTAATTTGGCGACCAGTTTGGCGTACCTTAAATGTATGTTAAGAAATGTATCATATTAATCTTATTCATAATTCAATTTACTTAAACACTCTTTCGCCATATCAGAAGATACTGACAGAGAAATCAAGTACTCGGTCCTTTATGTTAGAGCGACGCAGGTAATAAATCGCCAAACATTTCTACTGTCGCATATTTTCTTTTTTGTATTCCATTATCATTTTATTAATACAAAACTTTCATTTAAAACTGAAACATTTAAAAATAATGGCTTTCACTTTCCTTTTTTTTAAAACGAAACGAAACGAAAAAATTAGGCACAGATGTCATGGAAGCACTGGGGTACCTAATTGGAGTCTAAATGGCGTTATTTTGCCTGACATGGTAATCCGGCTATTGTTGCTTATTTTTTTTAATAAATGCTTATTTACATTTATTTTCTTTTTATTAAAAATATATAAATTGTTTTGTTCTATAGTTATTAATTAAAATTTTTTTACTTATTGTTTTTTCATTTAAAAATAATAGAAAATAATTTAAAAATACATATGTAACTGGTATTCGAAAACGAGGTTTTCGCCAAATTGTCGTAAAAAAATCACGCCAAACCCAGTTCGAATATGACTTATGTCTCTTAATATTAAATATCGCAGAAAATCATGACATTTAATTTCCAATTCAAAACAATGTTTTAATGGTACTATTTAGTTATCCCGTCGACCAATTTCTCCAAATTATATAAATCGCCAAACTACTCGCCAAATTATACAAATTGACATAACTTTTTATTTTAAATAACGAAAGAACAAGCAAATTAGTACAACGTTAATAAAAATACAAATAAAACGTTGAAATAAAAATCACTTGATGGCGTAAACACGTGTAACTTCCTTAAAGTCAAGTGATTGTGACATTTACGAGCAACCATTATTGGGGTTTAATCTTATAGTTTGGCGACAGATTTTTAGTCGACGGGATAACCTAGTAGCACCGTTTTAATTTACCACTCGAAAAAAAAATGCTAACTGGCGAATTAAAAAAAAAAAACAATGGCGAGATTTGCACCCGGCTAATAAAAAGTACCAGGATTTCTTAGCGATCATGGCAACTTTTATGTAGTTTTATTCGAAAAAATAATTTTGATTCCTTAATCAAAATGGAAACATTTCTTATGAAAAGTGAAGGGATAAGCCCATAATTGTTTATGGCAGTTACATGACTTGGACTATTATAAAATAAGTGAAATAATGGAGATATAATAACATTTGATGACTTATTACACCTGTGGCTGGCTAACATTAAAGTACCAAAATGGCCGCCTGGAATATAAAAAGCGAAGGGATCCGCCCGGAACTGTTGATGATAGTCACATGACTTAGGATATTATTATAGAGGTTGTTTTCAATTCTAAAAACAGCGCAAATAAAAATATTTCCTACCGATTAAAAATGTATTAACACGTGACTATTAAAAACAGAAAAAAAAATCTTTAAAATTACTATTAAATGAGTACGTGTTAAAAGCAGGAAAATATTGAAAATTATGTCTAGAAGATAGTATTTACACGTTAATATTAAAAGAGAAAGAAAACTTCAAAATCATAAATACATTAATATGCGTTTACCCCTTTCAAGTGTAAGGTACGTTTAGTCGTAAAATCTTGAAATCAGTGAAGGGCACCAGAATTGGTAAACAAATTTCGAAATTAAAAAAAAAAAAAAAAAAACTTTTGTTCACTTACTTAATAAAAGGTAAATTTTCATCCCAATATTCTAGTGCCAATGTGGCATTTAAAAATTATAATTAAGTGGTCCAAAAATGAGCCAAAACCCTTGAAGTTTTCATCCCAATATTCTAGTGCCAATGTGGCATTTAAAAATTATAATTAAGTGGTCCAAAAATGAACCACCGCCCTTGAAGGGGTTAAAGCAGTAACTTTTAGTAACTGTAATAAATTGTATTATGCCAATCGTTTTATAACGCTGATAAATAATACCGGGAGCCAAAGACTCTGTTTACTTAATTGATTTTATTTTAGCTTCTTTTCAAATGTTTAACTGATATTCTTCAACCAAACACGAAAACAAACATTGGATGTCTTAACAGAAACTGATTCAGCCTTAAATTTTTGCAATCAAAGGGAATTGAATGGAAACCCGTTTACAGGGAGATCGCTACAGGTTTTTTCAGTACAATTCAATCTTCTCTAATCTTTTTTAAAATCGATCAGATTTGCGTGCTTTAAATTCTGCAGTATCTGAACGGGGGATGGCGAGCGTAGCTTGCAGGGGGCAGTGCCCCCTAGTATATATATATACACACACACATATATATATACACACACACACACACATATATATATATATATACATATATTACGATTATCAAAAAAAAAAATTAAATTTCTGAATAAGGGTGAAAAATGTGTTTTAATTTGAAGCAGAATAATATTTTAAAGCATTTAATAAACCAGTTTTTATGATGAATATTACAATGAAATTTAAACATGAATATGTATGTTTAATCTACAAAACAAGTGGTTTACAGCAGTACTAAATGCGTTGTTTGAATTTAAATGTTTTTTTTTTTTTATGAGTTTTTCTAAAAATATTCTTCTTTATCGCGAGCTACTCTTTAAAAAGTACAGTAATTTTGCATCATAAAAGGTTTTACGATAGTAAAAAACCGTTTATACTTTAACATATGCAAACCTTTCTCCTCAGTGTATTCGTAAAACTCTAGCGATATCTTAAAGAACATAAAAAAGGTTTTAACGAGCCTCAAATTGTTTGGAGATATGAAGTTTAACTAAAACACTATAAAATTTTTAAACTCAACAATAAGACTACTATAATTTTGTTCCCATTAGAAATATTTCAATGTTAAAATTAATTGCGTTTGAGAAAAAATGACAAAAGATAAATATGAAATATGAAATATCTTATCCATTTAGATTTTTTACTACACTTATATCGATTTTAGGATTACCAAAAAAGATTCTTTATGAACTCACTTAATGATAATTTTTATTATTAAAAAATGTCTAAATTTCTATTCATGAAAAAAATAAATATGTATATCAATAAAAATGTAATTATTTTTCTATCTATTTGAAATACAAAAATGAGACAGGATTTAAGACAGGATTACAAATTTGTAATTTTATGTTTAATTTTTTGTTAAATAAATTTATATCAAAATTATTTGAAATTTTGTTATGTGCAGTACAAGCTATTTCTCAGTAAAAGATCATGTATACACATATAGTGTTTACTTATATTAAAAAGTAATTAAGGACTCATCTCGATTTTTCTCTAGGTACGCATGAAGTTAAAAAATGTAAATTTCTATTAATTTCTTATACAGTGGAATCCGGTCGGATTCGAATACTGGATTGTGGAAACTTGATACTTTACCTTCCTGCCAGTAATGCTTGATAAAATTACTACAATATTGATCAGTTATATTTCTCGCATTTAACTGATGATTTTTCAATATTTAATCAGTTGCAAAATTTTTGAAAATTATTTAAAAATGGATTAAATATTTAATCCATCGATCGATTTTTATTAAAATCCATCCAGATCTTACGAAAATGATCTATAATACTTCCGCTAAATGGGAGTTATTTTTGGAAATAACGTTTTGAAGATATCGCATTCATTCTTTTTCTTTCTCTCACACACATACAAACACATATCATTATTATTAGAATTTCCGTAATCTGTGCTTACGGAAGGTAAATATTTTTACATTATTTTATTTTCTTACTTTGCTAGGTATTTAAATAATTCCATGAAAATCTCGTAGTTGATCCTTTGTTGCTTCTAAGGTGATTCAATATATATCTTTATAAATGGAGTTACATTTTCTTATATAGGGCATTTTGGGTTAAGATGTCGCAGCTTTCGACTTCATTGTTTTAAAATTCACCTGTCGTTTTTATCTCTTATTCATTGCTTTCTTGTTAAAGTTTGTACTGTCATGTATGATTTAAAAACTTATTAAACAATATTATAGAAAGCATCTTTTTTTTTTTTTTTTTTTTTTTTTTTTTTTGTAAACGCTTGCATTTCGGCATCTTACCTACATATTCGGATAATATGGCCAAGTATCTAGGGGTAAGATGTCTTCTGGTGTTTAAATGTTAACAATAATTTTTGTAATGCTGTATAAAACATAATGGATCGAATTAAAGTAACTTCAGTATTTTAGACATAGTAAAACTTTTAATTTCCTTAATATTATGAAATTACTAAAATATCAATGTAACAAACGATGAGAATTTAATAAAAATCAAACTAATGTTAGAAGAAAAATGTTATGTTCTACTTAATATTTAAAATAACACTGGCTCTTAAGCATGCTTGTTTTCAAAACATTATAACAAGTTGAAATACGGTGAAGTAACTTTGACAAAGTGCTTTTGATCCAGCTTTTTTGCTGATGTTTTTCATGTGTCATTTTGTTCTTTTATAACAGTATCTCAGATCTGCCACAAACTGAATATTTCTTTATGAATTTTAAGCAACTTTCATGTAATCAGCAGTTTCACTGATTGCACGTGATCCAATTGCATTTTTCCGAGATTTTATTGAACTCTTCTAGACACTCTGAACATTCATTTTCATTCACTTAAAAAAAAAAAAAAATCCTCATCTTCTGATTCTTGGTAGGGAATTTAATACATATCATCGTTTGTTAAAATTCTCTGTTTCTAGCAGTTGACTTCTTCTTATATAATTCCTTTTTAGAAAGGCTTGAAACACATGAAAGTTTGCAGTTGCTATCGTTACAACGTTTTACTTTGGCTTTTATAGGCCTTTGAATTATTTTTATGTGAATGTTAAAATGAGAAACAAAATTTTGGTAAAAATTACGTCATATTTAAAACGGCACATTTAAAATGTCTCAATTGAAATAAAATTTTTATAGCATCATTATAAAATTGTTTTGTTTATCTTACTTAATCAATCACGAAAATAGCCATTAGCTGTCTCGACAGTAATTGATTCTATCTTAAAAAACCCTTATCCAAAGGTAAAATAATGGGAACCTGATGGCAGCAGATTGCTAGTAGTCGTTTAAATACGGTTTAATATTTCGTAATCTTTTTAAGGTAGGGCAAATTAGAGCGTTTTTGAAGTCTGCGTTGTCTGAAAGGAGGTACGTAGGGGGCAGATACCTCCACTTATCTAAAACTATGTTATATACTACAGATATTTACATTTATTAAAATTATTTATAACGGAATTTAACATAAAATTTCCAACAATGATTTAAATTTATAATTATTAAACAATTGCTTATAAGGCAAAGAATGCATAGTTATAAGGAACAAAATATATAGAAATCTTTCAAATTATGTTCACCATAGATTTTGTTAGTTCTTTATGTCATTTTAAACATTTAGAAAATTTATGATTTTACAAACTTTTTTTAATCAGTTGATTGAAATCACGATTTAATCATTAATAATAATTAATATTATCTGATTAAAATTGTTGACAAATTAGTTAATACACAATAATAATTTAAAACAATGGAGAAACAACCTGGTATTTGAAAGCCGTGGAAAATAACAGCCATCTTACCCCAATGGAAAATAACCGGCATTTCACGGCAAAAAAAAATTACGTCAATTCACCTCAAAGTATTGGAATTGGACAAGACGCCGCTCACTGCAATGACTTGAAGAAGCGGGAACCAGATGCCATTTATGCTTTGCAGAATAGACAGGTACCAGTAGGGTAATTCCGGGATTTATGCTGCACTTTTTTTAAAAATTTGTGTATAAAATCCCATGGTGGACATAAAATAAAAAAAAAAAATCATGCTGTGCTATTTAATGTTAAATATACAACGCGTGTAGTAGAACAAAAAATTCAAAACAAATTATTAATATTTTTTTTTTTTTTTTCTAAAACATTACACCGCGGAGCGTCACCCGTACATTCAGGGTGATACGCCGCACTTATGCGGTAGTTATGCCGCGCTTGTAATAAGAACAGAATGAAATTATAAATGAAAATATTTAAAAAAAATTATTCATATCTGGGCTATAATTAACGATGTAATAACAAAATGAAACTAAATGAGTACAATGAAACGTATTAGTAGATTCAAATTAATAATTGTTTCCTACTTTCACTATTAAAATTATCAACTTATTTTTATTACATTAAATTTTAATTATTATTTCAGCACCAACGTAACATCAATGTATTAGAAAGGGAAAAGAAAAAAGTAAAATTGTGTTTACATAATTTATTTGTTAACCCTTTCAGGACCGGTGGCTTTTATACAAATTTTATTCGGTTTGCACCACTTTTTTAAAAGAAGTTACCATAATGTAAATAATCATGAAAATGTTCTAAATAAACAAAGCAAATATTTCTTTTCTGTTTTACTGGTGCCAGAAAAAAATTTTGTAAGCTCTTTATGAAAGTGCTTATATGCACCTATGGTCCCGAATGGGTTAAGATACCTGTTTTTTTTAACTACAATCTACAGAAAAAGTGTCGAAAAAGCACAATTTTTATGTAGCTACATTTAAACACATGATGCAACGAGGCCAATTACACTTCGTCTTTTTCGGAGTAGTTTCAAAAGAACGTCTGCGTTACGTGTAATCCAGTTTTTCATTATTATCATCTTGACTTGCATATTTCTTGCCCTTTTTACTTTTTATTTTCCCCCTTTTCTCCTTTGGCTTTAGTAAACTCGATAACATGCCTAACATGGTTAGTCTGTGCAAAAAGAAAAGGAAAAGTTATTAACACTTTATCATCCCGTACAAAAGAAACTGCGACATGTATACCGGAATAGCAGTGAGTCATGTATCCCATTTTGCATGGTGCAGGCGTCGGCAATCACAGTTACCTGCCATCGCTAAGGGGAATGTCGTAACCATACACACAGTACTCTATACAAACGCTACACTTAGTTTTGACTACGAAATCATGCGTGCATTTAGTAATTAGTTTATGAAAAGCATTTAAACATAACGTGTTTAAAAGTTTGGACAGTGAAATCATGCACTTACGTCAAATTAAGGATTGCACTTCTACAAGTAAACATCGAAATGGGATTCGCACTATACACTGATTAAAATAATATCATTGCGCACCTATACTATGCGTTTGACAACCATCTATCGATAATTACAATAAGTACAAGGGGTGCGGCATCTATAACCGTATGCGGCGACTCTCCCGGAATTACCCTACTCTCTAAAAATTTCAGATTTATTTCTCAGATGTTTAAACTATGACTTATTTAGGCAAAAATGAAGTCACGTAAAATATTTTGGGCACTTACAAGGAGTCTTAAGACGAAAAAACTAAGCACCACTTAAAAAGTAAAAAAAAGAATGCAAACTGAACTGAAAGTATCAGTAGGGAACACTCTTCCATACAACTCAGTGGCGTTTCCCTAGAGCGCCTGCACATGTGGCAAGTACGTGACACGACATGTTTTACAACACGGTATCTTACCTCGAGTTACTCTATTTTAACTCATTGTAAAAGAAAAAAACTAAACGCGTTAGTTCAAAAAAGTGCATCAAAATAGACATTTTTATATAACAATTTTGTTAAGTTTATCTTAATAAAATTGGAATGACTAATGAAGTATTTTGAAAATATATCATCATTTATGAGGACGCCGCATTTCCTCTTGAAAAAGAGTTTTGAAAGTGAGAGTAATAAAAATGATGACGTACATATAATGTGGTTCATATGCAACATTGTACATCAGTTAACAACAAAAAACTGTAATTCTTCGTATATGCAATTAATATGTATCTAATAATTTTAAAGATGTTTATTAAGGATATACAGTAATATTTGTATTACATAAATCAAGAGCTTTATTTGATATTTCTGTTTCAAGATAGCAACACGTATTACAATATTACGAGGAAATTAAATATATATACACTGCACAAAAAAATTAGGGAAGCAAGCAAAAAAGTGAAGAGAACAGTGCAAGACAGCCATGTATGGGCATAAAATGGATAGTACACGTGTAAGAATGCGCAATACAGAAAAAAAAAAGATGCAAAAAAATTTGTAAGGGAGCTTTTATCGTTTGAAAAGATGGAAAGAACATAAAAAGATGGTTTAGGGCAACAATTTGGTTTCATGTAAATGATAAAAAAAAATATTGTTTAGAAATGATGCAAGATTTTTAATATGGCGTGTAGTCTCCTCGAACAGCTAAGACTGCTGCATACCTGTTTTGTTTGAAATTTTTCAGAATTATAAATTCGTATAATGATTTTTAGGATTAAGTAATAATTACTAAAAGAAATTTTCTTAGTAAATATTTCAGCTTCGCAATTCATCTGTATCTAATTCTAAATTGTGGGTCTCAAAGTGCAGATATTTTTACATATTTCTTTATAAAATTATAAATTATACTGAGATATTCTTCTCTGTAGACCATTAACCATTAGCTTGTACAGTGTTTAAATGCAGGCTATCGTACAAAAGATCACTGCTTCAAACAAAAATGCATGTAGCGGGTAGGTTCAATTTTAAACGGAGGTTCTGATATGCATAGACATCGTATACAAAACTCAACGAACAATCCAAAAGATTGACACAGCAGTAATGCCTCTTTGCATTCTAATATAGATTGTTGTAAATAACACAGCATACGTACACGTCATATTCTATCCATAAGTTCACATATTTATTGCTATATATTTTACCTTTATATTACTTTTAAAAAAAAATCATTGCATTAATAACAAAGATGCCAAAAATATATCGAGGTGTATGCAAAAGTTACAAAAAAAACTTAACTTTTTATTTTTTTCCATCTAAACATTCGCCTTGTTTATTGGAAGAATTCATTTCATTAAAAAAGTGAAAATATTACAATTCGGAAATAGTGGTGCAAAAAAATTCTGTAGCATGAGATCCGTATATGCTCCAGTCATAATCTTCAATTTTTTTTTTTTTTCATATGTGACGAAAACGACGAAAACATAACTTCTTCAAAAACAGTCTTTCTCTCATGAAAAATGCAGTAGTCTAAAAAGGTGCAATTTAAACTTTTGTAGTATTTTAATAAAACATGCATTTTACTACAGTTCTGATAAACAAAAATATGCTTTCCTAAAGTGCTTTTTGTTGTTCTATATATTACAATCTGTTCACAACCTCTACCATTACATATTTTTAACATGGTTGTGTGTCTAAACATGTGTTTCGAAAACTCAACTTTGTTATTCTTTTACTTTATGTATAATAAAATTTCCATTTGTTGTACATTTATATAAATATATTTGATTTTTTTTAATTTAATATACTTTTACATATTTTCTTGAATAAGACCCAATTCCACTCATGTTTCTAGCTTAATAAAAAGAAAATTTCCCAGTTAAACTGACGGCATTGTGCTCACAGGCTATTCACACTGATTGTATATTATGCTCTTATTTCAAATAATAATGCCCCTCGAAAAATAAAAGAAGGAATTAGTCCCCGTTCCACCCCTTAATACTTATCCAAAGAACCTCCAAATCTAATCAGGGATGCTCCTTAACATAATAGAATTGCATACCAAATTTGAAGCAAATCAGATAATTCTGCATGAAAAAAACATTTCGCTAAATTAAAGGGGGTATTAGATCCCCCATTTCTTCCTTTATGCCGAACCAATGAACCTTCAAATCTAATCAGAAGAGCTCCTTTTCAGAATGAACCTAGAAAAAAATTAAACTAAGTTAGTTAATTCTGCATTAAAACCCATTTATCTAAATTAAGGAGAGGAACAATTCCCCCCCCCCCCCTTTACCCCTTTTATACTTGAGCAATGAACCTCCAAATGAAATGAAGGAAGTCATGTCGGAATAATCTGGTATATCAAAATTGAAGCAAATCGATTAATTCTGTATGAAAAACCCATTTATCTAAATTAAGGGGAGACTAACACCCATCCCTCCTTTATACTTATCCAATAAATCTCCAAATCTAATCAAGGAAGCTCCTAAACTTAATAAACCTGTATTCCAAATTTGAAGCAAATCGAATAACTCTGCATGAAAAACCCATTTTTCTAAATTAAGGGGGTGGGGTCCATCCCCCCTTTCCTCCCTTTATACTTAACTAATGAGTCTCCAAATCTAACCAAGCCATCTCCTTAACATAATAAACCCGTGTACCAAATTTGGAGCTAATCGAATAATTCTACATGAAAAACGGATTTATCTTAATTAAGGGGGTATCCCCCCTTTATGCGTAATAATGAACTTCCAAATCTAATCAGGGAAGCTGTTTAACATAATTAACCGGTATACCAAATTTATAGCAAATTGCATATTTCTGCATGAAAAACGCATTTATATAAATTAAGGGGGGATAGCCCCCTTTCCCTCCTTTATATGTAACTAATAAACCTCCAAATCTAATCAAGGCAGCTCCTTAACATAATAAACCGGTATACCAAATTTGGAGCAAATCGAATAATTCTACATGAAAAATCCATTTATCTAAATTAGGGGGTAGCCCCCTTTCCCCCCTTTATACTTAAGTCATGAGTTTCCAAATCTAATCAGGGAAGCTCCTTAACATAATAATCCGATAAACCAAATTTGGAGGAAATCGAATATTTCTGCATGAAGCACCCATTTATCTAAATTAAGGGGGGCACTAGCCCCCTTTTCCCCCTTTATCCTTAACTAATGAACACCAAAAACTAGACAGGGAAGTGCCTTATCAGAATGAACCTAGAAAAAAATTGAAGCAGATGGGATATTTCTATCTAGAGTTATCGCGTTATGGTCATACGTACGTACGTACATACACACGTACGTACATACAGAACCGGTGGGCACATAAGCTCTCAGACTTTGATAGCCTGTGAGCTGAAAGCTGATAAAATCCGATATTTTTATGCTGAAAAGAAAATAATAAAATTAAATATGAGTTCAATATCAAGAATAATAAATACATGCAATATATTTTACTGGGTAAAGCATTTTTATTGCATCTAGCACAATAGAACTAATCTTTATTTAGTATATTTCATTTAAAAAATGCAGCAAATTACCTTTCAATATATTTAACACATGTGATCTTTCACATCAATAAAATAAAATATAAGATAAACAAGAAAAAAATGAAAATACTGTAAGTTGTTGTAAATGTAGCATTTAAATGTTATTCCTAACATAAAGTTTTCACATAATTTGAGAAAGTATACTAATATATTGCATTATATATTTTTCCTACTTAATGATATTTCTAACCAATTTGTATAGCATGGTGATTATGCAGTTTCAGAAAGAATGACAAAGTGGAATTATCTCCTCACGCAGTATCAGTAATAAAATGATTGGCACTTTTAGATTATGTTTCCTTAGTATGTAAATCTCATAAATGTATGATTAAGTTTGGTTTAAATTTTGGTTCACATACGTTTAGATAGATCTATCAATAAAACATTACTAAATAACTACATGTGTTTTGCATTTCACAAACCGGTTTAAATTGTGTACTTACAGAGGATTTTTGGCGTAAAATATATAATCCTTTCATATATAGTAAGAAAAGGGTAATGTTACACATAGACATTGAAATATGAAATATACAGTATCGATAACTTTCCATATAAGATAATATGTATTCGTGTAAGGAAAGAAATTTAGTAAGATAGAGTACAAACACATCTGCATAAAGTTTCAGATTTGCAGAGATTCCACATTTTGAAAGTATGTAAAAGACTAATATATGCAAAAAATATTATAGTGGTGTTATTGACATACAACTGTTAAATAATATATCTGAAGAGCAGGTTTTCATTAAATCAATTAAAGCAATGTTTAACGATTTTTTTTCAATATGTTTTAATGCAATCATTCATCATACTTTGATTTTGTTAGTATGAAATGATTTAATCACTACATATAACTGCTCCTTTATTTTAAAAGCATTAGTGAATGTAGCAAGAAAATACTTTTTTAAGCATCTGACCACTAGGTCCACAAAACCTGAAGTTTACCAGGACATGCAAAATAAAAACACCTAATAAATTCATAATTTCAAACAAACAATAAAAAAGGAGTACTGTCAAATGCTGCTACACTGTAAAAAAATTCTGTAAATTTACTATATTTTTTCTAAGAGACTGGGATTCTTAGAACTTTTTATGTAGCGGCAACAGCAAACATTCATGTAACAGATATACTTTTGCAACGTAAACCAGAAAGTCTCTAAGGTTACTAAGAATATTTTAGGAAACTGTGATGCTTAGGACATTTCATGTAACTGCAACCAGTGTAACAAAATATTAATAATAATAATAATAAATATAATATATATATATAATAATATATAATATAATAATATAATATATAAATATATAATATATAAATATAATATATAATAATATATATATATAATAATAAAATTTTAGTATGATTATTGTAATTTTAGTAGATATTTTTTGCAAAGCTACTCATTTCTTTAGCTTTGCAAAAACTAGTTTTGTAGATTTACACCTTTTTTTCTACAGTGCACATATGAAAGTCTAGTAAACATACCGATTTCAGTAACTTTATATCTGTAGATTTACAGATATTTTTAAATAGTGTATGTGTTAAACTGTTTCTAGACCAGTATATTTAATCTAGATGTTAATGAACACAATATTTTTAACACTTTCCAACGTAGTTGAAAAAATGTTTAGGACTTTTCTTTGTCTGTATGAAGACATGCTCTAACTCTTATAAATATACTCAGATTGCCATGTAATTGATATGTACTCTGTACAAAAAAATCTATATGATTACTAAGAAATATCTAGGAAACTGGGATGCCTAGAACTTTTTATGTAAATGCAACAAAATAAATTCATGAAACATAAATACGTTTGCACTCTAAAAGAAAAATTGTAAAGTTACCAAGACTTTTTTGAAAACAGGTAGAATTTTTAACGTAACTGCAACAACAAATTTCTTTTTTTATTTTCTCCAGGTTACCGTTAAAATTTTAGTACGCATACCAATATATGAAGCTTTAAAAACCTAGTTTTATAGGATTCCATATTTTTCTGTACATTCAGATAAAGTTTTAGTAAACATACAAATTTTTGAAGCTTTTACGAAGCTTTAAACATACAAATATTTGAAGCTATTTGATAAAAATTAAATTTAGAATATAACAAGTAAGAAAAATCATGTGTTAAGCATAGATTATGAAACACTTTCCAACACTTCCTGTATGCTTTAACAAAACTTCGATATTTAGGGAAATAACGTATATAAAAGAACTAAGTAAACATTAGTAAACGCATAAGACATTTGAAAAACTGATTGCAGCAGTTACCATCCATATCAAATATGTATTCCAATACTGTTGAACAGCTCTGTATTTGATCTGTAGGTTGATTATATATGCTATATAATGGGGAAATTTAGTTTAGAAAGAACACGAATAACAGGTTGAAATTTCTCTTTCAGCAATATATACTAATAGAGGGAAACATACTTGTATACTTTTGTACAACCCTATAGTTAACCTAGTACCTTTATTACACGCCACTATTTAGCTAAAGTTTAATTCAAAGTAAACCACTCTTAAAACTACTGGAATCACATTTTCAGAAATTATCATTTATAGACGGCCATGTATCCAATTCTTTGCGT
The DNA here is from genome assembly GCA_963932465.1 of Maratus speciosus. Classification (NCBI taxonomy): domain Eukaryota; kingdom Metazoa; phylum Arthropoda; class Arachnida; order Araneae; family Salticidae; genus Maratus; species Maratus speciosus. The sequence goes on from OZ010791.1 coordinate 493,331,007, forward strand.
GACGCTGTATATAATTTTATCTATGTTTTATAATTTTATCTATAAACATTTTTTAGTAAACAAAATGCAGTTAGGCGTAAAAATGCATAACTGTCTTTCATGCCACGTTTAAGCAATTTACAATCATACCCAGTAACCACTACGAATTCTTTTGTGTAGCCCTGTATATGAATCACAGCATTTATACACATCATATACAATGCACAAATATAGGGAAACATAAAAGCGGATAACATAATTAAAAATCCATTTCCAGCAGTCATCGCTACCGTACAATACTTCGGATATAATATAGTATCTGAAATCATTTGTGTGTCCCTGTAAATGCTATGCACTTCGTATTATACATGAAATAAGTTATAGTAAACCTCAGCGACGTATATCAATTCCATTATGCATGAAATAATTTAACATAATTAAAATACGTAGGAAAAAAGTCCCTCCATTATCATTATCTAACAGAATTATTTTGTGTGGCCCTGTAAATGAATAATATTTATTATTTGCAGCGCATATTCTACGGAATGCATATTTTAGTGCACTTGATAAATGCATATCACTTTTATTGTGTTTGAAAGCGTGTAATATCATTAAAAATCATTTGAAACGATTCTTTCCCATAGGCCGTACTGTAACAGAAAACTTTTGACTGCTCCTGTAAATGAACTACACATGCTACAAACTTCATTTGCAATAGGGTTTGTGCTATGGTAGAGGTCACTAACATCCAAAAATTTCAGAACGATCCGAGTACATTTACGGGAGTTAGAGTGCGTACAGACGGCCAGACAAACCGAATGCATAAACACTTTTCAACTTTGTTGTAAAGTGTAAAAAATAGGATTGTTTTTTTTTAAATTGGCTAGGGCGAGTGAATAGCTTTCATTAAGAAAATAATAATTAGTAAAATTGGTTCACTAGGAAGATCAGGGCTGATCAATATAAAACAGCCTTGTTATTTAAATATATAGATAATGTCAGTTTTTTAAAAAAAATAATAGAAACGAACCTGATATCCTAAACAACAGAATCCTGTACACGGGATCAATAAATAATGATTAATCAAACCAGGATCAATGCACGATATTTTAACAAAAAGAGCATTTTTTGCGAAACTCTTTGAATTCATGCAGTCTGTCAGTTCAACTAAAGCCATCATTGTCGGACTTGGTTGTGTGTTGTAATACAATTTAAAAATTAAGAGTTCAGTAAACATACAATACTTCTTCCAGTTTAGAAAATTTATTTAATTACGCTTTATATTATTTCACATAATAATAAATTTAGTCTTTTTACAAAATTTATTTATTTTTAAATTTTATTTTGAAGATTTCATAGTTAAAATGTGACGCATTATGGAAATAAACTGTCTTAATTTTTAGATTCCGTATCGACTAAAGCAGAAAACTCGCTCATTGCGGTGTCTGTTTCGAAAATTACTTTTCAGTTTGTGGGCTAGTATATTATCACATTTAGAAAACATAATGTTAAAACATTTTTTCGTATCTGTATTTATATTATGTGAATTTATGAATAACATAAGTTTAGTCTTGAGGACATTATACAATAATGTAAGTTCATATTAATGCATTTTATTTGTGAAATTACTTTTAAAAATTTTAACACTACTTTATTGGAAATCTTTATTGGCTGCAAAGTTATACATTAACAAAATTTATTACTACTGAATCCTATATAAATTTTAATAAAGATAATTTGATTATTGCAAAATATAAGATGTGTAATAAAAGTAACTGTTAGATGTGAAATTAAGTACTGTTATTTGGGTAAAATTTACTATAAAATTTCTCTTTTATTCTTTTAATAAATGTTAAACTTCTACATTGGTATACCTCTGGTTTTAAAGAAGTAATTTTAGAAAGAAATGAGTGTTCCTATAATCAAAGGTTTTAAACAGTATATTAAAAATTTCTTAATGGATTATCTCTTTGAAATTTCTTTAAGAAAATGTATTGTGAAAATTTCAAAGCTCAATTTAATATGCTTTCAAAAAGTTGTAAAATATTTTTAAATTGTAATAACATTTGGGTGTTCTTATTTGTTTATTAATAATCTATAACTAAAGTTAGCTTTAACAATATTTCTTAAATAAATTGTAAAATAAAGGTAAACTTGTTTGTCGTTTACATAGAAATTGCTTTATATAATTAAGAAATACTTTCTGTTGGTTTCGAGTTATTTAAATATGATTTCAAAAAACTTATAGTTTATAATTATTATCTTATATATTATAAATTCCTGTACAACTGATCATTTGAGATGGGTGAATTATTTATTCTTTAGATATTTCAATTCATGAATAGAATTTACTTCGATGCTAAATTCAGCAGCGTAATATTTATGTGACATTCTAAATTCTCTCTAATTTGCTTTCCTTAATGAAATGGTGTCACATGTACCTGATTATTCAAGTTTGTTTAATTTGATATTGTAAAAATATTTGCATATATTATACAACGAAATTTCTTGACTTGACTAATACCTATAAATATTTTATGCGTAACTATTTTGAATGAAAATGAAAGTTTTGAAACCAATTTAAAATGTGATATTTCATTACAGTTTCGTTTTCCATACCTAATTTGTATACCTGCGATCTTGAAATATTAAAAAGCACAATAAAACAACCATTTTTTTACTTATGAAAGAAGGATCTCAATATATCTTTTCAATTGAAAAGACAGGGTATTTTATTTTCTAATCCGAATTGGATAATTTGTTCATAAATAAAAAACAATAAAACTGGTTTAACTAAATCAGCAGAGCAGCATCGATCTGCGCGAATTCTAGAGAGTATCTTGAATAGACGTACTCGTCATAGCGGACAACCGGTAACAGCTGAGGTACAATTTTCTGTATTAAGTTTTAAATAATACTCCATATTGCATGTACACAGGGTGTTTGATTACCAGACCGAAAAACTTGCAGGAGGTGAAGAGGGAACACATATCGCTCAGAATCACATAGCAATGCAGTGTTCAAAATGCAATCCTAACGAGATAGAGGGGTTGTTAGTGTCTGAATTATAGTGATAGCAAATTGACGTTTAAAGATCATAAGCTTAAAATAAGTCATGACTTTTCTGATAATGAAGTTCTCCGAAGCTTTAAGCCTACGTGCCTTGTTCTTACCATCTACGATTTTGCACGTAGGAGGTAGTTTTCAAATATTGCATTTTCGTTGTAACGTAAACGTCCGAAACATGCCCGACGTATTTAAAACATCCGAGATTCCTGGTTAAGAAGGTTCATTCATACATTACGAAACATAGGACATCTTCATTATCAGTAAAGTCATAACTTATTTTAAGCTTGTGGTCTTTAAATGCCAATTTTCTATCACTACAATTCAGCTCCTAACAACCCCACCTATCTGTTAGGCTTGCATTTCCGCCCCTGCAATGCTATGTGATTCCGAGTCGTTTCTGTGTCCCCTACTCCACCTAAACACCCTGTATATATATGCATATATATATATATATATATATATATATATATATATATATATATATGCATGTATATTCTAATAATGAAATTTAAAATTCCGCACTATCTTAAAAGCATTCCATAAAGGGTCTAGCCGGATAAGCATGGCGAAATGGCCCCCACGACCGATATTTGAAATAACACAAATGGTAATAAGACTCATCATGAGAATAAAATATAGAGTGATTTTAGCCTCTGACCTTGAACTGTCCTTGAGATAATCGGTGAAGTATGCGCCGGTGATACTTTTTTTCAAATACGTTTTTCTCAAAAAGTACGAAAGTTAAAAAAATGAAACCAACGCCAATTATTGAAGAATATATTAGTTCACATTATATATATTTTTTTCACATTTTTATAAGAATTTTAACATAGAAAAATAAACAAAAATATTCTTTAAAAAAATTATTAATGTAGTAATTTTATATTTACACCAACCAAAAAATTACTGAATAAGCCTCAAAATATGTACTTTTAAGAAAAAAAATTTCGTTAAAATCGAAGATGCGCTTTTTGAGTTATAAAAAATAGTGTTAGCAACTTGCTAAAATATTCGTAACTTTCCCTGTTTGCATTTGCTTGCAGAAATATGCTACTATTAATGCATTGGTCGATTCGGGACACTTCCACTCGGGCAGGATGCGCAATGCGCCAAAAATCAGAGAATGTTTCCATACATACCACTTCCCTATAGGCTTGTTTCGTGTTTGTAAACATTCTGTTATTTTAGAGTACTGCGCATCCTGCTTTCACAATAATATCAAGTCGACGATGTAGTCCATTGTGCAGGTGAAGCTATAGGGGTTGTAAATATATATTGTTATCAACTTTTTGGTAATTCCGGACGCCCTCCCAATCTTTCAATATCATAAGTTATCATTCCTCGAATCCCCCTCCCCCTATTAATATTGTTATCAGTGTTTAAAAATTCTTTTTATTTTTAACAAAATTTTACAATTGTTTTCCTTTTTTTCCCTTTTATACGTTTGCAATGATATACAGGTATGGTTTTACATTTTTTATTGTCATATTTTCCTTATTTAAATAAAGAGAAGAAATTCATAAGATATCACTGTTATATAAGAAATAACTTTATACCAAATAACATTATAAAGAAATATTATTTAAAAGTTTTTAATAATAATTCTTTGTTATGTAATGCATTGAACAGTAAAATTGTCTTCTTGCACTTCGCCCTTGCACGGGGCTAAACAGAACTTCTTGTAAACAAAACAGATGGACAACATTCTTCCCCATCTTTTACTAGCAAAAATAACAAGCATAATTTCGAATCTGATTTCTCTAACAACGAATTATGTACGCATATGGCAGAAGAATATTAATGGCGAACGTTGGGTTATTCCCTATTTTGGAATGAAACGTTTTATAATCCTTCAATGGTTTTAATTATAACTTTGTATTTTCATAAAAAGAAGAAAACAGACTTAAAAAATTTAAGATAACAGATGTAAAGAAAAAGATACCAAAAAAGTAAATTTTGTTTTGATCAAAAATGATAACGATGTATAACGATATAAAATAATAACTCCCTTCCTTACAGATATCCTACGACGTCAAGTGCCAGACCCCCCACCCACACAAACACACACGCTGCCCCCCCCTAAAGTGATACGTTATATATGTACACTGTTCAGCCCCATAGCTTTCTTCTATGTGAAAATCATCGTAGGGAAATGTTACCATTTTGTTTGTCAATTCTTGATATTATTATGCGAGAAGGATGCGCAGTACGCCAAAATAACAGAATGTTTACAAACACGAAACAAACATATAGTGAAGTGGTATGTATGGAAACATTCTCTTATTTTGCCGCACTGCGCATCCTGCCCGAGTGGAAATGTCACGAATCGACCAATGCATTGATAGTAGCGTATGTCTGCAAATACAAACAGCAAAAGTTACGAATATTTTAGCAAATTGCTAACATTTTTTTTTTTTTTTTTTTTTTTTTTTTTTTTATAACTCAAAAAGCGCCTCTTCGATTTTAACGAAAAATTTTTTGGTTGGTGTAAATATAAAATTACTACATTAGTAATTTTTTTTAAATATTTTTGTTTATTTTTCTATGTTAAATTTTTTGTAAAAATGTGAAAAAATATATAATGTGAAAAAATATTTTCTTCAATAATTGGCGTTGGTTTTATTTTTTTAACTTTTGTACTTTTTGAGAAAAACGTATTTGAAAAATAATAGCGCCGGCGCATATTTCCCGATTATCTCAAGGACAGTTCAAGGTCAGAGGCTAAAAACACTCTATATTGTATTCTCATGGTGAACCTTATTACCACACATGTTATTTCAAACATCGGCCATGGAGGCCATTTCGCCATGCTTATCCGGCTAGACCCTTTATACCGTCTAATGTTGTTTTTCTAACACTAGTTCTTTTAATTCTCGTACGATAACATTTATTTTCGCCTATCTTTAAAACATTCAAATAATGCCCTACTTTCAATTTTACCCTATTTCCATTTGTCTAAATGCTTACGATATCAAAGGTGTATGGAAATCATTTGTAATTATCCAAACTAAGATAAAATTGAAGACGAAATAAATAAAATATATGTTATTGCAAGAAACAATGGATACAAAGAAAGCACTATAGAAAATTTCATTATTAGCTTTAAGCATAAAATAAAAGAAACTTCAATGCACGAAATTCCAAGTTATCCACTTTACAATATTTTACCTGGTTCTTCGAAAGACTGAAATATAAACTCAATATATTCAATATATCCCTTATTGCAAAACCTTCGAAAAAATTAAGACATAATGTGTGTAAGAAAATATATCCAATTGAACCCCACCAATTATCTGGAGTATATGAAATACCTTTCACCAAAGAGGGTTGAACAACGCAGTTTTATATACGTATGACAAGCATAAAAGTTAAATCTAGAATGAAAGAACTTATAAAAAACATCAAATACAACAAGGGAACTACAGTTCTGGCTAGATTATGTAGCAAAGGACCTTTACAGATTGATTTTAAAAATTGTAGAATGATTTATTCATCAAGATTTTATTTGCCATCCATTACCCTGGGATCAATAGATAACTTTTTACGCAGTGAGAATATGTGGAATAATTCAGTCTCCCTTGTGTTGCCTAAAATTTCGTAACAGATACTCTCTAGGATTAGAAATAATAGTAGAAGTTAATTCACGCTAATAAATATCTATTTAATTTATTTTATGTTTGCAATTTTTTTTCATTGTATACGAGCTCTCCTGATTTTATTTATCAAATTCTTGTTTTTTTAATTTTCGAAACTATTTGCAACAAGAAAGATCTTGAAAGTGTCGCTCTTTGAGCGATGAAAAATATGTCGATCTGAATAAAGGTATTTATATGCCTTTTAAGTGCATTTTTTTATCACATTTAGCAATTTTTACCTTAGTTTGGATTACGATATCATTAATTTTTTTTTTTTCAAAATCCTAATCCGGAGATAGCAATTTACTTCATATCATACCAGTAAAAAAATTAAGTAGCAATGCTTTTTATTTTTGTGAAATGTAGGGAAAGGAGGATCGGAAAATGGAGGATATACTTCTAAATACAGGGTCACCAAAAAAGTTGTCACTGATTTAAAAAAAGAAATGGTTTACAAATATACAATGAATCGGTTGGAAACCAACGTGAAATTGTAGAACATACGAAGGAGTTTTGGTCGTGGTGATTGCGTTGACATTAACGCGCGCGCATGCGCTGACAACACTTCGTGACGCGGGGACATTTCACTGTTTGGTAAGTACGCAAGAACTGTGCTCAGCGTACGGCAGAAAGGGCAGTGCGTATTGTGGTACGATAGTTTAAATCTGTTATTGGGGTACAACATCATTTTCGCCGTACGCATGGAGAAGATCCACTTACAAAAAAAACCCATTGTTCTATGGTTTAACCAGTTTAAAGCGCTCTTGGGAGGGGATAGACTACCGCTTAGATGTTTGCCGAGCAACAACGAGAGCTCATATTGAAATTTGTAAACAATGTAAAAAAAAAAAAAAAAAAAAAAATCTCAAAGATTTTTCCAATCTACTAGTTAAAATAAATGGTTTATCTATATGAAAATGTTAGTTATTTTAATTTGAAATCAAGGATACCGTTTTCGATTACCCAATACTTAGAGCAGAACGATGTATTGGGCTTAAATGTATTCTTTAATACAGATAAGAAGTGTAATATATTTTTCTGACAACTAGAGAGCAATAAAATCGTGTCAACGACCGATTGCACAGTGAAAATATTACATATATGTATTGTATATATGTACAGGGGTTGGACAAAATATTGTGAACACCCATTTCGAAATGTGTTAAAAGCAGAACAGTTGGCCAAAGTCGAAGTTCACCGACCGGGATAGACGTGCGTTGAAGAGGAAAGTCGCCAGAAAATTTAAAACTACACTGCTGCAGATAACCCCCGAGATGAACACCCATCTTTAGAACCCACCATTCATCTGTAGATATGGGTACTACTTACTGGGAAAGTTGTCTTCTGCGAAGCAGAGGAAACCTTTCCCAGTTTTGTGTAGGCTGTCATAATACTGGGCACAGTGGCCCTTGAAAAACCCATAAGGTTTGGTGCTCTAAACAGGGACTCTCCAGCGACGCGAGCTCCAATAATCATGCCTCATTGCACCTCAGACAGATCGAACATAATTGCGCTTTGCTTGGAACAGATTATTGTCATACGACTTTCACACCGGCAAATGCTCGACTGATACCTTCCCCTTTGCCGCCATTAGGTGGCAGACTATTACAACACGTGGCAACGAGATATTGGACGATCGAAGTACAACACATTTCGAAATGGATGTTCATATTATTTTGTCCAACCCCTGTATATGGGTGTCTGTAATGTGTATGCAATTTGCATATATATAGATATAGATATAGATAGATAGATAATATACTTTTGAGATAAAATAAAAAAAAAAGGCATGTTCGAACACAAAAAGGGACCGAATCCTTCATTTAATGATGGCCGCTCATAACATGTAAAAATAATTTCCAATTATTGTCAATGTAAAAAATGGAACATAGAACTCTTCATAATACACAAAACCTTCCAAGAAATCTCAATATATTTAGTATATGCCTATTTTAAATTTATCCCAAACAACAAATTGAATTAAGTATAAATACAAAAAATACATATATATTTACAAAAATAAATATATATATTTAATTGGAATAGGTATGGCATAAAGTTATCATGATGATGGAAAAAAATGGAAAACAAAGCGAGACATAAGCGAGTGTTTAATCTTTTTTCGGCAAGAACAGCAGCATCACTAAATGCACTTAACATGATTTATTGATTTTACCGCGCCCTTAACAACATATCACACATTGTTTTCTGTATATTAAACACATCACAACAGTATAAAATTACATTTAAATCATATACTAAATTGTGACAATTTCTTTTGAAAAAACATTTCTATCATTAAACAAATGATAAGAAAAACAAGCATACTTGCAGAAAGAATATCGAATAGCAAAATCTTTTGAAATTTCAGATATTAACTTTATATATTATTTAGCATTATATCTGCTTAATCGATAAGCAAGCACAGAAAAAACAGTTATTCAAGAAATAAAAAAAAATTAATGCTGGGAAATTACATTAAATATTTTTATATTTTCAAAATATGAATAAAAATTTTATTGATTTTCATTATACATTTTTTTTTTTACTTCCGAGTAATTTTTTTCTCTTTTAGAATTAGCATTATAATATCTATTTTATGATTAATCGTTTCCATAAATTTTTGCAGTGCATTTCTAGGTAAAAGTGACATTACTTTAAATTATGGAATTTAAATGTTATAGAAAATTTTACTTTAAAAGATCAGCTTTCTTTTATTTCTGCATAAAATATATTTTAAAATTCCATATTCCATACTTTTCGAAATTTTATTCATAAGTGAAAGTAGAAGATATAAGAAATATGCGCTTTCATGTTTCATCTTTTTATGTTTTCGATTTTTTATGCATCCGTGAGCTTAATGAGTATTAATTGGTGAAATTATTCTTTTTGAAAGCCGCTCAATTAATTTCTAATATTCTGAAGAATCTGTTTCAAAAAGAAGGAAATTTTTAATAAGCCTTAAAACATTTTTTTCTTTCCTCTGAGTACATAAATTTTAAGAAGAATTTTTTTTAATTAGGAGTTTCTAATAAATAATGTTGTGGAATTATTAAAACTATTATAAATGATGAAGAAAAAATTGAAAATTCCATTAAATAGGCATTTATATGTAACGCATAAAGGTTTTATCGATAAAAATAAACCTTTCTCGAAATTCTCTGTTAAAAGTTCTTTTGAAATTTAGATGGATTTAATATATTGATTGTATTTTTCGTATACTCAGCTGACTTCGTAAAGTGTAATGAGAAAATAAGATTTTTATCTGTTAGCTATCATCTCTTGCAAAGTCAATGATTCCGCATTCCTCGTTTACATATTTTGTTATCGATTTAAATATTTAAATCGCCAACTTCTGTGTTTCATTTAACCCATTTGACACATTTGACGATTGATACTCGTTATGTACTTACGCCATTCAATTTCAAGATGAGGCATTTCAGTCATCATTCGAGTTAGAATTAGAACTTCCACTTGGATCAATTACATCACATGTCTCAAGCAGAGGCGCGTGAGTCACCAAGTTACCGCTATTTTAAACCCTTATCTACAGTAGTGCATTTATGATCCAAGGACCGATAACAGGTGTTATGAGATAGTAAAATAATATTTTATTATTCGGCATTTATTTCGGCATAGCTGTTCACAAATGCCGCTGCGATATTTTATTTGTTAAGGGGTCTCAGGACTCTTAAAATGGGAAAAAAGGAAAAAAAAAGACCATTTTCAAAATTTAAAATGTATTTGATTTTAAGATACAATTTTAATTGGAATAAAATATGTAAGTATGTTCTTTCATTTCGGGTATTTTAAAAATTATAATATGCAGAATTAGCATTTACAGGGAACTCCAAACTGTTAGACATTTTTCGAGCAAAAAAGCGGCATAACAGCTTACGCGCACGATTACAAAATAAGTGCTGCAACTAGAATGAAAATTTTAGTACCTACTTATACTTCAGATTGTAATAATTACCCTGAATCTAAATAAATTTGTATTTAAAACATTTTTATATTTTTAATACAAAGTTGTATTTAGCTAATGCAAAATTAAGAAAATTTCAACAGTATAATCACCTAAAAAAGTATTATTTTGATCAATAAAAAGAAACTTTTAGGTTCAGATTATACAGACTAACATGAAGCATATGTTTTGAAAATTTCATGAAAAAATATTCATAAGATTTTGAGATATCGTGCGCGTTATGCCCAAAAACGTCATTTGGAGAAAAATGTCTTCAAAGTTTCCGTAACGACGCTTCAGCTATTGAACGTGTATAAATGTAAAAGCAACTTCAGTTCTAATAGGAATTTCAAGGAAACAATTATATCAAAATATTCAGAAAAGATAGGAGTTTAACATCTAAAAAAAAAAAAAAAAAAAAAAAAAAAAAATCGAAAATTTTAAAGCTTTAAGAGTCCCTGAGAGTCTCAGAGAGAGCTGAGACCCCTTAAAGGTGCCTTAATGCTGTAGTTTTTCTTTTTCCTTTTTTAAACATTTTTTTTTATCTTATGACAGTGAGTTAAAATTTAGGGGGGGGGGGGGGGGGGAGTTTGCATCTGTTTTGTTTTTTAATTTAAAAAAAAAAAAACAGATAATTTTTCTGGCGTTTATGTTTTGTAACATCTATAAAAAAGAGAGGGGATTTAGAATTTTTCGTCAATTTAACAGAATGATTTTGAATTGACAATTTAATAGCCTGTCGAGAATCAATATATAGTAAATACAGTAAATATCAGTATCGTCTTTTTTGAGAAACAGTACGGTGATCCCAGTTTAAGGTAAAATTAATCTATGTTTATGAAAAATTGTACATGAAAAGCAATTTCAACGTCTATTCGTATGTCCCTTTGTAATTATTTCAAAGAACTTAAATAAATTTCGTAATCAGAAAAACAAGTTTCTATAATTTAACATTTCGAACCTAACATTGTTTTTGACACGCAAAAGGCAGGGCCTTCATGACCTTTTTTTATATTTTATGCGCAAGAATATTGAGAAGAATTTTTCTTTGTGTCTTTCTTGTGCCTTGTATCTTTATTGAAATTGTCTTATACATGCATCTCACTGATTTTATTTTTAAGTAGTACACGTGTAATAAAAATGGTAGTTGATGGGTTAGCATACTCACTATGTATCCTAAATTTTACCTAGAATTGTAAGTACCTGTAGCAGCTTTTACTATACCGAAGTGACTTCTTGAATGCTTCTAAATGAAGACGGTAATCCAATTTCTAGTTTTTTGAAAAAAAAAAGTCTCTGAATTTTTTCAAATACTTTTTAAGACTAACCATTATAAATCAAATTATGAGTTTTTTCATTTCTTATGATTATGATTTCCTCTAAAATTTAGAACGATTACAAAAATTATCATTGTTAAAATTCTGTTTTGTAATTGTCCGTCAAATTTTGTACTTACAATTGTCATTTCTACTTACAGTATTGAAAACTTTAAACTTCCTTGCGTTACTTTAAATCAAAAAAATATATATTTAAGAATGTTAGATATACACAATATTACCATCCGTATGAAAAATATAGCATTTCAGGGCAAACACCGTTATATAAGCATACGGGGTCACATACTAATTAATTATGACACAACGAGTATTTAATATAAAATTCTGCAACCAAGAGAATTTCAGTTTTTTAAATTAAATACATTTCTTGCTCTATACAAAACAATTTTTTAATGTTTGCAGCTATTCTTTACGCAACTCAAATTTATATGGAATATTGTTTGATGCTTTGCACTATGACTAATCCCTAATTTTAAAGTACAACCGGATAATTAAGTGAGTGCAAAAATGTCTAGACTGTTTGCAAATTTAATTAGCTTAATTATTAAATCTTTTACATTAATTATTTTGCAGTTATTTTAAAACAGTCCTGTAGAAGCAGAATTTCCTAACAGGAAAATTTCATGTTTCCATAAAATACTCCGTAGGCATGTCTTTATTCATTTGTGTAGGTTTGTTCAAGAAACATTATAATGGTTTGTACAGAAAAATACATAATTAATGTATGCAATTTAATATATTTTAACTATCATATATAGTACAATGTTACGACATGACAGAAATAGAATAGTGTTAATGCAAATGTTAGAAATAGTTTAGTACACGTAACATAGTATTTCAAAGATAAAAGTAAACTATTATTTATAAAAGAAAACGTTCAATAGTTTACACTTTTAGTAGTATTTGAAGTTATCTTTAAATATGTATTTACTTTAAGTTCATAATTTCGAAAAGAAGATTTAATTGTTTTAGTTAACTTAGTTGAGTTAAGTAATTATTATATGTCATGCTTAACATTATATTTGTAAAATTTTGCTGTGTATGTGTACAAAGAAACGAACGAAATAATTTACTTAATTTATTTCACTAAAATTATTTGTTTAAAAAATATAGTTTACAACAAAACTTTTACAATATATAAATTTCTTCAATGTAGCGTAAAAACCTTTGAAACATTAAAAGAACAGAAACACATTTTTAGAAACAGAAGAAAAATTTAGAAATAGTAAACTGGTATATTAGAGTAATGAAGAAAGGGGAAAATATGTATTATTTCATTAAGGAATTATACTTAAATTCGTAATTACGGAGCGTGTTATTGGTTTTAATGTATCGGAATCAACCAAATTATTTCTAAAAAATCGATTGGATTATGAATTAGGTTTGATATATTTCCTTTTCTATTCTAAAATGACATTTTTACTATATTTAAATAAACCTCCTATGTCTTAAAACTTTCTTTGGAACATTTCTGATGCTATTTTTATTGGAAATATTCTAAATAAATTATAATTAAGATAATTCTAATTATTAATTATTAGGATTTCAAAATAATCATTTTTGTGTTAAGAATAAAAGTTTTAAAGGCAAACGAATTTTTTACACATTGTTGCTGCAAAGAAATATTCAAATGTTTTTCGTTATGTTAAGAGTATTTGATTGTTTTTTTTTTATTTAAAAAGTTCAGAGATTTGCAGAATATCTTTATAAAATTTAAAAATACAATGTCACTTTCACTCTGTATACAAAAGACATGTGTTTGTTTCTCTTTCTGTCTTCTCTGTCTTTCAGAAAAGATCGACGGGAACAGACCTATAAAATTTTAAAAATATGTGTAAAATAATTTTCAAAATATAATGTTATATATAAGGAAGAAAGAAAACTGGAAAACAACTGCGGTTTTTATATTTTTTACTAAATTAGAATGAGTTTTATTGGTTACAAAGTTTTTTCACCTCTAAGCTTTGTTATATAAAATAAAACAGAAATAGATTATATAAGCTCATTAAGTTTTATATTAAATCAGCGTCCCTAATAAATTTCATATAAATTTTCTTCTCCATTAAATTAAATATAGCAGTAAATCAGAATCGGTAAAAGAAAATGATAAATACATAGAATTTATTCAAATATTCGTTTCAACCAGGAACAGTTTGGTATATTTATTTTAAATTTACGAAGTCATTGAATGTTTCAATTATGCAAGTTTTTATTTTCCTATTAAAATATGTTAGAGGTTTATAACTTAAAAAATCATTTCAAATATGCGAACTTTGGCAGCTTTTGTAAAAATTATTTTCTTTTATTTTGAATTTCTGCGTTAAATAGAGTGTTATTAATTTATATGCTCTTTTCTATTCAATATTTCATGATATTGCATATGATATGAGTTTTGAGATTATGACAGGCCGTAGGGAAATATATATGCGAATGATTCCAGGAATAGAAAATTTGTTTTATTCATGAACATTTGATGCCTAGTTGACTGGAAAGGGATATTTCTGATTATATTTGATTGTGAGAAAAGTAATATAACTTCAGATTGCAATCTTGTCTTAGATAATAAATAATAATATATGAGAAATCTCCCATGGAATAATTACCTTATACTTTTACTTTGTTGTTTTTAAATTTTCAAAGTTATTCAGTAAGTAAGCGTTTGGCAACTATTTAATCACATAATTCTTAATAATGAATTTTTACTTTTTATAAAAAATGAAACATGCATATTGATATAAATGAAGAATGTCTGTTAATTTCATGTATTGAAGATTCATGTTATAATCGTTTTGTATTTTTTTTTATAAAGGAATGTATAGCATTTACAATCAGGAATAACAAAGATTACCATAAACTGGTGTGAGAGGAATAGAAATTTTGCCACTTAATTAAATTAATAATATTAAACATAATTCGATGCCTTTGTGAGTGTGGCGGGAAGCAAAGAAATAATTGTATTAACAATTTTTACATTTACTAGGGGGCTCGGCCCCCTACGAGCTACGCTCGCCAACCCCCGTCCAGACACCGCAGACTCTAAATGCACGCTAATTTGATCGGCTTTAAAAAGATTTCGAAAGATTGAATTATAATTTAAAAAACAGTGGCGATCTCCCTATAAACGAATTTCTATTCATTTCTCTTTGATTGGGGAATTTTAACGCCAGATCCGCTGCGGTACTACTTGATTATCCTGTCGACCAATTTCGCCAAATTATATAAATCGCCAAACCACTCCCCAAATTATACAAATTGATATAATTTTTATTTTAAATAACGAAAGAACAAATAAATTCGTACAACATTAATAAAAACACAAATAAAACGTCGAAATAAAAATAACTTGATGACGTATACACGTGTAACTACATTTCAAAATAAGCTAATATAAAAGGAATTAAGTAAAGAGAGTCTTTGTCTCCTGGTATTTTTTAACAAAGCAAAAAGAAAGTTCTTTTAAAAGAGACATTTTAAATTAATTCTCAAAATATCAAATAAATGTCTAGCGTAATTTCTAAATTTAAACTTTTTTGCAATATTATTTTGTGTTCATTTTATGTAATAACTATAATGTGACGTAAATATGACGCAATTCCTCCTAAGACTTCTAACGCATGTTAATGAATTTATTATTTTACAATATCCTTTCTCTTTTAAAATTCACGTGTATACTTTTTATGACGTAATTTTTAATAAGTTCTTGCTTTTTATACGTAATTATTTAATTCTAATTTGAAAGTTTTTTTCCTGTTTATTATAGTCACGTGTAAATAAATTTTTAATTTGAAGCAAACATTATTGCTAGCGCTTTTTATACAGTTGGCAACAGTTTAAATTAGTACAATTTTCTGAAATCTGTAAAAAATATCTCTAGAAATGCTGAAAATTTGAATTTAAAATAGAAATAAAACCTGAAAAAATGAGTCAAAATAAAAAAATTAATGCAATCTGCACTCCGGCAAATTCTAACGCATAAAATGATCTAAAAATGATTACACTGCCATGTATAGTTTTTGCTGCTATAAAACTTTTTTAGTGGAACGATTTTGTCCAACTTTAGTATTAAATAACTCTTAAAATAATTCTTTGATTTGAAAACTGTCTGCATCAGCGTGTTTATCAAACATTTCTGTATAAAACCACCGATTTTCATATTTTTGTATGCATTAATTTTGTTAATATTAACGAAGAAAGGCCTCCGGTCACAAAAAAATCAAAACCGGCGGCGGCGGCGGCGGCGACGGTGACAGCGGTAGTTACCTTTTTAGGTGCGTTCGTAACTATATAAATACGTAGCACCTATAGTTGTCGTTCAGTCCGTCTGTCTGTCCGTCCGTCTGTCCGTCCGTCTGTCTGTCCGTCCGCATATAACAGAGCAAAAACTACCCAACCGAATCGTTTAAAATTTAAACTATATAATTGTTGCATAATTTTGTCGAGTCATTTCAATTTTTATGAAAATCGGATGTATAGTTTAATTACAGGGACAATCAAAAGTTTTCCGTTACATTACGGCCAATGGGAAGAAATTATTGCAAGTGCATTTTAATGATGTTACAGCCTTCCGAATGGTCTGAAATTATAAATATATAATATTTTCATAATTTTGTCGAGTCATTTCAATTTTTATGAAAATTGGATGTATAGTTTAATTACAGGGACAATCAAAAGTTTTCCGTTACATTACGGCCAATGGGAAGAAATTATTGCAAGTGCATTTTAATGATGTTACAGCCTTCCGAATGGTCTGAAATTATAAATGTATAATTGTTGCAAGATTTTGTCGAGTCATTTCATATTTTATGAAAATTGGATGTATAGTTTAATTACAGGGACAGTCATAAGTTTTCCGTTACATTACGGCCAATGGGAAAAAATTGTTTCAAGTGCAAATTAATGATGTTATAGCCTTTCGAAGTACACTAAAATATACATTCTGTACAATATGCGGCGAAAAAAATATTTATAAAACTAGTTATAGTACGAACGCACCCCATTTGCCACGTTTGACGAGCAATTTCCAACTTGTTTTAGAATAGAGAGATACTATGATACAGTAACCATATTTTGAATACTATGCCTTTAAATAATTATTTTTAATGTAATCATTTTTATTTTTACATTAGGCACCAATACGGTAAACTTCTAAGGAGATTTTGGGATGAAATCTTATGACATTTGTATGGTGTTTTTGCATAAAATCTTATGGCATTTGTATGGTACAATCTGAGGGGGTTTTGTTACGAAATCTTATGGAATTTGTATGTCACAATCAATTGTGTTTTCAAACAGAATTTATATAGTATAATCTATAGTGTTTTAGAATAAAATCATATGCTATTGATAAGCTACAATCTATGACATTTGAATAAAAATGTGGAATTTATATTAAGATCATAAGCGGCATGATAATTTATGGTTTTACAGTGTGCGGAAGTCTGAACTAAACTTCGCATAGCAGGCGAACTTTTATGGTTGACGCTTTTATGTTTCGTAGTCTGAATCATTAGTATTTACATAAAATTTATAAGTGCCATGCGAGCAGTGTTAGGAAATAAGTACAGCTATTAATAAAAATACTATTTTATGTTGGATAGTTTCGTGGTTAGACGTAAATAATTCATATATATATATATATGTTATATAAAAATTTTACTTTTACTATTCATTTAAATTATTCTAAATTGCCAGCATATTCATTATTCCGCATTTTTTTAATACTCTCTATTATTTATTTCTAGTTAAATTCCTATAAATTTAAAACGCGTATCTTAATAATAGTCTTATTCAAAAACTTAATCTAAACTTTTAATCCCTTCATTAATTTTTATTGGCTACCAAAGTGTAAAATTCAGAGCGCAGTTACTTTATTTTTCGAATGATTATAAAAGCCATTTTTACATTTTCATTTTATTTCATATCATTTTCCCTGCATCCGGGCGAGCGTCAGCCTATTCACATCGGAATCCTTCCATCAGCAACGCCGGGATTCATTTTTGTGACGTTTCTCGATCGCTCTCCATTGGTTGAGTGACGCATTGCAGTGCATTTCGAGTCTTGCTAATGAATTCGTTTCGTTAGCCTGAAGTTTGCACTTCAAACGGAATTCCTCCGCGTATTCTAATAAAACCTTCGAGCATGAGCTCAGAAGATGATTTATTGTGCTGTTTGATTGTTTACCTAATCTTTTACCTGGTGTCCTAAGTCACGTAGAATACTAATTCGTTATGTAACATCTTTTTCGCATGAATAACTAGTTCGTGCTCAAGCAGGGTGGCTCTATGAATCTCATCCTGTGGGAATTGTTTACGTTGATATGCTCTGATGGAATAAACAGTTTCCGATGACTATGTTTCTACGTTTTAATTGGGAAAACACTAGATTTATTGATAATCCTTTTTCCACTACTCATGTGGCCTAATCTGCCTTGACTGCATCATGAATCAATGGTTCTTTGGTTGAACTTTATCAATCTTATCACTATAAACAATAGATAGAGTTGATTAAATAAGTCGACTGAAGTATTCTATCGGTCTACAGCTGCTAAATTTCCACAGTGTTGACACCTCAAATAGCGATGCCTGCACTACGTGGTGCGACTGCTATACAACCTCATCAATGGCTGATAAAAATATGATACTAATCCAGTAATATGTCGTAAAAAGCACGACGTGATTATTTGACTTAACCCATTTATTTGTTTCGTTATATATATATATATATATATTAACAATATCAGAAAAAAATCATTACTAATGGAATGATAAATAAAAAAAATCTTTAAGTACATTTGCTCATGAAACAATTTAATCTTATATAATAAACATTGAGATAAATATTCCAAATTTCCCAATAGCGAACAGTAATAAACAGAATTAATACAATTGGATTTTTTTTTTTTCATAAATTGAAAATCTTCGTATTTTTCGAATTTAACTTTTTAATTTCTTTTAGTTGCGATGACACGATGTGCATTAATACTTACACAGTGCCGAGCAATAAAATCAGCAATGCATCTTCAGAATGAATATAGTTGCTGAATATAAGAAAATCGAATTATTCTTTATAAAGCCAGTGGATTGTTTAAATTGTTTGTTGTTTTTGCATCATGAAAATCGCAAAAGAATATCCATTAAAGTTGTTTTAAATAAGAACAAATAATATAAAAATTTTGTTTTTAAAGTCAATTCCTACTTAGGTCATCAAAGAAAAATTTAATATTAAGCTAATATGAGTTTTTGTTACATTAAAATATCTCAGTTTATTGATTTTCTATAAGCAAGTAGGTTTACAATGGAAGTCTATGGGAATTTGGCGAAACATTAGAGATACCGCCAAGTTGGCGTCACTTTTGGCGTCTCATTTTGTCCACCAAATTTGGCGATATATCGCCAAATTGGCGACAAATTTGGCGGTATTTGGCGACAGAACAGGGTCCCTCCTATGGTAACCCCTTATTGAAAATACTTTCATTGAACTTCAATAACAAATGGCCGCCATTTTGTTTACCATGCAAAACTAAAATTAATTAATTAATTAATATTTGAAAAAACTGTATTAACATCAATTGTCATCCAGTACAAGTTAAAAAAAAAATTATTTAAACTTGATAGGATGAATAATGAGTATTTTATTAACGATTGAAAATTTAAACAAGATATCTATATAAATAAATAAATAAGTATAGGGAGAGAGTGAACTAATAGTAGGAATTGAAAAATGATTACTTACACGCAAATTTTAATTTACATCTGATTTTCATACATTTTTGGTCTGATTTCTAGCCTGTATAGAGGTGTAAGATATAGAGAAATTCATAATTTCTAATACATATTCACACACGCATGTAGCAGATATATATTCATGCTCATAATTTAAATTAACACCGCACTGTAGATAAAGACAGATGTTTTTTAATGTAAAAAAAGAACTATAGTTAAGAACGAAAATATACAATAACTTATTCCAAGTCACCGAAAATTCCGAAAGAACGAAAATACACAATAACCTCTTCCGAGTCACGGAAGATTACGAAAGAACGAAAATATACAATAACCTTTTCCGAGTGACGCAAGATTCCAAAAGAACGAGAATATACAATAACATCTTCCGAGTCACGGAAGTTTACGAAATAATGAAAATATAGAATAAATCTTCCGAGTCACGGAAAATTACGAAAGAACGAAAATATACAAAAATCTCTTCCGAGTCACGGAAGATTACGAAATAACAGAAATATACAATAACCTCTTCCGAGTTACTGAATATTCCGAAAAGCGTTCATTTAAAACCTCAGAAAACTATTAATTTTCGAAATTTAAAAAAAGAAATTATAAAAATAATTTTTTATAACCTGCCCGTCATTTATTCGAAACGTTTCTGAGTAGCTTTTACAGTGCAATAATCAGTTTTCTCAAAACAGTATATCCCTTTTTCGGATGCTATCGTTTCTCAGGTAAATATTTTGATATTCAGAAATCATGCTTAACAGACAAACATACAAAATTAACAGCATTAACATTAATATGAAAATTAACATTATTTTGTACAATTAAATGCACAAATTTAGTTATGCAGATGAAAATAATTACTTGACAATTGATAGAATACAAAGAACCGATTTTAGCTTTGTATTTAAATTATTAAAAAAATGCTTTAAATACAAATTTCTTTAGATACAGGGTAATTATTATAACCTAAAATATAATTAGGCGCAAAAAATCATTCTAGTTGCAAAATGTATTTTATAATCCTGCGCCCATACCAGTTTTCTACTGGACAAATGTCTGACAGTTTGGAGTGCCTTAGAAATACTAATTCTGTATCTTGCAATTTTTTAAATACTTGAAATGAAATAATGTGGTGGCGATCTGCACCGACACACAAGGTCACGTGACAATGTAATGATTAGTACACACAGAGACAATATTATCCCGATCCGCGTTGTGAAAGATCCTAGGGGGATAATATGAATTAATAAAATAGAGGGAGAAGCGATTTAGAATAAGATAATACTGTCAATAACACAAGTGCGTCTTATTTAACGTCGGGAAATTTAAATTTAGAACTGGTATCGAATTTACACACTATGAAAATATCAAATAAACATTATCCATAATTAAAATTGGAGATAAATATAATTAGTTCTCACCCAAATAGTTCTTGACCAGACCAGTGCTCTTTCCCTCTAAGGGTACGTCAGATTGTTCTTGGGACGCACTTATGAATATTCATCTAATGCACTAAAGTTTATAGAGTTTATCAGATTCGAACATCACTATTTTTCACATTCGTATGTTCACCTAATGCACTAAAGATTGTAGGGTTTATCAGATTCGAACATCACTATTTTCCACATTCGTTCATTCATCCAATGCACTAAAGTTTATAGAGTTTATCAGATTCGAACATCACTATTTTTTACATTCGTATGGGACCTATAAATGATGCATATTCCTGGAGTCGGTTTTCCGGTGAGATGTTCCGGTAAGCATTCAGATCTTTATGCAAATTATCTTCTTATTCACAGTCATTCAGAAGTCCTATCCCATTGATTCGGGAGTTCTTTCTAAGGATTGTAGTACACTTGCCGCTGCGTCTTAGGGGAATCTGTTCCATCCTTTCCATTCGTGCCAACGATGATTCTGCTTTCTGCTATCGCCCCTTTACTTAGATTCTCCAGGCGATAATAGTTCATATCTTGGTGTAGCGATATTGTTTCATAAAATTCATCATCTTGTGAAATTATAGCTTGTTGAGAAGGGACTTGGAGGTATTTCCATAGCTCATTATATTGCCATATTGGAGATTTTAGGTAAAGTCATTCTGGTTTTGGAGAGAGACGAGACTTAATAATTTTTTTTTTTCATTCCCTTTTTCTTAGGCCCAATTTTATTGGGAGGGCTTATTGGACATAAAGCTATATATCTTATTTTCTGCTCCGTTTCGCTCCCTCATTGGTAATTTCGGAATTCTAAATGCTGGTCCTCCATACTTTTGCGTGCCTGTTTCAATTCCCTCTGCATAGCTAATTTTTATTACTCTCGATTCTGACTTCTCGTGGGAATGGTCACCACCCACATTGAAGCGTCATAAATTCTCCTTCGTTAGTTAAAAATTTATTGCTAAAGCATCATACATTTTCTGTCCTTCTACTATTCATCCTATGCCATAATATGGCGTCCATGCTGCTTGCATTATCGCTAATTGTCCTGTTTGCTGTCTGGTCTATTTGGGAATTTTTATTACACTGTTTGTGCACATATAAATATTATAAAATTCAAAATTTTAATATTATTACAAAAGAAATACAATATTCTTATTCCTTATTTTTTTAGAAACATAGCGATACCTAACAACATATATATATATTTATATACACATTATAATAATTATTGATTTAAATATACACTGCTATTGGGAGTATATTTTTTTAGTTTAACTTAATGTATTGATTAATTAATAAAGGATTATCTTTCGACAATTAAAGAATTATTTTTGAATATGATTGGATCGTGCAAATTGCCAAATTAGTTAAATTGATTATCAAGATATGTTGTATAGTTTTCTTTGCAACAAATAACACACTTATATTTTTAATCCCAGTAAAAATTGTGTTTTTAAATCAAATGCATTTTAAGATATTTAACTTTGGAAATTGTCTTTTATTTCATTTTTTCCAATTTTAAACGTCCTGAGACCCCTTAAAGTGTTTCCACTATTGCGAGCGTATAATTTTCTTTCGTATAACATGAAAATCTCGACTTTCACTATATTCGTGATCAATGTTGTTAGCATGTCTGAATATAATCTTTAAATTTGAATCATGTATTTAATTTTAGAGTCCCATTTTATCCCATTTAAAGAATGTACAGTCGTGAAAAAAAAAAAAAAAAGTAAACACCCCTACTAACTCCTCAACAAATTATCGCAGACGAAAGTTACAGGTAGCGAACGATTGGAAATAAAGTCTACTTTTAAATGATGTATATAAAATTTACTTACGGGGTCATCTACATATTAAAAGTAATCCAAATTTCATTTTTTCAATGGCAATACCCAATTTTAACCAGATATTTCAAATCTTCGGTTAAAACTATGCCTAGATACCAAATTTCAAGTCATTTCAATGATAAGGTTTTGAATTATAAACATTCAAAATTTAATGCTTCTAATGTTAAATTACATTTATACATTTTTATTTATATCTCCTGAAATTATGCTCCTAATGTGCTAATTTTTTTGTGTAGCAATAATACTAATATACCCAAACATAAAGACGTTGAATTTGCAATTTTTATAATTTTATGATATGAACTATGAATTACAAAATTAATATTCGAAAAAATTATGAATTGCAACCTACAGTTTTTTTTTTTTTTTTTTTTTTTTTTTTTTTTTTTTTTTTTTTTTTTTGATGGATTTAGTTTTATTAAGTCCTGCTTTATGGAAATCCAAAATTTCACAATTTTCTTCCTAGTAGTTTTCAAATTATGCTTAAAAAATGCCAAAGTATTTTTAAGAGGTTGTCCGTGATACAAGTGATAGTCCAGGCAATAGGGGATTTTACATGGCAAAACTAATGGAAGTTCTGGAAATCGGCTTACTTTATGTTTTGTGGGTCGCTGAATCCGAATTTGTAACTTCCCACCAAAATTTCTCAAGGCAACCTCCCCCCCAAATTTTGGTAAAATGCCCCCCCAAAAAAGGTTTTTATTAAAAAAAAAAAATCAAGTTTTTTTATTGTTTATAAAATTTATTGTTTTGTTAAAATTATTTTTTATTGTTTAATTGTTTTAGGGAAAAAGTATCTAGAAATTCAGAAAGTAGACAAAATTTGCAACAAATTAGATATATAACATTATGACTTAGGATGAAGGGGAAGGAGGGATCTGCTTCGGAACATGCGCCGCGGTGCTGCGTGGACTAAGTTGCGCAATTCCACTTAACTACTCACATGTTTACATTCGCCCTCCCATATCCCCTCCGAACGTTCTCTATAAGGTTTACTTTAAGTTTTTTGGTCGTTGAATCCGAATTTTTAGCTTGCCCCCAAAATTTAGCCCCCCACCCCACCCCACCCCCCCAAAAAATAGTTATTTTTAACTTAAATTTCTTATTGTTTTAGGGGAAAGG
The DNA here is from genome assembly GCA_963932465.1 of Maratus speciosus. Taxonomy (NCBI): domain Eukaryota; kingdom Metazoa; phylum Arthropoda; class Arachnida; order Araneae; family Salticidae; genus Maratus; species Maratus speciosus. Next base: position 493,355,126 of record OZ010791.1, read on the forward strand.
CATTACGAAAAAACTAGACAAAATTTGCAACAAATAGGATATATGACATTATGACGGGGAGAGACTGTACAGTCGTGGGGAAAAAAGTAAACACCCCTACTAACTCTGCAACACATTATCGTAGAAGAAAGTTACAGGTACCAAACGATTAGAAACAAAATCTACTTTTGAATTATGTATATAAAATTTTCTTAGGGGGCCATCTATACATAAAAACGAACCCAAACTTTGTTTTTTTTCAATAGCAATAGCCACGTTTGGCACCATAAATTAATTCTAATTCCTTCAATTCTAATCCCCCCTCGTATATAGGTGCTAAAATCAACGAAGTCAAATTTCTATGTTTGCTGTACACAAATTCGGGTAACACAGGTTTGAATATCGCGTCATGTGTCATATTATGTTAATTAAATGATGTTCATTTTGAGCATTTCTTTTCATGCCTTCACAATTCATAATATTCAAAATTAACCTAATACAAATACTATTACAATATGTCTATGATATTTATAATCTAATCATGAAGTGAGATTACTTAAATTTTTGACTTGACTTATTTGAATCATTAGGTTCATATATGCGTCGAATTTGGAATTTCCAAATACGTGCAGACATTCCGATAGAATAAATATATCCCGATAGACCTGTCATTAAATAAAGCATTAATTATCTTTCCGACTTTCTGGTATGAATTGAGAAAGAAATTCTGAATACAAAATAAACTCTTAAAATTGATTGCAATGTGTTAATATGTGGATTTAAATAAAGGTGTCCTATACAAAAATTATTATTATTTTTTTTTTAATTTTATTTGCAGTCAACAATAGTGCCTTTACTGGCATTAAAAATGCATTTACAGAAACGTAATAAATGCATATTGTATTTAATATTTCTAACTATCCAGATGTGATTCATTTAATCTTATGCAATAAACAATTTTGGAAAGTAATATAAAAAATATATAATCTAAATCCATATATCACTAAAAACATAGAATAATATTTCAGTCGGTTTTTAAAGATGTTATTAACATTATTACGCGTGAATTATTTTCGCAATACGGAACTATAAAAACATTTTATAATGGCTTTCAGTTATATACTAATCGACTCTATTTACGCATGTTTAATCAGAAAACCTTTTGTTTCGCCAAAGAAATCGCTGTACATCACAAAGAATTTGCTGAAAACAAAAGACTCAGCGCACATTAAATTCTTTGATCCTTAAGAGATTTAATAACATCATCGCGTCATGTACGTCGATAAAAGAGAGGGGTTACCTTGAGGTATTAAAATCTTTTGATGTTTATTAAATTATTTGTATTAAATTACTGTTTAATCATAAATTATTTTCAAATTAATTTAAAAGCAATTTTACTGATTTTCATATAAATAATAATGTTTATCAAGTTCTGAATAGTTCTAATCTCTGGAAAATTTTAGCTAAAGAACCAGTCTGTAATTTCAAAAGATATTTGTGTTGGAAATTAAGAGATTAGACTTGCAGGAGATGTGCGCCGATAAGGATCGAACCGGAGAACCCGCGGTGAGAAGGCGAGATCTTTCGTGCCGAGGAAAAAGCTAGCTCGATCGCTTCCTGCGACGTACTCCTTTTACTGACCGCGCAATATGGCGTCGCCCAGTACTCCAACCCTGGTGAGAAAAACATCTCATTCATGTTATACGAGCGATGTGCACTCGTGTTGCGTTGGCGATTGCCAGTGTCGTGCTGCCGAGCGCTTGTGCGGCCCCGAAGATGCGCGGCGTGACAGGCTTTGTGTTATTAGAGTTGTCATAGGCTTTTGCGTGCTGTTAGCGCCTCACAGGCTTTGCTTGCTGGGAGTGTTTTCAGTGCTGCCATCTGTTGCTCTAGTGTGGAGATGCTGAAGTGCATGTGCGTTTGTCCAAGGTCACCAATGCTGGAGTTGTGCGCCGATAAGGATCGAACCGGAAAACCCACGGTCAGAAAGCAAGAACTTTCAAGCCGAACAAAAGGCTAGCTCGATCTCCTGTGAGATACTCGTTTTACTGACCGCGCAAGATGGCGTCGCCACAGACTTCTACGATATTTATAGCTTGGGAGAAGGAAGTTTTATCTAAAACACAATCTTTGCTAACACCCTGACATTATACCGCGTTTTCAGAATTAAAGTAACTTGGGATTACTTGGGCACAAGAGAAGGTTACTTGATACCCCTCTCCATCCCACCTCTTCCAAAATGTGCTAAGGGGACCGGGTAAACTCTATCTCGGCCATGTTAAAATACACCAACTTTATGTACCTTTTTCTCAGTAATGGTGAAAGATAAAAGACTGGATTTTTTAAAGTACTTTGAATAACATGCTTTACGTATTTTAACCCTCTCCGGGGCAAGGTACTTGTATTCATAAAATGTTGAAATAATTTATTGATACCAGTATTTACAAGAAAATTTATATCTAAACAAGTAAAAGCATATTTTCGCGTACATAATAAACGTGAAATTTTCATTATAAAATTCCGGCACCAATTTGGCAATTAAGGATTAAAATTATGTGATGCCGTGACGGCATCACCGCCCTTCAAAGGGTTAACAGACCATTTTCTTTCTAAGTGAAACAGAAAATTAATTATTAATTATTTATTGAAAGACATTTTTAAATTAGCATTTTTGGTAAGATTTCACTGCCTAAAAAAAAAAAAAAAAAAAAATTCCCAAGAAATCATTAAATCCCTGTGTTAAACTATGCACTATTACATAATATAAATATTTAGAAAAATCTGAGTTTTTAATTTAATAGATATTGAAAAAAAGGAGTTTTCAGCAAAAGTCAATTAAAGCTGTGAAGAAGTATTGCCAGTGGAGTACATTTTAAAATTCGGACTTCTTTATTAGCACCCCCCCCCCTTTTTTTAATAGTAAAATTCGCCTTGTTTAATAACATATTAATTAAGGCGAAAACAATGGGAATTTTACCACTTCAGAAAAGTGGTGCCAATCAAGAAATATGAATTAAAAAAAAGTAGCCCACTGCCGTGAAGTGCTCTTGAAAGTATGAAAAGATTCAACACATTTTATTATATATAAACCTGTGTAATACATCCTTCAAAAGATAAAATTTTAATCTATTTAATGATATAAAAAAGTAAAAATCAATTTTTTGGTTGAATTTCGCTTACCTTGTCACCTTAAATCAGTCAAGAGTGTACTGTGCTACTAGTGAGGGATGTCACTTGTAGAGTAATGATGAATCGAGTCAACACGTCCAGCACATTAGATCAAGAACTGATTTAAAATACTTTTTTTTTTTGCTTTGCAACCCACATGTATGTGGTTTGTTCTTCTCCAAAACAATGTGCTTTTCTATGCCATGGTTCTGAATGCTATTTCTAAGCAGACTGAGATTTTTAACCTTGAACCCAAAGGAAGGATATTGTCCGTAATGTCATTATAAAAGTCCGAGAAACAACAATATTTTTACTCTAACCATTTTACACAAGCTGATGTTCAAATGTTAATTGATCTTATTTATCAATACCAAAAATAACCGTAAGCTATCAGAACAGTGGTGAATGAGGCTATCGTAATCGAAAAATCGCCTATTCAAACGGCAAATCATGGCGATCCGATTGCATAAGATAGTCGCCGTTCATGATACCATCATTCAAGTTATCTGTAATCGGGCAATCTGTTTTAAACAGGATACATTACCAGGTATTTAGAAGCTGCGAAGTCTGAACGGGGTTTGACAAGCTTAGCTCGCAGGGTGCAAAGCTCTCTAGTAAATTAAAAGTTAGTTAATGCCAAATCGTATTATATTTATAGAAAATACTAATTGTTTCGAAAAAGAAATCTCGCTATATCAGAAAGGTTTTATTGGAAGCAGAACACTAAACGCACATTAAACACTATGATTTTTTACATTTAACATCACTGCCTGATCTTAGTGAAGCAAAAACTAAAGTTACTTAGATATTTAAATAATTCTAAACATGTTAATTCAATATTTGTATTAAAATGTTTCGTGAGATGAGCTTTGAGACTTTTCTTGAAAAATATTCCCTTTATAATAAGATAAATAACGAAATATTTTAACTGTTGTGTATATTCGTAAATTCAATATACTATTTTAAAAATAACGATAATAGTGTTAAACTTCATAATGTGAACATTTATGCGATAGATTTATTTCTTTAAGCATATTTAACAAGAAAACTATGTTGAATGAACAAAAGCAAACAATAATACAAACACTTTATTTGAAACAACTCTTTCTCGAATATTATATTATTTTATCCTTAAGGTGCTTTGGAACATGAAAATATCGAGAAGATCATATTTTTATCTTTTTTTTTTTTTTTTTTTTTTTTTTTTTTTTTTCAACTTGAAATAGGATATAGGGTGAAAACATGATTAATCATTATATCTCAATTTGGACAGTTTAGTAGCGGATAATATATAATATACTTACTGCTAGACAAGAAGAAGGAACAGCCATTGCAGTACAGACATGCTGGCATATATGTAGTTACTGTGTTAGAATGTTTATTTCAGCATTGTTTAAGTTTGCTAGTTCTCAAAATATCGTCCTGTGGCGTCGTCGGTAACGATAGCAGCAGCCATGTTGGGGGACCGGGTTCGAATTCTCGGGTAAGACATGGATGTAATTGTGAATAGCCTTTTGTAGTTATATCAATATCTAATCTAATGGGAAAAGAAATAAAAAAAATTATCACATGTTGTTGCTTCTGTGTATAATAAGGATCATTCGAGGCGAAAAGAACAGTTTCTGTAGGCCTCAGAGCAATCTCGACTACGGTAGAATTGAATGTCAGTTTTTTGAAAATTCTTATGTATCAATATATTTAAACTCATTGAAACTTTTATATTTTTATTTTTAACATATGTTTTGATTTATTTCCTTCAGTAAAACTGTTGCTAGCCTTTTTAGGTGCAATTTTATGACTTTCTAAGACGACACTCATTCTAATGGGGGTAAAACCGGATAACACAATTGTGAGAAAGAATGATAATTAAAAATTTTAATTGAAGATCCAGTAAACATTAATTAAAGAAAAGTTGACCAAAATTTATGGACAATATATGACTGAAATTTTCAAAAGTTAGTAAACTTTTTTTCGCCTAATTTTAACGATTTCCAACATGGCTAACAAGTGTTTATGAATTGGGTTTGTCTGCCCGTGCTCTATTTCAAGTAAATATACTCGGATTGCCATTAAAATTATATATGTTAATGAGGTTAATAGTAGCGTGTTCGGTGTTGAAAATGAATTGTCTAGGATTTATAGTTCATATACAGGGACACTCAAAACAATCCTCTGCAATATGGGGAAAAATCGTTTTAATGATGTCAAACAATTTCAAAAATATTAAAATTTATATGTACAAACATGTGGCTTACTAAAGAATATGGTGTGCATATCATTAAACGTTCATTTACAGGGATACAGAAAATAATTCGTTTATATTACCGCCTATTAACAATAATTGTTAAAAGTGCATTTTAAGTTTTGGTACGCGTTTTAAAATTAAACTAATTTTCTGTCTCTTACTTGGAGTTTACATATTCTAGAGATCATATACAGGACAACACAAAAGATCTTGAGTACATTCCAATTTATTAACGGAAATTGTTGCTGGGAAATTTAAAACTGGTCGATGCATTTCCTAACTGATCTAAACTTTAACATTCTGTGTAGTATACTCAAACCTGCAGATCATATACCAGGCTACAGGGAAGAATTTGAATATTTTCCCTACTGTTGATGGCATTTCCGGAATTTGGGTTTTCAAATTTGTTTATTTTTCCAAATTGTTTCGTGTGGAATGTTATATTAATTTTTGATGTAAATTATGGCTTTAAGAAGCAACAAAGTATGTGACATGCTTTTTTAAACCACATTTTATTGCTATGAAGTTTTAGAAAACCGTGGCCTAAAAGAAATCTATATACTGTAATTAGGATAAAACATATCAAGTTTCATGTAGTGTACGGCTTTCTTTTCAAAATTTACGTGTATTTATTTTAAAGTGTATTTTATTTTAATTTCTCCCATATATGTGTAAATCTCACGATCTATAAAGAGATAAAAGCATGCAAATTTCAACCAAGATATTTACATTCTTCTATAATTGATTAAATTATAGTAATTGAAATATTTTTCGTCATCCTGTTTTCGAGGGAGTTGCACATTTTGGGGATGAGAGATCGTAAAAAAATATTTTTTAAACAAAATGTCTCTCTCTGTGTGTGTGCACCTGTCTGTGTGACATCTTTGCAATCAACGAAAAGTACTACATGAAATTATGCATAGAATTGAACCAAACGTAATACATCTGGATATGGCCATAAACATCCCACTTCGTGATGTTTGCCCATAAGGATGAGTGTGATAGTGATTTTTTTGTAATTTTTCTTTTGCTTCTTCAAAGTGCATATGAAGTAATATATAGAATTGCGCCAAAATTTATATACAAGTTTTTGTCAATTACGTCAGGTGCCAGTTGAAATTGGGAATATCCTTCCGGAAGGCTACGCTGTGATAAATATTTTTGCGCAATTTTTCTTTTGAAACATTGGAAATTGGATGAATTAATGAATAGAACTAAATCAATATTTATTTAAAAGTTTTTCACTATAGACATCAGGTCCCAGTTGTAAATGGAGATACTTTCCAAGAAAGGGGCTCTGTGAAAGCAATTTTTTGTGCCATTTTTCAGTTTAAGTGAAAAAAATAAATGTTTTGACGGAATTTTATACCTTGATGTGTTAGGCCAAGGTTTGTAAAAACATTTGTGAAAATCAACCTGTGGATTTTTCCCGAGAAGAGGGTGGTGGGAAAACAATTTTTGTGTGATTTACTCGATTTTTTACACTTGAAGAATTTATGAATATTTTTCGGCGAAATTTTATACTTAACTGTTTCAGAACTTGGGTTTTAAAAAAAGTTGGAGTAAATCGGTTGAAAGTGGCTCTTTAATAGTGCATTTAGTTTCAATTTTTTTGTTCTATCATCGAAAAGAGATGAAATTATGGATAGAAATGAACTAAATTTCATATATACGTTTAAGACTTTCAACGTTTAGCCCCAGTTGAAAATGGGAACATTCTTTCTGAAGAAGAAGCCTGGGATATTGATTTTTGTAAGTTTAATTGAAAATGTCATGAATATCTTTTAACAAAATTTTATATTTAGATGTAATTTAACAGGCCAAAGTTTGTGTAAATTTTTTGAAAAGGAAGTCGGCATGGAGGTATCGTTGCGGTAGCGAATTTCGTTCCATTTTCGGTACAAGTGCGGTAGCTGTTCAGAAAATATACAGCATCACCCAATTGTACAGTCTATGTTTCTTTTGCATATTTTTAATAAGAAAAATATTTCACGTTTATTATATATTACCTGCTGATTAGAATTCATTACCCCCCCCCCCCCCCCCTCCTAATGGGTTTCAAACTTTTATTTACCAACATCTAGAAATGTAGTGAAAACTATACGAGACAGAATAAAGTTTAGGGATTGGCATATCCGATTATTTTAGTTTAGTTATAAATTCTTTAAATTGTTTTTTGAATTTTTGAGTTGAAAGAAAACTTTGACATTATTATTCTTGCAGACACAGCTCACACATATGTATGTTTTTCTTTTAAAACAATATTTTAAAAAACAAAAAAATAAATATTTGTTTTAATTTTGAAAGTAACCTAATAGTTATTATCTCGTGTTCTCCAAAATGAAAGAAAAAGTGCGATAAATTACTTTTTCTCTGAGAAGGTTTATCACTTTTTAAACATGTCAAAATATTAAAAACTTTAGTTGTTAAATATTTAAATTTATTTTTGTAGTAAAAATAGGTTCGAAAAAGCAATGACTTATAAAATACATAAAATATGTGTTACATCTTTACAGAAAAAAAAATAAAATATTGATTAATCGACGAATTTTATTAATTAAGCAACAAAAGTGTCTGGAACAACGTTAAAGTTTATAAATAGCTTTTATGAGTTTTCATAAAGAATCTTATACAACTCATATTCATTAAAAATTTCTTTCCAAACTTCATTCGAAAATAACATTTATATCTCTTTATCTTAAATAGTAGATATAAAAATAACCTGTTTTTCTTTCTGCATAGTTAATTTATGTTGTTTTAACGAAATAAAAAAAATGGTATAGTTTCTTAAATAGCTATACATATTGTGAAATTTATTTGTAATAAATGTGCTTTATGCAAGTTCTATTTGAGTTAATGTTATATAAATTATAGCTTATTTTTATTTTTTATTATACATAAATAATAGGGCTTAAAAATCGATCGACGCTTTAGAATGATAATGCGTATGTTGTTTATAAATGAAAATTTTGCGTAAAATTGTAATTACTCAACACTTTGGAAATATTTCCTTTTTTATTAAAAAAATAAAAATAAAATAAAGGCTTTTGAAAACAATTTTTTTCTATTTTTGACACTAAAAATACATTTATTTAATAATGATTATAAATGTACCCGGTCATATGTTTATAAATAAGTGATTTCTTCTAGGATGTTTATATATTTATGTATGGTTAGCTAAAATATATTTGATAATTTTGGAAAAAAATAAATTTGATCATTTTTTATAAGTAATTTATTTCCGCTCTGCATAACTAAACACGCGGAAATCTAAGTCATTGAGCTTTTATTAATGATTATCTCTCTATTGATATTTGTCATTTGTGAGAAAAAAAAATGTTTTGAAATAGATTTAAGCGCATTTTAAGCTAGTTCACTTACGTATGATTAACAAAGAAACTCTTTGTTGTGCGAAACAAAGCGCTCTATATTGCAAACAGTCAACTGAACAAATAATACACTGCAAACACCAATTCTTTAATCCTCAAGATATGAGTTAACATCAGCGACTCATAGAACTGTTACAAGGAAAAATTATAAATGTACGTAATAATGATTAATATATTGTATATTATATTGTATATATATTGTATAATATAATGTAATTTATAGCACCTAAATATTTATAAATAATTCGCTGAAATTTATTTAAATTTTTCTAAAAAGAAAATTTCATTACTTTTTTATAACTAATTTGAATTTAGCATCTCGGCACTACACACACCGAAAACTATATCAGTCATTTTTGATTCATTATTATCTCTTGTATTATTATTGTTATCTGAGAGCATAAAATATTTTAAAATGAGTTTGAGCAGAATTATATTTATACCATTTACGCATGTTTAACGAAACTCTTTAACATGTTTACGCCGGCGCGGTGGGTCACACTCGACTGTCTCAGAGCTGGCAAGTCTCCGGCCTTTTAGATTTAATACAGAAAATGTTGTTTTATTTAATTAGAACAATTGGGCGATTTAAAGGAACAACATTTTCTCTAAAATAACAGTGGTGTGCTAAAAGCCAGAGATTTCACAACTCTGAGACAGTCGAATGTGACCCACCGCACCGAACGTGTTAATATTCGAAACAAAGCAAACTATATCACAAACAGATCTTTATAAATAAAACACTCTGCACGCATCAAATTGTTTAATCTTGATTAGATTAATTAACTTCATATTTTGAAACAAAGAATGATCATAAATGTATCTAATAGTGATTATAAATATGTAATATAATCTGTAACATCTATATAGTTATATGAGATTCGTTGAAATTTATTTAATACTTTAAAAAAATCCATTTTATTACTTTCTATTTTTATAATTAATTTTAATTCAGTTTCAGATCACTAGGCACATAAATAACTCTGTCACTAAAATCGGATTCATTATTATATCTTGAATAATTTTCGTTAGCTGTGAATACAAAAAGTTTTTTAAATGCGTTTTAGGAAAGTTTCAGCTATGCTGTAATGAGTTCACTGTAAACAAAATACTCTGCACACATCTAATTGTTTAATCCTGATGAAAATTAATTAACCTCAGCACCTCATAGAATTCAAACAAAGAACGGTTATAAACGCATGTAATAATGATTATAAATTTATAATTTATAACGTCTATATATTTATATACGATTTGCTGTAATTCATGTAATACTTTAAAAAAATCCTTTTTATTACTTTATGTTTTTAAAGTAATTTAAAATACAGTTTCACACGTCTAGACATACAGATAGCTATGTCATTAAAATCGGATTCATTACTATCTCTTGAATTAATTTCGTTATCTGTGTATACAAAAACATTTTTAAATGGGTTTAAACAGAATTTTAGCTATCCTACATACGCATGTTTATTCATGGATCTTTTTGTTGTACGACTATATCATACAGAGTTCACTTTAAACAAAACACTCTGCATACATCAAACTGTATAATTCTGATGAGATTAATTAATTGCAGTGCCGCATAAAATTCAAACAAAGAATTTTTTCAATGCACGTAATCATTATTAAAAATATACGATATAATTTATAACACTTACCTATATATTTATATATAAACCGCTGAAAATTACTTTATATTTTTTAAAGTAAATGACATTACTTTTATTCTTATGAAAAAAATTATTCAGCTTTATATCACTTAGACACACAGAAATCTATATCAATCAGCTATAATTCATTATTATATCTTTAATAACTTTTATTACCTATGAGTAAATTTTTTAAAAAATTGTTTAAAGAAAATTATAGCTATCTCACTTACTCAAATTTAATTGGGAAACTACGGAAAAAAGCAAGCTATACCACAAAGAATTGATTGTAAACAAAATCTACATAAATTGAATTGTTTAATCCTGAAGAGATTAAATAGCATTAGCGCCTCATAGAATTCAAATGAAGAAATATTATAAATATATGTAATCATGATTATAAATATATAATATAATTTATAACATCTGTATATGGAAACGTCCACTGTTACTCTTGTGACTATTCGTGCGGTATTTTACGAATACTTGCAATTATTTTATTATAAAATATAATTAAGATAAAAAGTGATATAACCAGTAAGATACTATTGAGCTCCACTTATTAAATATATATCTATTTTGTAACAAAAATCATGTCCCTTGCCTATATAATCAATCAAAAGTTTGTTACTTTTGTGGCCAGAATGTCACAAGAGTCATTTAATATATACATAAGAAATTTTTTTTGTTAAAAATGAGATATATATTTGTGTGTGGAACACAGTGATATTTAGCTGGTTATATCAATTTTTATCTTACTTATATTTTATAATAAAATAATTGGAATTATATATGAAAATTTGCTCTAATTATCACAAGAGTAACCAATGGACTTTCCCATCTTTACGTATGATTCGCTGAAATTTATTTAATAATTTCTAGAAAGTAAATTTTATAACTTTTATTTTTATGACTAATTTGAATAAAGCTTCTCATCCCTATACGCACCGAAAACTATATCAGTTACTTTGATTCATTATTATTTCTTGTATTATTATTAATATCTGTAGGTATAAAAATATTTTAAAAAGAGTTTGAAAAAAATTATAACTATACCTCTTACGTATGTTTAATCAGGAAACTCTTTGTTGCACGAAACAAAGCAAACTTTATCACAAAGAATTCACAGTAAACAAAATACTCTGCATGCATCAAATTGTTTAATCCTGATGAGATTAATTAACAACAACCCTTCATGGAATTCAAACAAAGAATAATTATCTATATATGTAATCATAATTATAAATACGAGTTGGAACCCGTCGAAATTCGACGAATTAAAATGTTTAGAATCGAACTGTAAGATCGAATTTATAATAAAACTACAAAAGTATTTATAATAAAAAATTCATCCTTGTATTGGTTGTCCAACTCTTAAAAAAAATAGTGTTTTTAACCTAAAATTACGAAATTACTATTTCCACAAACTTTAACTGCTTAAATTATTGAAAAATTAAACTGTATTAGAATACATAATTAAGATGAGTAATTATGTTTGAAGTTATCGATACAGGGTCTTAAGTTTGTTTTTACGGGATGAAAAACCAGTAAAAAGAATGTCGCTTTGTCATATCATAAATCCCCCTCCCCGCCCCATAAAACCTAAATTCTACGTTATTTTCACATTTTCAAAATTTACGTACACACCACTGAGAATCACAATTTGAAGGTATTTTAACGCGCAATACATTATTAATGAATGTATTTCCAAATTTAAAGCCACGTTTGCCCGATACAACTTTTCATGTGAACATTCGAAAAAACTTTAAGTTCTCAGTACCCGCAAATTTTACCATTCAGAAATGTGTCTTTAGTTTCCATAGTATTAGCCGTTTAGTATTGGTCGAATATTTAATTTTATCAAAGAAAATGATCATTTTGTATTAAATATGACATCATTTTTACTCACTGAATCATTTTGCCTAGCATCTCAAACTCAGTATCAGCGTAATGTAAAAATATTGAAATATCTTCTTCAATCTTTTTATTTATAAGAATGCGTGTTTTTTTTATGGCTGACTTTATTTTCTGTTCAAAAATTAGAAAAAAGTTACTTTTTTTTGTAATGCTGAAATGGCATCAATAAGGATATAATCAATAAAAATAAATAAACCATGTCTGTTTTCCATTTTACTTTTAATAGAAATGGAGTACTTCAGTTGCCACAATTACAAAATAGGTACTAAAAACTATAAAAAAAATTAATATCTCAAAAATAAATTGAGATAGAGCTTTCAAACAAATTGCATTTAAAAGTCCATTTTTTTCCTTATACGACGAAGTAAAAATTGAAACTGTGCGATGTTTAGAAGTTTAAAAATTTGCAGTAACGAAAATTGCAAAACCGAAATTTCATTTCAAATTTCAAAGTGTTGCCATTCGCAGAATGACGCATGCGTTACGCACAGATATCTTTGTCCTATATAATATAGATATAACATATTTTATAACATATATATATATATATATATATATATGTATACATGATTACCTGTTATTTATTTATACTTTTAAAAAATTCATTTCGTTATTTTCTATTTTTATAGCTAAGTAGCAGAACTACCCGGCTTCGCCTGTGTCAATTTTAAGGAGCCCTCCAGGTAAAATAAATTAAAACGAAATAATACGACTTTCACAATAACTGAAATTTGTACATTCCCATTCACAAATCATTAAAAAGACAATCAGAAAACATGACGTTATTGTTTCGCAACCATAGTAAAATTCCCGAGCTTTAATAGCAGTATACGCATTTTCTTTGGTGGGTGCAATAGAAAAATATGATAAAAAAAATCCACCAAATCGCGCAGCATTTAGTCAAATTCTCGTTTGTATAGTATATAAACACATTATAAAGTAAAAACACTATGTCAGCGCCCATGAATTGTGCCCCATAAACTGTGCCTTTACTGACTTGTAAACACAACACAATTTCATTTTTTACAGTGTCGAATTGAAAAAAAGTGCTTTCAAATAAAATTTGTTTGAAAATCGTATCTCAATTTTCTGGTTTTAACGGATTTTAAAGTAATTTTCAAGCATGGATATTTTTAAAGGTGCGTGCAACCCGATTACGAAAGATGAACCCATTTACTCTTAATGCAATAGTATAAAGAAAAGACATGTCTATGAGTAACGCTGGTATCATATTTTCGGTGGCAACAACCTAACACAACAATAAATTTCTTTTTTACTACAATCTCTAAACATCGTACATTCGATTGTTAATACCGTCTTATAGAAAATAAAAGTGCTTTCAGTAATATTTATCTAATTTTATTATGGATTAACAGATTTTTTATGATTTTAAAGTAATTTTCAGGCATGAATATATTTTAAATATGCTCGAAACCCAATTACAAATTATTTACTCAATTATTCAAAAACATTGTAAATAATTCAGAATTTGTTTGTTTTCGTGTAATATTCAGTAACCGAATTGGCAAACGAAAATAAAACTACAATTTATAAAATAAAATAAAATACGAATTTATCAGATATCAAATCAAACTACTCAAAATAATCGAATATTTTGTTTTTACTTTTAAAATTAAAATACATGTTTTCTTTGTCACGCGTAACAGAAATATACGATTTCTCACAATACGGGGAAAAATACAATACATGCATCAATTATAAGATAGCTATAAGATATGGCTGCAGTATACACTATACAATCGAAGTAGTAAAGAAAATTTAGGACCCATTTACTTTTACAGTGATTTTGACTACACGTTGAAAAGATTTCATAGAATGTGACGTCATATCTAGCTTTTATTTTCTTTTACCTTAATTGTTTTCATGAAATTTTACTGTCTGTATTAAAAATAGATGTTTTAATCTAAAAAAACATTCAAATTAAGGTGCTATGTTATTTTACAGCTCTTATAGTTAAAGTTTTTATTTTATATATAAAAAGAAATTACAATTCCTGTTAAGAACGACGTCAATTTCAAAAATGTAAAAATATAGCAAGGAAATCTGAATTTTTATTGGCAAATAAAAAAAAATTACACGCATTATCGTTAATTTTTTCACATTTTTGTGTCATGGGTGTGGCAACAGGAAGAAACGATTTAATTAGAAATTTTAAAAAGAGATATTTCTATAATGTTAAATTATGTAAGTTGGTAGAAAAAAGGGATAAATAGTGGTCTGATGATTTTTTAAAGTTGACAGTGATCTTTTCAACATTCTAAAACGTATGTACATGAAGTTTCGTGCAAATTGGTGAAAAATTGAAGATTTGTATACCGGACATACACACAGAGAACGGCTTTTAGATATATAGATTTTACTTCAGCTTCACATTACTAGACACACAGATAACTATGCCATTCATCTGTGATTTATTATTATCTCTTAAACTATTTTCGTTAACTGTGAATACAAAGACATTTTTAAATGGGTTTAAACAAAATTTTAGCTATTCTACTTACGCATGTTTAATCAGGAAACTCTTTGTTGTACGAAACAAAGCACGCAAAGAGTTTACTGTAAGTAAAACACTCTACACACATCAAACTGTTTAAGCCTGATGAAAATTAATTAACTTTAGCGCTTCGTTGAATTCAAACAAAGAATGTTTTTAAAAGTACGTAATCATTATTATGAATATATAATATAATTTATAACACCATTATAATTATATTATTCGCTAAAATTTATTTAATATATTTTTTAAAGTAAATTTCATTACTTTTTATTCTTATAATTTTTATTAAGCTTCACAACACTAGACAAGTAGAACACTATATTAGTCAACACTGATTCATTATTATATTTTTGATGATTTTTGTTATCTGTGACCGCAAAAACGTTTTAAAATGAGTTTAAAGTAAGTTCTAGCTATCCCAATAACGCATGTTTAATCATGGAATTTCGAAACAAAGCACGCTGTATCACAAAGAGAACAAACAAAACCTGCGTACATGAAATTGATTAAACTTGAAAAGGATTAACATCAGCGCTTCATAGTATTCAAACAAAGATTTTTGCTACTTTGAGCTATTAAAATCTTTTGATGTTCTGAGTATATAGTATTTAATGTGTTTAAAATCATAAATTATCCCAAAATTAATTTTCTAATATATTATAAATGTCTGCGTATAAGAAAACAATTTATTAAGAATTAAATATAGTTCAAAAATTAATTTAAGACTTTGATTGTGATAAACCTTAAATTATTGCAGAAAATTTTCTTGATTTACAAGGAATCTTTGTGAGATTTCAGTACAACTTCAAAATTATCTTCCTGAATCTCTAGAAAATTTTAAGAAAAGAACTAGTAAGAAACCCAAGAAAACAATACAGAAGAAATGGTGTATTTTATTATAGAAACGATTTCATAAATACCGAAAACTTATTTTTTCCGAAATATATGCTCACCCCCACCCCTTGTGTAGTGGTTACCACCCTACCTACTAAACAGAAGGTACCGCATTCAAATTCTTACTCAGGCATGGATGATTTAAGTGTGTCGGGTTCCACTTTAAAAGGAGATAGCGGACATTTTAGCACTCGTGATCAAATGATGATAGTATTACCCCCAACTAACGAAACAGCTGAAATAGTGATTTATACTGCTAAAAATGATTGTGATAAAGAAAAATAGAAGTTTTCGAAAATCTGTGCATCGACTAAATTACGTTCGTCAATGATATCAATTTTTGTATACGAAGTTTTACCAAACATTATTTTTTAAGGAATTGTGTACTTGATGACTTGATACATTGGTGACTTGAAATAGGTAGCAAAATGTTAACAAAAAGTGTGTTGATAAAATTAAAAAAAAGAGGAACTATGTTCGAAACTGCTTTGTAACGCTTTAAAAAAATATGAAATGTAAGGGCCTCTTTTATCCAAGAAATCTGAGAAACAAATTTATTTCGAAGAGTTTTTTGTGATAAATAAGTTTTTGACTTTTGGACGTTTAATTAATATTTCCGGAATCGTGTGCAATTCTGAAGTATTATGAGGATATTCAAAATTTCCCAAGATATTTTTCTCGTGTAAATAAAGATTTCTGATTTTTAACAGTGTAAGATTTATTCATACAGATAGCATGATATATATTTGGACGTTTATCCTAATTGCATTTTATATTACGACTATCAAGCACTCTTGAATAAACGGTCAAGTGCGAGTATTACTCGCGCAAAGAGGTTTCCGTACAATAATATATGAATTAGTAAGTGTATTATTAAAAAATATACCGTTGTTAAAAGAATACTATGACTTTGTAAAAACTATACAACGGAAGTTTGGGTATAGCTGTATAGTATACAGGGTGCAAAGTAAAATCCCTATAACCTGGAAATAATTGAGAACGGAGAGAGCAACAGCTATACAATTGAGGAAACGGTACAGTAAAGCGACTACGCCAAACTTAATGCAAACAACAGCAGCACCTCTAGTGGCAAAATTTGGAAGATAGCCATCGCAAATCGAAAACAAAAAGAGGTAGAGCAAATTTACCAATTAGAAAAATTTAGAGCATCAATTAATTAGTATGAAACAGCATTTGGTTCACACGGATAAGATCAATCGTAGGCCGCATACCCCAAAATGTCCGAAATCGATAAGTGACGATTCTACTTTCACTATTCACATTCCGGAAATGTAGTAGTACACAATTGCAGATTGTGACGTTGTACTGTGCAGTAATGTCTGTAAAGATTTAATTTCCAATGCATTTAAAATTTTAGAATAAGGGGGGCCATTTTCAGGGCCAGAAGAATTCTGTTCGTAAACTGATGAAATAATTAACTGACACCAGAATATTCAAACGAATTTCTCAGAAAAAAATCCCTGCTAATTTGCACTTTCATTACAAAAGGAAAATTTTATTAAAATATTATTGGTGCCATTTGCCAGTTTTGGAACTAGACTATCAAGCCACCGCCCTTGAAAGGGTTACATCTTGGTCGTCGTATTGAAGAGGCTTGTAATAGACGTTCCATGCTGAGAAATGTGCATGCAGAATTACTCTCACGAATACAAACGTGTATCGTGAGCAATAGCGAACTTTTCGAACATACTGAATATCAAATTTTTATCACTGTGATACAGTTTATCTTTTTTTTGTGTGTGTGTGTGTGTGTGATGTTATCAAAATGTATTGAGATATGTACGTAATTATAGCATAAATTGTGTGTATTTCTTCATACTTCTGACTATTCCATTCAAACGTTTACACAAAATGGAGTGCATTGATTTCGGACATTTTTGGGTAAACAGACGAAGATTTATCTTATCCATATAAACCAAATGTCGTATTCTATTAATTAACTGATGCTCTAAAACTTTCTAACTGGGAAATTTTGCTCTATCTTTTTTTTGTTTTTTTATTTGCTGTGGATATCTTTTAAATTTCACCACTAGGGGGCGCTGCTGTCGTTTTCATTAAATCGGGCCTAGTCGCTTTACTATACCGTTACCTCACTTGCATAGCTGTAGCTCTCTCCGTTCACAAGTATTTTCAGGTTAAAGGGAGTTTCCTTTGCACCCTGTATACTAGAAAAAGTATAAATGGATATACCATGAAAGTTCAAAGATATATTGAACCTAAATAATAGCAAATATAGCTATTCTGTATATTTGTTATTCCATATAGGTTTTTAGTTAACCTTTAAAGACGTAGTAGGTGTATTGAGAGAGCCACTCAATGGAAACTAGTCACGAATCCCATAGTATTTATGTGATTCATTCTCATTAACTTAGTCTGTTTTTAACAAATTGACGTTTATTGCTTTTATACTGCTACTGGGCATTGCATTACATAAATATATCATTAAAATTTGTTATCTAGGCTTTAAAAGCCTATGGAGCATAGAGTACGCCGTCCCTGTCATTCTGTATGTCCAAACCGTCCGTGTCTTTAAGGGTTAATATCTCGGCTAATTACCGACGATTTTTTCCGAAATTCGGTGTCAAAAATGCTTTTATACTTCTGCTACAATAGGTACCACCAGCTCTGCTCAACACTTTTGCTGGAACCCGTAAATTGAAATTTGAGTGTAACGGAAAAATGCGATTTTCTCAAAAAACTATGTGACCTAGGGTAATCGCAATAATTTTCCTTCAAGGTTTAAATTAATGTCTACTTCCTCTAATTATTTCATAATTTTAGTTTCAATAGATTCGGAATTAGATGGGGGGGGGGGCATATTTTAGCAGTATATTTTCCACCATAACTTTGAATATATAATACCAAAAATTAAATGAAATATATTTTTGATTTCAGCGTTACGAAAGCTTTCACACGATACCACACACAATGTACAAATACAATTTTTTTCAAGTAACTTAATTAGCCCCTCTATATTTTTCCTAAATATATTTATGAATATTTATTAATCTGTAAATATGTGGGTCAATAGTCTTTATTACTTCCCCCAATTTGAACTTTTCAGGTTGCATAGTTCACGAGTAATAGGGCTGTGACAGACAGACGACAGACACAGGAGTGATCTTATGATGGTTCCGTTTTTACTTTTTAAGTACAGAACCCTAAAAAAGCAAAATATTTGCGATCATCTTTTATTTAACTCATTATATGTGCTATATAACTATAAAGGTTGCAGCAAGAATTTGTGACATATTTATGTTTCTCAACAAACAATTAGTAGGAGAGCTGTTGAACATTTTTGAGTAGGTATTTGAGGCACCCTGAAAATTTGTGCAACACTTCTTTTGTAATGCCTGAGTACAAAATCGAATGTCTGGCTGAAGGATCGTGGCCCAAAAACTGTGCCAGACAAAAAATGGCACTTGACACGTGTCTGGCATAGTTTTTGTGCCGACTAAAGTGTCTGTCATTTTCAAAATATTTTTTTCTAAGCATAAATATTATTCTGTCTCAATCTCAGCGTGCCTCAAATACTTTTTTGGGGTAGTCAAAAAATGGCACTTGACACGTGTCTGGCACAGTGTTTGGGCCGACTAAAGTGTCTGTCGTTTTCAAAATATTTTTTTCTAAGTATAAATATTATTCTGTCTCAATCTCAGCGTGCCTCAAATACCTTTTTTGGGTACTCAAAAAAAAATGGCACTTGACACGTGTCTCGCACAGTTTTTGGGCCACGATCCTTCAGCCAGATATTCGATTTTGTATTCAGCAATTACAAAAGAAGTGTTGCACAGATTTTCAGGGTGCCTCAAATACCTTCCCTAAAATGCTTAACAGCTCTTGGACTAATGGACAATACTGAAGGAACATCAGAACATAATACAGGGGAACGAAATTCTTCGGAGTAACCTATATTTGTTGACTTTGATACTTACAAAATATATTATGAAATTGTTTTATTATGGGATATAAAGTAGTTAGTTAGAAATATCTCTGGTTATTGAAAATATTTTTAAAGATTAGGAGCGAAAATGAGCGTAAATGTGCATTTTTAATGGTCATTTAGACAGATTTCCACTTGGTTGATTATAAAGAAGAGCATTGTAAACGTTTCCACTAAGATATCAGAATAATGGAGGAAGTGAAAGAAGGGAGTTGGGATCGTCCCTAATGATGGCTGCCTACTGTTGTACCTTTCAAAGTGATTGTCCTGCAGAAAAAGTTTCTAGAAAACCATACAAGAAATGGTTTTTTATAGAAAT
The DNA here is from genome assembly GCA_963932465.1 of Maratus speciosus. Lineage (NCBI taxonomy): Eukaryota > Metazoa > Arthropoda > Arachnida > Araneae > Salticidae > Maratus > Maratus speciosus. The sequence goes on from OZ010791.1 coordinate 493,375,171, forward strand.
GTTAAATCTACATTTCTCTTTTGCAATACATATCTCACACAAAATACAATTTTATTAAATACGCAAAAAAAAAATGTATTTACATATTTAATGTTACAGTTTATACTAGTGTTATTATCAGATTGTTGGCTTTATTGAAAAACGTGAGCTAATCCAGAAAATTTACTATTATATTTGTATTCATCAGATTAAAATTATTGGAAATCGGTGTCCAACCCTCCGCCGTAAAATCACAGCTTCTCGGCATGAAAAGGTTAATATTGAAAAACATTACAATCATAATTTATATCCGTGTTTCTTAACCTGTCTGCCATGAGAGTTTGTCAAATGTGCCGCGAGGGTTCTTGAAAAATAAATAAAATCGCATAGTGTTTTATCAATGCACAGTGGAGTATTTAACCCGAAATCATGGTAAAAAATATTTTTTATTGTAAATATAGTCCGATTGGCTTGAAATTCTTTGATGTTATTGGGTATCACTATGGCATGTTTGGTATTGTAAATGAAGTCTATGGCCTTTACGGTTCATTTACAGAGACACCCGAAAGAATTCCCTTACATTATGGTCTATGGGGAAAAATCGTTTGCTCTGTATTTTAATGATATCACACTTTTAAACGTGCTAAAATTTATATACATCACTAAGGTGTACTAAGTCACTTATTGTAGAATATGGTGTGCATAAAATATATAGTTCATTTACAGGGACACAAAAAAGAATATGGCTGAAGAACAAATTTAACCATTGAAGTCTATGACCAATAATTGATGGAAGTGCGTTTGTAGTTGTGATAGGCGTTTTAAAATAGAACAATTTTTTTTTAAATATTACTTGGTGTGGATACATTCTATAGATCATATACAGGGCTGCACAAAAGTTCTCAAGTACATTTCCGTTTATTCACGGAAATGGCTGAATAGACATTTTTAACTGTGCTATGTGTTTCACTGAACTAACTTTTAGTGTACTATAAAGTATACATACAAATCCATAGCTTAGTTTAATATTTTATACCTTAAAAGCTGACGATGTGTAAGTAAGATTTTAACACTTCACATAATAACAAATATACATTTTATAAATATTTTGACAATTAAGAAAAGAAAGAGCCATCATTTAAGAAGAGCACAAAGATATTAAAATATTAATTTACTAAGTAGATATTTTAAAAATACGAATAAATCACATGTTCATTATCTTAACATTACCGAAAGGATTTCGGAAGTTGAGACACTTGTAACCTTAACTATTTACTGTTTTTAAGAGAAAAGTAATTGTTGATGTTTAATTAAATGTATTTAATTTTATTATATATAAAACTTATTATTTACATTTAATAATGCTTATTACATTTAAATTACATTTAATCATTGCATTTAATTTATGCTTAATAGTGTTGTATTTAATAGTAGGTTTAGGAAATTGGAGTCTATACAGTATAGATTGATAGTTTTTAAATTTATTTAATGTATTACAAGTTTCAAAATCATTCTTCAGAGCTCTTCTTCATCACTCTCTTCTTGGCTTTTATCGGAACTACCATCAGATCTTGCTGGAAGAAGTTTTAGGGTCTCGCTACTGCATGGATTGCTCTTTTTAGTTGATAAACGGAGTTATTAGAAAATATGAATTTGCTTATTTTCACGTACATTATAAAAGGAAAATTGTAATTAAATTTTTTGGTGCTGTTTGTCAGTTTTGGAATTAAAATTATGTGTCCCTTTTTAAGGACACCGCCCTCGAAAGGGTTAATTCCCTCCTTTCTCTCCTTATGTTACACACATGATCCCCAAGAACTAATTATGGAACCATTTTTCAATAAATAAGTATATACAATTTGAAGGCGATCGGATATTTCTATCAAAAGATATCGAGTTGCGTGCGTATGTACGTACCTACGTACGTACATATGTACGTACGTTCAGACATAAAGACAAAATATGTAGGTGCAAAAGCTTTCCGGTAATATCCTGTGAGCTCAAAACCTGCAATACGACAGCAAATATATAGTTCTTATCTCTTCAATTCGGTGACCGCAAAACAGAAAATTTAAATAGTCATCCCGAAAAAAATTTTTATAAAAAAATGGCAACAATATGCGGAAGATTTTTTTTGCAGAAATTGACACTCAAGACTGTAACTAATACGATTATAATTCAAACATGGCTGGGCAAAGCGCGGCACATATTTAAAAAGCTTTCGATATGTATAAATCAGAGCCAAACACGCTTTAAAAATAACCCTTTTTGCACATTTAATGTTTCTTTATTACATTAAAAACGAAACTATTTAAATTAACGCATAGAGTAACACTAAGCTCTGACCTTTGTTAAACACTTAAGCCCTGTTTAGTTTCAATTCAAGAATTCATTGAGCCCCCCAAAAAGTATATTTAAGCATAACAACAATGCCAAAAACAACAAAAAAACACGTCTTTTCAGAAAGAAACTTCATCTTCATCTGAGGCCAGGAGCCACCGGATATAACTCAGGCTACTAAAATAGACATAGATCGATGCACCAATTAGTTAGCTTTTAAAAATATGATTTTTACAATTGTTGGCGAAATATTAATTTTTGCATTTTTGGCCAGGTTTTTGGGTTAAATACTCCACTGTGCAACGGTGCGATATTTTATATTCATCATATGCTATTTTAATTGTTTACTCCTTTCCCTGTATTACCCTTCCCATTTGTAATTTGCAAGACATCAAATTTGACAAAAACGAACAAAGAGCAACTCATTGATTTGGGAAACGATACGTTTTAACGTTCAACATTCTGTGATAAAAATTTGGATGTGTTTTGTCTTTCTGACCAAAATTTGTACGTATAAACAGCTTGAAAGCTAATAAAATTCTTATGTATTTTATATCTTCATTATTCTGGGCATCTGGATTTTCAGCATTGACAGAAATCAAGTCCAAATAACTTTTAAAAGTTGACTATGAAATGCAAACATGTCTGCGACTTTCGAAACTCATTTTGATTGAATTTGCGCAAGAAAACAGTCTCAGACCTCCCATTGAATACATTTTCTAAATAAAAAAATAAATAAATGCATTCTATCATAAAACTTTTACATGTGTTATATTCAGGTGTGCCACAAATAATTCTAGATATTTTCAGCGTGCAGTCAACCAAAAAAGGATGAGAAACACTGATCTATATAACACATTTTATGCGACATATCAGCCTTTAACTTTAATTTCTGCTTCTCAGAAAGTCATTAACCACCTAAATGCATTATACATGTTGGCTTTTTTTATTATTATTATGACGACATTTAAAGAAGTGAGTGTGCTGTGGTAGTTCATTTGGTGCTCTATAACAAACGCCACAGACTTAGTAATCTAGTGATAGTCACTCTAATGGCTAACAAACTGTTATGGGTTTATTCAGCGTAGACATTTCCACATAACCATTTCTTCGCCAAGTGAAACGAACGGAATACGTTGTGAGATGCTGTAGAGTCTTTTGAAAATATATCAATCTGAGTTTTGCATACTTTTAAGTCCAATAACGTTTTGTAAAATGAGAAATGCAGAAATAGACAGAAAATGGTAGCCAGATTAAAGATAATTCTTTAATCATCTTACGCAGCATACACAATATCTCACTATACTTTGGTATATACTTTAAAAATAGTAAGTTTAATAAAGAAAAAAGTTAATGTTATCCTTGCATGCCTTGTCTTTTGAAAATATATTTGTTATAAAACATAAGTCTGATATAGATTTTTATCTAAAATATTTAGTACTTATGCATTTAACGTATGATAAATTATTAAGTGATGTAAATTTTTTTAAAAGCTATTTAAACTTTAGCAAATGCACAGAGTCGGTGCACTTTAAAAAATAAACATTTATTTTAATATAGCAAGAATGTTTGTGATACTATATTTTATTGTCATCCAAGATGCGAACAATTCCGAAAATCATTCCGATATTTGTAGAAACCTCAGAATCCGATAGATTTCCGAAACAACCAATTGTGACACAAAAATCAGTTTTGTTGGCATAATTTCCGGAAACATTTCAAAGTATTTTTTACTTTGCATTCATCTGTTTTCTCTGTTCTTTTTATAACATGAAACCGATATTTCTTGTTATACAAAGTTGGGAATATTTTTTAACACACTGAATAAAACACCTGTTAACGATTACAAAAATTATGGACAGTAACAAAAACAAGACTTTTGTTTCAATAATGCTTCATTAAATTTCGGATATCTCTTGGTTCTGAGGTTTCTGAAGATAAAGGGGCCTTTTTTAGATCACACGCTATCAAAGCCGGAGAGCCAATGTACCCGCAGATTCTGTATGCACATAACGTGGTAACTCTTGATAGAAAATTTCGATTTGCATTTTTTTTTCTACGTTCATCCTGAAAAGGTGCTTCCATTATTAGTTTTGAGGGTTTGTTGATTATGTATAAAGGGGGGTAACGGTTTCTAATTCCCCACCTTTATTTAGATAAATGGGTTGTTCATGAAGAATTATCCGGTTTGTTTTAAATTTAGTATACCGATTTATTCTGATAAGGCGCTTTCCAAGATTTTGAGGTTCATTGGTTAAGTATAATGGGGGAAATGTGGGGATAACATCTTCTCCTTATTTTAGATAAATGGCTTTTTAATGCAGAAAAATCCGATTTGGTTCAAGCTTGGTATGCTGGTTTATTCTGATAAGGCGCTTCACTGATTAGATTGGGAGGCAAATTAGCTAAGTATAAAAGGGGGGAAACAGGAATTTACCCCCCCCCCCTTTTATTTATATAAATAGGATTTTCATGCAGAATTATCGAATTTGATTCAAATTTGGTATACTGGTTTATACTGATAAGAAGCTTCCTTGATTAGATATGGCAGTACATTGGTTAAGTATTAAGGGGGAAACGGGGGTGGCCAATCCCTCTCCCTTAATTTATTTTTCGAGGGCATTATTCTTTAAAATAAGGGCATAATATAGAATAGGTTTGAATAGCCTGTGAGAATGTCATCTGTTTAACTGGGCACATTTCTTTTTATTTAAAATTGTGAATATCTCGGAGGTGGTTTTGCTATATGTTCCTAAACGTTATTGCAAGATACAATAATGTTTTCCTTTTGATACAGTCCATGTCTTTTTGTGATTAAAAGAAGAATTTATAAAAATAAATCTAGAAAACAGGAATTCTGCTTTTTCTGAATATCGTGTCGCCCCGATGAAAAGAAAAAAAATATTTAATAATATAGATAACAGAAAGCCCAATTCAGTTTGAAGACATAAAACACATGCTTTTATTTTTATATATAATGGTGCCATTGTCATTCGCATCCGCTGAGGATTTCCACATTTATGAACCATTCTTAAACAACACCTACAGTAGAGTATGCATATGACGTGACTTCACTATCGCAGAATAATACACAAATCCAACAAATAAGCGATGTCGTTGTTCCAGAAACGCGACAAAAAAAGGATATAATGATTTATATGTTTGTAATATTAATATGGATACATAATATTAAATATAGTTTAGAAGAGCTGCATGTTTTATCAGAAATCATAAATTTATATTTTTTCAACATAGAACGTATAAACGTTTCAAATTTTTTTGGAGAAATGAAAACCAAAGGATATAATAATCTACTATATTGCAACTATTTTTTCTTTACTTTCTACATAAATGGTGCACTTCTGTTGCCAAAATTAAAAGTATGGCTTTAAAAACTACAAAAAAATTAATATCTCAAAAATAAATGGAGATGCAATTTTCAAACACATTCCATTTAACAGTACTTTTCCCCCCTTTAACACAGCGACGGTTTAAAAATTGACAATGTACGAAGTCTAAAAGTTTGAAAAATTGCAATAGAGATTATTAGTTTTTAACAGTAGAATGATGCATCAGCTTTTTTTACGGCTGTAACAGAACGTTATTTTTCAGAGACGACAACTTAATTGCTGGCAGAAAGAAATAGCATATCAGGGGTAAAAAATCATTTTGATGTCACAGATTTTTGGTAACGATTCCTTGTAGCTTTATTTTTGTATACTTATCAGTTCTTTTAACAGGTGCTATAGGTTTTTCGAATGCTATCAGTCCACAAGTAAACGCAAATGTCTATTCCTCCGAGTTATTTTAGGAAACATTTCGAGAAGTTTTTAAAATGTAAAAATCTGAACCAGGAATATAGTTATATGTATACGAAATCAAGCAAATCTAATTGTATGTGATGAAAAAAATTATTGCGGCTATGATATGACATTAGAATGTATTAAGCTACTTAAAATTGAAAAGAAAATTTACGCACCAACTTCTTCTTTCTAACTAAATTAGTAATAAAACTTTCTAACTAACTTTCTCCAATGAAATATTAATGTGACTCTCAATAATAATTCAAAAATATACATATATCAATCAGTTTTCGTAGTGTAAGGCACGTTATAATTGTAAACTACGAATTTACTGTTAAAATTCTACGAGTACACTACTAATTTATTCTTAAAATTCCACGAGTATACTATAAATTTTCTCTCGAAAATCTTACAGTATACGTGTAGTAATTAAATGCATTATTTCCTTAAAAACTGAATTGGAGTAAAAGTCGAGATTGTTTACTTATCTTAAGCGCATGTAAAATCATTAAATTATCTTATAATTGTAAAATAAGCCATTCCAAAATGTTAAGTGGACTGAAAGATTAAATATTTAATCGATTAAGTAGTACGATGGATCTTTTAGATATATAATATGTCTTTAAATGTAGTATTTAGGTTTTTCAAGAGCAGAATTTATTTCATAAAATTTTATTTCATGAGTTGTGTCTGAATGGTAGTATGCACACTTTTTAAAGTTAGAGAGTATTTATTACAGAAAATAATTAGATGGATTTTCAAGAAACGATAAGTTGTTCAATGGTCATAAATTACATTTTGGAACTTTTGTGCATTAACCTTTTACCTAGTGACGGTACTTATAAGTACCATTAAAATAACTTTTTTATAAAATTCATTTAATACATCTATTAGTTGTAATACATTTCAGAATGAGTTATAGATACATTACTTTATCTTGTTCTAAAAACATTATTGGTTACACAAAACAAAAAATATTTTTAAAAGAATGATTTATTTTGTCTTTGTATCTTTTCAGCTTTCTTTGCATTGGGGTGGTGGGAGAATTTTTCCATTCGTAAATATGTGTATATTTCCATCGTAAGAACATTATATTTGTATATTTCCTAATTCTACAAAATACTAAGAAAAATATTTAAAATAAAAGATTTGAGTGGGGTTATAAATATTGCACAAAATTCCTATAAATTAAAATTTGATTAATACTTCTAAATCCTTCAATCCTTCTAAAATCCTTCAGAAATTTATTAAATGATTATGTAAATCTTCAAATGTAGTTTAGACAATTCACGAAAAATGCTTTAGAAGATAAAATTTTCATGAATTTCTAATTCAGTATGTAAAGGATTAAATAATAGATATAGAGCCTTCAGAAGTAATATTGTAATTTTGGAAATATTTTTAGACATTTCATATTGGATGAATTGACAACGACTATAGAAACTACTTGTATTGAGAATTATCAAAATAATTAATTACTTGAATTTCTTTGTTCCCTCAGTAAGTCAAAAAATATTGACACTGTGTAATAAAAATATTCTTAAATAACTTAAACATTGTCTGGATATTATGGATTAGACGGAAGTTACTGCATATATAAATATTGATGTTTTCTTATTATTGAGATATAGATTGAACCGACAGCTTTAGGTTTAAATTAATTGCATAATACTTATTTTTAGTTTATGCATATACGTTTTTATTTTACATTCCTAGAAATATCAATATCTATTATATGAAGTTTTAAAGAATATATCTGGGATATTTCTATAATTACTTAAGTATAGTTCACTTTTTATTTCTTTACGTAATTAGAATATGTTTGTAATAAACTTATTCTAGTATGTCTCTTTTAACTGTTCAATTGAGTTAAATATTTTTTATTAGTATTTAACTTATTACTTTTCTTCAATCATAAACATTTATAATTTATTTAACAATTTTACATATATTAGGTAACATAATGGATTTTATGCTGCTAAAATTTAATTTTTAAAAGCACGAAAAGAGCGTGAAAATCATTGAAAAAACAATTTTTTAATAAACAACTGCACTTCATTTACCTTGTTCCAAAGATAGCTTAGTGTTCAGTTGACGTTAAAAGGTGTAGATCTTATTTTTTCTTCTCTCTTTTATTAATTTTACTAAGTCTCCACTGGCTTATAGAATAAGCCGTCCTTCTTTTCCCATAACTTATTCCATTTTATTTCTCATTTAAACTAAATTGTTTCCTAAATTTGATATTTATTACTTTTGTTCCATTACTAGAAACTGACTTAAAGAAAAATATCATTAAAAGTAGATACTTAGCCTTTTTGTGTATACAATACGCAGCCCGTGTGTTTATATTACTACAACAGCCAGTGTTAATTTATTTTCAATTAAATTAATATTTTTAAAGCAATTTAATCTTTATTACTTTTAGACTATTTTTGAACATACATTTTAAAACGTCTTCCATTAAAATTTGTTTTTTAACCTTTAAAAAGCCTTGGCGCATTCAGTACGTCGACCATGTTTTTATCTTAATACAAACGTTGTTAAAATTTATATATAACGTTGAAAATTTAAAGCTTTCAAATTCCTTGTCAGCATATGATTCCTTATGAAACAAGAAATATGCTATCGCCAAAAAGTATTTGGCAATTTGGCGATATTTTCGGAAAGTATAAAAACCAAATCCATTTCCCGAATCCACAAGAAATCTTTGAATTTCGCTTAATTGATTTTTAACAGATTTCAAAGTCTAATTAAAACTTGTTGCTGATCATATTGAAGCATTATCGTTAAATATTGATTGACTTAATTTTTCAATCGAGTCATTTTCCGAGGCTACGTATTAATATTTTGCTATTCCTTGTAGAGCCTATGGGAGTTTATGGTTCCATAGGAACACCAAGTATTGAACACGGCTTCAATATATTATGAGAGTAAAATTTGTAGCAATTTGTTTTTATGAAATATTAATCCAATGCCTAACACTGCGTATTTAAATAAAAATTAAAAAGTATAAATGATTTCAAGTGGAATATCAGTTGAGGTAATAATAAGGCGATTAATGAAAAAGACGATACTTAAAATTACCAACATGGCTTCCATTTTCTATGGGCTACAAAACGTAATATAAAATAGCCTATAACATACAATAACTTTTTTTCAAAAGATGTAAACTTGTAGAAAACATTTTATTCAGTTTTTTGAAAATGAGTTGTAGCAAAACCTAGTATTGGAAATAAAGTCATAAGACGGAATTCTATATTCCTTGATTCAATCACAAAATAAACAATATGAACTTTAAAAAGTTCACCGTTTTACTTAAAAGGTGATAAATATAATAACAATATATGTTAAAATTATAACAATATATGTTAAAATTATAAACAATATATGTTAATACATTAAAATTACACATTTTATGTAAATTTCTTAGTACTTTTGGCCTGCAATTCAGCGGCCGTCGTCAGGATTTTTTTTTTATTTTATTATTATTGCTGTTTCATTCTTTCAAATGCGTCACGATCATACGAGCATATATTTTAAAATAAGAGACGTATTTGAATGAATGGAACAGTAATTAATAAAAGAAATGCCTTGACGATGGCCATAGGCTTGCAGGCCGAAAGTACTTGGAAATTTAAGTAAAACGTATGTTTTTTAACTTGTAACTTCTAAGTAATTATTATTATCTTTGTTGCTTTTTGAGTAAAACGGCGAGTTTTTAAAGTTAATACTGGATTTTCAGTTATGTGTTTTGCAATCTAGCTTCACAGATAGGAATTTTGTATCATTAAATTTTACTGCATGTACTGCATTTACTGATGTTTACTACATCTCGTATTACATAGTGTAAATATTTGTTGATATTATTTAACCTCCATTTTGTTTAAAAAAAATAGAATTGTTAAAATGATCTTATAGAGTCAAAATAGTTCCGATTATATTTATTACAAAGGGCAGAAAAATATTTCGAGATGATCCAGACTATAATGTTTAAATATAAGTTCTACAGCACTGTTTATGTCACTTAAATTTAGGTGCTTTAAATTTTAAATTTAAATTTATTTTAATACTTATATTACAAATACCTTATATTTAAAGATTATTATAGTAGATGGAAGCCACCAAATGCCTGTCATTACCTACGGTTATTTCCCCTCTGTCCGCAGAGTTGTTCATGAGAAGGAGAAAGGAGGTTGTGTGTTTTTCCGATATTCATGAGAAAAAATTAAAGTTTCATTAGAATTAGCGTAAAAACTGTTAACTATCCACTATGTATATCGTAATGTTATAATTGAATATGCCAAAGTAACTAATACTCTTGCTTATGAATATAAAATATTTAAAAAATGATAGAAAGCATTCTCTGTATCTTGCATTTGTAGAAAAAGAACAACATATTTACCACGATTATATTAAACTTACATTGTATGGCACAATTTAAAGTGAAAAAGAAAGCTTTATATTAAATTCATTTAACACATTTATCAGCAGTAATAGGATTAGGATAAATTATGTACACTTTACATTATCATGTTTCAGAAACTTTATTCGTTGTACAAAAGAAAACTATTTTTAGAAAGTTTCTTTTACAAATATAACCAACCAGCTTTTCTGGTGTCGAAAGACATGCAAAAGAATGTGTAAGTTTATAAGTTAAAAAAATAAAATCTTGTCCTGTCAAATGCTATCAAATATTAAAGGCATAAAATCTGGAAGCTTAAGTGCTGTCCGTCACAGTAAAAGTTAGTCAGAAGAAGTTTTCAAGCCAATCTTTATATCATTAAAGTTAGGCGTATCGCTTAAGTCTGATATTTGTAAGTCAATTATATATTAATTGTTTATGATTTATAGAAATTCATACTAATTTTTATAAGTTACTTTATATTTACTTGATGTAATTATATACCTATCAATATGTAATAAAGAATATTTTTATAGTCTAAGTTAAGTTTTATTGATAAATAAAACTTTTCTATGAACAGACGAAATATATTTATGTTTACTATTACGTAATCTTGTTAGACTTTTTCTTTCAACAAATACTATTGCAAATATACATTTTATTATATATATTAAATATACATTTTTTATTGATTATTCGAACAGGATTATTTCGTTTAATGCTGACTGTTTTCTAGTGTTATTTGAACAGTTTATTATGTAATAATTGTATGTTCAAACTGCTATGTAAATTATTTTTATTCTTCTACGTTATTAAAATAATGATCGCATTATAAAATTTTCAGAGTTCATAAAAATATAAGGTCTTTTAAACATGCTAAGAAAACAATTCTCTCATGTAACTAAAGCAAATATGTTTTAAAATGTTCTTTTACTCATGAAATGTTTATACTTTTATAATACACAGAATGTTTCTAGAATATCTTTTAAATTCAGTTCGAAATTTTCACAAAATAAAATGGGAATGTGGAATTTAACGAAAAATTCTTTACAATATTTTCTACCTTTATTAACATCGTCCTTTTTATTCCTTTGAGAAAAAATCAGCAATTAAAAAAGTTTATTTTTCAAAGATAGGCAACAAAAGAAATTTTTCCACATATATTCATCACATTTGTATTTACTGGTAAAGATATTTACTCATGTATCTGTTTTGCTTATACAGGCAGAAAATTTTGCACTTACGGCGGGGAAATCATCCTTTTACCTTACACGTCCAAACACATTCAGAAATATTATTTAAAACAATGTAAAGAACCAGATTTTAAGATTGGAATTATAAGAAAAAAAGAACATTTAACGAAATAAAATGTATTCAATATGTTACTTGTTTATTAATTATCTTTTATATTATTAACAATTTGCTTTCACGTACACGGAATAGACCTCAATAACACCCACTTTTAAAAAATCTATCTGGATACATTATTAATAGAATTTTTATTTTTGTATAACAATTTTTTTAGATGTGTTTTATATTTTTCGTTTATCTGTAGGCACATGAGATAATTTCTTCACCGGCTATTCTCTTTCTTGAACTATTTTATAAAATACATATGAAAAGAAATAAAGTGTATTTTAAACTCATATAGAACAGGAAAAATATTTTGCAATAATAAATTTGATCCATTTATTTACTGATTTCCCAATTCATTCACTGTCATAAAATTCAACTGAAAAAGTAAAACATCTTAAATTCGTATACACTAAGAACATGATTTATTAGCAATATACTCAAACTTAAACTTACACTATGTGCAAAAATACTTAAAAGATGACAGAATGCTAAAAAGATGTAAAATTATTTTAATACCTTAGAACTTTCAACTATAAAAAACATAGTCTTCGTCTGAGGAATATAAGAAATACAATTGTTGTTGGCGTCTAATTTTCAAAATTCACGTATAATTCGATGTATTTTAGATTGGAATTATAAGAAAAAAATAAAGAACATTTAGCAAAATAAAATGTATTCAATATGTTACTTGTTTATTCATTATCTTTTCTATTATTAATAAGTTGCTACATAGTCTACGTGAATTTTGAAAATTGGACGCCAACAACAATTGTATTTCTTATATTCCTCAGACGAAGACTATGTTTTTTATAGTTAAAAGTACTAAAGTATTAAAATAATTTAACATCTTTATAGTATGCTGTCATCTTTTAAGTAGTTTTGCACATAGTGTAAGTTTAAGTTTAAACTTTTTAAAGATGAATTAAGCATGTCTATGTATTTATTTACTGAAGCAATATACTCTTTACGGTCAACAATGACCGGGCACTTTCAATTTTAGAGATTTTGTCGAATATTTAAGGATATATTTGTCGGATTTTTCTTGAAATTGAGAATTATGAAGAATATGTTCGACTTCATATGTATAAATGGCGATTTGATCAGAAGGTCAATTAGGGTTGCCAACAAAAATCAAAAACAAAATTATAATGTTTGGGATCATTCTGCGGAGTAAAATGCACGAAATGATCTATCGCTATAACTTACGAATATTTTGATATTGTGTAATATATGAGGACACCAGAAGCCAAGGGATACAAGTGACAAAATTAAGATTTCGAGTAAATTGAGTTCAAAGTTAAGCATCAACTGTAATTGACTGACTTAGAATATGAAACTGTTGCTTATTTCTTTGTGGTCTTTGAACTCTTGTTTCAATATTTGTAAAAAAATGGAGTAAAGGTTTTTTTCAATTTATAATTAAGCAATATTGATCACCATTCGGCACTTGTACCCATTGGCTTCCAAGCGATAGACAAGAAATGAAAAATTATGAAATAAAAAAATGACTTTACGTAAAATTTAAGAACAGTTTTGATACAAATGAATTTAAGGACAAAATTTTGTTTTAATATAAGTTTTAAAAATGAAAGATCATGAAATAAAAAAAAAATTGATAAAATATTTAAGAACAATGTTTATACAAATGAAGGAAAGGACAAAATGTAGTTCTAATATAAGTTTTAATATAAGTTTTGAAATATTGAATTTTTTAATTTTTTTAAGAGTTAAAATGCATTTATTTAGCGCATAAGAAAGTAAATTCTAAAAGGGAATAAAAGACGCAAAAAAGTTTGAAAATATGAAACAATATTGTTCTACTGATAACATGGGAACAATACATCTACATTATCTCATCCTCAACAGTTTCATAAGCACGATTAGGCTCATAAGCCTGATCTTCAGAAACGTGCAGGTCTTCAGTGTGTCCTGTTGCCACTTGGTGAGAAAAATCTTGGTAGAAAGCGTGGTACACTTATGGTACAAACTGCAACAGTTCCATGAGATTTTTAAACGTAAGGTACTTGAGTTCTGTTTTTTCTTGTGCTATGAAAAACTCGCACAGAACTCTAGGCATCTTCGGGCACGATTGAAACTTCACCTTCAGCTCGTGAAAAGGTTCTAATTCACCACCAGCAGTTTCTTTGTAGAATAATGTGAAGGTTTTGTTTTTCTCAAAATGCAGCCACTGCAGATTTCGGATAACTTTCACTGACTTTATAAAGAATGGTGCAAGTGACTCGATTAATAAAACCTTCATCTTTTAGCACTTTTACAGTGAAGTTTTTGCTGGAATCATTAACAAGTTGAGCCCAGTGCTCTGGAACATACAGATCCCTTTTATCCCCTTTCTTTCTGATTTTTATAAGACCAAATTCTTGGTCACATTCATGGTAGTAGTGTACTGAAATCAAAAAGCGATGATCGACTGCTTCTATGAGTGCATTTTGTATGATGTACAGCCAGAACTTTACAACCAAGTGGCTTTCATTTTGTCCTCCACAATTGTCACTAAAAGCTGTAATATGCTTGACTTGAGAGGGAAGAGTCTTTATGAACTTCAAGCTACAGGATGCGATATCTTTCCAACCACGAAAAGCCTGGCCTTCATGCCATATGTACATGTGGGCAGTTTCGCTTTCAAGGTTATGAATGTTCAAGTTTTACGTCTAACGTTGACGTAGGTATTAAGCCTTTAAATTGGTTACATGTGGAGCTGGCGTGATTTTTTACAAGTCAAAGCATAACGTGAACTTTGAATCATCCTTTAAATTGTGGAATGCGTCTTTGGCTAATCTGGCAGCTTCTGCTTTGCGAAGATGGAGTTCCCTTTGAGTTTTTGCTTGTTATTTCTTATCTACATTTCTATGATCTATTTTCAATTGTAGCGTTTCACACATAACACGTGTATCAGTCCGCAGTCAGTGAAATCTAAGATTAAAATGGGTGTTAAAAATGTGTGTACACTGTAAAAGAACCACCGTAGATTTGTCAGAACAAACTCGATCACAGTGAATGAGCTGTATCTTTCTTTGGTTTCCTGACTATATTAACATGGAAAATACAGTAGTTACGTAAAATTAACAGCACAATGTGCTGGCAATTTGGACGCATTTTTTTTTACAGCACAAACTGCTGGCGTCCAAATTGCCAGGACATCGTGCTATTAATTTTACGCAACTACTGTATTTTTCATGTTAATATAGTCAGGAAACCAAAGAAAATTACAGCACATCCACTGTGATCGAGTTGTTTCGCGAGATGAACAGAACCTTGTACTGTAAAAATGTCTTTTTTTTTTTTTTTTTTTTTTTTTTTTTTTTTTTTTTTTTACGGCGTATAGGAACTTTCCTTGACCGGCTCTACGCGTTTTTCTTCATAGCAAAACTGAACATTGAGTTTGTACAGCTCCTTTAAATTGAGTTCGGGATTCAGGTATTTAAGGTTGAGGGCAGTGTTTCCAGTCGCTACTTTTTTTTTTTTTTTAATTCAGATTTCTTCATTGGCATCACTTTTTTAAAATAGTAAAATTCACCTTATTTAATGACATATTAATTAAGGCGAAAACAAGGGGGATTTTACCATTTCAGAAAAATGGTGCCAATCAAGAAATCTGAATTTAAAAAAAGTAGCCCACTGGCAAAACTGTTTGGGGTCTTTTCTCTAGTATAATGGCTTGTGTATCGGGGAAAATTGTTTAAGTGTTCTTTGATGACTTCAATACCGTCTTGTGGAATTTTATTCGTCAGATCTTTTCTTCCTCTTTCATCGTGAGATGATACGCCAGAAACTGCTTCTTCCTTTTGGGTTACAATGTTTCGCAACCTTTTGTTAGAAACATCTTCGTCTTTTAGTGTCATTCGCATTTTAAATATGATCAAATGCTTGTGGGGTATTAAAAGTGATGAACTGGCCTTGTATTTCGTTGGTCGCGGTTCAGCTATGTAGATTTCAACAGATATCAGTACACTTATAACCCTTGGGCTCCAATCGTTTCACGGTTTCAAAAAAGGGATTAAGTAATTGACCCCTAAAACTCAGCGCATAATTAAAAAATCACTTATATCTCTTTACCTACAAACAAATAGACTTATTTCTAGATAGCCTGTGCACTTAACTCAGTTTTAGGTAGCTTTCTTTACAAAAAGCTACCTATTGCAGCCGTTCGGAGGAAAGTGATTTCAAAAAATTTTGGTATATTTTCATCGATCATGACCCCCAGACCCCGAAACCACCCTCCGTTTGTTCAAAATTTATATATATATATATATATATATATATATATATATATATATATATATATATATATATATATATATCTGACTTATGTCACACTGTAACTCTCGTATTTATGAACCGATTTGGATGTAATTCGGTGTGTACATAGTACATACTAATGTCTCGACCGAGTTTGTTGGCCAGCTTCATCCGCCATTTTGTTTCAAAATGGCGGCCATTTAAATTTTTTTAAAAAATTTAAAATTTGAAATGTGGTACCAAAAAATTGAAAATGGAAAAATATTTTTTTCTTATGTATTTGACCTTTATACAAAGACTCCTTAGCAGTTTTTGTTTTGTCTATATCTTAAAAAATGCCTGAGTTATAGCATTTTGAATTTCTAGCGAAGCTGACATTTTGAAACGTCTTGAATTTTGTCACGCGATAAAAGGCGTATTTATGAACCGATTTGGATGTAACTTCGTTTATACATAGTACAGACCAATGTCTCGAACGAGTTCGTTGGCCAGCTTCATCCGCCATCTTGTTTTAAAGTGGCGGCCATTTAAAATTTTAAGAAAAATTTAAATTTGAAATGTGGTAGCAAAAAATTGAATATTGAAAAAATATTTTTTTCTTATGTGTTTGACCTTGATAAAAAGATTCGGGAGTAGTTTTTGTTTCGTCTATATCTTAAAAAATGGCTGAGTTATAGCATTTTGAATTTCTAGCGTGGCTGACATTTTGAAAGTCCTGATTTTTGCCACGTGATAACAGACGTATTTATGAACCGATTTGGATGTACCTTGGTGTGTACATAGTACATACAAATAACTCAACCGAGTTCGTTGACCAGCTTCATTCGTCATCTTGTTTCAAAATGGTGGCCATTTAAAAAAATTTAAAAAAAAATTAAATTTAAAATGAGATACCAAAAATTGGAAAATGAAAAAGATTTTTTTTTGTATGTGTTTGACCTTAATACAAAGATTCCGGAACAGGTTTTGTTTCGTCTACATCTAAAAAAATGGCTGAGTTATAATATTTTGAATTTCGATTGTGGCTGACATTTTAAAACGACCTGATTTTTGTCACGCGATAACAGGCGTATTTATGAACCGATTTGAATGTAACTTGGTCTGTACATAGTACATACCAATGTCTCGACCGAGTTCGTTGGCCAGCTTCATTCGCCATCTTGTTTCAAAAGGGTTGCCATTTGTTTTTTAAAAATGTAATTTAAAATTTAAAATGAGGTATTAAAAAATTGGAAAATGAAAAAGATTTTTTTTATGTGTTTGGCCTTGATACAAAGATTCTGGAGCAGTTTTTGTTTCTGAAAATTTGTTCTTTTGTTTATATCTTAAAAAGTGGTTGAATTATAGCACTTTGAATTTCCATTATGGCTAACACTTTGAAACGATCTTGTATTTGTCACGCGATACCACACGTATTCGCCTATTTCGACGGAAGAAAGCATGTGGATAGTATACATCAATATCTCGACCAAGTTCGCTGGCCAGCTTCATCAGCCATCTTGTTTCAAAATGGCGGCCATTAAATTAAAAATATATATATATTTAAAGTGAGGTGCAAAAAAATTAGAAATTGAAAAAGGTTTCTTCCTTAAGTATTTGACCTTGATATAAGGATTCAGAAGCATTTTTTGTTTGTCTTTATCTTAAAAAATGGCTCAGATATAGCAGTTTCAATTTCTAAAGTGGGTGATATTTTGAAAAATCTGATTTTTTGCCTGCGACAGCACTCTTATATATCAACCGATTCCGATATGAGTGAGCATGTGCACAGCAATTACTAAGGTCTCGACCAAGTTCACTGGTTAGCCTCATCTACCATGTTGTCTTAAAATGACAGGCACTTTAAGGAATCGCCGAATTTGGCAGCCAAATATAAGGGACTTTAAATAAAAGCAGCTTGGATAAAGCTGACTAATTTCGCGAAATTCTCATTCATAATGATTTAGTATTGATAAAAATTAGTATTGAATCTCCTACATTCGGTTTCCACTTAACTGAGCTTTGTGTGTTTGAATAATATAAGTTGGCTTTTGAAAAATAAGGAATATGAAAGCTACCTCTTCCTCCCGGCACTGGCCGGAAGGACTTTTTTTAATTTTGTCACTTATATCCCTTGGCTTCTAGGGTCCTCATATGTATTTGTTTGATAAAGAATAGAAAATATATTTGTGGAAATATATCAATATATTTTTTTATGCTCAAAAAAGTTTTGCATGTTTTTTGCTTGTATCATGCAGGGTTTTTTTTTACCAAATTTAACGCCAGTTTCAGAAAATTTGACAAAATGTAGTAGAAATAATATGGTGTAATTGGAATGTAAATATATAAATATCTGATGAAGTATGTGCAGTTGAATGAAATATTTTTTACCTGCGCACGCGCGCACGATAAAAAATATTTTTTCGTGATTTGATACACAACTCTACGGAGCAACTCATTAAAAAAACTAGTCAAATATCGTTAAAATTCAGAAAGTTCCCCGCAATATAGCGAGCGAATTTTTAGTTGCTCTCTTAAAGCTGCTGAATGAGAACAGATTTTCCACAAATTGTCACTTTTGTATTATGTGGCTTTCAGCAAAGCAGTTTGTACTTAATGAATGTCAACGAGTAGATTTAGAAAAAAATCTTAGATTTTGACACTTCATTTTTCTTGGTGTAGGTTCGTTCTGGAGATTTTAAGAGAAGATCTAAAGCATCCATAAAAAATGAATATTTTCAAAGTAAAAATTAAAAACTACAATTTATGGAAAACCCCTTACCATTTAACTGTTTTTATAGAGCAATTAAAAATCCGCTCAGTCTATTGCCGATATCTTTCTGAATTTTCACGATATTTGTTGACTATCAAATCATAAAGAAAAAAAAATATTGTGCACAACTAAAAATTCCCTTGCTATATTGTCGGTAATTTTTTGAATTTTCACGATATTTGACTGGCTTTGTTTTATGAGTTGCTCCGTAGAATTCTCTATCAAATCACGAAAAAAAATTATCGTGTGAGCATGCGCAGATAAAAAATATTTCCTTTAACTGCTCATATTTCATCAAATATTTAATATATTTACATTCCAATTGGTCCAAATTATTTGTACCAAACTTTTAAATTTTCATGTAAACTTTTTTTGAACTCGATCGAAACTCGATGAAAATCGATATATTTCCATGAATATAAGTTCTACTCTTCCACAAAGGAATATATGTACTGTAAAATATCCATATATTCGTAAGCTATAGTGAAATATCATTTCGTGCATTTTATTTTACAGGGTGATCCTAAAAATTATTATTTTCCCTTGATTTTTTGTTAGTCCTATAATTGTCCTTCATGTCAAACAAAACGTTGATAAATATGAAGTATAACATATTCCTCATAATCCTGAAGCTCTAGAAAAATCCAGCAAATATATCTTTAAATATTTGGCAAAATGTCTAAAATTCAAAGTGTCAAGTCATTAATAGCCATATAGTGTATATGTAGAATGATTTAACAAAAATCACATGAACATAGAAGATGTGGGAATGATATTTATAAATATTTAGTATTCTTATAGAAAAACATATAAGAACAATTGAGAATAATATATATGTCACTATATCGGTTAGCGGACACGGAATCTGCTTAAAATTGGGTTGTATGATGATTATGTGCCTATAGGCTATATTACCAATATTGGCCGAACGTGATCTGGCAATTTGATCGCTATCAAGCAGTCATAAGGATCAATCGAATTATTTTACGAGTAAAAAAAATGAAGACAAAATAAATGAGCATTCACAACCGAGAGAATAATCAGAAAGAATACAACCAATTTTTAATGAAAGGTAGTTTCATAGTTTTGAAGGAAGTCTCTCAATTACCATTCGAAACATCCAAATTTAACATTGGTTCCTCAATTGGCAGCATTATTACATCAATGTGTAATTAAGCTTAAATCTTTATATTTCAACAATAGAATTTCAACATAAAAATAAAAAATTGAACAACATAAATAAGCTTCTTAACCCTTAACCGGAAACGTACGCCTGTGCGATACTCCAAACTATTTTTATGCTCTTATATTAAAAAAAAATTGGTCCTGTTAATGCATTACTATTAAATGTTTAAATTCACTATTTGGTAAATTATTAAGAGTTCTGTTTGTGCAAGGTATTTTCACGTTTCCGGTTAAGAGTTAAGTATATTTATAAAAATCTCACTACACGCTGACGTCTATTGAAACACAGACAAAAAAAATAATTTAGTCTCTTTGCTCGTGCATAACCTTATACTGGTAATGGTGGAGAAAGACAAGACTCAGACAAAGAGCATTGCAATAAGAACTCCGAACCAACCAGAGAGTATGCTTGCATTCGCTACTGAAGTGTGGAAAAACTTATTCCATACAACGAGAAAAATCTGGGAAAGAAAAGAAAATCGTATTTTAAAGTGGGAATGAGTAAGATTTAATGAAAAAATACAGAATATTAAAATATATTTATTATACAATGATTATAAATACATTTTCTAATAAAATCTCTTCTTCGGGCATGCGTTCAATGAGTTCACAACCATAGATCTACGAGTATCTATTAAATAGTAAATTTTTTGAATGAACTGATTGCCAAAAATCTCAAATTCTATAAAAATATTATTATTATTATATTTTTTTTTTTTTTTTGGAATACATAAACTTAAAAAAGTATATTTTAGAAATTTCATTTTTAATAATAAGAATACTTTTATCGAAAGTGATGCGAATAATTATCTTATAAAATACTTAATAATAATATATATATATATATAGTCCTATAGATAGTCCTATAGGACTATATAGGGAATTTTACCTAGCAAAAGTAATGGTAGTTCTGGAAATTGGCTTTCTTTATGTTTTTTGGGTCGCTGAATCCAAATTTGTAATTTCCCACCAAAATTTCCCCCGGCAACTCCCCCCCCCCCCAAATTTTGGTAAGAAGTCCCCCCAAAAAGGTTTTTATTAAAAAAAAACATTTTTTTATTGTTTTAGGGGAAAAGTATTTAAAAATTCAGAAAGTAGACAAAATTTGCAACAAATTAGATATATGACATTATGACTTAGGATGAAGGGGAAGGGAGGATCTGCCTCGTAACATGCGCGCGGTGCTGCGTGGACTAAGTTGCGCAATTCCCCTTAACCACTCACACGTTTACATTTGCCCTCCCATCTCCCTTCCGAACTTTCCTTTTAAGGTTTACTTTAAGTTTTTTGGGTAGCTGAATCCGAATTTTTAACTTAAGCCCAAAATTTCCCCGCACACGAAAACCCCCCAAAATAGTTGTTTTTAACTTACCGTTCATCCTACGTAATAATGTCATATATCCTATTTGTTGCAAATTTTGTCTAGTTTCTGAATTTTGTAATGCTTTTCCTCTAAAACAATAAGAAATTTAAGTTAAAAACAACTATTTTGGGGGGTGGGGAGTTCGGGAGGGGGGAAATTTTTTGGGGAAAGTTAAAAATTCGAATTCAGCGACCCAAAAAACTTAAAGTAAACCTTATAGAGAAAGCTCGGAGGGGAGACGGGAGGGCGAATCTAAACGTGTGATTGGTTAAGTGAAATTGCGCAACTTAGTTCACGCAGCACCGCGCACATTTTCCGGGGCAGATCCCCCCCCCCTTCCCCTTCATCCTAAGTCATAATGTCATATATCTAATTTGTTGCAAATTTTGTCTACTTTTTGAATTTCTAGATACTTTTTCCTTAAAACAATAAAAAATTTGATTTTTTCAATAAAAACCTTTATTGGGGGGGGGCATTTTTTCGAAATTTGGGGGGGGGGGTGGTTGCCTGGGGTAAATTTTGGTGGCAAGTTAAAAATTTGGATTCAGCGATTCAAAAAACATATAGTAAGCCATTTTCCAGAACTACCATGAATTTTGCTAGGTAGAGCCCCTCTACTGTCTCTATTGCCTGCATAATTCCCTCCGGGGTTTCGAAACGTTATAGTAAAAAAACGAAGACGAATATGAAAAAAAGAAACATATGAAATTATTCCGAAACTATTCAAGTTTTAATTTAATTAGTTTCCGGTAGATTGCAGTAACATCTGTATTGAAATCAGTTGTAGTAAAGAAAAATGGCGTTTACAGGCGAAGAGAAAGCTTTTTGTGTGTTGGAGTTTGCAAAATCTGAAACAGTGGTGTCAGTTCAACGGGCCTTTCGAAATAAATATCGAAAACAGGGGCCAACTGACAAAACAATTCATGTGTGGTACCGGAAATTTAAAGAAACGTGATGCCTATGTGACAGGAAACGAAGTGGTCGGCCTGGTCCATCTGCGGACACCGTAGATCGTGTACGGGAAACGTTTTTAAGGAGCCCGACGAAATCAACCGCTAGCGGAAGCCGAGAATTGGGGATCTCTCAACCAACAGTGTGGTGAATTCTGCGAAAACGTCTTTGTTTGAAGCCGTACAGATTGGGACTGGTGCAAGCGTTGACTCCAGCAGATTGCATTTCTCGTTTCACGTTTTGCAATGATGTCCATGAACGTGAAACACTAATGTATAAATTGATTTTTAGTGATGAAAGCACATTTCACATGTGTGGCACTGTCAACCGCCACAACGTACGCATTTGGGGCACTGGAAATCCCCATTCTGTAGTGGAACACTATCAGGATTCCCCAAAAGTTAACGTGTTTTGCGCTATGTCCTCCTCACGTATTTATGGGCCATTCTTTTTTACAGAGAAGACCATTACCGGTGTAGTGTACCTGAATATGTTGCAGCTGTGGCTAATACCGCAGTTAGAGGAACATGAGGATGATTTCGTATTTCAACAAGACGGTGCTGCTCCCCATTTTTTGTGTGATGTGCGTGAATACCTGAACACACACTTACCTCATCGATGGATTGGACGAGCTTCTGAAGATGACGTACCTCTTCTAAAGTGGCCTTCACGGTCACCGGATTTAACACCGTGTAACTTTTTCTTGTGGGGGTATGTGAAAGACCAGGTTTTTGTACAACCTATGCCACGTGATTTAGCTGACCTGCGTGAAAGGTTAACACGTGCTATCAATAACATAGACAGTACCATGTTGAGTAGAGTATGGCATGAACTGGACTATCGCATTGATGTATGCCGTGTGAACAAGGGTTCACACATAGAACACCTGTAATGTATGTAAGTAAAACTTGAATAGTTTCGGAATAATTTCATATGTTTCTTTTTTTCATATTCGTCTTCGTTTTTTTTACTATAACGTTTCGAAACCCCGGAGGGAATTATGAATGACCCTGTATATATATCTTTTAGACAATGATAAACATTTTACTATTTTCCAATCAATTGTTCAAACTGAAAGAAAGAAACAATTTTTATAGTTAAAAAATACCATAAATTACTCATTTTTTCAAACATACAATTCAAAATAAGCATCTAAATACTACAAGTTATGATAAATGAGAATTCTACATTTTTTACAAATGTTTTTTATATACTGTAAGAAAATATCTCATACCGGATGTCCCAAAACTGACTGATGGATTTTAAAATTCAATAACTTGCAAACGGTGACAGATATTTGAAAAATTCTTACAGGAGGTATGATGTCAGGTGATTTTGTACTGTGATTCATGATTTTAGTTCGAATTTCAAATAATAGATGGTGCTAATAGAAATAGGCGCCGAGTCCAGACCCAATGTTTGGCACTTCGGGATCCATTCAATAAATTTTAATCTATTTTTTTCGCTGGGAAGAAGAGAGTGGCCAAAAAGTCGAGCCTTTATTTAGCGGTTATTGCTTGCAGCGCCATCTATCGATGCTATTTGTAGCTATAACTGAGAATCGCTGCATAAAAACTCCTGACATCTTCCATAACACTCCTGCAAGATTTTTTTAAATATCTGCCACCGTTTGCAAGTTATGGAATTTTAAAATCCATCAATCATTTTTGAGACACCCGGTATATATATATATATATATATATATAGATAGATAGATAGATAGATAGATAGATAGATAGATGTATACTTAACAAAGAATTTAGCACATTAGTTTACATGAAAAAACTATGCTTGCTTCTTTTTTTAGAAAATTGAGCAAGCTTTGAAAATTTTACATCAAAAGTGTATATTTGCCAAAAAAATTCCATTTATTGCCAAAATTTTTATGTTTATTTTTCAAAAATGTCACTTCTGAAATTTGATTTAAATTTTGAAAACATATTTTAATACCGATATATAATTTTACTCAGAACGTCTTAAATAAAAAGAAATGAGTGTTAAACTTTTTAAAAGCATTATTATAGAAGATATTTCTAAAAGAATGTGTGGTTATAGATATATGAAATTCTCATTTTCCTTATCGTTGAACTAAGTGGAAAAACGGATAAAGTAAACTAAGGCGAGTAATTAAGATTAACCACTTATAAACATTCTCAGACATGTGATCCCGTATTGTTTTGAAAAATCACCTTAATTGTATGTTAAAAACATCTCATTGAAGATTTGCATTTTGTTTTATTTCTAATGTCCTACATACACTTTTCACAAATATATATTTCAGTGCATAATGTGAAACCATTTAAAACAAATGTAGACGTATTTATGATATTATTAATTATAAATTATTCCATTTATTAGATGTCTCAGAAACGAGTGAGATGATCTGCTCTGAAAACTGCTAGACGAGTAATGATGACCCCATGTCGTACTCGTCGGCCAATCCTTCAGTGTTTTACGTCTTTTTTTTTCAACCTGATTTAGCTCTCATAAATGGGATTAGGTTCTCTTACAAGGAGAGGGCCAACCTTGGTACTCACAGATTTTGATTATTTTAATATATGTTGTAGGGTATAGACCTCTTAGTTTTCATCGGATTTTATACAGCGCTCCTTATTTCTTGATAAACAGAGGGGTCTAATATTATAACACAACTTAAATATTTACTTTGTAACCGTAAGGCTGCATATAACGTAGCTCAGTTGGTACGGCGTTGGCTCGCTGTCCCGTAGGCTCGGGTTCGACACTCGAAAGCACTATTTTTTTCTCATTTTTTTATTTTAAAAATTTATTTTTAATTATATTTTAATAATATCGTTGTCAATTAAAAATTGTCATATTGTATATCAATTATAATTTTAACCTATTTAATTTTTTACTTTTAACTAAAAAGTTGTATAAAACATATAAAACTGTTAATTTTTTTACTAATCACTTTTAAAATGTATTTCATATAGTCTTTATCAATGCAAATATATTGAACAATTCTCTCAATTCGCCATTTTAAAGAAACATCATTTATATATTTCCTTAACAAGGGAAATCAATATGATATTAATATTACACTGTTTTTAATGTAACAAGCATAATTATATTAAAAATTATCATCAGAAGTGAATTACAACCGATTTTTTGCGTATTAAAGATTTTAAAATTTGTAATACATATGCTTGCGTTCTGAATTATTTTCCTTTCCCCTTTATCTTCTTTCTGTTTTTGTTTTTATTTTATTTGAACATGTTTTACTTTATCATGACTAGATGGTGCCACAGCAGATTTTGGAACGATTTTGGATCTTTTATTATTCAATAATAAATCCAATTTCTTTTTAAATTGCTTTAAATGATGAGAAATAGTTGTTTAAAAATAAAAATGATAAATTTAAATGTAAATATGTCAACATTATAATTAACGTTACGATATTAAAATTTTTAATTGAGACTATTGAATTATAATTACATGTATATTCATAAAACATAAAATCAGAAAAACAATGTAGCGTGTTCCGATATCGAACCGGAGCCGGCAGGAACAACGAGCAAACGCCGTACCAATTGAGCTGCGACCAATGCAGGCCTTTCGTTACAAAATATATATTTAAGTTGTGTTATAACATTTGACCATCCTGTTTCTCAAGAACTAAGGAGCGTTGTATAAAATCCGTTGAACCTGAGACTAAGGGGTCACTACCCTACAATATATATTAAAATAATCAAAATCTGTGATTACCTCTTCTTGTTAGAAAGACTCCGAGGGTTGGCATCCATCTCGACGTTTATGTTTCGTACAGGTAATCGACCGTAACTCATACTTAACCCCACTTACTTTTAAAATATATTTAATTAATGAAGATTAGCTTTACAATGCGTTATTTTAATTATATTTTCCTTATAAACTATAGATAAAAATCACTTGAAAATATCAAAATACTCAAAAATTGCTATAAGTGATAAGCATAATTTTTAGAATATCAATAAAATACAACAAGAAAACTACAGCTCTGGCCAGACCATATACCAGAGAATCTTTACAAATAGAATTTAAAAATAGTAGAATAATTTATCCATCAAGATCTTATTTGCCATCCGTCATCATCAGAGAACCAGTAGAGATTCTCTTACGCAATGAGAATGTTTGAAATCATTCACCATTCACGGAGCTCCGTAAAATTTGGAAATAAATGCTACACAGAAACATGAAACAATAATGCAAAGTAATTCAGTTCACAAATTTCCATCTTTAATATTTCAGTTAATTTCATTATCCTTGTTTTCGCGAGATTTTTGATTTTGTTTATTATTTTTCAATTTGATTTTTTGCGAAAATATTTTTTATAATTTTATTTTCTTGAGAATGTTGCCTTTTTTAAAAAAAATTATGTTTATCACTTATAGCAGTTATTGAGTATTTTGAAATATTTTCCTTGTTATGTTATATGGCTTGGACCCTTAAATTAATTTTTTATAATGAAATAATTCATCTTATTTCTCCATATAATGATTATAACATAAAGCAAAATCATGCATGGGACCTTGTTTATGAAGCACTTTATAATACTAATAAAATATTCTTAAAATATTATTTTATTCAGATGTTAAGAGATTATTTTATAAAAATTATTTACATTCAGTTACATGATATACCTAAATAAGCAGTTTGAAAAAGAAGTGCGTTGCTGTACATATCAGGTAAGGCATGCAAATTTTTTCCTTCACCCCTTCATATGATCATTAGAATTTTTGTCCATCACACTGAAAATTAGGTAAGATTGAAAACACATACCACAGCATATAAACAACTTTCAGCAATTATTTATCATGATGAAACTTTTAAACGAATTTTTGTGGATCTCTAAAAAATGTACGGTAAACGCCATGCGCTCAATAATCTATAGAAAACATGCTGTTGTGCATGGCAGGCATCCTTTATATATTCGTTATGTTTGAAGTATCATAACGTCATCAAACATTCTCTACTTTTATTTACCCATATATCATAACGTAATATAATTAGTTGTTTGTCACTCTAAACAAGCTAAAAGGCTACTAATTCTATATTCAGGGAGAAATCGGTTCATTTTCCATCCTAGTGATTCATATTAATTTCCTTACGTTTGATATAAAGTAACTTCAATAAAGTGAACCACAAGCTATGTTTCCCCACAGTGCGCAATAGGATGAAGCAATTTTGTACGTCCTTATAATCCTGTGAACTGTAAATCCTACTAGGATGGTTCAATAATTATTGTCCCGAGTGTGTATAAAATATTTGCACTGCGATTGTTATTGTGGAATATTGAAGCCTAATGTCTTAGTTACCTGTATGCTCAATTTCAGAACTGTAGCTGCTATATTAACATATTGTTTTTCGCTTTTGGTGTGGGAGGTCGCGACTAGTTTGAAAGGGATGTTTGGGAATGTGACGGTGAATGAGACGCGACTACAGTCGTTTTGACTCGATATCATATTGATATAGCCACGTCTCACCCACTGTCAGAAATCTATCACAGAACTGCTTCAGGTCTGGCACGATAAGCTCAAAACCAGCCTTCCCTCTCACCCCCACCCATTTTTAAGCTAGGTATACACACTCGGAAAATAATTTTTGAACCGCCCTCGTACATATTTTATACTCCTGAAAAGCACTTTGTTGTCCACCTCAGTAATTCATGTCCAGCTCATTATGTTAGAAATATGGTAACATTAATAAAATGCACGGCAAACAATTGTTTTCCTTAGACTATAATCTAATGAAACATTTTGTGTTTTGCGTAAAGAAACTATAACAAGAACGAAAAATCATGTGCCCAACATAGTTTATGTAACACTTTTCAACACATTCACAAAACTGTAACAAATCTTTAGAGTTTATAAAGGTGATGTTTGAATAAACAATTTATAAAATGCATTACGTTTTAAAAAACCCTTCTTCAATTACCACCAAAAGTTGGAAATTTCCCCATTTTTTTGTGCAGCTCTATGTAGGTTCTGTATATTTGTCTGCATGCATATTACATAGTATGCTAAAAATTAGTTTAATTAAATGTATAAGCACAGTTGAAAATTCTCATTCACCAATTTCAATCAATTCGAAATGTTTTTAGATCTCTTGTGTAGCCCTTTATATGATCCATATAATTCATACACACAAATTAATTTAGAAAGAAGTTAATATATAAGAAGTTAAATTCCAAAACGCGTACCGGCACTGTAAAAGCACTTCCAGCAATTATATTTCGTATTCAGTGCTGCCGCCAAATATATTTCTGTGTCCCTGTAAATGAACAACAGATTATATGCACTCCCGATTCTACATTAAGCGTCTAGTAGTACAACTAACTGATATATGTAAATTTTAATATGTTTCACATAATGTAATATTATTAAAATATACCTCAAATGATTTTTCCCCATTGGCCGTAATGTAACGCAGTTTTTTTACTATTCCTGTAAATAAACCGTAAACTCTACACTCTTCATTTTCAGGACCAGACATTCCATGCTAAACCCCAATAGCGTATGTCAATTTCGTGGTAATCGGACTACATTTGCGCAAGTTAGAGTACTGTCACACAGACAAACGGACTGATAAACCGAATTCATAAACCCTTTAAAACTATGTTGAAATGTATTAAAAATAGTAATTTTATACCGAGCATAGTGGTAAACCTCAATAACATATAAAAATTGAATTGCAATACAACCTTATTTACAAGAGTTAGAGCACGTACAAACGATGAATTGAATTCATAAACTCTTTTCTGCTATGATGGAAAGAGTTTAAACGGTTTCAGGACTCTTAAAATTGAAAAAAATAATGAATAAAATACAGTTTTCAACATTTAATATTTTAAAACGCATTTGATTTTAAGACACAATTTTCAATAAAATTGTTTCATTTTGTATTTAAAAAATTCCAAGATACGTAATTAGCATTTACAAGAGGGTCCAAACTGTGAGACATTTGACGACCAGAAAAATCGGCATAGCAGATTACGCGCAAGATTACAAATTACATTTTGCAACTAGAATGAAAATTTTGGTAGCTACTTATACTTCAGATTATAATAATTACTTTGAACTTAAATAAATTTGAATTTAAAGCATTTTTATATTTTTAATACACAGTTGTATTTAGCTAATGCAAAATTTAGAAAATTTCTACAGTATAATCGCCTAATATATATATATATATATATATATATATATATATATATTTTAAACAACAAAATGGAAATTTTAGGGTCTAACAGACTATCATGAAACATATATTTTGAAAATTTCATTAAAAAATATTCAGAAATTGTTGAGATGTTGTGCGCGTTATGCCCAAAAACGTCATTTGGAGAAAAATTACTTCAAAATTTCGGAAACGCCTCTTCAGCTGTTGAGCGGGTATAAAAGTCATAACTTCTGTTCTAATGGAAACTTCAAGGAAACAATTAAGGGTCCTGAGACCTCTTAACTCCTCAATTCTCGCTCCCATCAATATCACGGGCTGAGGTGTCGTTCGTTGTTTCTCGTGCCCGTCATATTTCCGGCTGGAGTTTTATTGCTGGAAAAAACTTCTAAAACCAGAAAATTTAACTGGCATTTCCGTGTGAAGTCTTTGAATATTGGCATTTGGGTTTGGTTTTTGGCGCTCATTGTGATGTTGGACTTTGTATTGCATGTTTCAAAATACAGTAGCCTCCCTCTTAACCGGCCTCCTATTAACCGGAACTCCGCTTTAACCGGCCGACTTTTTTCCCCAACATCAGACAAAATTCAGCGATCACGACTTCGGGAACACAGCTTACGTTTTCGAGTTGAAGTGCAATGGGAAGAAGGCAAAATTCAGAAAGGAGAACCCCAGTTTGGATACGCGTAGATCTTCACCAGTTTTGAAATCAGGGTGTTGTCCGGGGAGGGGAGACATACCACCCAGGAACAAGGAGATGTCCTTCCGGAAGATTTAAGATTTTGTGTTTTTAATGTTCAAAAGTGCAATCCCCCCCCCGTAACTCTGTAATTTCTGATTTATCTGCTAACTGTTTTGTACAGAAATTTAAAAAGCTTGAGGGATGCGAACAGATCACCGTAGAAGATGTATAAAGCTGCATACAGACGCGTGTTTTGCCATCCTTTCCAGTTTTCGCGGAAAATCTTTTATTCTTCACGGTTCTGCGGTTTATTCACAAAAGAATGAGGGGAATCAACAATGGGTCAGGAGATAAGGAGCTCGACTCTACTTGAAGGAAAGGTTGCAGGACATCAGTCCCTTTCCTTTTAAAGTCATTAAAAATCAAAGACACCGCCTGGCCACAACAAACGATGCCGACAGTGATAACAGTTAGAAAGATGGTGCGTTCGCAGCCTTAGAGTTTTTTGAGTTTGATAAAGAGGCCAAGCACAAAACATTATTTGACGAGGGTATAATTAGGACTGTAACTGACGTTGTTTAATACGAAGATGATCCTGATGATGATCCAGTTGAAGTTGACACTGCTCAAATTCCTTATACGGAAGGGGTAAAAGCATTAGAGTTGGCGCTACACTATGTTGAGCAGCGGCTAACAACTTCCTAGGTTAAAGTTATGGTGTTAAAGAGCTGGAGAGATTAAGCTGCAAAATGTCGATCATCTTGTCTTCAAAAGAAGAAGGTCACTGATTTTTTTGCGGTTGATTAACTTAAATATCATATATTTAGAACAATTTCAACTTCTTATAAAGGTGTTTGACACGATTTCCAACGATTTAATTTGTGTTAAATATTTTCCATTATTTCTTATGAGTGATAATTTTTCTTCCAATTCAGTTAATTATAACTAGCATTCATTTCACAAAATATAGAAATCATATAATTTTTTAAAGCTACACAAATTGAAAAACTAAATGCATCGTACGGGTTTAATTAAATTACGCAGATACTAATTTAATTTTTTTTTAGCTTCTCCGCTTTAACCGGTTTTTCTCTTAACCGGCTAACCCTCGGTCCCGTTTAGGCCGGTTAAGAGGGAGGCTACTGTATATCACACTCAAAAAAAATATTAATAATCAAAATTTAATGTATGTTATATTATTTCAAATATTATTTGTAAAAATTTGATTGCTGATGATAAATAAAGATCTAAGATGTGAAAAAAAGGTATTATTCGCATTAATTTGTATGGTGTAAAACAAATATTAAAACACGGAATTCTCGCATGATGGCTTTTCCATAAATGTGAATTTCTTCTATAAATTCTGTTTTTTTTCGCTTTAAAAAAATTGATTGCATATTTTATATAATAATCTTATAATTATTTAATTTCTGTAATAAAAAATTGGTACTTTTTTGATGGGTTTTCCAAAATATTAAGCGACCGTTAAGAGGTTAAAACACAGCTATAGTTTCAAGCGTAATTAAGTACGAGGGCTGTATTATAAGTACCTGGCCTTGACAAGAAAATGCATTTTTATGTCTAAAATGGGATTTATTTTTCAACATAATCTCCTTTTAGTTAGATACACTCAGCACAACGCTTTTCTATTTTTTGTATCCCCTCTAAAAAATACGATTTCTCTAACCCTTCAAAATAGGCATTTGCTTCAGCAATAACCTTATTGTTAGAGCCAATTTTTTTCCACCAAGCAATTTTTTCATATTTGGAAATAGAAAATAATCGCTAAGCGCTAAATCTGGCGAATATGGTCGATGCGGCAGCAGTTCGTATCCTAATTCATGGAATTTTGCCATTGCGACGGCACAGGTGTGCACGCGTGCATTGTCTTCATGAAAGGGAATTTTTTTCTTCGTCAAATGCGGATGTTTTTCTTCCATAACATGGTCGAAACGATCCAATAGCCTGGCATAATATTCTCCATTGATCGTTTTGCCTTTTTCAAGGTAATCGACGAGAATTATGCCGCGTGCATCCCAAAAAACTGTAGCCATGACTTTGTTTGCAGATAAAGTCGCCTTAAACTTTTTTGGCGCATGTTGTCCACGAAAAACACACTGTTTGGACTGTTCTTTAGTCTCTGGCGTACTGCTATGAATCCATGTTTCGTCAACTGTTATGAACCGACGCCAAAAATCATTTGGATTGTGCTTTAATGTCGCCAAACATTCTATTGTAATTGACACACGAGTGTGTTTAATGTCAATAGTGAGCAATCGCGGCACCCATCTTGCCGAAAGCTTTTTCATATCCAAATGAGCTGTTAAAATATTTTGCACCCATTCAGTTGAGATACCCACAGTCTCAGCAATCTTGCGTACTTTCACTCTTCGATCATTTATCACAATATCGTGGATTTTTCCGATCATTTCTGATGTCGCAACCTCAGTTGGATGACCTGGACGTTCTTCATCAAAAATGCTTGTACGGCAGCGTTTGAATTCAGCTGTCCAATATTTTATGGTTGATAACGAAGGTGCAGAGTCCCCATAAACTTTGCTGAGTTCCGCTTTAATCTCGTCATTAATTTTCTTTTTCAAAAACAGGTATTTTATCACTGCTCGATATTTAATATTTTCCATTGTTGAAATATCACCAAAGTTGCTGTATTGAAATGGCTACCACTCACAAACTAAACCACGTAGCGACTTCGCGATTAGCCAAGATTGTTGAAAAAGGTCACCATTGCAAAATAAATCATTTTTTAAGCTCTAGTAGCACCATCTCTGGCCGAGGCCAGGTACTTTTCATACTGCCCTCGTATATGCTGTCAACAACATTTGATAGAAGCTAATAGTAATTATTTTAAAACTTAAATCTTACTACTAAACTTCTGAAGATAAAAACAGTTCTGTAATGAAATATTCGATTCTTTGTTTTATATAGAAAATTAAAAATTAGAGTGATTTAACTAGGTAACTTTGTATGTGTATGTGGGTGACTATGTCTGTTTCTCTGAAAGATTCGATTGCAATCCATTGTATCGATACTATGTTTCATTATTTTTTTGCTTGGGCATTCATCCTTATTTTCAATTTCCAAGTTACATAAGGGAATCATATACACTGTAAAAAAACTCTGTAAAGTTAGTAAAGTTTTTCTAGGAAACTGGGATTCCAAGAATTCTTTATGTAACGACAACAACAAAAACTCCTGTAACAACGTCTGTTACAGGAATTTTTCTTGTTGCCGTTTCATAAAAAGTTCTAGGAATCTGTTTCCTAGAAAAACTTTAGTAACTTTACAGATTTTTTTACAGTGTACCTTATTGCAGCGATATTTTTGTTGTTGCCAGGATAACTACTCTCTTTTAGTATCAACTTATGATAAAAACTCATATTTACTAGTTCTCGTAATTATTGTAGAGTTCTTAAATTATTTTTAATAAATAAATAACGTTTACTTCCGTTTACTTTTCCTTTCAGATGTATATATTAATGATTAACTACTTATGTTTAAAAATAAACTAATTCTAATTAATTATTTAAATTTTAAAGATGAAATTTTAAAGAATTATTTAAATTTTAAAGAATTTTAATATGCGATATTTTTTTAGCACACAACTGATACACCAATTTATATTTTATTGAAAAGGTGGTATTCTTCCTTTTTTGTGCAAATATGTGTAATTGGTACATCATCAGAAATTGTTGTGATTTTTTATTTATCTTCTGTAAGGTTTTTAGTTTGTTTGTTTAGTCAATATCTACAATCATTCTTTCTTTAATGTTTTCACAAGCTATTTATAAATAATTCAAATGATTTATATATTATAAGGATAATATTTTAGATATTCTGTGTTTATAATGTCTTTCTTTATCTGAATGAATTTATTCAGAAACTGTATTAGAAAATACATAACTTTAAAAAAATTAAAAATTGGTTAAAAATATGTTTAATTAAAGTGCTTCAACTTTATATATCAGTTAGCATTTGTCTTTCCTTTTGTATAAATATTACTGCATATTATGTTTACTGAATGGAAATATATTATTATATTTTTACCATCTGGTTTTGTAAATAATTTACAAATCTCATGAAAAATTTGTTGTTTAAATGTAAATTTTTAATCTACTGAAGAGATTAAGGTATTAATAGAGGTACTATATAAACAGCATCTATTGATGAAATGCATATGGTATCACAGACACCGAATTAGTAACTAAAGTCAGTACAAAGCGATTTCTTCATTCAAAAAACATAAATATATGGCCTCTAATAATGTATGTATCTTAATTTGTTTATGTCAGCTTTATCGGTTCTAATTGGTAATTAGTTAATAAATCATTGTTCTGTTAGAACGCATTCGTAGAATGCTTGTTGAACTTACTTGTCGAGTCGCATTGGAATTATTTCTAGAACGCATTGCAACATTGGACGTATTCATAGAGAAAACATTGAACACATACAAATTGTTTCCATTTTTAATCATAATCTCCTCACACAGTGTTTAACCACAAGAGTTCAACAGGTCTCCATTTCGCCAAAAACGAAAATTTCATATTTGAAAAAGGATATTTCATACATCTCAAAAACATTGCAATAATTCAGTTTTTTGTTACTAATTAAGTAAATCTGAACGTAAGTTACACGGATTTTCTTTAAAATGCGTTTTTTAAAGAAAAAGCAAATTATCTTTTTATCTTTTTTATACAAATGAAATAAACAGAAAAAATGTGTTCACAAGTTAATACAGCAAACGAAAATAGCAACGTACCATCTCTTAAGTATTTTAACAACAATTTCTTTTCGAACCATTTTCAGAACCACACGAATAACTGTCATTAAGTTTAATTCCACATAATTCAATATTATTGTACGACTACATGCGTAATACAAACACAGTAAGATTTTAATAAAATGAATATTGAATAATATATTATATTAAAATATCCATAAGAGATATAGTTAATAATTATTACCACCCGTACTTGAGATAGATTCAAATATTCGTTCTTTTCTTTCATAAAAGCAATTCTCAATACATACATTTGCTTCAATAACATTAGCACAAAAAACAGTATTAGCCCAATTACCAGATAAATAAAAGCAATATATTCTTATTAGAATCCCAGAATTGTGTGGTCTGCCTTAATTGAACAAACAATCCGGACATGACATTCCTTAAGAATTATTTTCAGGATCATTAACTGTTACAGCACACTAATGAGATACAATTAGAATAAATTTTACTTCCGAGTTTCTGCTAAATTTGGATGAATTGCATTCAAATAAAAGCAGAAACTGTTAATTTTTAACTGTCTTTTTTACTCGTTTAGATCCAGGCTTGTTAAAAATTATTTTAGTAGTTTCTAATCATATATGTCTCACGCTATCTCAAAATTTTTATATTTTAATTAATAAAAATAGTCATTTGTAGTGAATGATTTTTTTTTTTTTTTTTTTTTTTTTTTTTTTTTTTTTTTTTTTTTTTTTCAAATGATAAAATTTAGCTTTTCATTAAAATAATTTGAATGTCTTCATTCTTTATCATATTACATTTTATCTGATTTTTTGTGTTTGCTCTCCAATAAGAATTATCTTTATAGTGCGCAATTTTTAGGTGCTAAATGGAAAAACCATATAGTGATAGAGTTTTTGATTTATTATTACATTTTATTTTTTCCATGGGATTTGATAATATATGCATTACTCCATTACAATACAATTATAGTTTCAAATATTTTACGGTTATGAATTTAGAAACAAAACGGATATTTGTATGTTTTAAAAATATTAAAAATGACTTCTTGCACTCTTTTTGATTTTTTATTTTTTTCTGCTTTGTTAAATCTTCTTCCCATGAACTAATGTAATTTTAAGCAGAGTATTACTTATTGGATAACATAACAGATCAATTTTGATGAATTTTGTGTCTTTTGACTAATGAAAAATATTCAGAATTATTCCAAATATAAATAAAATAAGCTTCACAGGAATTATTGATATTTACTTTATTTTATTACAGTAAAACTAAGATTTCAAATGAAAATCAAATTTCAAATTATTTTGCTTAAAAGGAGCAAAGGCCAACCTAGTGAAAGAAATTCCATGCCGGGACTCGAACCCGGGCCATAAGTATAGCGCACTGACGTTCTACCGACTAAACCACGTGGAACGATACCCACCTTGGACCTTCTCACTATTATTAATGTAAAACTAATATTTTAAATTTTCAAATAAATATTCGAAAAAGTATAACGATTTTCAAACATAATTTCTTGTCTTTTACAGATTTTTTATTACTCGAAGTATGAAAGTCATGGTTATCAGTAGTATGAAATATTCATATATATTTGAATCGGTAGCGCTCTTAATATATGTTCAAATATTATATGTCATTAAATTGTATAAAATATTAGGAAAAAATATATAAAATTAAGAAAGGATAGTTAATAAATATTCCACTTAAAGTAAACCGATTCTCGCTACGAAATCTTTAGACGAGTATAAAGGTGTATCTACACTAAAGATTTCATGTGTCCTTAGAATTAAAATTCCAGTGAGTTGAGATCCGGTTAGCGAGGAGGCCGTAACAGATCTACCACGTTCGATCTATCTTTCGTGATATGAGGCATTTAAGAAGATCCGTACCATGCTGAAAATATATGCTGTGCTCCATCGTACATAAACTACTTGCCTCTGTGGATGAGAAGTGGAACAGTCTGCAACAAACTGGAAAGAACTTGTTCCAAGGAGATACTATATGTTGCGACGGTCAAACGATCTGGCAAAATGGCCTACAACTTAATCAGCAAGGATACCAGATGTTCGCGGAAAATTTCTTTTCGTATGTGCAAGGGATAGTCCCGTCTTCGGGATCCTCGTCTAGACGTAATAATCTTGAAATCCTCATCAAACATCTTTTTGGTGAAACAGTATATCCAAACTATAATAATCTTGACATAATTTTTTCAAATTATATATTTGATTAATCAATATTATATATTTGATATTATTATATATTTATATTTGATATTATATATTATATATATATATATATATATATATATATATATATATATATATATACATATATATATATACATATATATATATATTATATATGATATTATATATTTGAATTATATATTTGATAATATCAAATTATATATTTTATTATATATTTGAATCGGTAGCGCTCTTAATATATGTTCAAATATTATATGTCATTAAATTGTATAAAATATTAGGAAAAAATATATAAAATTAAGAAAGGATAGTTAATAAATATTCCACTTAAAGTAAACCGATTCTCGCTACGAAATCTTTAGACGATTATAAAGGTTTATCTACACTAAAGATTTCATGTGTCCTTAGAATTAAAATTCCAGTGAGTTGAGATCCGGTTAGCGAGGAGGCCGTAACAGATCTACCACGTTCGATCTATCTTTCGTGATATGAGGCATTTAAGAAGATCCGTACCATGCTGAAAATATATGCTGTGCTCCATCGTACATAAACTACTTGCCTCTGTGGATGAGAAGTGGAACAGTCTGCAACAAACTGGAAAGAACTTGTTCCAAGGAGATACTATATGTTGCGACGGTCAAACGATCTGGCAAAATGGCCTACAACTTAATCAGCAAGGATACCAGATGTTCGCGGAAAATTTCTTTTCGTATGTGCAAGGGATAGTCCCGTCTGCGGGATCCTCGTCTAGACGTAATAATCTTGAAATCCTCATCAAACATCTTTTTGTTGAAACAGTATATCCAAACTATAATAATCTTGACATAATTTTTTCAAATTACTCTGATAAACCTTTTTCTAATGCCGAACTTCGCGCCACTCTTGGCAAATTCAAGGATAGCAAAGCTCCTGATGCTGACTCTATTGATTTCCGAATTCTCAAGCGTTCCTTTAACATATTCCCAGATATTTTTACTCAATGGGCCACTCTCTGTCTTTCATTCCATTATTTCCCTCTACCTTTGAGACAAGGTGAAGTAGTTTATTTCCTTAAGCAAGGGTAGACTCCCTCTGAAGCCAGTTCTTATCGTCCGATCTGCCTGCTTCCAGTGTTAGGTAAATTACTAGAAAAATTAATAGCTAAACGTCTTATTATTTTCCTCAAATCAAACAATTTATTAAGTAATAGGCAATTTGGGTTCAGAGAGGGCATATCATGCAAAAGAGCTCTTTCCGAAATCTTGACTTCCTGTGCTTTTAAAATTAGCGAAGGCAAATACACTTCCCTTGTCTCTCTTGATATTCAAGGAGCTTTTGATAAAGTTGAGTGGAGAGACATTCTCCTCTAACTTAGCGTTCTAAATTGTCCGGGTAATATTGCTGGAGTCATTCGTTCTTACCTCTCTGAGAAAATCATTCTTGTTAACTGGGGAGCGGGAATCTCTATCCACCCACATAAAAATGGTTGTCCTCAAGCTTCCTGCCTAGGTCCAATTCTTTGGCTCCTGATAGCTAATATAATCCTCTCAGAATTCGAAAAACTTGGATATTTGCTTTTTGCTTTCGCGGATGACTTCAGCTTTATTTTCTCTGGTTTTCGGAGTCTGGATTTGGAGTTGGAGGCTGGTTTTGCTCTTCCAATTTTTTTGTCAGCTGCTGTAATCACTGTATCTGCAACTTTCCACTAATAAATCCCAAGCCCTAACGTTGGCAAAACCTTATAAACTTTAAAGGAAACCCACCATCAGAATAAATGGCACTAGCGTCCATCATGTCTCTATCCTTAAATTGTTAGGATTGTGAATAGATGAGCACTTGAAATGGTTCTCTCATATTAATTACCTTAAACTCCAACTAGTAAAATTTTATCATAACTCAAAAAAATTAACCACTAAATCTTGGGGTATTAAAAGCCATATGCTAAAAATTTGGTACTCTACTATTGTTGAAAAAATTATCACCTATGGGGCATCTATTTGGGTGGGGGATCTGACAAAAGCAGCACCTTATAAATTAGTTTCTATACAAAGGATGTTTCTTTTGCAAATTTCTAGGGGATATAGAACCATTTCCAATTATGCTCTCAATATCTTGATAGGTATTCCTCCCATTTCCATTGCCATCAAATATGAGTTCACTAAAAGTAACATCATCCTTTTGATGAATGAAGCTATCTCACAGCATTATTTTCCACAAATGATAAATCAGTGTAAGACTCTTGGCTGGCAGTTTCATCCGGCAGATGAGACTCCCCACCTCCAAGTAAATCCGACTATTAATTCTTACTCTCCCATTCAAAATCTTATGGTCTTCACCAATGGCTCACGCACTGTTACAGGAGTAGGTGCAGCTTTCAGCGCTACTAAAGGGAGTGAAGTGACTCATGGATGGTCCTGCAGGCTGGATAACGATAATTCCATTTTCCAAGCCGAACTATTTGCCATCTTCAAAGCTTTAGAGTGGATTTCTCAACAAAACCAAAAATCTTTAATTCCAATTTTTTGCGATAGTCTTTCAAGCCTGCAGGCTATCTGTTTTTTTTTTTTTTTTTTTTTTTTTTTTTTAACTTAAAAAATTCCCAGGTTATTGAGATTAAATCACTTCTAAAATATCTTCTCTGGAAATCCTATTTAAACCACGTTTCAGCCCATAAGGATTTCCTGGGAAATGAAACGGCAGATATGTTGGCAAAGGAGGCAACTGCTAGACCATCAGTTGATTTTTCACTTCCAGTACCGCACTCGCACATCAAAAGACACCTTCGCGCTCATTTTAATAAACAATGGGAGGATTACTGGGACTACTCAGATAAGAGTAGATATAACTATGATCTTGTCCCAGCGGTATCTTTGGATCTTCTTCTGCTCACTCCATCCACTACAGCATTCCTTACCAGTCATGGTCCTTTTAAGGCATACCTCTTTAATTTCAAAAGAACCCTCTCTCCTCTATGTGAGTGCGGTGATGTTGCTGTTGCGTCTCATTATTTCTATAATTGTCCTTTAACAACTCGCTGGCATATCCGCCGTCCTCCTGTTCTTTCAGATGGTTGGCTAGTAAATATTTTATGGCGCTCGACTTTGCTCTCAAAGCTTAAAAACATCTTCAAATTCTTGTGTAACCTTTCAGTTTTACTCCATCACTGAGAGAGGGACTTGGATTCCCCCTTATTCAGTACCCAATGTCGTGTCGCAGTAACTTGTATAATATTGTCTAACTCTGGCTAATATTGCGTTATTTAAGGTCCTTATGTTTATTTCAAAAATTTTGCTAATGTAACATTTATTTATATCTTATATATACCACTCCACCCTCTGTCGCGCGTATTGGCGGGTTCAGAATCACCTGATTTTTTTTTTTTTTTTTTTTTTTTTTTTTTTTTTTTTTTTTTTTTTTTTTTTTTAAGACCTCAATAAAGGGGACCGGGAGGGACAATCTATGATCTACAGTCTCACTTCCTAGTATGAGCAGTCTCTCTCGGGCAGTAAAAGTAAAAAAAAAAGGATAGTCGCTTGGGGATTGCGGTCACACCAAAACGTGTTAATATCGTTGGTTGGATCTGTTGAATGTTACTTCATAACTAAATAATGCTAATGCGTGAAATCGTGGATAGTTATTCTTTATCACGAGCAATTACTGTACAAAGTCTGTCCGGCGGTGATAATAATCTTGGAGTAAACATTGCACCTTTTGCACGGTTTTGGGGTGTTTGGCTATCCTCGTGTAAAATATGTAATGCTACTTTCTGAGAAATACCTATTTCGTATGACGCTGCTCGCGTATTTGTGGAAGGATCTTCTGCAATTCTCGCCAACACTCACTTTTCCCTTCCTAGCGTTCGTTCAGTTCGAAGACGTTCTAAATTGCTGTTTAAGATGGCCAACGAACCGGTTTCTCGCAGTCGTCAATCCACAATGGCGAAGGTAGGATAGGATGACTTGGAATACGACAGGTTAGAAGACGATGCTCGTACGATCTTCGTGTTTCGCATCCATTTCCATTTGCTTCACTGTAAATGTGGTGTATACCTGCTAATTTCCCGTACGTGTGCTCCTTCATGTATTCCTTTACGAAACGTTTAGGACGATGTTATCAACGTTATAATTAAAGCGTTGATGTTGTGCTGTTTTGAAAAGACAATAATTGTCCCGACTGGCTTTCTACGGAACCTACTATGTTTCTTCTTCTCAACAAACATTTTCATACGGTTTCGTTAGTCACATTACGGTCATGTCAGCACACGAGGTCTATTAGACCGATACTTACTGGTTCAAGTGGATGGAGATACAGAACGACTACGATATTCCATGCCTACACCGGGATTTGAAGCCGGAACCTCTCGACTGAACGCAATGGTGATACTGACTAAGCCATCTTGCTTAGGAGATGTGCTACATAGGATGTACAAAATGAAGTCAGAGGATATGGCTTCTTCATGCTCATCGAGTTTCGACTCTTTTCTGCCTCTCAGGGTGGAATGCGAACCTATGTTCCGTGGTAATTATTGCTCGTCTGGATGGGTACTATCACCCCTCGTATTTTGTTAATAGAATTTAGACTCATTCTGCAATAAATCCGTTTATCATTCAAATAACTTGCGAACAATCTTATTTTATGCATAAGTAAAAGGTTATTCTCTATATGATGACGTATCTTAATGTCACCTAGGGATAAATTATGGAGTTACAATTGGTATCTCGAGAAGAAAAGCAATAAATAGCAGGAGAAAAACACTGAGAAAGATAAATATAATATCGGACCAGATATAATGCGTAACATAAATTACAGTATAGCCCAAAATAGCTGAAACTGATTTGCGTACTTTTGCGTATTCAAAATGCGCGTATTATTTAGAATTAAAAGGACTTAAGCAATGTCATTTATGAAATCAGTCTACACCGGATTGAAAATGATGTAAAAAGTATTTCTAATAATAATAAAAATAACAATTCAAATGTGTTTATCTGACATTTTTAACACTTTTCAACAAAGTTGAAAACACAGTTATTAATCCCTGTGTACACAGTTATT
This sequence comes from Maratus speciosus, assembly GCA_963932465.1. Taxonomy (NCBI): domain Eukaryota; kingdom Metazoa; phylum Arthropoda; class Arachnida; order Araneae; family Salticidae; genus Maratus; species Maratus speciosus. The sequence goes on from OZ010791.1 coordinate 493,417,420, forward strand.
AATCCCTGTGTACATGAAATGTTTTTGTACTAAATTTATGCGCTTGTTACTACAAATACTTTGAGCGCATAAAAAAATACTTGCGTTTAGTTACAGTAAATGACATGTTATGAAACAAAACTGCATTGTGTAACAAAACAGCAATTGGATAGACGATGCGTAGAAAAATTATTTTTTATTGAGAAATAATTTAACGGAAAAAACTAGAACTGTGCAACTATTGCTTACGCATGTTAAAGTGTCCAGGCGCTACACTCTACAGTTTTATTAGAGGCGAAATTTGGAAGGTATTGCAAACACTATATCAGATTGCGAAAGTAAAGTCAATTACAAAAATACACAATTCTGCGATTTAGTATCAAATTACGTTTTACAAATAAACTTAATTTATTATAAGACTTAAGTGTTAAGGTTTCGCTAGCTAATCAGTAGCTTAAAAAATCACTGAAACTTTTAGATTCGTCAAGTTGAAATCCACAAGGAAAACAGAGCTATATGGGACAATACCACAAAATACGAAAATATCAATCCGCACAATAAATTTTCTATTTAATGTTATATAATGCAATTTTCTTTTTTACATTCTAATAAAAAAAAAATTTTTAGAAGTATTTTCAAGAGATATTATATTAAAAACAGCACATAAAATAAAACGATTAAAAGACTTAAAATTTCAGATTTTCATTTTCCTGGCATGACACACTGTGATGTGTCCAAAGTAAACGGCTTGCTGCTATACTGTACAAATATCTTTTTCCCGTTTTTAGGTGCGTTCGTAATTATATAAATACGTAGCACCTATAGTCGTCGTTCAGTCCGTCTGTCTGTCCGTCCGTCTGTCCGTCCGTCTGTCTGTCCGTCCGCATATAACAGAGCAAAAACTACCCGACCGAATGATCTGAAATTTTTAATATATAATTGCTGCAAAATTTTGTCGAGCCATTTCCAATTTTATGAAAATCGGATGTATAGTTTAATTACAGGGACAGTCAAAAGTTTTCCGTTACATTACGGCCAATGGAAAAAAAATTATAGCAAATGCATTTTAATGATTTTACAGCCTTCCGAATGGTCTGAAATTTTTAATATATAATTGCTGCAAAATTTTGTCGAGCCATTTCAAATTTTATGAAAATCGAATGTATAGTTTAATTACAGGGACAGTCAAATGTTTTCCGTTACATTACGGGGAATGGGGAAAAAATTATTGTAAGTGCATTTTAATGATGTTACAGACTATGCACTTATGAAGCGCAAAAAAAATATACATTCAGTACAATATGGGGTGCAAAAAATAATTATAAAACTAGTTATAGTACGAACGCACCTCATTTGCCACGTTTGACGAGCAATTTCCAACTTGTTTAAATTAATAATTAATAATTATACCTTATATAACAGATATATGAGGAAAGTAACAAATTCTGTGTTTTACAAATAATTTTCCATAATTAAAATTTGATTGTCACTGAAAATGAATGTCATTTTACTGGCCTGCTCATTTTAGCTCTTTATAAGTTATACAAATGGCAGTGTAGAGTAGTACTTATTCTTGTTCTTGTCATAGTTCAAGTCAGAAGTAGTAAAACCATTGAAGCCAGCAAGATCTTTTAGATGTTTCTTTGAAAAGAATATCTTTAAAGGCTTTGTAAAAATTGAGTAGATTTTTATTATGTCATATTTTTTGGCTTTTGTAAATTACAAATAAAACTGAACATTACACTGAATTTGAGAAACTGAAGAGGAAACATGTTCCTTTAACCAAAATGAAAATGTTAGATCTACAAAAAAAAAACAAGAATGTGAAAAACATTTAGAATTAAATTGTCATAATCCTGGCGATTATTATATTGGCATTCATATGCCAAGAAAACGACATATATTTAAAATTACATAAAAATGAACTTCAGTTCTTCAAAATTGAACAATTTTACATATAAATTCCTTTATTCGGCTGTTCAACAAACATTTAAAAAATCCAAAGATTTGAAACGATTTAAATTTAAAAAATTTTTGTTTTCAAAATCTCACATTTTGTGACATTCACCCGCATAAGTAACAAAATAAACGGTCAAGTGCGAGTATTACTCGCGCACAGAGAGTTCCGGACAATAATATATGAATTAGTAAGCGTAGTATTAAAGAAATGTTTTGCTGAAAGAATACTAAGACTTTGTAAAAACTATACAGTGTAGGATTGGGTATAATTGCGTATAGCTGTATATACTAGAAAAGTATAAATGGATATACCATGAAAGTTCAAAGCGATAAGAAACCTAAATAATTTCAAATATAGTTATTCTGTATAACTCTTTTTTTTAATCTTATCCTAATCTGTTTAAAATGAACTTAATTCGGTGCTGACAATAAAAGTAGTGCATATTTAATTTTCATTTGGCATTTCATAAACCTAAATTCAGTGTAGTAATAATCTTTTCTTTTTACACTGTACATAAAGCAAAACCTTTGTTCAAAATTTAAACTAACTATTCTGTTAAGCGCGCTTCGAAAGGACGTCGCAAAGTTGAAACACCGCCTTGGTCCGTGCCGCGTTTTTCCATATAGGATTTAGTTAACCTTTAAAGACACTGTAGGTGTATTCAGAGATCCATTCAATACAAACTAGTCGCGAATCCCATAGTAATTATGTGATTAATTCTCATTAAATTAGTCTGTTTTAACAATTTGACGTTTATTGCTTTTATACTGCTACTGGTCATTGCATTACATAAGTGCATCCTTAAAATTTGTTATCTAGGCTTTATAAGCCGTTGGAGCAAAGAGTACGCCGTCCATGTCATTGTGTATGTCCAAACCGTCCCTGTCTTTAAGGGTTAATATCTCAGCTAATTACCAACGATTTTTTCCGAAATTCATGATCAACTTCGCTTTTATACTTCTGCTATGATAGGTACCACCAGCGCTGCTCAACACTATTGATGAATGCCCGTAAATCGAAATTTATGTGTAACGGAAAAAGGCGATTTTCTCAAAAACTACGTGACCTAGGGCAATCGCTATAATTTTCCTGCAAGTTTTAAATTAACGTCTAAATTAACGTCTAACCTCTAATTTTTTTTCATAATTTTAGTTTCAGTAGATTCGGAATAAGATGGGGTGGACATATTTTTTGCACTACATTTTCGACCATAACTTAGAAAATATAATACCTAAAATTAAATGAAATATATTTTTTGAGTTCAGCGTTACGAAAGCTTTCACACGATATACAAAGAAAATATTTTCTTTTCAAATAACTTAATTAGACCCTCTACATTTTCCTAAATATATTTATGAATATTTATTAACCTATAAATATGCGGGTCAGTAGTCTTTATTACTTCCCCCAATTCGAACTTTCCACGTTCCATAGTTTACGAGTAAATGGGCTGACAGGCAGACAGATAGACACAGGAGTGATCTTATAATGGTTCCTTTTTTACATTTTAAGTACGGAACCCTAAAAAGGTAAGTGCATAATAAATTTTGTATGCCGTAAATATAGGCCACTAACTCAAACTGGGGATTTTTAAAAGTGATTATAGAATATAATGCTTTACAAATAATGCTTAATTTTTTTATGTTTTAATTACTTTAATTCATAACTGTTTGCGCAGTTCGAATTTTTCGGAATGTAAAATATTTTATAAATTTTGAGAAAGTTCGTATATGTTAAAACATTCCCTATGTTAAAATATATGTGGTCCACAATTCAGTAACTTAATCATATTTAATACTTTTTTATTTTATAAAAGTTATTATTTTTGAACTAAGCGAAAAAGTGTCCCGGCTAATCCAGGGGCAATTGATATTGATTATGCTGCCAACCTTTTGCCAACTGAGCTATTATGGAAATCCTTCGGACATAGTTCACAGAGGCAACTTTGGATATTGTGCTGATAGTCTATTATTGCCGAAACGCTCGTGAAGGATTACTGTGGAGACACGAAATGTTTTTGGTTTCCGTCTGCTAATCTGTGTGCCTGTCTTTCTGTTAGTCTGTTAGGCTGTTAGGCTGTCTGTAACGCGATAACTGCCGAAAACAGCATCTGATTAACTCGAAATTAAGTGGGCATGTTAAGTGGGCACCCGGACATAGCTGTATAGTTTTTGGTTAAATATGGTTCATTCGTTCGGAAAATGTGGAACATTTTATTTAGCTTCATAATACTTTAGTATGGCAAGTCACACGATTTTTAAATTTCCATTTACTGAAAGAAAATAGCGCACTTTGTTAACGTATTATATGGTAAATTATAGATACTAACATTTCCAAATAAGTGTTTTAAATTATCCTTATTATTTTGAATTTTTGTCAATACATTTCTGAGTATTTTTAAATTACGTGTGTAATTTTTTGTGGAGATATACACATGTTTTTAATAATATAAAGCATTTTTAAATCAATTTACTTCTTTTAAATATGCATAATTCATTTTTTTTCGTTTCCATTTAACAGTTGCCTAGCAACTGTCCTTCACTTTAAAATATCGTAAATGTGGAAATATGTGTAGTTGTTTGAAGTCAAATCAACGTGAAAAGGGATGAATTAATGACTTTGTGTGTTTACATATAGATGGAATTTCACCCAGAAATGGAAACAGGCTATGTTTTATTTATCTTAATCAAATATTTTGCTTATAAATTCAAAAGTTTATTATTTTCATAAAGAATAAAGGCATATTTTTCAATATAATTTATCGTTGACAAGAAAATAACAACCCCGAATAATAATTACTTCTAAACAATTAATTTTCAATTTGAAGATTTTCACGTAAAAAAGGAAAATGAAATAAAAAATTTAGAATTAAAAAAAAAAAAAGATGAACATGGCGTCATGCTGGAAATAAAAAAAGAACTCATGTATTTCTTAATTTTACAAAATGAAAGGATTTGGGTAGTGCGGAAATCTGACGAATACGACGTCATTTATTAAAAACAAAGATATTAAATAAAATGGATTATGCTATTTAATTCTTATTATTGCTATCAATACTTCAAGATTTATCGTCTGTGCATGCATAAATATTTTATTTTTTATTTTTATTTTAAATTTAAATTTAAAAACACTTTTGAAATGCAAATAGATAGAAAATATGAAAATTATGCACCGCAAAATTATCCATGACAAAAATTACGCCATTATATCGTGAAATAAATATTTTATTCTTAAAAACTAAAAATTAACTAGATTGCCTGAAAAAATATTTTTGGACGAGTATTAATGCTTATAGCCGCCCCATTTCAGAAAATATAAATGAAAATTACTTTATTTTTTAAAAGAAAATTACATTTTCGTTTATAAAACGTAATCTTTTAATGGGATTGCGTCAAAATAAATTATTTTCTGTCCACCAGTATCCAAATTAAGATTTTAAGATTCGGAAACTCGAAGTATATATGAGAGACATGTTTGTAATTCAGGTTATTATTCGGGCAAGTTTATTAACAGGGTGTTGACCTCACATTTCTTTTAACTTTAAAACTGAAAAAAAAATATTTTGTTATTTTTTAAAATAACGTTTTTAAAATACTTTTGTTAAAGTTTTTTAGGATGCAATGAATTTGAATATATATATATATATAAATTTCACAATTACCACCTAAACTACTTGCGGTAGTAATATTTTCCGAGAGTTGATTCTTTATTTTACGAAAAAAGATTCGCCGTAGGTAGGTATATTAGGATAATGAAAAGCTTGTCCAAACTGTTGCGTATCCTTATAAATTAAAGTGTAAAAAAGAATCTAAAATATATGATAGCCATTAGCACAATAAGTAGAAAATTACAGATGTAAATTTAATTAGTCTACGGGGGGTTCTGTGGGTAGAGACTCCCTTGAAGAAATGTGCTTTATTAGTGCGCTAAGCCATCCATGAGAATTTGAGACTATCATTTTATAACAACGTGTTTAATTTAACGCTTCTAATGTCCGTAATCTTCAAAGTTTTTTTTTTTAATATTTTTATAAATATTTATGCAATTTGAAAACCTTAAACTGCCGTTTGTAGGAAGTTGAACACTACGCAAAGTGTGTTAAAAAAATTGACTTGCAGAGTTGACGTTGAGGCTCCTGATCAGAAGATTTACTACTTTTAAACCATACAGAAGAATTAATTACATGTCACGGATCCCCAAGTAAACGTCGGATACATAATAACAGTACGTTAATTCAACACAATTATTCTAATTGGTAAATAAATCATAAGAGTTGCATTTTTGATCTAATTGTAAATATACCCAAACATGGAGATAGTAAACCTTGTAAACCTTTTATTTTTTCGTAAACATATGTATCAGGATAGTAATAAAATAATATTTATTAAAAATTCGTGAAGTATCACGATTTACAATTTTTTCAAATATTAAATTAAAAGTAAAAGAAGTCGTATCGAAAAACATTGTTTTTCAGCGCACTGACTTTTTTTTCTATTTTTTTAGAACATTTAGATATTGTAATATAATATAGAACATATTTTGTCGCCTTTCTCATCGAAATTTTAAAATAACATTTAAATGTGCTATATGAGATCATAATTACAGGTTTATTCTACGAATATTTGATGCATTGCAGTTACATACATTATCTGGCTTCCGATATAAATCGATAATAATACTATTGTAGTTAAATTGCATGTTAATATGTGAGTATATAATAATAAAGTAAAGTGTGTGTATAATAATAAAGTAAAACATGAAAACATTAAAATGGCTATTTGAGTGATATATATATATATATATATATATATATATATATATATATATATATATATATATATATATAATAGATGGATATATGTATATAACTCTAACTGATATATTATTAAATTGCACTAAAATGCATTAAAATTCCTAAATAAACCTAGGTTTATGTTCTTGTTCAGCAGATGTAAACCATTTAAAATGAGGAATTAGAGAGGCAGTAATTATATATTTTGTATTATGTTTCAACAACAAAACATGTTAATAAAAATTCTGTTTTATTGAAATATTAAATCATTGTTAAAGGAGTGTGTTATTATTACTTTGCAATGAGAGGTAAAACGTTTTTCTTTAAAGGAAAATTTTCAGTCATATGGAAAAATATACCTCTAAATCATTTTGTGCAGAAAGTCAAATCCATTCTCGTTAAAAAAAAAAATACTTTTCCGAAATAAAGATTATACCTTTTATTTAAGGTAAAACTCTCCAACTTTTAAATAATACTAACAACATGTGAAAGAATTTTTGCTCTTTCATTCTGCTCAAACTATCAGTTCTGTAAAATAAATTGCAACTAAAATTAAAAACTAATTTTTCTCTTACAACAAAAATTGCAAAACACACACTCATTTTAAATTTAGAAAGGTTGTTTAGTTTCCTACAATTAAAAAAAAGGAAACACACATTTCATTAAATACCTCGACCTCAATTGTAAAAAAAAAAAAAAAAAAAATCCTGGTTAAACATATGTGCTTTAATGTTTCTACAATGTTTATATAAATAAAACTAATTTCATATCATAAGTCAACCTGCATTATTTTTTATCAAAAGGAATTAGAAATATATTTTTAAAATTGTTTTGTTAACTCTCAAGGCATTTTTTGGAGGCGGGGGGGGGGGGGTTGTCCTAAACAGTTTGTAAAATTGATAAATGTTTGTAATTTTTTTATATTTTTAAAAATCTGTATATGGTAAAATCTCAAAATAAGACCGACAAAATGGAGCTCTCGTTCAGTTAAATTGAACAACCGACTGAGCACATAATTTAGGAAAAAAAAAACACGTTTATTCTTAAATGAATAAAAACTTGAAATGTATGATAATAAAGAATCTTTTTGCCGCAAATATGTGCCATAAAAATGTCTACATTTCACAATACGTTTTCACTGGAGTGTTGATACTACATATTTACATTCAATAAATTTATTTATTCTTAAATTATTATAAATTAAAATTTCGTCCGACATTTTATGCTACCTATAATAATAAAAGAAATATCGTTGTACATTTGTGCGTGTGTGTGTTGACGATGGCTAGGAAAATCTACCGCATGTCAAAATTCTGAAAATTTAGATGAGGACAGATGTCCGAAAGCACATTGCACTGAATTCCGTAAAAAATAAAAAAAAGAAGAGAGAACAGAAAGAAGTAAAATATTCATGGTAGAACTGTGAGAGATATTACCTTATATCCAAAGATTAGTAAAGAAATAACCTATTAATTCGTAATAAAGTTAAAATAATTAAAAAATATATAGTATGAATCGTTAGCTACAAACAGCAAATTTTAAGTTCGAGGTAGGTTTTAGTGACAGACTGATAAAAATAAAATAATGAAAAAAATTAAAGGTTATGTAATTAAAACAAAAATTAAATTATACTAAACATTTTCATTTCTTCAAAAAATTTAAACTGTGAAAATACATTCCATACCCACTGAATTAATATCTTTAGTTAAACTGCGGCTAAAAAGCAAGCATAATGTGTTAAAAAAATTAACATTACTTATATTTATTAATTGTTAATGTCACAATGACAGCACCATCTCTACACTTATATGTATAGGAACCTTTTTCAGCAATACAATACAACAATTCATCATGTTCCAGTTCTTAACTGAGTTAAAAAACTGATTAAAAATCTAAATATTTTTCTAATGAAACTGCCAAGTTGCTCACCATCCAAATTTGACGGGTTTTGTTGGTGTAGTACCGTTTAAAGTGGAAGTCAGACTGAGTTGCGGATACTTATATCATAACAAAAATCCCTGAAAACAAGCAAATTCTTTACCATCCAATTTTAACCGGTATTTTAATAACCGTACAGTTTAAAAAGGTAAGTTAGACTGAGTTGCTGATACTTATGTCATAACAAAAATATCTGAAAGGAAGCAAGTTGTTTACCATCCAATTTTGACGGGAATTGTTAGGGTCGTATAGTTTAAAATGGAAGTCAGACTGAGTTGCTGATACTTACGTCATAACAAAGATATCAGAAAACAAGCAAGTCCCTTATCATCCAATTTTGACTGGTATTCTTAACGTCATACAGTTTAAAATCGAAGTCAGAATGCGTTGCCGATACCTATATCACAAAAAGATTTCTGAAAACAAACAAGTTTCTTACAATCCAATTTTGACGGGTATTGTTAATATCGTACGGTTTAAAATGGAAGTCAGATTGAGTTGCTGATACTTATCTCATAAAAAGATTTCTGAAAGCAAGCAAGATGATTACCATCCATTTTTGACGGGTATTGTTAAAGTCGTAAAGTTTAAAATGGAAGTCAGGATGCGTTGTCGATACTTATCTCATAAAAAGATTTCTGAAAGTAAGCAAGATGCTTGCCATCCACTTTTGACGGGTATTGGTAAAGTCATAAAATTTAAAATGGAAGTCAGAATGCGTTACCGATACTTGATCTCAGAAAAAAGCTATCTGCTGTAATATCGCTGCCTTCTTAAATGTACACATTAAACATGTATAGTTGCATTACCTGATTGCATATTTAGAAAAATCACGAACACAGTTTTTTATGGTTATCAATTTAATAAAATATTTTTTTTATTACTTCAACGATACCAATTTAAAGCTATATTTCACACTTCAAAGTTTTCTTGTTTGTACTTCAATCATACATCATTATATTACATCATTATAATCATATTTAATTAGCTAAGAAATATTATATCATAGAAAATTAATTTTTCTACGTCAGAACTCTTGATGAACTATTAATGTTCATAATTCGGGTAAAATAACTTAAAAAATGCGGATAACAACTCTTTGCCTTTATCGTCAATTCCTTAAGAGCAATCAATTTCCAGAAGAAAATAAATAGGTAGTATGTCTAAGAAACTTTGACATGTTTTTAAGATAAATTACAAACTTATATATTTAATTTGTGCAGTATAATATTAGTATTAAATTCGTAATTAAGTTGTCATTATCTCTGTATTATATATATAAACACACCAGGGTCTGCTTATCTTTAACGTTTTATTTGATTCTGAATTCTTATATAATGTTAATATAATGAATCGTATTTCGCAAGTAAGGGTCTTTTTGATAAATTAATCAATGTACAGAAATTTAAGGATTACTTATTAAATAATATATGGCGTATGGAAAAATTGTGTTATGTCTACACTATCTATATTATAAAGGACAAACATATCTGTGCGTAACGCATACGTCATTCTGCGAATGGCAACACTTTGCAATTTGAAATAAAATTTCGGTTTTGCAATTTTCGCTACTGCAAATTTTTAAACTTCTAAACATCCCACGTTTTAAATGTTTACACCGTCGTATACAGAAAAATATGCACTTTTAAATGCAATTTGTTTGAAAGCTGTATCTTAATTTATTTTTGAGATATTAATTTTTTTATAGTTTTTTAATACCAATTTTCTAATCGTGGCAACTGAAGTACTTCGTTTCTATTAAAAGTGGTTTAGTTATCTTTATTTATTATATTCTTACTGATGCCATTTTCTGATTACAATTAAAAATATATTTTTTTTAAAATATTGAACAGAAAATGACGTTACGCTTTAAAAAAGACACAATTTCCCTGATGATGCTGTTATATTTCACTATTTTTTCATTTCGCTGATATTGAGTTTGAGACAATAGGCAAAATATTTCAGCGACTAAAAATGACGTTATATTTAAAAGAAACAATAATTTTATTTGATAAAACAAGATATTTCCTCATGAATACGTCTAAAAGTTATAAATTTCTGGAATTTTTACGCGCAGGTACAGCGAGAGACCTCAAATCAAGAGTGAGAATTTTAACATGGGAAGTTGTAATAGTTGACAAACGTGACTTCAAGCTTGAAAATATATTTATTAATAACCTATTGCGCATTAAAATGTTTATAAATGGTTAATATTGATGTGAAACGTAGAAAATGACTTGATTTGTTTAGATTTAAAGGGGGGGGGGAATCCTATGATTATGTCAAGGAGAAATCATTTTTGCTGATTTTTTCATTCCGTAATACCAAGCATCAATTGATAACTTAATCAAAATTACTTATCTTGATTAAATGTTACTGATTACGTATATGAATAAAGTTTAATTTTTCAATAATTTTAACAGTTGAAGTTTATGAAAAAAAGTATTTTGTTAATCTTAGGTCAAAATATGTCTTTGGAGAGTTAAATTAACAAGTGTAAGATTGATTTTTTTTGTAATTATTGTTGTCTATGTATTATAATTTTGATGCAACATTTCCTTTGTAAACATTTTCTTTCGTCGAAATTCGACGGGTTACACCTCGTATATATAAAATCCTAATGAAGCGGGTTTAGGAAACGGATATATGAATCGACTGATTAAACAACTGATTATTTTTCAAGCGATTTCTACTAAAATATGGAATACTTTGCGATTAAATTAACACCAAAAATCAGCATTGATCCGCAGATCTCAAAATTGGTATTAGAATTTTTAAATTCGAATTAGTTTTCGAAATATTAATATTTTTTTTCTAATTTTATATACATTTTTCTAATGATGGCAACGCAAATTTTAATCAAACAGGTATTTTCTTTTTCATATTTCAGAAAAGGTTGACATGGTAACCTGGCTATTGTTGTTTATTTGCTAATAAATGTTTCTTTACTTCTATTTATTTTATAAATTATATAAATTATTTTGATCTATAATTATTAATTATTTTTTTTTATTTCCTTTAGAAAATAATAGAAAATAATTAAAACATACGGTACTACTTTGTTATTCCGTCGACCAATTTCGCCAAATTATATAAATCGCCAAAACTCTCTCCAAATTATACAAATTGACATAATTTTTATTTTAAATAACGAAAGAACAAATAAATTAGTATAACATTAATAAATATACAAATAAAAGTCACTTGATGACGTAAAGACGCGTAACTTGCTTAAAGTCAAGTGAATGTGATTTGTATACGATCAACCATTATTGACATTTAATCTTATAGTTTGGCGATAGATTTTTGGTCGACGGGATAACTGAGTAACACCAAAAATGCATATGTAACTGGTATTTGAAAACGATGTTTTCACCAAATTTTCGTAAAAAAGAAAAAAAAAATCACGCCAAACCTGCTGTGCGTATATGACATCTAGCCAAATATTACCACTCGAAAAAAAAATGCTAACTGGCGAGTTGAAAAAAAGCTATTGGCGAGATTTGCATCCGGCTAGTGTAACAGTACCAAGAATTTTTTGCAACCATGGCAAATTTTATGTAGTTTTATTCTAAAAATTTTTTTAGGTTTTTAAATCAAAATGGAAAACTTACGGTCCCATATTGCCGCGATTTCTTTTTCTGACGCCAATGTCATATACGGAACGGGCGCTTAACTGGCGCACAAATATCGTTATTTTGCTTGATATGGTAAGCCGGATGTTGTTGTTTATGCTGTTGATGCGTTTCCAAAATTGGCATCGTTAAAAAATCGCGCCGATATGGGACGTATGTGGCATATGTGCCAAACTTTTATATGAACGGCAAAGGGATCACACCGTATTTATTTATGGCAGCTGATGACTTGAACTATTATAATATAGATGAAATGATGGCGATAGAATAATATTTGGCGACTTATCACCTGTGCCTGGCTAACATTAAAGTACCAAAAAGGCACCTAGAGTATAAAAAGCGAAGTGATTCGCCTGGAACTCTTGATGATAGTCACATGACTTAGGCTATTGTTATAGAGATTGTTTTAAAATACCGGGAGACAAAGACTCTGTATACTTAATATATTTTATTTTAGCTTCTTTTCAAATGTTTAACTGATACTCTTTAATCAAAAACGAAAACAACCATTGGATGTTTTAACAGCAACTGATTCGCCTTTAAATTTGTGCAATCAAAAGGGATTGAGTGGAAATCCGTTTACAGGGAGATCTGCACAGCTTTTTTCAGTATAATTCAATCTTCTCTAATATTTTTAACACCCATCAGATTAGCGTGTTTTTAGATTCTGCGGTGTCTGAACGGGGGTTGGCGAGCGTAGCTTGCAGGGGGCAGAGCTTCCTAGTTAACTTAATACAATTTCCCCATGTTTTGCTACAAAAATAGGTAACACACACACACACAAAAACTTGGATACGTTGCCTTTTCTCTTCTAACATCCCGCACAAAAATTAAATCAGATATAGTTATTTTCAGATAAAGATGTAACATTAGCACATAATTTAACACGTTTATTTTGATATTTTTATGAAAACATGTCTAATTATTGCCAAATTTTACAATATCATATGACATACATAGATATTCTATTCGGCACAAAAAACATTCTGTAAAAATTTTAATAATAATTAAATAAAAGGTATCGAAAAACTAATTGCATATATATATTTACATAAGTAAGTAAATATATATCTATATAAATTTAAAAGCTTCGTTAAAAACGCCAGAATAATCAAACATTCAACAGACTAGTTTTGGTAGCGTTTAGCGTATCGTCCTCAGTACAAAGAATAACGGAAACTTGCTCATTTATATAGAGGAGAAGCGGATTAAACTGAAAAGTTCATTAACCAATGGCGAAACAGGAAAATACGGTACCAGCCAATGGGAGAATAGTATAGGTAATGCCATCAGAAATATGAAAAGAAAAATGGTAGTAATTAAGCAAAAGAGAAATTTATGAAATATTTCCAGCAATCTGATAAAAGGGGAATAGCGAATTTACTATTAACAATACTGTCATAATTTTTGTAGATATGAAATGCTTCAAGAAAATTAAGTCGGTGTACAGAAGTGGGTTTAGAGGTGATTTTGGCTGAATTAAAATGAAAAGAATGGTTCATTTCCCAGCAATGTTTAACAATCGTAGATTTATTGGTTTCCTATTTTTGAATATATTGTTGGTGTTCTTTAATACGAAATTTTATACCCCGTTTGGTCTAATATAGGAAAGACCGCACTGGTAATTAATACTATAAATACCCCATGAGCTGTATAACTCAATAGGATGTTTGACTTTCAAGAGGGTAAGCTTATTCTGAGGGGTAAAAATTATTCTGAAGTCATGCTGTCTAAGAATTTTGGCAATAGGAAAGAAATCTAAGAAGATGCTACTACTGGAAAGAGAAGAGTATTGATTTGAGTTATAGAGACGTGGTTGTTGTAGTTTACGTAAAGCAGCATCGGTAATAAAAGGGTTGTAACCTCTGTCAATCGCAATGGCTCTAAGACATTGAATTTCACTATTACGTTAGCGAGGATCAGAACAAAGATGTATGGCACGATTTATGAAAGTAAAAATGGCTGCAATTTTCTGGCTGGGAGGGTGACAAGAGCGAGCATGGGGGGGTGGGGGTAGACAAACTGCACATCTTTTGCGATAGGCCGATGTAGAGAAGGCGTCAACAGTACGCGTTCTTTGCACTAAAGTCGGTACGCTAAACTCTGCCGAAATTAGTCTGATGAATGTTTGCTTATTCTGGCGTTTTTAACGTTGCTTTTAAATTTATACAATTCTGCGCCAAGTAGCATCTTAATTATTAAATATATATGTAATCATTTTTTCGATTATCAAGAGCCAGTTTCGATATTTGTTTACTGACTTAGCACTTTAAAGAGAACTGCACTTTTTGGTCCTTGTATGAAGAAAGCATTGTAATTGAAATTTTCTTCGACTCGCGGTTTTCGACGGATTTCCACATTTTAGAGGTCAAAGACCTCTAAAGACATGATTATACAAAATATCATTGCGTGCATCCTTGAGTACTGTTCGTTTTCGAAAACCGCGCCCGGCACTCTGAGACGATTCTACTATCCAAAATGGTGTTAATGCTGAGATGGATATTTTCCGAAGTTCCACTTGTACGATGTCGCTGAGATTGATACTCAGCCAAACGCAGCTAAGCAGCTTCCGATTATCCCTATCTATATTATAAAGGACAAACATATCTGTGCGTAACGCATACGTCATTTTGCGAATGGCAACACTTTGAAATTTGAAATAAAATTTTGGTTTTGCAATTTTCTTTACTGCAAATTTTTAAACTTCTAAACATCGCACATTTTAAATTTTTTCACCGTCGCATAAGGTAAAAATGCTCTTTTAAATGCAATTTGTTTGAAAACTGTATCTCAATTATTTTTTGAGATATTAATTTTTTTGTAGTTTTTAATACCATTTTTCTTATCCTGGCAACAAAAGTACCTAATTTCTATTGAAAGTCGTTAAAAGTAAACGGAAAATAGGAGATACTATATATTTTTGTTGCCATTTCCTCATAAAACCTGAAAAAAAAGTTAAAATTAAAATATGGGCTATGTCAAGAATATTGACTGTTATTCCGTGATTATGACGTCATATGCACACTTTTCTATAGACGAAGTTTAAGACTGGGTTGTAACAGTAGATTGCTTTAGCGGATGCAAATGACGTCATTTTATAAAAAAGCGTGCATTTTAATTCTTAAACCTGAATTATGTTTTGTAGAAGTGCGTCATTTTCACAGCCCAGCTGCTTTGAATTTCTTCACAGGTGAAAATGCTTCACTTTTGAAAATAATGTAATCGAAAGCACACACTGATAAACGCAATGTTTTACGAAAATGTAGAGTGTCTTTATAAAAGAGAGGTGACATGCAAATAATAGCGATTTATATTACAGAAATTGATGATTCTCGCCTGGATGGATTTGCTTCGCCGAGTTAGACAAGCAAATAAATAATTCGTGGTTTAAAATAATATCGTGTTCCTGAAGATTTTATCGAAAAATCTGTCGATTAATAAAATTTTCATGCGGACACATTCTACTATAATTTTATCAAAATAGCATAATTTGTTTAATTTAATTTTTCTTATTTTTATATAATCTATATATTTAAAACACAAGTGTGTTTTTTAGTCATCTGCCCTGATCTTTCTGCTGAACCAATTTTACTAATATATACATTTTAAAACTGAAATCTCTTCCTTTGTAGATGTGATCGCACTATCTGTTGTTTTTTTAAACATCCCCACTTTTATATTTTAATTTTAAAAGCATTTTACGAAATTTCTTCAAAATGATGAAAATTAGATAGCTTTCATTGCTGCAGACAAGAGAGAAATAATGAGGTATTTTAAACTTTATTCATGCTATTTTCAGATAAAAATTCAAAGATGTTGATAAAAATTGTTGTATAGGGTTTATTGGCGCAAAATCGCATTAAGAGCAGAATATTATATTAGGAGCATAATAACGGAAAATGACATACTGCTTTTGAAAACACGCATTTTTCCTCATAAATTTTCTATAGTGATTTTCCTTCTGCATGTGTACTGATACTAAGTTTCAGACACTAGGCGAAATGCTTATTTAAGTGAAAATGAAGTCATATTTAAAAGAAAACGATCATTTTCTTAGATAAAACTGAGCCTTTTAACACAAATGCGTCTAAAAACCATAAATTACGGAAATTTTTACTCTCCAAAATTGAGATTAGAATCTCAAATAAAGAGTGTTTCTGTTCACATAAAAGATGTTGCTGGCAACCTTGACTTCAAGTTTTGAGTTAAAATGATTTTTAAATGATCAAACAATATACAATTTTTTAAAAAAAATGATGAATATGGATATGAGAAGTGCGTATGCAAATTTTGAGAAGGTGAAAATTGCTGTTTTCATTCCGGAAATTCAAACAAGCATAAGAACCTCAATTGATAACCACATCCTAATAACTGATCTTTATTATATTTTACTGATTATGTATCTATATTATAAAAAAACAAAAGTATCTGTGCGAATCGCTGACGTCATTTTGCGAATGGCAATACTTCACGATCAAATTTCGGTCTTGAAATTTTCGCTACTGCATTTTTTCAATTTTCTGACCATCCTACATTTTCAATTTTTATCGCATAGGGAAATAAATGTACTTTCAAATGCAATTTGTTTAAAAACTGTATTCATTGACTGGTGTATTATATTTTCTAAAATAATTTTTAAGCATGATTTTTTAAAAAGTTTATCTTATCTAAAATATATATTATCTTAAAGTTTATCTTAAAGTTTTAAAGTTTATCTTATCACGTGCCGGTTTCAATACATAAAATAATAAACATTTTGCACATAAAGCAACAAACATTTTTCAGCATTTGTTTCTGACTACTTTTGCATAATGAAATTAATACTTCCTTTATAAGCAAATAAAAGAATAATATTAAAAAAATTACCAAACTAACATATTTTTGAAAGACAAATTAACTAAATTAATACTTCTTTTATAAACCAATAAAAGAGTAATATTGAAAAAACACAAATCAACATATTTGTAATTGTACAATTTAAATTTTTAGATCACCAAATAGGATAAATGGAATTTGTTTGCAAAGTTCATCTCAGTTTATTGATTGTCTATGGTTTTAAAAACAATTTTAAAGCATGAAAATTTTTTTAATTTATCTATATCGCGCGAAGCTCGATTACGAAAGATTATTCCGTTTGCCCTTAAAACAAAATAAAGAGTTCATCATTTTCTTACGGCTCATTTCCATTAAAAAACCTTCCCTATGAATAAATAAATAAAATAACATAAATAAAACACAAATTTACCAGACATGTATAAGCTCTGAAATTATCAGAATATGAGAGGATGCCATAAGTAGTATAATCTTGGCAAATAACTTTTAGCATGCGGCTAAATAAGAAAATATCGCTTTTGATAAATTTCAAAAATGTATTTGATTGTGTAATTCGTATTTTCCATATGAAAAATGCTTTTTTAATGTAAGTGGTCAATCTAAAATAATTATTGCATATAAAAAAATTGTTAGTTTTCAAAAAAAAAAAAAAAAAAAAAAAAAAAAAAATGTTTCCACATATATTTTTTAACCCGGGAACCCCGGGTACGATCCCCTAGTTTTGATAAAATCAAAACATACCTGACGCATGCTCAAAAGCGCGGAGGGTTCCTCTTTCCGAAAACAAACAGTATTAGTGCCCGCGTCGTATCATCGAAAGGTGCATAAAGCTATACATAGAATTGAACCAAATTTCATATGAATGTTTTTGACTAAAGCTAGCAGGTCTCACTTGAATTTGGAATTCCCCCGCTGTAGGGGGAGCTGTAATAGCTATTTTTGTGCCATTTTTAATATTGTATAATCGAAAAGGGTACTAAGTTATGTATAGAATTGAATAAAACATTGTATGTACGTTTTTGACTAAGGACTTCGGGTCCGAAGTAAAAATGGAGATTTTCGACTGAAAGTGTGGCGCTACGATAGTGATTATACTCGATTTTTCGTAGTTCTGTTGTACATCGGCAATTCATGCGGCGATAGACGATTTGTATCCAGCTAAAACGGCGGTTCTAAATTAGTTGATGTAAAACAGTATATAAAAAAATATATATTGATTTTATAAATATTGTGATCTAGATTATCTCGTTGTTAACTCGATTAGCAAAATCAAGCAGAAACTTAATAGAGAGCAAGACGGAAAGGAAAGTACCTGTAGCAATGAAGTTTTAACGTATGTAACACCTTTTTGAAATATGAATACGCATGAGAAAGAAGAAAGTTTTTGGATTGGCACATCCGACTAGCCTATGCAATGTAATGCTTTTACGGCGTATTTGACTACTATTACATAACTATTAATAATTGAAAACTATTACCATTTAGGAGAATCTCATTAAATTAAAAGAAAAATATTTCTAAATTATCGTATAAAAAAACATGTAAAAATTTAAGGGATTATTTGTATTCGTAAAGTGTTTTTAATGTATTGCCACATAAAGATTTTTTAATCTACTGACAATACTTCAAAACATGTTCTATTTCGGTTAGACAGATTTAATTAAAAATTACTGTTAAACATGAAATAAACAACTAAAATTATATTCTTTGGTTTCTAAAACAAAATTAATTTACAAGGTTTTTATTCGCATTTATTAAAAATTTTAAAGCTTTATCCCTAACCATTTTTATAATAATGATATGAAAAAAATAAGAGGGATTTTTAAAAGAAAAACAAGACATTAAAAAAATGTGTAAACATAATTTTAAATTTCAGATAATGTAAAAGAATTTAAATACAAGGTGTCCATAATTAAACGACCCTACTTTAAAGTTGTCTACAGACGAAACTATTGGTCAGAAAGTTGTGAAATTTTGTGACAGACATAATAAAGAAATGGCAATTTTTTTGAGCGAAAAAAATAGTACAAAATTTCACCACCAGAGGGCGTTTTAAATGAACTACACTTTTTTTAAAAGTTTTTACGGTTTATTTTTTCTGTTTAAATAAGACAAATGTACAGACCACCCCCTGAAAAAAAAATAAAGCGTAAAAAACTTACAAAAATTATTGACGTTCGAATTAAACGAACCCTACAAACTCGGCAGCCGCCGTTTTTTTCTCAGAGCTCAGGCCTAGTATTCAGTGGGCGGTGGCTAAATGTGTAATTTATTAAAAACGCCCTCTGATGGAGAAATTTTGAACTAATTTTTTTCCCTCAAACAAATTCCCATTCCTCCACTATGTCAGTCAGAAAATTTCACAACCTTTTGACCAATAGTTTCGTCTGTAGATAACTTTAAAGTAGGGTTGTTTAATTATGGATAATTATACTAGTCCCTGTATATGCATTTATGTACACTTTACGATTCGGTAATCCGATTACGTATCTTAAAATGTAATAAATTATAACAATTGTTTCATTAACAGTAACTTTTTAAATCAGTTTTTAACTAACATTGGTGTATTGTATTTTATAAAAATAGCACAAAACTTTGACACACAAAGTTATAATTGTTCGTATCAGGTCGTATGAAAACATCGTATGTAAAGTTTACTATTTGTATAATAATAAACAATGTTTATATATCCCGTTCAACAACAATTTTTATGAAATAAGAAACACACACAAAAAAAAATCAAATAACAGTAAAACGTTAGATTTTAAACAATTTATTATAATGGATGTAAACAGGTCTGGTCACTTGTAAATTATTTCTATTTTTTTCTTGATAATTTGCGAATGATTCGGTATGCAGAAGTGGCATCATCTTCAAATTTTATATTTAAACTATTCTACTTAGTTTAAGCTTTATACTAGAAATAAAATAGTTGTAAGTAATCCGAGAACAATTAATTTTGCTTCATTGATAATTAATTATCTTTAATGACCATGTTCAAATAAAACGTACATTAAATAAATCCTTTTAAGTGAAAAAGTGAGCATATTTAATTAAATCTACTGTTTATTTATGACACTTTTGTTCCTTCAGGGCTTACAACCATAGTTAATTAATGTTTAAATAATGTCAAAAAGTTTGATATTATCGTTATATGTTGCATTAGAAATTTAATAAATTATTCAAACTAGTAGTTTTTTCTCGATTTTTGATCTTTGCTAAAAAACATTTTTTACATTTGACGATAATATTTTTAAGGTTTGTAATTAATCAAGTAACAAAATTTTTATTTGTATTCCTTAACCATTTCAAGGCATCATAAAAACTCATTTTAACTGAGAAAAAAAGATATTTTTAAGATTTTTGTATTGCTCAATGCTAATAAAACTTAGAGCATTTTTTCATTCATTTCGTTATTCTAATTTTATTTTTTAAATGTTCACAAATTCAAGACACAAATAGAACTGGAAGAGAAATATTAAAAACTAATTACGTAATGCAGACAGTTTATGAAACTCCAAAAATAATGTCAGCAAAAATTTCTAAATTTACTTTGAATTTTATAACTACTTTTTTTTTTTTTTTAGGAACACTATAATAGTTTTAATTAGTCATTTCAATAATAAAAAAATTCCTTTAATTTCAGTGTTTAATTGTTAACAAATTTAATAAACCATTGTACTTAAAAATGTGTACATTGAATTAAATCTACTTTTATTTATAGTATTTTTGTTACTTTAGCGGGTTTTTTTTCGTTAAATATTTCTAAAAGATATCACAGTATTATCACTGTATGCTATATTACAAACAGGGTTGTAATTCAAACCGGAGAAAACATGTTTTAACCAGGAGAGGGAATAAAATTGATTTTAAACATATAAAACTGATTCAAAAAATTTAATCTATCAAAATTTGTTAAAACTTTATTAAATTTCTTAAGCTTTCATAAATTGCTGAAACGGTATATTTATGTGTATATAATGTATATTTATTATATATTTTTAATAGTAATTAATATTTTAATAATTACGAAATTTAGCTGAAATTTGCTTGCTTCGTGTAATAGTATTTCATAAATAAATCTTATTTTTTTTAAGTTTAACTACAGTATTACGAAATTTGTACGGCAAAAACTAAAAACAAAACAAATATTGTGAATTTTTTTAGGTTTCGTAATAAATCTGGTGAAAGGTAGTACAAACTTTTCATCAGTAGAAAAAATATTTTCAAAGTTCGATTTTTTCCAGAAATTAATCCTGCCCTATTAATTCTATGAAATTTTCTCAGTTCAATACAGCAACACTTATTACTTATAATCATTTTTGGAATTTAATTGAAATAAAAAACATGTTTTTTTAATGTGATTTATGTACGATTACCAGTGATTCTCCATTTAATTAATGACGAAATGTCCAGCATTGAAAGTAAGCCGGCAACCTGGCAGCATCTAGAAAGTGACTGGCGTATCATTTTGAAGGTTTCAGATGTCTCATCTATGAGGCACAATTCAATACAGCAACACTTATTACTTATAATCATTTTTGGAATTCTAATTGAAATAAAAAACATATTTTTTTAATGTGACTTATGTATGATCACCAGTGATTTCCCATTTAATTTATGACGAAATGTCCAGCATTCAAACTAAACCGGCATCCTGACTGCATCTATAAAGTGACTGGCGTATCATTTTGAAGGTTCCAGATGTCTCATCTATGAGACACAATTCAGTAATGCAACACTTATTACTTATAATCATTTTTGGAATTTAATTGAAATAAAAAACATGTTTTGTTAATGTGATTTATGTACGATTACCAGTGATTCTCCATTTAATTAATGACGAAATGTCCAGCATTGAAAGTAAGCCGGCAACCTGGCAGCATCTAGAAAGTGACTGGCGTATCATTTTGAAGGTTTCAGATGTCTCATCTATGAGGCACAATTCAATACAGCAACACTTATTACTTATAATCATTTTTGGAATTCTAATTGAAATAAAAAACATATTTTTTTAATGTGACTTATGTATGATCACCAGTGATTTCCCATTTAATTTATGACGAAATGTCCAGCATTCAAACTAAACCGGCATCCTGACTGCATCTATAAAGTGACTGGCGTATCATTTTGAAGGTTCCAGATGTCTCATCTATGAGACACAATTCAGTAATGCAACACTTATTACTTATAATCATTTTTGGAATTTAATTGAAATAAAAAACATGTTTTGTTAATGTGATTTATGTATGATTACCAGTGATTGCCCATTTAACTAATGACGAAATGTCCAGCTTTCAAACTAAGCCGGCAATCTGGCAGCATCTAGAAAGTGACTGGCGTACCATTTTGAAGGTTCCAGATGTCTCATCTATGAGACACCAATTGCTGATGAGGACCTTGCAGGACTTTCAGCCGTTGCCGAAAGTGATCATGAAGCACTGGGAATCTGCGAAAAGTTACGCTACCCATTTGCTAGATGTTGCCAGTGGCACATTTCAGAACTTACTGTGCTTGTTAAGTCAATAAATGCTCATTTTCATTTTCTCCGTTGTTCTTGTTTTCCGCCAAAACTTTTCATTTCCGACCCCACATTGCTATATCAAAACTGCTTCTATATGTTTACTTTACCTACCTCCCTACAGTTTAGCACATGAATTCGGGGACACCCGTATATAATTGTTAAATTGTAAAAATAATAACAAAAGTTTTTAAATTGTTTGTGAACGTTAACCTTGCAAAACTGGTTTCGCTACGATTTGGAAGTTCGTGTTACATATTTTTGATTCTTCATTTCCTTTTATTCTGCTTATTTGCCTGTACCTCGATTATACCTCAAAGAAAAAAAAAATAAAAAAGTTACAAAATCAAACTGCATTAAATTTGATTAGATATTTTATAACAAAGTTGAAAAATAAAATTAAAGATTTTTCATTATTTTTTCCGGTACAGATTGTACGGAATTTAATTTATCATTTATAAAAAAAAATATATATATTTAATTTTGTCAACTTTATCAAAGTTATGATGGTAAAACTGCTCAAATATGTGTTTTACGATTTTCGAGTTTAAAGTGCTGCCTTCGTAGGTATCCCAATTTGACAATTCATCGTTTATGACTGTAATTTTATTCATTTTCCTATCGAACAAACTACACTACATTCTTACACTCTAAATAAAAGTTATCTTTACCATATAATACTGGCAGCCCATCTGGCAGTATTATACCGTAAATTTAACAATAGCAAATAGTATATATGCAGTTGTATAACGTAAAGCAGTAATAGACGGCTTAATACAGTTATAAGACGGATTACTACTGATTATTTACGGTTTATTATTGTTAACCCTTTGCACTCCGTCGTCTCTTACGTAAATTTTATTCGGTCGGCATTAGTTTTTAAAAAGAAATTTATTTCAAGTACACAATTTCAAAAATGCTCTGATTAAATAAAGAAAACTTTATTTTCCTTTATTAGTAGTGCCAAAAACAAGGTTTGCAACGAAACATGATGTCGCCGTAGAGGCGACAACGGAGTGCAAAGTGTTAAGTTTACTGGAAAATTAACATTTTTTTTTGTCTTTGTAAAGGTTAGAACATTATCAAAATAAAAATAATGATAAATCCCATCTTTTCGTCATTTGCAAACTTTCTTGTACCATTAAAATAGAATACCTGTAGTTTTAGATTGTCGAGTAATAAGGATATAATTTTCTATGTATATTTAAAACTGAAGGTAACTATTTACTTAAAGAAATGTTCGTAAAAATACTACAAAATTACTGTGACAAAATTGCGCCAGTTTTGTGAACGCATGTTTTTATTTATCAAATGGGATGACTTATACAGCAGAGTGAAATAGTTTACAAGAATGATACAAAGCAAATTTTTGTCTTCTATTATACTTCTATTTATTATTTTAGATCAAATACTACAATATATAACAATGCCTTAGAGAAATATTTTTTACAAATGCATTCTATATTTTTCAGAAATTCATTTCTTCTCTGTTTTCCTGTTCAAATAAGAGAGCAATTTAAATTCTAGAAATATGAAAGAAAAGTTTCACATGTATTTTAAAAAAAATCATATCATATGTTATTAATAATCTCTTTATTTGTTAAGAAAAATATTTGCTACTGAACATTTGTTTGTATAGAAAGAATTAGTCTACAAACGGAAACCAAAATAGCCAAAATAAAAAGCGCATTACGTATGTGGAAGCTTTCAAAATTTCAATTTTAGAAAAATATATACTCAAAGAGAATTTTGGAAATATTTACTTAACCATATTTATTTGAAAGAGTGCCATAGATACACATTAGAAAAAAAAATAGTTATCGAAAAAAGATAGCTCACGTTACCAAATCAGCAAGAAACTTCGAGATAAGTATTAGAGATAAAAATACATTTCAAATGACAAAGTAATTAATACTTCATGATTCTTTTATTAAAATGCTAAAATGAATATAAACTTAGGATAATTATTTAGAGTTTTTTATTTTATAAGAAAACATTATTTTTATACTTTTATAAAAGCAGACAAAGTAAATATCATGACTTTTATCGTTGTGTTAAATGTAAAAATATCCATTTTTATAGGTCTTTTAAATACTATTCCGTTTATTTTGTCGCATGTCGTACTTCACTGTATAAAACGCACCTAAACTTTCAGATTTAACTTTTCTATTTTTTTGGTATATTTGCCGTATTATCTCTTATTAACAAATAAATTCCAGAGAGATACATAGCAAACACAATAATATTATTGTTGGTGTTATTTATAACTGCTGATTGTCTGCAAAAGGGATATAGAGAATGCCCTCCATGGTGGTCTTTCTAAGGGAACCTAACCCATTTTTACGCAAGGAAATCGAAGATTCGAAGGAAACTCCAGAAAACTCCGATCGATTAGGCCGACGGGCGTAATTGGGATAGAACCCAGAACCTCCCGTCTAATAGCTTTGAGAGAAGCCACTGGTGGGGCTAAAATCTCGGCCACTGGTGGGACTAAAATATATTGTAAAAGTGTAATTATTACTTTTTATTTTCTGTCTAATGATAACTGTATAAAACGCACATAATCTGACCAACCATTTTCATCTTAATCAACACTGTATCTGTATGAAGCTCAATTAAGATTTCAGATTTCAATTTTCTACTTTTTGTGATATTTGCCGTATAACGCCCAGATTCTCATTAGCAAAGAAAATACCAATGAATGCATAGAAAAGGCAATATAGAGATTATTGTAAAAAGGTAATTATTACTTTTTAATTTTCATGTAATCAAAATCGAAAATGATTTTTTAGTAAACAAATAGAATTTCAATAAAATTTGAAATCTCATTTCTTATAATGATTTTTTAATTTTTGTAATTGGCGTATGAGGCCCATCTGTAACCTTGTATCAATTTTCATGTAGGGTAAAGTGGGTATAGATGCCGCGATGGCACAGATGCCGCAGAGATTGTGTGGTCGACACTAGCGCTCCCTAGACCATCTTAAGAAATTCGTAATGTTTCTTTGGGCTGTGTCTGTTTCCACCGCTTGATTGTCAGTATTTACATATTTGTGTTAATTTTTATGCTTCGAATCTGCATGGTAAGTTGCTAAAATTAATCTAAAATGTTTTATCACATATTTTAAACCAAATAATATATCCTCATCCTAAAATTGATTTCAACTGTAGACTGGATCTTCGTAGAATGCATACATGTGCTTGTCTTTCTCTCGCGTCGCTCACATGACACAAAATGGTGCCGCGGCCTTTTTAACCGCAACTATGGGACAGATGCTGCATCGAAATTGTGGTACAGATGCCGCAAAATATATATATATATTTTTCGGTTGAATAAATTCATCACTGCGATTTAAGTAGAACATGGATTTAAATGAACGGATATTATTACATTATGTTACTTACCAAAATATTCTGAGAACCAATGTTGGTTCACAAATGTGAATAATGAAAACGTAAGCCTTTTATAGTTCTCGGCATCTAAACTGTTAAACAAAATATTTCCTATTCTAATGGTCAAAAGACCTAAGTAAAAGAAAGCAAAAGGATGCAAATGTTACAAGCACAGAGTTTATAAAGGAGAATTAACTAAAAAGCAAAAGAAACTAGAAATCAACAAATAACGACAACTTGGAGGAAATAAAATGTGTAAAAAAAGCAAGGGAAAGATAATCTTGAAAACACCTTACTTGAGGAAGGAACTGAAATTATCTTACGATAATTACGAAATTGTTACTCTTATGGATTCTGATGGTAGTATTGCATTGAGATTTGCTGAATCTCAATGTGCTGAGTGTCTGGAGTCTTATCATGAAACAATGTCTAAAGCGGACAGGATTCGGTGCATCGAATTCAATCGGTGGCTGCATGAGAAATGCTCATTTTACTTTTGAAATGAGAAGTGTGGCGCGAATGGAAATTCAAAATCAAAGAATAAGAAGAAATTCCAAAAATAAGCAGACTAGGGCCTAAATAGAATAGAACTAATACTTACATTAAGAGAAAACTGCAATGTTCGCATGGCTGTAAACCAGTGATTTATATATATTTTTAATTATGCTGTCTTTTGTTTCCAGTAATTGTTATCCATTCATGTAAATTCAAATGTTTTTCTTTTCATTTCCTTTTTTTTCTTAAGTTTTATTTTTTGAGCTTACACTTTTGCATTTTCGTTAAACTTTTCCCAATTTAGTGATATATATATATAATTTTTGTAAGTTTACTGTTATTTATTTTCATTTTAAGTATTTTGAGAAAATAAAAATGTGATTTGGTTGAAAAAAAAAACAAGAAAAAAACAGTCTAGCCTTTTTTTTTTTTTGTGCGGTATCTCTCCCACACCCCATGCAGCATCTGACCCAGCAAATAAAGAATCATGTTAAAAAATGACTTTGGGGAAAATAATTATGCGTACTTTATTAAAAGGGTTTTAAATTGTTTAACATGCAAATTATATACTAAAGAATTTGATTAATGATTTCTGGTATTTAGTTTGTTGTTTTTTGCTTTATTGTACACTTTAGAAGCAGAAAAGTAAAACTGCGGCATCTGTCCCCATTTTACCCTATCAAAAGTACGCGTGTTATACACCAGAAGGTATCGTCATAACAATTATACAATGTGTCTCAACTTATAATATAAAAATAGATATTTTTTAGAAGAATAAATGCAAGAATAATTCGAATTACACACAAAATTAATTACAAGAATATATGTAAAAAAAGATTATTACAAACGCAGTTTAGCTATACTATCAGAAAAACAAGTATTTTTACGTTAAATTATTCCTCATTGTCCGTACTCCTAGAACACATGTTTTATCCGTAAATTCTTCCAGAAAGTCTGAAATAGAAAAAAAAAATTCGTTCATTCCCTGCACTTTTGCGTATTGTCTCCATTAGTACTAAAATTATAATTTATTTAAAAAATGAAAAAGAATAAAAATCTCTAAATTAAGATTTATGATTTACAGCATCGAATTTAAAATTAAATAACTATTAATTTTCTTTTTCATTTAAAAGTATTCAGAATTTATTTATTTTTAATTAAAAAAATGTTCGCATTTAAAATGTAATCTAAACATTTAAAATATATATTTTTAATTGAAATGAAACTATTAAAAGGGGAAAATTATATTTGCTCAAAAAAATAAAATAAAATAAACTTCGAATAAAAATATAATATTCATATTTTACATATAAAAATCTGATTAAACATATTTGTAGTTCTGCTTTTTATATTATATTAATACTGAAGTGTTAAAACCTGAGCCACAATCTCATAACAGCGAAATTAACTTCTAAATTCCTAGCTTTCTTAGTCTTCGTATTAGTAAAGCCATCCACAACTGTAGAAAACATGATATATATGATTTACACTAATCCGCTGCCAAACAGCTGCTAGCATCAATGTTAAAATGTGCATCTCATAGCGGTAAGGTAGACGGTTCGACTTCAACATCAAGCGACATCTCTTTTTTGAATCCGAACTTTCTTTAATTGGCGCTTCTTTTCCCTCCTGTAACGGAGAAAAAGAAACGGATATTCTTCAAATAACGGAAATATACAGGCAGCGCCTCTACCAGTAACAGTTCCATGTTTTGAAGAAAGAATTTCTGAAGGTGAATATTTTGTTATTTTTGGTTAATTGTAATATATGTTATGAATTTTTTTATAGAATTAAGCACTATCATATTTATATTTCAAGGTTTGAGTGGAGAATCGATTTAAAAACGTTTTGTCAAGAAGGCTGATTTATTCATCGCAAGCTTGCTTGAAAAATAAAAATCTTCAGCTGCCGGTTGAAATAAAGGTGAGGTAGAAAACAATGCGAACCCCTTAGATCGGGAGGAAGCTGCACAGACAATAACCTCATCGATTTCACGCAGAAATTCTAGAACTAGTTAAAAATAGATTCGTATATTAAAAGGCAATCGTCTACCAAATCATATCTTGGTAAAAAATACCTGAATACTATATTTTAACAGTTGACTCGTAGGTTTACCATTGTGTTTTCCTGCACCCAGTCCTCCATGTTTTCAAACTTTTGGGCGCAGGTTGACACAATGGTACACGTACGAGTCAACCGTTAAAATGGGTTTTTCACGTGTTTTCCAATAAGATATGACTTAGCAGACCAATTGAGTTTTAATATGCGAATCGAGATGTATCAAATTCTGGAATTTCAACCGTGAACTCGATGAGGTGACTGTCTGTGTTTCCGCCTCGTAATCCATCTGTGAAATCTTATTTCTGAAGTACAGTAACAGGTGCTCTACTCGGATAGACTTCCTCCACCTAGTAGACGTGAAAGGGAAGCTATCTGTCTCTCAATAGTTGTTATTGAATGCATATGCATGCATAGATTTTTTTTTCTTACTGAGAATCGCTGCAATACCTGACTGAATTCAAATGAGGCATGACTGTTTGCCCGCGGTTAGTTGAAGTTCCCTGACCTTATATATAAAAAAAATATATATTGAGGTTTATCCAATTTGCACATTCTCAGTCATTATGGAAATGTACGGTAACATAGTGGGCGCAGATCAAGGACAAACACAGTAATATAAAAAAGTAGAAAATACCAGTATTTTATAACTAAAAACTTATAAACTTACACTATCACGTGATTAAGTAAGGTTCAACCCTTTGAAACCTGACCTTCACAATTGTGTAGGTGATCGTAAAGAAAACGAAAACATTTTCCTATTTTTGTGCGATTTGAAGTGGAGTCTACACCCGCAGAATTGCGTGGATCCCCCGTATACATAGCCTGACATGGGATACTTTTTAAATATTTTTTTCAACAATATATGATCCTACTAATTAGGGGAAACAACCAAAATTTAAATTTTTACCAAAAATCTTCCGGTCTTAAAGGGTTGTATAAGTTAAGTAATTAATAATTAAGAAAATTCTGGGCTGTGTTTTTCTTTGGTACGTCGCAACCCTGGAAAACGACGTTAAGGTAGCATGTTAAAAGTTGCATCAAGTGAAAAGTGGTTAAAAGAAAAAGTTGAAATAGGGATAGATTGAAATTGAAGCGTGTAGTGTTCCGAAAGAAAGCAATAAATACCCAGATAACATACGATATAGTAACAATTATTTACAGGAAGTTTTACAAGGAAAACTCTCAACTTTTTTTTTTCTCGTCCGTCAATCCTTATCCATCAGTTTTGTGTTCCGCTTACTATTCTTCACCGAAGACATGATCTTACCGTCTTTCCAGTACGCTATTTTAATGCCTGTACTTTCATACCACATAAGTTTTGCTGATTCAGTCACCGAAACTGCAGCTAAACTCTCATCAACATTCATGCATCTTTAATCCCGTCACTGACAAAACCGAGTTAATACGTTCAATAAGCTCCGGGTTTCACTGCAATACAAGCAATATTTAAAGTAATATAATTTTATTGATATAATATATTTTAATACATTGAACAATGATTCCAAATACTGCATTATTAGTATTTTTATTTTACAAAATGTTGAAAGCTATTTTAGCACTTAAAACAAATTGAAGAGAAAACAACATTACAATTTAGCCCTTTTCCAAGACTGTCAGAGGATTAAAGGTCTCTCAGGTCTGCCATTTCAGCGTCTGTCACACAGCAGCGATTTATCAGTGCAATAAACGTTTTTGTTAATATTCCTTTATAAATATGAAAATCCTAATAAAACATAAAAAATCAGAGAACACTCAAAAGAAAGATATTGATACCATTAATGTGTATAATTTCAAAAGGTATGTATGAAAATACAATTGCTTTTTCATAATGACCGTTACAATTTTGTGGAGCATGAATATACAATCCTACATTGTTTTCTTGATATTATTTTCATGTTACGCATCTGGAATATAAATATGTAAAGTTATAATAAGTGCTACACATCTTGATTAAAAATCTTTTATAAAATTATAGACATTTTCAGGACATGTATTTGTGTCTACAGAAAACTGTAAATTTCATAAACTTTTTACCTTATGCCGGTTGCATATTTCAGACATGTATATCGCGTAGACGATTACAGCTTCTACGCCAATCAGCGATCGATACCGATGTCAAAACGCTCATCTAGTTATTCCGCCCACTGTCAAATAGAAGCGTCTTCCTTTGGCTTCACAACAAAAAAAATTGTCAAATCTCCTGTCTGTTTATTTTTGTTAGGTTGTTTTTAAATTTAAAGGATGCAAAGTGGATGTTATTCTTGAAAATAGCAATTTTTTTCTGCATCGATTCCCGTTTAAAGTAGTAAAATGTAGTTTTGTTTCTAAAAATGTATTTGTTTTAAGAACTTCAATTTGAAAAATTTACTTGATTTTACAAAAACACTTTTCCAAAAAATATTCTTTTCTATTTCTTATACGACTAATAAATTATTCTTCTAACTATCTTTAATTATTTACTTTTTGATAAGAGATTTAATATTTTTAAACAAAACATTGTTTTTTTTTTTTAAAGAAATTGCGAAAAGCAATTTTTTTTTTTCCTTTAACAAAGATTAAAATTAGAATTATATTATTATTCTATTAATCTCATTCGAATATTTCTAAAATTTATTTAAATAACTTATTAGAATGATATATAAGTCAAGCATGCGATCAAGCATGCTTAATATAATAGGACCATACATCGACTTAAACAAAATTTAAAAACTAATTCCAACATAAGTATAATTTCTAATTAATATAAATAAAATGCAAAATCATTCTGAAATTAAAAAAAAAAAAAAAAAAAACTTTTACTTTCATGGTGACCAATGTAAATAATAAACACATACGATCGAGCGTCCCCGTGCTCACTGTCAGTCAAACTGTGTGTGTGTGTATGTGAACGCGATGATGACGCTTGCTGATTGACTTGGAATCTCTAATCGTATTAGCGATATACGTTTCTCAATTATGCTGCCCTGTTTAAAGTTTTATGGACTCTCTATATAAAAAACATCATTAAAAGCACCAAAACACTTTATTATTTCTTCTTGCAAACTAGTTTCAGTAGCTTTAGCGTACCATCATCAGTGCAAAATATGATCTGATTATCATATTTTACACTGCTGATGGTACGCTATGGCTACTAAAACTAGTTCGCAAGAAGAAATAAAGTGTTTTGGTGCTTTGAACGTTGTTTTTTATTTATATAGTAATGCGCCAAGTAATTTCTGGTAGTATTATGAACTTTATTACGAACTGCCATTTTTAGATGCGTTTGTAATTATATAAATACGTAACACCTATAGTCGTCGTTCGGTCTGTTTGTCTGTCTGTCCGTCCGCATATAACAAAGCAAAAACTACCCAACCGAATGGTCCGAAATTTTAAATATATTATTGTTGCAAAATTGTGTCGAGTCGTTAAAATTTTCTGAAAATCGGATGTATAGTTTAATTACAGGGACAGACAAAAATTTTCCGTTACATTACGGCCAACGTGAAAAAAATTATTGCAAGTGCATTTTAATGACGTTACAGAATTTTGAACAGAATGAAATTGATGTGCACCTATGAAGTGAATTAAAATATACAGTCAATACAATATGCGTTGCAAAAAATGTTTATAAAACTAGTTATAATGCGAAGGCACCTCATTTGCCACGTTTGAAGAGCAATTTACAAATTATTTTTACACATCATTTATATATATACTAGTGCAAATGCCCGTCCTAGGACGGTGTGTAAAAATTGTGTTTTTTTATTTAAAATTTGAAAAACTGATAAAAAATAATTCACAATATGGAAGCGTTTAGATGAGCAAAGTTCGGCTAGTTTATGTTCTAATAAACACACAATTAGCATTTACAATATTTCTGGGTAAACCAGGTTTTCCGGCTAATATACTATAACAAAATTAAGATTTCTTAATAAAACAAAAATTTAACAAATATGCAAGAAAACTGCGTAATTAAAACAGTCTGCTGTAACTATTGAAATAATACTATTTTTTTTAATAACAAATTGAATTTGTATTTTTATCGTTTACCCCCCTTCCTCCCCGCACTCCAATTTTTTTTATATGCACATTGATTAATAGATATCTCGGGTTGAAACCCATCCGAAAGAACGAAGGGGGAGTATTGTTAAAGTGTTTTTCACGCCTATTGGTGTTTTTCTTCTGTTTTCCTGCTGCTGACGTCACGCAGCAGGGGTGGAACAGCTTCAAGTGAGGTCATTTATGTCGTCTCCTTTAATCTTCATAGCTCCATGGTTTAAATTTTTTTGTTAATGAATCACAAAAGAAATGATTCTCTGCCACAGCTTCTTATTTACGTTTTACAACTCGCTACAAGTGCGCTTCGTTTGTTTTCTGAAATGGCTTCGTAAATCATTGAAATTTTGTTAGTCTTGAATATTTTATAGAAAATTATTTTGAACAGAAGGGATTTCAGGTAGAAAAGATTTGTATTTAGGCTGATAAGTTTTCTCATTTACATTTCAAATCAAAATTAAGCCTAACGTGGCTACATCTTATCGGAGACTGGTAAGATTGATGGGTTTGCCCCGAATGCGTTACACTGCTTTTATTATATAGAGATATTTTTAAATGCACCTATTTCAGAACTTTTACGTTATTTTAATATTTGAGACCTAAAACGCATCGTTTCATATAAATGCCAAGATATTCCGAATAGAAACAAATGCGAGGTCTGTCTGATTAGTATCAGACATTAATTTGTTTCTGCGCGCAACTGTGATTCTAAGCGTTTGAAACTTTGCACATTCGAAGGAATCAGCTTAATATGCATGCTTGAAATCTGACCACGAATTCCAATGAACCAGACTACTGGCTACCGAGTGAGGTGCTCTCATATGTGTTCGTCGGATTTTGATTTCTCCCAAGATGACAGAACGGGATGAAGAAATGTACTGCATCAATATTTGTCAAAGCTTGATGATTCTCAAAGAGAAACAATTCGTAAGATTTATCTGGTGTCGTAAGATTCATCAATTCTCCAGTAGATTCATTGCACCTGTTTCAGACTTTCTTGACAAGACGTGGAATTCGTGCCATTCGCCAGCTTCCATATTCTTTAGACATAGCTCCTTCCGATTTCTAGATGTTTCCGAAATTGAAGGCGCCATTGAATGGATCCCGTTTTGAGAGTAGAGGTGAGATATGCAGAATGCGAGGGCGGAGTTGAACAAAAAACCTTTCCAAAAGTATTTTCGACAGTGGGAGGAATAATGATCTACATGTGAGGAGCTGAAAGGGGCCTACCTTGAAGGGGAGTAGGGTACCAATCCCGTCAGTTAACTCATATATTTTTTTGCTAAAGAACATCGGATATTTTTCAGACAGGTCACGTACATACTCATAATCGAAAGTTTCTTTACACTTATATTTTACACAAGCATTTATTTGGCCATATAATACAAATATTTAAAACAAAAAAATTATCATAAATTAATTTGAGCGTTATGCGCTGCGTACAAAAGTAAAAGCTTACATATTAAGCATAAGAAATAAGATTTCTATACTAATGAAGAAGAGAAGATGTCATAATTTGAATGAACCAGATTCCAAACAAATTTGTGAAAATCCAAACGCGGGGTTTGGAATTAGTGTATATCCTCATTTTGTATTTCCTTATTTTATTTATGTTTGTATTAGTTATTGTACTTTTATTGATCTACGTATTCTATTGCTACCTTATGAAGATTTCTTTGTAAAAAAAGGATGTGCTCGTAATACGGTGTAAATACACAAAAATAGAAACATTGCGTCTCAAAACGTTGGTGGGCGTTATGTTCCAGAGCGCGGTAAAATCCGAAGTATATGGTATGTGTTAAACTAAAAATATTTGAGTAATATTGAAATTTTAATGAATAAAATGAAAAGATTGCAAATGAATGATGCATAATATTATAAAAGTCTCTTAAATGAACGTTTTTATTTCATTGATTTTACGCTACGAAATTTATATAAAGAGCATAAACGTATCATCTTATAATATTTTATGTAGTAATATTAAACTAATATGTCACGTGTATTATATAAACTTTCTAGCAAACTTTCTTCAACTAAATAAATCAAACCCTTTATATTAAATCTTTAATAAAATGAATGTCATTTTCAGAAAATAATTTTTTGTTTCGACAGAAATCTGATTTTCATAAAATTCTGACAATGTCTGTTTAAATTAAGTTCGTTATTATTAATAAGTAGCTTTCATTACAAAAAGCTTCCTATTGCAGCCGTTCGGAGGAAAGCGATTTCAAAAAATTTTGGTATATTTTCATTGATCATGATCCCCAGACCCCGATACCACCCTCCGTTCAAAAGTTGATATATATATATATATATATATATATATACATATATGATATTTGTCACACTGTAACTCTCGTATTTATGAACCGATTTAGATGTAATTCGGTGTGTACATAGTACCTACCAATGTCTCGACCGAGTTCGTTGGCCAGCTCAATCCGCCATTTTGAAACAAAATGGCGGCCATTTAAATTTTTTTTTAATTTGAAATTTGAAATGTTGTACCAAAAAATTGAAAAAGGAAAAATATTTTTTCTTATGCGTGTGACCTTTATACAAAGATTCCGGAGCACTTTTTGTTTCGTCTATATCTTAAAAAATGGCTGAGTTATAGCACTTTGAATTTCTAGCATGGCTGACATTTTGAAATGTCCTGATTTTTGTCACGCGATAACAGGCGTATTTATAAACCGATATGGATGTACCTTCGTGTGTACATAGTACATACAAATGTCTCGACCGAGTTCGTTGGTCAGCTTCATCCGCCATCTTGTTTCAAAATGGCGGCCATTTAAATAAATTTAAAATTTAAAATAAGGTACCAAAAATTGCAAAATGAAAAAGATTTTTTTCTCATGTGTTTGACCTTAATACAAAGATTCCGGAACAGTTTTTGTTTCGTCTATATCTAAAAAATGGCTTAGTTATAGCATTTTGAATTTCTATTCTGGCTGACATTTTGAAACGACCAGATTTTTGTCATGCGATAACAGGCGTATTTATTAACCGATTTGGATGTAACTTGGTGTGTACATAGTACATACAAATGTCTCGAGCGAGTTCGTTGGCCAGCTTCATCCGCCATCTTGTTTCAAAATGGCGGCCATTTAAAAAAATAAAAAAGTTTTTTAATTTATAATGATGCACAAAAAAATTGGAAAATGAAAAAGATTTTTTTCTTATGTGTTTGACCTTAATACAAAGATTCCGGAGCAGTTTTTGTTTCGTCTATATCTAAAAAATGTCTTAGTTATAGCATTTTGAATTTCTATTGTGGCTGATATTTTAAAACGACCTGATTTTTGTCACGCGATAACAAGCGTATTTATGAACTGATTTCGATGTAACTTGTTGTGTACATAGTATATACCAATGTCTCGACCGAGTTCGTTAGCCAGCTTCATCCGCCATCTTGTTTAAAAATGGCGGCCATTTAAAAAAAATAAAATAAATAATTTAAAATGAGGTATTAAAAATTGAAAAATGAAAAAGATTTTTTTATGTTCTTGACCTTGATACAAAGATTTCGGAGCAGTTTTTGTTTCGTCTATATCTTAAAAAATGGTTGAGTTATAGCACTTTGAATTTCTAGCATGGCTGACATTTTGAAGCGATATGATATTTGTCACGCTATAACACACGTATTTATTAACCTATTTGGATGTAAGAAGGCATGTGAATAGTATATAGCAATGTCTCGACCAAGTTTGCTGGCCAGCTTCACCTGCCATCTTGTTTGAAAATGGCGGCCATTAAATTAAAAAAAAATTATATTTAAAGTGAGGTGCAAAAAATTAGAAATTGAAAAATATTTCTTTCTTAAGTATTTGACATTGATATAAGGATTCCGGAGCTTTTTTGTTTTGTCTTTAACTTAAAAAATAGCTCAGATATAGCAGTTTAAATTTCTTTATGTGGGTGACATTTTGAAAAATCTGATTTTTTGCCTGCGACAGTACTCGTATATATCAACTGATTCCCATGTGAGTGAGCATGTCCACAGGAATTACTAAGGTCTCGACCAAGTTCACGTGTTAGCCTCATCCGCCATGTTGTCTTAAAATGGCAGGCACTTCAAGATATCGCCGAATTTGGCAACCAAACATAAGTTACTTTAAATAAAAGCAGCTTGGATAAAGCTGACTAATTTCGCGAAATTCTCATTCATAAGGATTTAGTATTGATAAAATTTAGCATAGAATCTTCTATAATCGATTTCCACCAAATTGAGTTTCGTGTGTTTGAATAACACAAGCTATCTTTTTAAAAATAAGGAATATGCCTACCTCTTCCTCCCGGCACTGGCTGGAAGGACTTTTTTTCGATCTGACAGTACTTGTTTTTTTTTTAATTATGTATTTGTCATTTATATTAAAAATGAAATCTACCGAATGCAGAGAGTTTTGAATATTTTATATATAAAAAATGTACGTTTCTTAGGTTTTTAGTAAATGCTAAACAATGAAAAATAGCACGGTATCAAAAATTCATTTACATTTCTGTTACACGTGTAAGGTACAAACTAATAAAATTTTAAAGCACATTGAAGCATTACGTAACGGGAGGAAATTTATTGGAACTTCTCCGATTTAGTATGAATTTTTGTAAAAATAACTTTTTTAGAATCATTGATATGTATGTTTTTTACATTCAATCACCAAATTTAATACTCCACTAATTATATCCAGATGTGTGCCGTTGTAAACGGATGCACATATAATAAGAATTCAATTACATATAAGTTAGTTAAACTAGTAAATATGCAGATCAGGAGCCTCAATGTCAGTTCTGCAGGTTGTTGTCTTTCTAATCTGACTTTGCATAAAATTCAACAGGCTTCAATCCGTATTTTGTTATGGTTTTAATTATATAAATTTTTATCAGCATATAAAATTAACGAGAAATAACTCGTTGTTTATCTGGTTCTGAAATTAAATTGTCTATTTATTACTCATTTGGCGAGAAAGCTATTATTAAAAAACATTCGATTGTTTAACGTTAAAATTCCCGAGGCGGGTCATCTGTAACGCAAGACGGAATTTTTCGCTCGTAACGCTGTTATTTTTCTAAAAAAATATTTTTAACTTTTTGACTTACTGAATATTTGAGTATAATACCTTAACACGAATGTAGTTGCAATCAAACGAAAACATTTTGATCTGCATATCTATATGATTAGAATTACCGTGTTGGGTCATCGTTGACCCTGAACAAAATAACGGCTTTTTCTGTTATTCAACAGGGCTTTTAACACGATATTTTTAATAACAGAAGAATAATGAAAGAAGATTTATCGGAACAAAATTTTTTTGGTGTGGGGGATGTGATCACACACTTGCCATACACATGCAAGGCAAATATGTGAGTTTTTTTTTATTTCAGGCTATTGTTGGAATGTTCTAGAATGTTGTTATCTCTGTTATAACTTAAAAACTAAATAAAAAGTATA
Organism: Maratus speciosus; assembly: GCA_963932465.1. Lineage (NCBI taxonomy): Eukaryota > Metazoa > Arthropoda > Arachnida > Araneae > Salticidae > Maratus > Maratus speciosus. The sequence goes on from OZ010791.1 coordinate 493,455,517, forward strand.
CTTTGCTATTGCAAACGGCGCGGGGCAAAAACAGCGAACTTTCAGAAAATGATTCTAGTGCCAAAATCACATATGATAATGAAAACAATTTTGACACAAACAGAGTTTGGTGAAAATAACCATAAAATCTCCCTTTCCGAATCCAGTTTAATTTACAGTGAGCTTATTCACAATAGCCAAGTAAATGATGTGGAGGAAGTCATGAATCACAAATAAATCATAAGTGATTTGAAGAAAATTCAAAATAATGGTTAGAATTAAAAAAAGAGAGAAATATACAAAATAAATAACCCCTTCAAAGCAATTTGAAAGAAGAGAAAGATTGAACTATATGGAAGATAAGGCCGCAGTGCTTAATATGTTCTTGTCGATGACATATTCAAAACCTAGCGGTCATAAATACTTAGGTAGTTTTTAATGATTCAAAAGACGTACCTAAAGAAGCAAAAGTTAATTGTAAAAAATCATAAAACCCGACTGCGTAAAAAGCGAACTAATCAATTATTTCTTATCAATGTAAAACAATTTTTTATATTACTTACCTTTTTTTGTTTACTTGTATTGGTGACTTTTAAGTTGTTTTTAATTGTTAGTTCCTATCTATAAACAAAATTTTGATGAGGCCTACAGATGTCAATGAAGGTTAGAGTTGCAGCAAAGCTAGAGATCCTACCTATACAATTTCCAGGTTGTGTAATAATTAAACGGAGGTTCTGACTGTAAATACAGTCAATCAAACATCGTCTTCATTTTAAAAGAGCTATAAAATGATATGCCACTCAATAGGGTGCGTAATTGTTTTTCGTTTCTACAGCCATTTTGCATTTTACGGCCGCCATTTTGAATTTATAAAAACAAACATACCCTATAACCATTGGACGGTTAAGGTGAATCGATAAAGACTTCGCTCATTAAAATCCATCCAGCCGTTGGGATTTTTCGAGGGTATAAGGAAATCCACATACCCAGATACGGGTCAAACACATAACCCTTCTTGGCAGCCGGGTAAAAAGTACATTTTTTGCATCAACCCATTTAAAAAATATATAGGGAGTGCCCATACACCAGAATGCTTTAGTTCGCATATTTAAAAAAATAGATGTTACACACCTTAAATATTCATTCATTAATTAACACTCATAACTCATTCATAACTAAGTGGATTACTACTACACATGAGATCATCATTAATGTGAATTGCGTTTTCAGCTGATGCATTTGTGTATCGAGAAATATGATTTGGTATTAATTTAGGATCTTATTTTGTTAACTTATCTTTGTCTTTACTGTATTATAAAATATTACATAGAATTTTCAAAATAAAAGCATACCGTTTATATTAAAAAACAACTTTCTAAAGCATAGCGTTTGGAATTATTTAGGTAAATATGTTTTTTTTTAATAAAAGTGTTAGTTAAGTTCTAATTTAATATTGCTTAAAAAGTGGTTTTCTTTTTATTGAAGAATTAATCAATGAATTTTGTCCCGGGCAAAAATAGTTTTCCACATTGTACGCTGAAAATGAATTTTAAAAAAGTGCCATAGATAATATTACATGCCAAATCATCATTGTACAGTTAGAGAGAATGAAAGCTTTTTTTTATTCTATGCAACTTGTTGTTCTGTTGTAAAAATTAAGTTCAATTTCGAGTTTAGTACAGTTTCCTTTGTTTCTTGTCATAATAAAAAAGATAAGGAAAAGCTAATTTATAATTAGAATAAAAATTTAGACAGCTTTATCAATGCATTTAATAAAAAGGATTGCACCATTCTAATACCTGAAAGCGAAAGTAGTTTAAAATTCCAAATTAAATTTTTGTCTGCTCCGTAGTCTTTGCATACCCCTTTTTACTGACATTGTATAGTTTATAGGTCATTATTCAAATATTGTCCGCAGTATAAAGGATTCTCAAACATCAAGAGAAAATTGAAAATTGATGAAATCCTGATGCGCATTGTTTTTCCGAAAATTACATTTTTTAAGTTCAAAAGTTTATGACAATTGTTTTTAACAAAGTTAGCTTTTACTATTAAATAAAAATTTATACTATTAAAACTATTTAAAACTATTAAATAAAAATTTGTACCAACTCTACCCAGTAATTACTTAGTTATGTCTTCATGTAAATTTTTGAAATTTAAATGTAAATTCCTGTAACTTCTATAGCAATGTTCGTATTTAAAAAAAAAAAAAAAAAAAAATCTTTTGAGAAATAAAATAGAAAACTTGACCACTATTATAATACTATTTTTGAAACATAAATGAAAACATCCATTCAATTTTTAAGAATTGTTACATTCTTTTAAAAAACTAGGGGGCTCGGTCCCCTACGAGCTACGCTCGCCAACCCCCCGTTCATACACTGCAGTCTCTAAAAGCACGCTAATTTGATCGGCTTTAAAAAGATTTTGGAAGATTGAATTATAATTAAAGAAACAAAGGCGATCTCCCTATAAACGGGTTTCTATTCATTTCTCTTTGATTGGGGAATTTTACGGAAAAATCAGCTGCTGTTAAAAGATACAATGGCATTTCAAAATCATCTAATATAAAATGAATTAAGTAAACAGAGTCTTTGTCTCTCGGTATTTTTTAACAAAGCGAAAAGAAAGTCCATTTAAATAATACATTTTTAATATATCGCTTTTAATCTGACGTAATTTTCACCAAACTTTTCTTTCCCTTTTTAATATTCACGTGAAAATGTTTTTATTAGAAATGAAATATTATTTGCGCTGTCCCCCAAAAAATAGTTGAAAAGTTCATCTCAAAATATCAAGTAAATGTCTCGCGCTATTTTTAAATTTAAACTATTTTGTAATATTATTTTTTATTTATTCTACGTAATAAGTGTAATGTGACGTAAATGTGATGTAATTTCTCCTATTTAAGACTTCTAACGCATGTTAATGAATTTATTACTTTACAATATCCTTTCTCTGTTAAAATTCACGTGTAATTGTAGATGAAGTAATTTTCAATAAGTTCCTGCTTTTTATACGTAATTATTTAATTCTAATTTGAAAGTTTTTTTTCTGTTTATAATAGTCACGTGTAAATAAATTTTTAATTTGAAGCAAACATTATTGTTTCCGTTGTTTATACAGTTGGCAACAAGTTAAATTAGTACAATTTTCTGAAATAAGTAAAAAATATCTCTCGAATTGCTGAAAATTTGAATTTAAAATAGAAATGAAACCTCGAAAACTGAGTCAAATTGAAAAAATAAATTAATTCTGCACACCGGGAAATTATAACGTATAAAATGATCTAAAAATTATTAAATTCCGATGTATAGTTTTTGCTCCTATAAAACTTTTTTAATGGAACGATTTTGTCCAACTTTAGCATTAAATACCTCTTAAAATAATTCTTCGATTTGAAAACTGTCTGCATCAGCGTATTTATCAAACACTTCTGTATAATACTACCAATTTTCATATTTTTGTATGCATTATTTTTCTTAATATTAACGAAGAAAGACCTCCGGTCACAAAAAATTCAAAACCGGCGGCGGCGGCGGTGACAGCGGTAGTTACTTTTTTTTAGAATAGAGAGATAGATTTTTTTTTTGTTATTTTGTTCTTTTCCCGAGAATGGCCCACTTAGTGATATGTATGCGCTTAGATATGCATACGGCGAAAGAAAAATTTCATTTGTATTTTATACATAAATGTAAAAAAATAAAAAAATAAATATCATGGAATACTGCAGAAAATGTATTAAAGCTGTAGTGCAAAATGAAAAGTGGCATAAAATGCTGTATTCAAATGAGTATCTAAAAATTAGGATTTTTCTCTCTTCATAAATGCATATCACGAGTATGCATGTACCATGATATAAAATGTTCATATTATTATTAAAATATCAGTTACGTGTATTTTGTATTATATTTATAAAATTCAACTAAATCAATGATTTCTTCTTACAAAACATTCAATAAAGAGATAGGCATTTGCAATAAGTTTATAAAGAAATGTAAATTTTAGAATTTATGACTATAGATGGTTAATATTAAGATTGGCATCACTTTATTACCTACTGTAGGAGAAAAATTTTCAGAAATTGCCTGTCGTTTATTTTACAGAATTAAAAGTTGAGAATGCAGTGCCTTTATGAAATTTCAAAATAAAATATCTTTTTTTCATAAATTTCCCGAAAGAATATAATGACATAAATAAGCAGATGGATATTTCAAAATTTTCGTTTATAAGCATTTTGTTGTATTGGGGAAAAGTAACGATTTTTTAGAAAAGTCTTATGAGTATCTTTAATTTTATATGAATGGATATTATATTCGACTATATTCCTAAATTATTATATGATATTGATCCTGGCTACTAATAAGAATATTCTAAGTAGAGGAGTGTCATGAATACATTAAAAAATATATTATCATTGTGAATTTTACTAGAATTTTCTAGTGAAAATAGTCAGACTTAGCATGTCATTTCCTATTTGGGACAGATTACTCTGAAGAAACCTCGTATAGGCAAGCGAGTAATTCACCTAACCTTTCGTATTAGTTTGCGACTTCAGTTTTTGATGGAGTAAGTGGCTTCCAATCGGCTTTTACATTGATTAAAACAATTAAAGGAAATTGCATGTCTTAAATAAAATAACGGTGTAAGCGAATTTTTGTTTGCAGAAAATAGAAGAAGAGAGTCACAAATACATTTTTTTTTTCATTTTCAAACTGCGCAGTATGCAAATTTTGAGTTTGACGTCTAAAGCGACGCTTTAGGGGCAGCGAATGAAATTTCGCTTTCAACTTATTGAAAGACAAAGCAGAAAACAATAATGGCCATACAGTAAGTACATTGTGTGGATGAGTGCGATATCTCAACTAAGTCATTTAACCGAGTTATAAGCTTGGAGAGTTGTTTGTCGTTAACAGGGAAGGGGGAAACACAAGCATGGGCCCGAGGACCGGTGCGCCCTGATCGAGGGAAAATATCGCAACCCTAAGTATCTAATCCGCACCAATATTTTTTCCCTCGTTGTACACATGCATTGTGACTAGTGCACTAAATTTCGAGAATTAGTTGAGGAATAATCATCAATCAATAGACAGACAGCACAAGACAGGTATATTTTTATTATATCAAAGACACTAAAGACATATCGAAGCAATTTCATCTTGAAACAACTTCGCATTCTATTGAGAATCAAAACATGCACCCAGGGTAAGCTTTAGTAGCCATGGCCTCCTGGAATAGATTATTTTTATTTCTTCTTTCAGCGATGTCTTTTTGTTTTTAACGAAATATTTTACACATTTTCAGTCCTTTGGCTTTTAGTACTTTGCCCCTTGCGTTATCGTTAAAGCCGGCCCTGAATGCACCTATAATTGAAACCGTGCTTTTTGAAAATAACTCGAGAAAAAAAAAAAGATACAGTTCAGAAGGCAAAAAACTTTTTGTGGGGATTTTGATGCTGATTGGAAAATGTGATCTTTCTTTTCAAGGAATAGAAACTTGATGACACTTCTGGATTACAATTCTATTAGCGGTGGAATCCTGCATCATTCTCAAAATCTATACCACAATTTTCGGTTAGTAATTTTCGCTTCTTTAATGACAGACTTTCACTAGTTAAATAACTATTAGGAAATTCTAGTATGTATTTTGAATTAAACAAATATTTAATTTAATCACCGAAAAAACTATTGTTAAAAAAATATTATTACCACTCAGAAATTATGATAGGGTTTTTTCATTAAAAAAGGGATCCTGGAAATTGGCTGAATATAATCCCTGGAGCATTTCTCTAAATTATGGAAACTTAAATATTTCCCTTGATCGCTAATAATGATAAGAATTTTGCAAATCGTAGGAAATGTGTGCTAAAAACAGTAAATTTACTCAATTATTCTAGTGATTTATATTAATAAGGCGACATTTTTGTAGAATCCTTTTAATAATGAAATGTCAATTCAGTATTTTAAGGATACATAAAGTCCTATTTAAGCATAGACTCGCTAAAGAAATTGCCGCCAAATTTTAACAGAAATTGAATTTATCTCCTTTTTAACTGAGTGGCAACTAATTCATATTACGTTAGAGAAAAATACCTAAAAATAGGAGATTGAAGCCCTTAGCAGCTTTATCTTGCACTTAGTTAAAGAAAAAAAAAAAAAGAAAAAAAACTTTTAATTTTTTTACCAATTTTAAGTGCATCAGTGGTGATAATCGGAATAAAAGTGGTTAACCCTTACTAATTCCGGTAAAAGTAATCATAAAAAATCTGTAGGAATCAATCGACTAGAAATAATGTTTTTCAAAGAATAACACCTATTTTTGACACCTTATTTGATTTTCTTGGATCGAGAGAGCAAGGAAAATGTCATTCTTTATCCACTCCACATTGTCTTAAATCTTTATAGATTTATAAGATTTTAAACTGGAGGATGCTAAGTTAAATCAGTTTGAGAAACATTAATTTATGTCTTCATAAAAGTCATCTCATTGATTTGTTTTGTTAATTTATTAGAGATATACTACATAGACCCAAAGATGTTACAGACTTTTTTCTCTATTCAAAAACATTTTACTTTTTAATTATGAAAACTATTAATAAATTCGTATTAAAAAATATGAATTATGAGCTACATTAATTTTTGCATACAACAAACCACTATAGTTAAAAAAAAAATCTGATGTGTAAGTTTACAGCTCAATTGAATAACTAGTTTTCGAGATTGATTAAATTTAAATTTCACCTTAAATTTTGTCTTTCCAAAATTTAAGGTGACCGTCTTCTTATATCAAAAGAGCCACAGAAAAAGAATCGTAGGAAATTTACAGAAATACTTTGTAAGATTTTCTTCAATGTAAAGTAAGTTAATTTTTAATTAAAAAAATTTGTATAATTCTACTGGTAATTTATTGAGAGTTCAATACTCTTTTTTGTAACATTTTTTTCTTTCATAACTGTATTAAAATTTAAGAAAATTATATAAACTATATCTCCTACATGGCTTTCAAGGAATTGAAATAGGGGTCAGAAATGGATGTTACTAGAAAAAACAACGTTCGTGCATTTTTTAATTAGTAGACAATCGCCAAAGCAAAAGTTATGAATAACATTTAATAGTAGATATTATTACCACAAAGAAATACCTAGCCTTAATATCAGTCATTTACTAAAAGCTAATCTGTGTTCAACTTGCTGGAATTTTTAGATATTAAATGATTCGTTTTAGAAAATTGCTTAACATTGTGTAAATTTGATGGAACTTTAAACATGCATGTGGAATATAGCGAAGCCTTTTACCTGTACTAAGAGATATAATTTTAAGCTACTTTTATACCTGCCGCTACGTGAATGTGTTAAATCTTGGAAAGCCAGCTACAATACAAGCAAGTAAAATTGACGCGAGTTCGTTAAAATTTCTGCGCCCTCTGAAAATTCAATGTATGCGTTCAATTCCATGACCCAGTCCGACCCTGAACTGTAGTTTTACAATGTGGGATTTCAAAGATCTGGAACCATTTTTGGGAGACTGGAAATGCAGGTCGAAAACCAGGACAAAGTCGTAGACATGCAAAAACGTCCAATGAATATTGATACTTAATGCTAATAGCTCAAGGACATCGAAATCTGAATGACACTCTTCTGCAACAATTCCTTCACTCGGCTACTGGCACCACAGTTTCGACTCAAACTGTCCAAAACCAGCTCCACGCTGTAGGTATATATACTCACAGACCAATGATATGTGTTACACTGTAAAAAAAACCACTGTAAATTTACCAGCACAACTCGATCACAGTTGAATGTACTGTATCTTTATTACGTAACAGCAAATTTACGTAAGTCGCGTTATACGTTAGTCGGGGGATGCCTGTATATTGCAAATATGTAATTTCCTGTTTTTGAGAAAAAATAAATTTTAATGTGATATCGAGTTAAGTAAGGAAAGGTTTGTGTTACAATTGCAATTTTTTTGAGATACAAAGAAATATTTAATAAGGCGTTTGGACAACCAGGCCAAAATGCAAAATTATATCTCTGTTTAGAAAAAGGCGAGTACAATTTTACTAAGAATTAACAATGCACTTGCATAACCAACCCACTAACTTTAATTAGACTTTACTAAGCATAACTAACGTAAAATATCTTTTTATAGTTTTTGGCTTCAATTTTCCCCGATGCGTATTTAGTCACAGAATATTTTTAAACTAACTATATAAAACATATACAGGATGTTAAAGATGATTTTAAATTCTACCTCGGGGAATCAATACAGAAAAAAGTTATATGAAAGGAAAAATGAAACAAACCACACTGAAAAAATTACGGAATTTAACAATATTTTGATCATAAAACTTATCAAATATTCTCATTTTTTTTTCTTTTCTTTATTTTTTTTTCACTTGAAACTTATTATTATAACAACAAACAATGGAAAAATAAATATTGATATTTAAAACAATTGTTCTCCACTGATGTATTTTTTTATAATATCATTTGACAACAATGGTGCGGTAACAGAACTGAAATAGCTGATTCTAGATCAGTTTTTTACTCTGATTCCAAATATGCTTCCCTTTTTTTTTTTTTTTTTTTCCTAGGTGGTCCAGATTTTGAAAAATATACATATTTAATTTACACAAATTTAATACCTTTTTGCGCTATTTTATGCAAATTTAGATACAATAAATGTGCGAATGAATTACCTTTTGTAAATAATGACTACTGAACTATTTGTTTTAGATAAATGTCACGATCTGCATATTCTAAACATTTATCTGTCAGTTATTAAGCCGAATTTTCATTTTTTTCAATGGTGTAATGTTCAAATTACTATCAACTTTAAAGTAGTTGCCACAGAATTGGCGTAATGTTTTTCTAGACAAAATTTTTATGCTGATTTGATATCTTCAATCTGTTTCCCTATATAACGTCTAGTTTTTTAGTAAAATATATTTCTACTATTGATCAGTATTGCCACAAGTTTTATATAAGACAATTTTAGCGATGTGTACCTCAATTTCAAATAGGAGAATATTGTCAGATTCCCATCATGGACATGAACGACAACGTATATAATAAAAAAACAGCACTGGAATCTATTCTAACTAGTTGAAGTGCATCACAATGTAGCATTTAAAGCGATTTCTGGCCTTTTTGACGAAAAAATAAATTTACTCTTTTCAAACACTAGATGAGATAGAAGAAACTAGATAACAGATTTGAAATCAGTGCAGAAATCTGGCTTCGAAACATATTAGTGAACTCATGTAGCAGAAATATTTGGACGTCAAGAAACATTATTTGAAAAACGTGAAAAATATGCAAATTAGTCATAATATTTCATGGTCATGTATTAGTATGATATCAAAAATTACGTTTTCTCTTAAATTCGACAGTAATCATAGAATAAAACCAAAAACCCAGTCTGATAATGCTCTATGACTTAAATTTCCCTATTATTGTATAAAATTTACTAAATTTGCATAAATCGAAATATGCAAATATCTCAAAAACAAGATATACTGGGTATAATCTAAAACTAGATTCAGAATTAGCACTAAAATAAGCATTAGTAAAAACTAATTTCGTTTTTGTGTAAGAGCAAAAAAGTTCAAATTACTTAAAGTTCAAATTACAGTGTATTTGCTTATTACTAACTGAGCGTTCATAGGTAATTTTTATATTTAGTAATTTATAAATGAATACTAAGTGAAAAAAGTATTATTACTTTATTTCATATTCATGTATTTTAAAGGGAATGCTGATCGTTCAAAGAATTTTTAATATAAAGTTTTTGTCAGTTCATGTTATTTTTTTAACTTTGTTTTCTAAATAATCTATTTAAATTAAGATGATAATAATTAACGACTAATAATTTAAATGTATACAAGGAACATAGTGAATTATGAAATTTTTTTACCGTAAAGAAATCAGAAGAAAATGATGCAGAACGATTATGTTTGTTAATGACACATGTTAATAGATCTTGAAAGGTGAAAAATGCAGTTTTATTTGAAATGTGAATAATTTTCTGTGAAAAATGGAGATTCTTGAAAATGGTAATTTCCAGATCATTTTCATTAATATTAGAATATGATTGATCATCGCTGTTTAAATGTTCTGTGACTGAAATCTAATGATACAGAAATGGTAAATGATATCAAAAGTTAATCTCTTATTAAGTAATTTCTTTAGAAATATAAATATTTTCAACGTTGAAATTTATGATGCATTCTCATAAATATTACTCTTATTTGAATATTTATTTTGTTTCTCGATTTTTCTGTATTCGACAGTTTTAATTTCACATTGCAATAAAGAGTAATAAAAGCTCCTTATACACTGTAAAAAAAAAATCTGTAGTTCTACAGATGTAAAGTTACATGCTTACTAAACTTTCATCTGTAACTGTACAAAAAAAGCTGCAAATCTACAAAACTAGTCTTTGTAAAGCTACAGAAATCTGTAACTTTACAAATGAATCTGTTAAAATTACAGTAATCTTACTAAATTTGTGTCTGTAACCCTGGTTGTAGTTACATGAAAAGTTCTAGGCATCCCAGTTTCCTAAAAAATTCTTAGTAGCCTTACAGATTTTCTGATTTTCGGCGCAAAAGTGTGTATGTTACATGAATTTTTGTTGTTGCCGTTACATAAAAAGTTCTAGGAATCCCAGTTTCCTAGAAAAACTTTAGTAACTTTGCAGATTTTTTTTTACAGTGTAAGAGCTGATTATTGATGTTTTGTATTGTACTAGCTAAAGTACCTAGCATTGCCCTGAATTTTAAGAATATTTATTATATTTTGTAATCTTTATTTCAGTTCTTCACTTAGAATGAGGTATAGGGATTAAAAACTTTGTGGAAATTCTAATATACATGCATACACACACGTACATATATATGGAATAAATTTTAAAATAGAAAAAACAAATTCAGAGAACCTCAAAACGTTAAAATATGCCACTATTTCCATAAATGAGTTTTTATCATGTTTAAATACGTTTTTTTAAACTCATATGAGGTTATATATTTACCTGATGACTTCGATAACATTTCCAATAGAACGTAATATTCAGCTTTATTCTTTTTTTTTTTTTTTATTCGTCAAACTATTTATTTCATTTTCATTTTTCACGTGGAAATCATGCAGTAGAAAAGTAATTACTGTGGTAAGAATTTTATTGCACATTTTTAATTTTTGGAAACAGCTATAACGAAAAATGTTTAAATTTAATAAGATATTGCAGTTAAATTCATGTTTTTTTTTATTATTATTAATTAAAAGATAACTATAAAGTATTTCGATTCCGAATTACATTAGTTGCCTCGGCCTTATTTTAATGCACATGTACGTAATATTTCATAATTCTGGTTTGCAGACTGTGGATTTGTATAGAATTACAGACAGACTGACAAACTTTCATTTTTTCATATTAGGGGCTCACAACCATAGTAGACCAAGTCCAATTTTATCTATTGTGAATAATGATGCTTTAAAGTTCTTAATAAATAATTAATTCAGGTCAAGTGATTTATAAGGATTATATGTATCAATATTCAATTAAAAGCATCATTTGTATAGTGCCCTACTTTTACAAATGTCAAATTAATATTTCTATTGTAAATTTATACGTTTTTTAAATAAAAGAATAGGACTTCGTCCAGTACGGTTATAAAATTTCCATGTTTAAATAAAGACTTTTTTTATTATGATTACAAAAACTCTTGATTTTGATTTATATATACTTATTCTATTTTTTGCTCTAAAATAAACACTAAGAGTGAAACATATTACCATTTATCGTAAACCATTCACTGTACACAGTGCATTTTCATTTTTTCAATTACATTAATCACATCATCATGATCATAATGATGTACTTTAGAGGAAGTAGTATGGTGCCTGGTATTGACATCTACTGAAAGATTCTTGAAGTACACATGATGAATGGGCGGAATGTATGGCAGAATAGACATCATATCATTCTTTTTGGCCAAAGTAATTTTTCTACGGCCCGCGTACAATGGATGTTGACTGACATTTGACAAAGAAGTAATTTGTGCCCACGAGCCCATTTTTCCACATTAATTTTGCAAAAAGGTTGATCCTCATCGAGGGTTTCTTTGAACGGTAACATGAAGGGAGAATCTCTCACAACTCGCAGCCATCTAATTTTAATCCAACTAAAACAAGCATCCTTGGTATCCCTTTTTCTGTTTGTGATGCATTGTTCCAAAGCTGTAGTAGAAACAAAATCGGCATTGCTAACTTCAATGACATCAAATTTAGGACATTTCCTCTTTGCATTCATAATAATAGTAAATTCCTTCCAGTCTCCAAGAACATACAGGGTGACACATAAATACTGTGACGCAGATAAAGGACCATAACTTTTCACTGAACGAACAAAATAACTAGTTTTCTTCACCATTCAAATGAAGAGAAAATTCTGTACCAGAAACAGTCAAGGTGATTCGAAATGGTTTCCTCCAGCGGTGATACAGGCGTCTACACGCTTCTGTAAATTCTTCAAGATGGCCGAGACTAATTCCAGCGTGATTTTAGCCTAGGCTTTTTCCAGAGCGCTTTTCAATGAATCCAGATGCTTCTTCTTGATTGCGCAGGCTTTTTGCTCCAGGATCGCTCAAACAGCGAAGCCCATAATGTTCAAATCAGGGAGTTTGAGGGCCAAATGCCCTTCGTTCAAAATCACGAGAAATTGGCCTCGCACCCCTCCAGCGTCTTCTTCGCTCAGTGGGTAGCCGGCCAGTTCTCCTGAAACATCCAGTCGATGTTCTTCGCTTGCTTTTAGGCCCAGGAGATCACGGCACCTACCGAAGTTAGCTTCTGATACGTCACTCCGTTGATCTGGACGCCTTTAGGGATGAAGACGAGTTTTGTCTTTTCCAATCTGGAAATCCCCACCCACATCATCACAGACTTCGGGAAAAGAATCTTTTCCCCCCTTCACGATGCACTTGTACCCTTTGAGCAGCAACTCGTGTTGCATCTGCGAGTTTCGGATAGGATTGACCATAAAACTCTTGTCATCGGTGAAGAAAATCCGATTCAGAACATCGCCGCGGCACAGGGACTTCATCTTCTTGCCTTTTTCTAGCCTTGGCGCCTTAATTTGTTTGATGAGATGGCGTCCTTCCGCCAGTTTGTACGAGATGAGTTACAGATCTTCTTCGACATGTCTTCGCATGAATTTGCGGTCAACGTTGTGCTCCTTGGCTAATTTTTGGATGTTTCTTTCTGGATTTCGCTGGATCTTCTTTTTGGCCATATTAAGGGCACCGAGGTCCTTGTTTTCGCGGTCTTCCACTTCGTTGATGGCCTTTAAACAATCAGGTCTCTTTAAAACGTTTGACGGCGCGATGGACTTGTTTCCGGTGCAATTTGGCGATCGTAGGAAATGGCATTCCCCTCTTGTGGTGAGGGGCGATGGCTGGCCGGTCGTCTTTGCACTATAAATTTTCCTTTAAACAGTGAAATAATATCAGCTGAAATAGCAATTACACAACAAAAAAGCACGCGGATCACGAATAAAACAATAGTATATCGCAAAAATGGGTATAAACATTAAAATAAATTGAAATTTTCATCACGCCGCATTATTTATGTGTCACCCTGTAGATGTGCTGTTTCTTGCGACTTGCTGCTTGCTGCATCAATGAGACGAAATTCTGCGTAATTCAAGGAAATAATCGCCGGACACCATGAATTTGTGTTCAATTGTCTCTGCTGTTATGATTGTACTATTTGCTTGCTTCAGCAATGTAAGAGACATTTCGATGTTCCTATTTTGGCCACCTCTGGCATCAGAATATCGAATAATTTTCTTATGTGTATAGGCTTTCTCGCTTAGGTGTCTTGCAACAATGTTAGAAATGTCTTGAGAACATCTTCCTGTCTCTATTTCATCCCAGACGTACATGAATCCCACATTATTATTAAAAGAATGCACCTCAAAGTTATAAACATATAGATTGAGTTTATAATAAGCTATGGGTGTTACAGCTTATAAAAGGGAAGTGCTTTTTGCATGTCGAATGTACAACAGTAAGTTTCATCTGAGGCTTTAATTTTATCAGTTTTTATTTTCTCTCTAGCCTGTTTAGATTTCCGAAAATGGAGCTTTCTTTCAGTTCCAAGACTTTTTCTAGTGTTTTAATCATTTTCTGTCTAAAGCTTGATTAATATGTCATCACATAATTTACATGTATCTGTACTTGACGGCTTAAAGAGTAAATTTATCTTCGTGCTGAAGACTTTGTAATAGAATTTATTTTCACGGGTGTGTTATTCTTTGTCGTACATATATTCCTCTCTAGGCCGAAGATCGAACTATGTGATTATTTTTTCCCTTGTAAAGACTTTTTAAAGAAAAGCACTTTCAGTACGTTAACCGTTTGTTTACCGAGAAAAGTGAGTGAGAAGGACTCGTTAAAAACAATATTAGTTTTCATTCATAGTTTAGAAACCTGATGATTCAAGAACGTTTATTTTTCATCAGAAGTTTTGAAATCGTTACTTATTTAATGTACAACATGCTTTGATAGCAATCAGGCAAGATTTAGACAAGAATTCAGCACAGTTGAAAGAGTTGTACACTATGAATGGACTTGATAATTATGGTTGTGAAGGTTTCTTGTATTACTTCACCAACTCTGGACACAGATGCAATCTATGAGAAAGTATGTGAATTATAGACTTGGGGCACTATGGCAGTAGATAGACCACAGTTTACTGCACATTCTACCTGAAATATCTCTTTTTTTTTTTAAGTGGACTTGGTCTACTATGGTTGTGAGCCCCTCATATAAGATTTACAAATTCTGGATTGAATAATTCAAGCTTGACAACAGCTGACATGTCCGTACCTAATGAAGGTATTTTAATGATTATTTTATAGTTTTTTAATTAGCTAAACTTTACATTAATAGTTAGGCAAGACATTTAGAAGAACAATACGATATTTCAAATAAAAATTCAAATATAAAACAGATTGTGGAAACTTTCTAAAGAACTACTGAAACGATTTCGATACATTTTTTAAAGAATTTCAGAAGTAGCTAAACTCTTACGACAAAAAGGAAAAAAATGGAAAATACAAAGTTTGTTTATTTAAAAAAATAATAACTGTTAGGCATGAAATTAGAAGAACAATTCGATATTGCAAATAAAAAATCAGAAATTAGACTGATGGAATTGACGAAAAATTTGGAGAAATACTGAAGCGATTTCAATACATTTTTACAGTGGCTAAGAGGTTCTGCTCTCGAAGCTGGTAGACGGGAGGTGCTGGGTTCAATCCCAATCGCGCCCGTCGGCCTAATCGTTACAGGTTTTCGTGGTTTTCTTCCAGTCATGGATTTCCTTACGTTATTACGGGTTAGGTTCCCTTAGAAAGACCCCACGGAGGGCACTCCCCACTCTTGCCTATATCCCTAGTTTAGATAATCGGCCGTCAAAAACCAACCAACCATCAATACATTTTTAGATTTTCAGCAGTAGCTAAATTAGATATTTATCTCAGCACAAACAAAAATAGAAAATACAATGTTTATGTTTATTAAAAGCGTATGTGGGCAAGAAATTAGAAGAACAATACACTATTGAAAACGAAAAATTACGTATAAAACAGATGAGACTGACGAAACTTTTTCTGGAGAACAACTGAAGCGATTTCGACACTATTATATATATGTATATATATATATATATATAGAGAGAGAGAGAGATGCAATCTATGAGAAAGTATGTGAATTATAGACTTGGGGCACTATGGCAGTAGATAGACCACAGTTTACTGCACATTCTACCTGAAATATCTCATTTTTTTTTTTTTTTTTTTTTAAGTGGACTTGGTCTACTATGGTTGTGAGCCCCTCATATAAGATTTACAAATTCTGGATTGAATAATTCAAGCGTGACAACAACTGACATGTCCGTACCTAATGAAGGTATTTTAAAGATTATTTTATAGTTTTTTAATTAGCTAAACTTTACATTAATAGTTAGGCAAGACATTTAGAAGAACAATACGATATTCCAAATAAAAATTCAAATATAAAACAGATTGTGGAAACTTTCTAAAGAACTACTGAAACGATTTCGATACATTTTTTAAAGAATTTCAGAAGTAGCTAAACTCTTACGACAAAAAGGAAAAAAAATGGAAAATACAAAGTTTGTTTATTTAAAAAAATAATAACAGTTAGGCTATATATATATATATATATATATATATATATATATATATATATACATAGTTTTATTTTTATCTAAAAAGTATGTGAATAATGAAAATTATGAAAAGTTGGTTCAAAACGTAACAATTAAATTATTGAGCAATTCAAAAAGAAAAACAAAATAAACACAACTCCTTGCTCGTCGGAGGGTGGGAGGAGTCTTAAAGCAGCTACCAAATAAAAATAGAATCCTCACATTGGTTTCGCAAGATATGGTCAACCCTTTGTACTCAAATAGTGTTACAAAATCAAATAGAAAACCTTAAACATTTTAATACTAAAAAAAATGCAATATCTTAACAAAACCAAACTGTTATAAAAGCATAAACATCAAAGCAATTTATAACAAAACAATGTCTATAAAACTAAATTTAGCATTTAAAAAATATTTTTTAAATAAAATATTAACCTTAATCATTAAATAGCTCAAACTTAAATGAAAATTGAACATGTGAGAAGGCCATACCCCCCCCCCCCCAACTTTGACCCGTGAAGACCTGAAATTTTTCCTTTACCTCTAAAACATCCACGGCACTCCAATTCATCTACCGATCAAAAGGAGTTGCAAGGCCTAAAATTCCAGCTAGGTCGGCGTCCATGAGACTTGTCTTTCCGTTATCCAAATTCATCAATTCCATTGCAGTTTTAACTCTGTTTCAACTTGAAACTCATCAAAATGTCGATGTTCTATATGACTTTAGTCTGCATTCTTCAAACATCTATCGTTTGAAACTGTCGTTCTGGCTTCCATCACGGTGTTTGGCCACCGAGCTGTTGCCACTTCAAAAAACTTTTATTAAGATGATTTACATAATAAAAATTAATTAATATGGAAATAGATTGTTATAAAAAAGATTAGCAGTAAATCTAAAAATTTGCGACCTCAAAAATTCTTATACTGATACAAATCCTATAAAATCTGTTAACTTGCCCCAAAATAATGTTGATGAAAACTCCCTTACTTAAGTTTGAAAACCAGTGCGACATCAATTGAGTATTGAAAAAAAAAATCCCGTTTATGAAAATACTTAACTAGTATTAGGTTGAGCAAAAAAGTTCTGGAAAATTTTTAATCTAATAGTCATACATAACCAGATCTATAACCAGAATTTTTATCGTATATAGGAGTACTAATGGTATATCTATAGAAGTTCAGGACGTGATTCCATCCGATTATGACCTCATTCGACCAATGCAACACTTTTTCAAGGGCTGTCGATTTGAAACCTTTAATGGAGTTGAAGAAACATGTCAAGAGATTTTCGATTCCAAGGAGACGCCATGGTACTTCCAGCAAACACGGAATCTGGCAGAACGATGCTGGGAGAAAGTCGTGGACAATGATGGTCTCTACTTTTAAGACTAGTCATTGTTGCTTTTGTTGTTAAGTTGTGCATAACAAAGCAACTTTCACAAATTTCCCAGAACTTTTTGCTCAACCTACTATATTAATATCTGTAATAAATAAATCTAGATCCAAAAAATTAACATGCAAACAATCATCTGAAGCTTTGTTCAATTTTAAACATGGAAGATAGATATCGTTAATTGATATCAAGAATTTGTCATAGAAAATAATTAAATCATCGATATAACTTAAAACTGTAAAATTCTTATTTGTGTATAAAACATAGTTAAATTCGTAATAAAAAAGAAAAATATTGGCAAATGAGCATGAAAAATTTGTACTCATCCCAATGCCTCATACCCGGTAAAAAATTGAGCTATTAAATGTAATGAAATTATTATAAAAACAAAAATTACATAAACTAAAAAAAAATCTATTTTTAGTCCAAGCTCCTCCTCAATATAAAATAAATAAAAAAATAATTTCTAATGCATTGTAAAACAAATCAATTTGTATATTAGAAAACAGATTTTCAAAATTATAAGTATGAAAATTAGTAGGCTTTATAGGCTTTTTTTTTAAATCTTATTTACAACTTCATTGCTATTGTCAATACACCAAAAATAATTAATATATCTGTACTTAAACTTGAAAAAAAAAACACAAATACCCTTCGAAAACTCCTCTAACTTAATATTTTAAGTTTTACCAATTCCTCTTGAATTTCAATTTATGAATCTAAATTTAAGATGTGTTTTACGAAATTTTGGAGTGAAAAACAAAAATGAAAAACTATGATAATTATTAATAGCAAAATTATATGAAAACATTATTTTGGCCTTTTTGGTATAAGCATTAATTTTATTAAAAATAACAGTATAACTTAATTCACATTATTTATAAAGTTTTCTAGTATTTAATTCATTTTTAACTTTGTCAATGAAAAAAGTTTTCAAATAATTGCATAATTGGAAGTCGATTTGTCTACAGGTACTATTACAAAATTTTTATGTAAAAATTGAATTTAATTTAAATCTTGTTTACTGAGACTATGATAAAGATAATCTTTAACGTTTAATTCACTATTAACAAAAAATTGGAATTCCTACATCATGTACCACTCCCACTCAGAAAAAGCCTAAAAAAGTGTGTTAAATGTGTTATATAACTGCATAAGGGCTCGCAAAGATATGTAATGTGGACCAAAGTGGTATACTGTGACATTCAGTGACGAAATAAAAGCGGAATTTGGATGACGCAGATAGGATGGAACACTATTTGTATAACTTTCTTAAACAGCCTCGGTCTTTCTTTCATCGTCAACAAGGAGGTGACTATTTAATGATTTTGGCCTCAGTTTGTTTTAATGCTCAAGTATCTCTGGCGATCCTCAATTGTTGTCATGCAGTGTAAGACTACATATATACATTGAAAAACAATTTACAGCCATTTGGTGAACTTTTAGCTGTTCCAAAGTATGCATTTGTGCAAGATAATGAGTCCAGTCATTTTGCATGCAAGACAAAAGTTGATTTAAATCTCAAAATATTACTGTTCTCGACTGACCCGCGTGTAGTCCTGATCTGAACCTAAATGAAAACGTTTGTGTCATCATATCTCATAAGGTTTACGCAATTTTTTGACAATACTCCTCTGAACATCGAACTGCTGTTGAACGTGTTTGTTACGAAATAGACTCCCAAGCGATGCAGGATTTAGTTTCCTCACACAGTTTAGTTTCCTAGTCACATATTTTCTCTAATTGCACACAATGTAGATTTAGTTCGATTTGAATTTATGGTTATTTTTCTGTAAATAGACAGATTGTCTATACTTTTGCCACCATGTTAATTTTGTTTTTGCTTTTTTCATTATATATTATGTAAATGGTATAATTTAAAATTTGTTGTTTGTGAATAAAGGGTAAGTCTCCAGTAATATTTGACAAGTGAGTTACAACAATTCGTTACATACTTCGCAGTACAGAAGCAAAATAGATCACTGTCTTAACTTTTGCTGAGCACTATATCTTTACTTTGTGCATATAACAGCTGTGTAGTGCCTGACGCACTGGGCTTATTTTCTTATTACATCTTTTTAAAAGCATTATATATATATATATATATATGTGTGTGTGTGTGTGTGTGGGTGGGTGTGTGTGTGTATGTGTATATATACAGGGTGTCTCAAAAGGTCATTTACAAACTTAACATGCTGGTCTGTCATATCATGAGGAACAAGGTTTACATAGGAACTTGTGTTCAAACTTGAAATGCAAACTGCGACCGCTAGAGGACGATGAGCGCAGATGTGGAGAGGAAGAAAGAAATGATATCAAAAGCTATATTAACCTGATTTTTCAAAAGAAAATGGTTTAATTTACAGAAAGTGTTATATTTCCTTTCGCCGCAATGCATGCTTCACAACTTCGACTGACATCCACCGACTCGTTCAAAATGGGCAGGTGTGTCACGGACACATGCCGCCACTTCCACGATCCTGGCAACGAGATCCATGTCCGATGTCACGAGCGTCTCGTAAACCATAGACTTCATGTGTCCCAACAGGTAGAAATTCTGGGAAGTCAGGTCGGGGGATCGCAGTGGCCATGCGACTGGTCCGTCGCATTCAGCAATCCGTCGTTCAATCCGTTTAGGATATGTCCTTTCGAGGTATTCTCGCACGGTGTAGCTAAACTGAGCAGGCGATCCATCATGCTGAAACCAGATGAACGTTACCCATCAGATCCGACAAGACTATTCGATAGGTATTCCCGTCGAGGCAATGAGGTAGTAGGTAAAGGCCAATTAACTTGTCACGAATAATACCAGCCCAAACTTACGGCGAAACGTTGTTGACGTGCATGGGCACGTGTATCCCTTGGGTTTTGATGTGCCCATATGTGCATATTGTGCAGGTTCAGGACACCGTCCCGTGTAAAACAGGATTCATCCGAAAACAAAATCCACGATGTGAAATATGGCTATGCGAATGTTGTTGCAAATACCAGCGTGCGAATGCGACACGTTGGGGATAATCGTCAACGCACAATGCCTTTACTCTTTGTAAGTTGTAAGGGTGTTGCGTGACCTCATGCAGTATCCGCACAATGCTGGAACGATGTACACCCAAGGCGCGTTCGCTTGCTCGGATACTTGTTTGCGGGCTCCTGTCAAATTCCCGCAGCATGGTTTCCTCTACGACAGACGTGCGTGTAGTGCGTTCTCGACCAATGTAGCTACGTACTTGGAAAGCTCCTGCTTCACGCAATCTGCGGTGGAATTGTTCAAACAATATATGACTTGGCTGACTTCTGCTCGGGAAGCGCTCAATGTACATCCGCACCGCGGCTCCTGCATTCCCATCCGTAATGCATATCCCCCCAATTCTCCGTTACTAAACCGATTCATCCTTCTCCTGCAACGTCCTCACCTGAAATGATTACACTTCCCATTCTCCCGTAAGCCTGCGCTCATCGCCATTTACCGGTCGCAGTTGGGATTTTCGAACACATGTCCCAATGTAAATATTGTTTATGTTGATATGACAGACCAGCGTGTTAAGTTTGTAAACGACCAAGAGACACCCTGTATACACCTTGTGTACAACATTATTCGGCAAATAAAAAAATCCGATGTAAAACAGGTGAGATTAACGAACTATTTTTCGAGAACTGCTGAAGAGATCTCGATACATTAAAAAAATTCAGCAGCAGCTAAACTAAATATTGATCACACCACAAGAAAAAAGAGAAAATGCAACATTAATATTTATTTAAAAAATAATAGTTAAGTAAGAAATTAGAGAACAATATAATACTACAAACAAAAAAATCAGATCTAAAACAAATAATGTTTACTTAACTTTTCCTCGAGAACTATTAAAGGGTTTTCGATGCCTTTTTTAAAAAATTTAAACAATATCTAAACTAGACATTGACAACAAAAAAAAATGGGAAAAGCAATATTATGTTTACTTAAAAAAATCCTTTTTTTATTGAGAAATTGACTATATATATTGTAATATTTGTTTGTGTTGTTGGCCAAACGACCAATTATTGTTTAATTATTGGCAAAACAATTAAAAAAAATTGATGAGCTGACTTTTCTATTTCTCGAGAAAAAAAAAAAGGTGCATCAATACCGCTGTTTTTATTTATTTTATTTTATTTTATTTTATTTTATTTATTTATTTATTTTGCGAAATAGCGTACTTATTGTATTTTTGTGTTCTTTCCATGCTGAATGACCAATTTACACTTTATATATTGACAAAACCATTAAAAAATTTAATTCGCTTCAGTAGTTCTTAATATAACTTCACATCGCTTGCGTTCCGACCGCACATTCTATGTCGGAAATTGCTCGTATGGCTGCTTTGTATCACCCCGTAAAATTTTGCCCACTTTTTTAGCTATATCCTGACGATTTGAAGTAGGATTACATCTGAATAAATATTCTGTGATTGAAAACGAATGAATAAAAAATAATTCTAAAATTATGTACTCAACTTTTAGGTATATCAGAAAAGTCGCTATTTTAAATTATCTAAACTTTCAAAACATTCTCATAAACACACATCTCTCTTTCCTTTTATGTCATTTTACGTGTGTTGCTCTTTATTTCTACCTAGAGAAATTACCTTCATAAATTTTCATTCATGTAATTATTTACGCGGGCTGCTCTTTTTTCTACCCGCACATGAAATATTGTCTGTATAAGATTATTTTTTTATTACAAAATTATTTTTATGTGATTATTTGTGTCAATGGTCTATTTTATGTGTCCATTTGAATTGAAGTCGTTATTCCAATGAAGTATGTCAGATATTTAGATTATTAAATTATAGAGAATTTCTTAAGTAAAAAATTTAACGCATGAAATATTTTTAAGACGTACTGATTTCTTTTGATAACAAATACTTACTTTCATTACAGCTATATTGCATTTTGTGTTTTTTTTTCTTTTTTTTCTGTTTAATAACACACACACACACACAAAAAGGATTTTTGATTGATAAGTTTTGGTTAAAAGCGGAATCATTGGTTATTCACATAGAATTATTTCTTGATTTTTTTGTGATTTAAACATACACATTTTTCTATTCTACCTATTATTCATACGCAAGGAAATATTCGTCATTTTTTGGAATATTGGTGAATTTAAATTTATTGTTCATTACAAAATTATTTATTGTTGTATTTATTTGCGTTGGTGATATATTTTCTGTGTCCGTTTAAATTTTATTCCCCAATACAAATCAGATAGGTTTCAGTGAGAAGATCAGAAACATCACGCATTAACACAGGATTGTATATTTATTATTTATTTATTTATTTTATTATTTTTTTTTACATGCAACTTTTACCGTAGTTACCTATTTATTTAAGCGCATGGATATATTCGGGACTTGTTGGATTATTGGTAGTTGTAACATTATTTTTTCTACAATTTGTTTCCTCTGATAAGTTTTTTTTTTTTTTTATGTTGGTGCACTTTTAATTTCAGTGTTAGTGGTCTTTAACGTATTATTACAATGGTGCATAACAGCTAAATGTTAATAAAAATAACAGAATCATTGGGCATAAATCTGTAATTATTTCTAGATATTTTTTTGTGCTTTAAACATATAACTATAACCACCTACAACTTACTATGTACAGTCGTGGAAAAAAAAAGTAAACACCACCTACTAACTCCTCAACAAATTATCGTAGACAAAAGTTACTGGTACGGAACGATTGGAAATAAAGCCTTCTTTTAAATGGTGTGTATAAAATTTGCTTAGGGGGCCATATACATATTAAAACGAATTCAAACTTCATTTTTTCAATGGCAGTACGCAAATTTAACGAGATATTTCAAATATTCGGTTCAAAATATGCCAAGAAACCCAATTTCAAGTCATTCGAATGATAAGTTTATGAATTATAGACATTCAAAATTTAGTACTTCTGATGTTAAATTACATTTTCATATTTTTATTTATATCTCCTGAAATTATGCTCCTAATGAGCTATTTTTTTGTGTAGCAATAAGACTAATATACCCAAACATAAATACGTTGAATTTGCAATTTTTATAATTTTATGATATGAATTATGAATTATGAAATTAATATTCGAAAAAATTATGAATTGCAACCTACAATTTTTTTTTGATGGATTTAGATTTATTAAGTCCTGCTTATGGAAATCCCAAATTTTACATTTTTCTTCCAAGTAGTTTTCAAATTATGCTTAAAAAAAGGCAAAATGATGGTTTAAGAGGCCGCCTATGATAGAAGTGAGTAAATTTTTGAAATTTATTCTGCTATCCTGTAATCAAACAGGTTTCATTGACGCTTAAACGTGCCTTGATCAAGAAGGCGGCTCTCTCGGTTAACAATCGAGTTCGAAACTTCAATTTGGTTACAGCCCTTAAAGTACGCTCGTTTTAAAATAATTAATTTCTCGGAAACTTATGGCACGAATTGCATAAAAATTTGTTTATAGGCTAATTGGAAGGTGTAGAGTTCATTTATGCTGTTAGAAGTGTGTACTGCTATTGAAAAAAACAAAGTTACGGTTCGTTTTAATATGTAGATGGCCCCTTAAACAAATTTTGTATACATCAATTAAAAGTAGACTTTATTTCCAGTCGTTCAGTACCAGTAACTTTCTTCTACGATAATTTGTTGAGAAGTTAGTAGCGGGTGTTTACTTTTTTTTTTCCACGACTGTACAACTTTATATTATTAATTTGCAAAGATACATTCGGTATTTACTGTTACTTTAATAGCGGTTTTTTGTTTGGTAAGATTAATCACAGCCAAACGAATTGAATGACGATCAGACATCATTAAATCTAATGATTAATCTCTGTGATGATAACTAAAAACTAAATGTACAGATGGATAATTAACAATAATGAAAAAATAATGTATTTTTACCAAATTGCACTGACTTCTCTCTTTTTTTCTAAAAAGTTGCAAGTAAAAATATTTAGACGTTTATATATTTCATAATTCGATACACTTTCATACATGTTTCTAAGTTGTTATGACGAAGGAAGTTTGAAACTTTAATACTAATTATATTTGTATATCACTGGTTTTTTATTAAATTGGCTGTCTGTGCATTTAAGAAATAAAAGGGAACAAAATGCAGTTTACTTTTTTTAAAGGAAGAACATTAAACAAAAAATGTGAAAATGGAAATTTCAGAATTTTATATATATATATATATATATATATATATATATACAAAATGATTGCTTGTGAATGTTTTAACATTCTGCCAACCTATAATTAGGCATTTTAATTTTATTAGTCCAATACTTACAAAATATCAATTTATTAAAAGCTGTGTAAAGTTAAAACGCATTTGCATAAATATTTCTATATTTTAATTAATTTTCACATGCGTTCTTTTTCATTTTTTTACGCGCTTGAATATTAATCGTTCTGAAATTCAGCATCTAAAAGTTGATATAAAGCTTAACAGATATATAAATATTTTTATATTTTATCAATCACATATTCAGTATATCAAAGTTGATATTCGATAGTTCGACACCGACTAACAAGTTTTACTAAAAGTAACAAGTTACAAATAGCAAAAACTAACAGAAGAACGGTAAAATAGTAATTTATGTCTCTCTTTTTGAACATTTTCCAACATAGTTGAAAAGTGTTTATAAATTCTGATTGTCTGGCCGTCTGGTTTCTGTGTCAGACATTTAAACTTTTCAGAACTAATGGTTTAAATATTGGTCAAAATACATCTCCCTTTAAAAGATCTTTATGATGATAAAATCTACCAAGCGCTCACTTTCTTTGCAGCTATTGGTAGCTATTGCTTCGGGGAGGCATGATTCACAATAACTGTGAATAAAAGAAGCGATTGCTATAATTTTAAGTAATAATGTGTATTTTAACAACGGAATGGTCTCTCGTCGATACTTAAAACAACCACCCTCAAAAGTTTACAAACAAATCAAATTATTTCAATACTCAAATTTAATATCAATAAAGCAATATTTTATAAGAAACATAGCCCAAAATGTTTTAGTTATCTTATAAATACCCTACATTAAAAACAAAATATTTACAATATCTGTTGCCATAATTGATTTTTTTCCTTGTTTTATAAAACGGTAAAGAATTCGTATATGCATGTTTAATCACGGAATTCTTTGTTGCGTGAAACAAAGCGTGTCATAATATAGGGAATTTCGCGCAGATAAAACACTCACTTCAGATTAAGCTCTTTGTTCCCGGTTAGGCTAATTAACATCAGCACCTTGTGTATGTCGATTAAATAAAGATGCTTTCTCAAGCTATTATAATACATTGAAATATGTGAAGGAACATATTTCCAATTAAGGAATTTTTAATTATAATGTACTTCAAAATTAATAATGTTAAAGGTTTTGTTTATTTTATTCCTTTTATTGAGGGTGAGTTTTATGAATCATTACTCTAATGATGTTTATTAATAATCAGTACTAGGGAAGTATAACTATTTTTTTTTTTCACGTTGCAAGAAAATAGCATACACCACTTTAACTTCAAACTTGTGACAAAAAAGATTAAAATACGAAATCATTTAGAAGATAGAATTTAGAGTTGTTAGATATATATTTAAATATTTCGAAACACTGTAAAATTTTTGTAATATACATTGCTTATAACAAAAGTACTATCTAATATCTTTCCGTGGACTTTGTGAGAAGAAAATATCAGAAAATTCACGTTCGTCGAAATTTTTTGACACAATGCTCGCTAGAAGGTTAAATATATTTATTAAATGTTATCATTAAAGATACATTAATCAAATTATTTCCATATTGAAATCAAATACCGAAAAAGCAACATTTCAATGGAACCATTAACTAAAACATTACTTTAGCATCTGTGTATTAATAAATCTAAGGAAATAAACCCAAAACATAGTCATCAATCATTGCTACAAAATTTTTTTTATACATATTATATGTATATAACGCTATTCACTTTATGCATATTTAATAAGAAATTCTTTGATGCATGAAACAATGAGTATTATCACGCTGCGGAATTTGTGGAAATAAAACACTCAGTTCTGATTAAGTTCTTTCTTCCATGAGAGGTTTATTCACTATAACACACTGTGACTTTCGAGAAAGGAAAAATCCTTTCTTAAGTTGTTATAATGTGTTGATACATTCATAGAGAAATATAAGGTATTAATAAGTATTACTCTCTTAAAAGTATATGCATAAGTTAACACTTTAAAACTGGTATGGTGATGATTCAAAAACGATTTGTGTATATATGTAAAGTACCGCGTAAATTGCAAAAAATACACGCTTGGTGTAATTTGGTGATAACATATTAAGCTGCTTAAGTGTGTAAAAAGTTATGAGATAACTCTGAAATAGACAATTTAACGAGTAAATTGTACAAAGTACACATATATCTGTGTAATATACAAAAACTATCGATTTAGAGTGCATAATACATAACGTTATATTCTGGTATGTAAATTTTGAACTACATATTTTCATTGTCCACAAATTAGTTTTAAGTCCACAAAATAGTGTGACCTTAATTTAAAAGAAACTGGATCGTCTCAAATTATATTTACCGCATGCCATATCTCTGTTAGAGTTGTTTTAAAGTCCTAAAATCGTATGCACAATTTATGCACAAAATCTATAAAATCTAAATAAATATACTATAAAATAAAATTTCATTAAAGCGCAGAAATTGTGATGCCAGTACTATTTCCTTCGTATTTTTTTCCTACCTATCTCTGACTCAAGTTTTCAATGATACACCTACATCAAGATCAGAAAGTATGTATCTAAATCACTCTAAAGTAAACAAGCAATACTTACCGAAAAGGGATACGAACTGAAAACTCCAAAGTACCACAATAACCATTCAGCTTCTATTCCACAAGCCAAATTTTCAAGTATCGATAAGAATTGTGTTCATACAAGTACACATATTTTTCTGTATTATTTGGTTCTTGCACATATTTTTGTGTAATATTCTTGCCCATAATCCTGTACAAAATTCTGTTATTACAATGACAGAGCCAAGTAATGTAATCACAGATTTTGATTATTTTTATATATGTTGTAGATTAGAGATCACTTAGTCTGAGGTTCAACGGATTTTATACAACGCTCCTTAGTTCTTGAGAAACAAGGGATCTAATACAGGGTAAGTTCACAAAGTTTCAAGACTGGTCTGAGAATACAAAATTTATTAAACATTTTTGTACAGCGAACTACAATTCTTCGAAATATGACCCTTTGGCGTCACCACATCGCTAACAGCGTTTTTTCCATTATTCATAGGCTCCCTGATAAATCTTCGCGCTTGTTGAGGGACCTCGTCGAAGCTGTGTGGATCGCTAGAATCGGGTCGAATCGTTTCCTTTTCAAGTCTTTCTTGATCCGGGGGGAACAAAAAAGTCGCTAGGGGCAAGGTATGAGCTGTAGAGAGGTATTGCCACGTTAAACGTAACCAAAACTTCGCGGCGGCGAGCGGCGTTTGAGAGGGTGCATTGTCTTGCTAAACAATCCAATTGTTTCTGATTTCTGGCCGACACGCCGGACTTGATCCTTCAAATGGTGGTGCATTCCAGCGTAAAACTGACCTGACCGGCGCGTCCGCCTAGACGCCAGAGACAATTGCATTGCTCACAATGACAATGCGCTCCACTCATACGTTGCTCGCAAAGTTTTGGCTAAGTTTAAAGTGGCAGTCCTGCCATAAGGACCCCTACAGCCTCGACCTCGCACCCAGTGACTTTTTTCGACCCTCCGGATTAGGAAAAACCTGAAAGAGAAGCAATTCTACACGTTTCCAGCTATCCACGATTCCAGCATTGACGAGGTCCCTTAACAGCCTTGCGCACGAAGATTTCCAGGGAGCCTATGAATAATGGAAAAAAAAACGCTGGCAGCGGTGTGTTGATGCCCAAGGGTTATATTTTGAAGAATTTTAGTTCGCTGTGCAAAAATGTTCAATAAATTTTGTATTCTCTGACCAGTGTTGAAATTTTGTGAACACACCATGTATTATACCACAACTTAAATATTTACTTTGCATTTGCAACGAGGTGACTACGTTTGTTGTCGAAATATTAATTTTTCTAACTTCCATGTTAACTGCTTGTAACTACTTCTTACACATAATAATAAAATTAAGAACAATAGAAACAGGCAGATTAATAACTATTAAAATAAATATCCAGCTTAATATTCAAATCACAAGAGAAATCAAAATGTACAAGAAAATTACCGCTGAAAATTCAATGTTACCGCACGCTAGAGGATGTGCGAACGGAAGGTTACAAGCGAGGCGTCCCCCTGGCCTTAATCTCTCCCGTTCACGCCCGCATAAGCTTATTGTGAAGAACATTTCTCCGTTCGCACATGCTATCAAGAAAAGACTGGGCGCGCTCGGTGTTGAAAACTTTCGAATTTTCTTCAGTAAGGATTTGTTATGGGTTACACTAGATTAATTTTAACACAATTATTATAATTGGTAAACAAATCATATTAGATGTAAATTTCCAACTGGGCGAAAAATGTCCAGACCAGGATTCGAACCAGGGACCTCTTCGCTGAAGCCGCCAGAGCTCTGCCACCTGAGCTATCCCGGACATTTAAATTTTCGAATCCTGGTCCGGACATTTTTCGCCCAGTTGGAAATTTACATCTAATATGATTTGTTATGGATTGTCTAATGAAAGGGAGAGGGAGGGGGGGGGGGTGTTGTGAATGATACTCGTATTAGAGATTGACCAAAAATTACATTTTTTTTTATAATTATTTTATTTAATTTGTTAAATCATTTCTTCAATTTCTTTTGAGGTTTCACGTGCTCATCAGCGCAAGTGGACAAGCCGCCACTGGATGAAATATGTTTTTTTTTTTTTTTTTTTTTTTTTTTTTTTTTTTTTTTTTCAATCGACGTAGGTTTTCGGGCTTAAACCGTACAATCTAAACACTTCTGATTGGGAAATTTAAACTAGTAATTTTAAGTAGAGGACAAATAGTTAAGAAATTAAAATTTTAAGTTATTTCTCAATTTTTAATAGTTTCTAAAATGTAAATTTATTGTCGAAAATTAACTTTACATTTAACCATTTGCCATTATATTCAGTTTTGATTTGCCTCCAAATAATTAAATACATTTTAAGAAATTGTGTGATTACTTTTATATATGATTATTAAGAGCAATATCTCATGTACCGAATTACTGAGCACACCCTTTATTGTGAGCTTTGCAGGAATTTATATTAACACTTTTATATATGAACATATTCCCACAGTTAAGAAAAAGTTCATCCCACTCAAAGCCAAAAAACATTTTTATTTCTATGTTTATTATGAAGGACAAACATGTATGTGTATAACGCTAACATCATTATTCGAAGGACAGCAGCAGATGCTCAAATTTCGTTTTTACTGCTATATTTTTTATTTTTTAAGCCTCCAAAGCATCGCAATTTTTCAATTTTCACACCATTGAATAAAGAATATCTCTACTTTGAAATGGAATTAGTTTGAAATCTATATAGAAATTCTTTTAGAAATTGTTTCGCCATTTACTCAATTTTCATTCTAGCTTTTTTTTTTTTTTTTTTTTTTTTTTTTTTTTTTTTTTTTTCAAATCTATCCTATCGTGTGCAGACCAATTGCGAAAGGTTAACCTGTTTGCACTTAAATTAATATAAATATCTCGTAATTTGTTTCCATCTTATATTCTATAACGAAATTAAGAAATCCATTAATCAATAAATAAAACAACAAAATATAAATAAAACACAAATTTAAGACAAGTTTTCGAATTTTGCGCTTTAACCACTGAAAGGAAACGAATCAACAAGTAAAAATTAAATTAAAAAATAAAAAAATCCGACTGTGTAAAAAGTGAACTAATTAATTATTTCTCATCAATGTCAAACTATTTTTTATATTACTTACCTATTTTTTTATTTACTTGTAATGGTGACTTTTAAGTTGTGTTTAATTGCTAGTTCCTATCTATAAACACTATTTTGATTAGGCCTATAGATGTCTATGAAGGTTAGAGTTGCAGCAAAACAAGAGATCCTACATAAAGAACTTCCAGGTTGTGTAATATTTAAACGGAGCTTCTGACTGCAAAATAGTCAATGAAACTTCGCCTTCATTTTGAAAGACCTATTCAATGATATGCCACTCAATATGGTGCGTAAATTATTTTTTTCGTCTCTATCTCCATTTTTTATTTTAAGGCCGCAATTTTGAATTTATAAAAACAAAACGTAGCCTAGAAAATTCGGGTAAAAAGACCAATTGTCAAAAGCGACCTTTGGCGATATCTTTGGCTGTTAAATACTGGCGAGAGAGCAATAGGAAAATATCGCTTTTAATCCGTGGCATATCGCATTATCGCATTTCATTTCATCGCATTATTGCTATATTTCATATAAATATGATTTTTAGTATCGTTAGTGGGCATTCTAAAAATACATTAAATGTAAAACACCTATCAGAGTTATAAAAAACAAAGTAGGTCTGTGCGAGGCTTTCCCATCGCAATCATTGTTTATTGTTATGTTTTTTTCATTAACTGGATTTCTTTCTTATCAAACAACGCATTTTAACAATATATAAATGTACTACATCGAAAAGATACTTGCAGAACCTTTAGAAAAATACCCCATTCATCGCTCTAGCTTTAGTAATTTGCAAAAAAAGAAAAAAAATGTTGACATAATAAATCTATACTAATATTATAAAGAGGAAAAAAATGTTTATTTGTAGGAGGTAAGCTCTGGAACTACCGAACCTATTCCAAAAGTAATGGTATGAAAATGATGGGGTTAGTCCAACTTAGAACATAGGCTACATCTTATGTCCGTGCCACTGGCCAAAAGGGGGTGCAGGAGCAAAAAACGTTCTAAAAATGCGATTTTTGTGTTACTGAAGGGCCTAGAAACATGAAATTGGGAATGGTAGTTACTTA
The DNA here is from genome assembly GCA_963932465.1 of Maratus speciosus. Classification (NCBI taxonomy): domain Eukaryota; kingdom Metazoa; phylum Arthropoda; class Arachnida; order Araneae; family Salticidae; genus Maratus; species Maratus speciosus. The sequence goes on from OZ010791.1 coordinate 493,487,099, forward strand.
TAAGATACTAATGATCTCTAAGGACATTTAAAAAAAAATCGAAATTAAAAAGGGGTGAAAATGCGCAAAAAGCGTTCTAAAAAACGCTCTAAATGGCGATTTTAACGCAATTTCAGGAAGTGCCAAACCGATTTCAAAAATAATGGAGTCAAAATGATGGTGACAACCCTTGCTCCAACATGGGCTATATTTTATATCTGTGCTTTATATGTGTGCAGGAGTAAACAAGTTGGAAATTGCTCGTCAAACGTGGCAAATGAGGTGCGTTCGTACTATAACTAGTTTTATAATTATTTTTTGCACCCCATATTGTACTGAATGTATAATTTTTTGCACTTCATAAAGCGCATAGTCTGATACATCATTAAAATGCACTTCCAATATTTTTTCCCCATTCCCCGTAATGTAACGGAACACTTTTGACTGTCCCTGTAATTAAACTATACATCCGATTTTCCTAAAATTTGAAATAGCTCAACAAAATTTTGCAACAATTATATCTTTAAAATTTCAGACCATTCGGAAGGCTGTAATATCATTAAAATGCACTTGCAATAATTTTTCCCATTGGCCGTAATGTAAAGAAAAACTTTTGACTGTCCCTGTAATTAAACTATGCATCCGATTTTCCTAAAATTTGAAAGGGCTCGACAAAATTTTGCAACAGTTATATCTTTAAAATTTCAGATCATTCGGAAGGCTCTAATATCATTAAAATCCCCTTGCAATAATTTTTCCCATTGGCCGTAATGTAAAGAAAAACTTTTGACTGTCCCTGTAATTAAACTATACATCCGATTTTTCTAAAATTTGAAAGGGCTCGACAAAATTTTGCAACAGTTATATCTTTAAAATTTCACATCATTCGGAAGGCTCTCATATCATTAAAATGCACTTGCAATAATTTTTCCCATTGGCCGTAATGTAAGGAAAAACTTTTGACTGTCCCTGTAATTAAACTATACATCCGATTTTCCTAAAATTTGAAAGGGCTCGACAAAATTTTGCAACAGTTATATCTTTAAAATTTCAGATCATTCGGAAGGCTGTAATATCATTAAAATGCACTTGCAATAATTTTTCCCATTGGCCGTAATGTAAAGAAAAACTTTTGACTGTCCCTGTAATTAAACTATACATCCTATTTTCATAAAATTTGAAATGGCTCGACAAAATTTTGCAACAATCATATATTTGAAATTTCAGACCATTCGGTTGGGTTGTTTTTGCTTTGTTACATGCGGACAGACGGACGGACGGACAGACGGACGGACAGACGGACGGACGGACTGAACGACGACTATAGGTGCTACGTATTTATATAATTACGAACGCACCTATAAACGTTCGAAATTGCGATTTTTCTGTTACTGGAGGTCCAGATATATGGAATTTGGCATGGTAGTTACTTATTAGATATAAAGTATCTCTAAGAACATTTCTTAAAAAAATTCGAAATTTAAAAGTGGTGAAAATGCGCAAAAAGCGTCCTAAATGGCGATTTTTACGCAATCTCAAGGAGTACTAAACCGGTTTAAAAAATAATTTTGTCAAAATGATGGTGACAACCCTTGCTCCAATATAGGCTACATTTTATGTCGGTGCCACTATCCCTAAAGGGGGTGCAGGAGCAAAAAAAAGTTCGAAATTGCGATTTTTGTGTTACTGAAGGTCCCAGATACAAGGAATTTGGAATGGCAGTTACTTATAAGATATAATGATCTCTAAGAACATTTCTTAAAAAATTCGAAATTTAAAAGGGGTGAAATTGCGCGAAAAGAGTTCTAAAAAACGTTCTAAATGTCGATTTCTACGGAAGTTCAGAAAGTATCCAACCTATTTCAAAAGTAATGGTTGGAAATTGATGATGGCAGCTCTTGCTGCAACATAGGATCTATTTCATGTCACTGTCACTATCACCTAGATGTTGCAGAAGCAAAAAAGGTCTAAACTGCGATTTTTGTGTTACTGAAGACCAGACCCTAGAATCCTGTAATTAGGCAGGGCAGTTATTTATAAGATACAGATTATCTCTAAGAACATATGAAACCGATTTCAAACAGAATGATTGCAAATTGATGGTGATGAACCTGCTCAAACATAAGCTATATTTCATGTCGAGGGTTGCAGGACCAAAATCTTTCTAAATTTCGATTTCTGCGGTGCTGATGAGGCTAGAAACTTTATATATAGCACGTTAGTTACTTATAAAATATAAATATGCTCAAAGAACAATCGAAAATAAATTCGAAATTAAAAAGTGGTGAAGCGAAGGGGGTGAGCGAAAAGCATTCTAAAAGAGTCCTAAATTACGATTTCTATGGAATCTCAGGAAATAATAAACAGATTACAGAAGTTATTGATTGCGAATCAAGAGTGATAGTCCCTGATCCTATACGGGGTATATTTTGTGCCGGTGTCACTGCCACCTGGTTGGCAGGAACAGCAAAAAAGCCTTTAAAAACATCTAAATTATGTTTTCTATAGAATATTAGGAAATAACAACTGATTTCAATGTTAATGCTGACAAATTAATGGTGACAGTCTCTGTTTCAACATTTTTCGAGACATTCTGTTTCAACTCTGTTTCGGCATTTTATGTTGGTGCCACTAACACCAGAGAGATGTTAGACTATTAGACAAGAAGCTTGGAATTTGACATGGTGGTTAATTTTAAGATTTAAATGTGTTAAGATGGTTTCTAAAAAATTCAAAACTTCAAATTAATACTGAAATGAGTGTATGAAATGAGCATAAAAGTCTCAAAATTCTTTCTAAATTATCATTTACTTGAAATTATTTTTAGTTCTTCTCATTAATTAAAATCTCATTTCTGTCTATTGCACTTTTATAATGAAGTTTAGTGAAACTGTGGCTTAATTTGTAATTTATGAATTATTTCAAAAAGTGTTCTTCTAATAAAAAATAGTCATACAAATATCACTTGGCGTATTTCAGCTATTACGCGAACAAAGCCGCGGGCTTTGCTAGTAATACATATGATGGTATTCTCCTATATTCTGTAACTCGCGATGCCCGTGTTTATCCTCTAGTGCAGGGATGGCGAACCTTTTTGAATATGCGTGCCAAAAATTTCAAAATTATTAGGTACCAACATTCTCACGTGACAGAAACATTTTAACGTAGATAAAATCAATAATTAATATTTATGGAATTTTTAATTAAATATTTTTACTCTTATACTAAATTTGATTCGTAACTTATCTATTATTCTGTATTTACTCAACAATATAGCCATGTCGCATAAAATTTCGTATTAATAATCTATAACTGACATTTTTTTTTTAATACTTCCAAATCAGATCATTTTTACTTCTTCAGGTAGAAGCAGGTTCAATAGATGTATATAATTATTATATTTACACTGACAATTAAAATACAATTTTCAAAATTAAAACCCAACTATAATAAAACCTAAAATAACTTAAAACCCTAAACCTAAATAAAATGAAACCTAATCGGAAGTAGAAAGCGTGTCAATTTTATGTATATTAATATTGTTAAATTATATTAAAGTAAGTTATATACCTGTTACACAAAACTATACTTTTGTAAAAAAAAAAAAACATAAAATGGATTGTCTTCCATAAACTGAATATAATCTATAACTTTTTCGCGTACCAGAGAAGTTTCCTTATGTGCCAAGTTTGGCACGCGTGCCATAGGTTCGCCATTCCTGCCCTAGTGTTTTTAAAGAAAGAAAGGGGGTTAAAAAAATCGTAAAAATTGACCTTTATCAGAAAAACCGCACATACTTTTTTCATGCCGCGTACAGAGAATGTGAAGTATAAATAATTTAGAGTATTTAATTGGAAAAGAATGAACATAAACATGTCTAATTTAATTTGTGTATTAATATAATTTCCATTTCAAACGAACCCTTTAAATGTTAAACTCTGATTACGTGAGTAAAACTAATTAATTTATACTTTGCATGATGTAACAGTAGACTTACTGAATAACAACTGTTTTCTGATTAACTTTTATAAGTTGCATAATTTCCATGATGCTTATATAAATTGATTTATTAAATTTATATATCGTCGCATAAATATAATCTTAAATGTCGATTTGTTTTCCCATGCGTTCCGAAGCTTATGAACGTACAATTTAATCTCCTAAGAAGTAACTATAAACATAATTTAAATGTGTAATTAAAATATTCAAATCAAAACTTTTAACTAAATAACGGATAATTACGATGAAGGTTTATTTAATAATTGTTTGCCTAAAATACTTCAATTAAAGTTCTGTGTGTTACTTATTATTATTTTTTTTTTTTTGGTGATTGCAGAAATAAATATTAAGGGCAGTTGGAAGCCCATATACCTACTATGTTAAATTAATGTAACTTTTCACAAATACTACCGAAGATATTCACTTGAAAATTTTTTATACATAATATAAATAATACTTAATAAAGTGAAGTCAACTTTATAAACAGATATTCATTAGTTATTTTTTTTTAAAAAATCTGGAATAAAAAACACTTTTAAATAACAAAAACTTCTATTTTTCCAAACATTTTTATAAACATTTTGTTGATATGTAGGTAACAAAAGTTCAATACAGATTGATCAGAGATATGTGTGAAATATTCTGAAACGATTGAAAACAATAATATGTAGTAGTTTCTATAAAAAGGTACATTGAAGTTCAAAAAGCAACATTTTGAGAAAATTCAGTTTATTGTTTATGAATGTAATGTTCATGTATGGTGTAAACAAACTGAATTACTTAATTTTTTCTAACTGCCTTTTGTCGTAGAATCAAAAGTAATATATCTTTCGAAAGAGGGAAAATTAAGGATTCAAAATATTAAAAACATAAAAAAATGACTTTTTTCACGAATTTGGTTTCCAACTGCCCTTAAGCAGTAATATCAATACATGTGCTGAAATGTATCATTAATAATATTTTAAATGTTTTGGAGGATTTTTTGAAGGATTTCTAATGCACATGAATATTCTCACTCAATTCAAAATGCTTTGTAAATACATTAACATTTCACAAAAACTTTCGAGAAATAGTATTTATTCAAATCTTTTGCTTGGTATAAGAATAAATACAGAACTTCATTGTTAAATTATATTTTCTAATTGAACGAAAATAATTTTAGCAAAATATCCACTAACTTTGAATTTGAATAAAATTGATATGGAACTTAAATTATTTCAAGGCCATAAAATAGTGGTGGACAACTGAATTTCCACCGTTATTATATGGCCAAATCTTACCCTTTTAATTGGAACCAAGATGTCTCTTTTGATTAATCCATTTGAACAACGTTTACATGGAAACACATCTCCGTCCACCAGTCTACCACCCCGTGAAATCAAAAACCTCATTCTTTGAATTGAAAGTCGAAGACATTCCGTGGTCCCACATTATTCACCATGTTGGTTTAACAGCCTTTTCGTACACGGCTATTTAAATCATTGAACCGATTGTTTGGAAAATCAAACTTGCAAATCCCGGGCTCAGTTTTACGATACGTTCAGCCTGTACTTCATACTTCAAGCCGAATACACGAATGCTTCCCCTGGCAAATGCATCAAAATTTGGAAGCGTTCATGTACCATCGACCCTCCTACTCTCTCACTCTGTCCGTTAGGGTCCGAAGTCCTCTCATTGACACAATTTCTTCTTTAAAATGAATATTTTGACATCTTCTAATCAGAATTTAAAATGTTATGTCTGCATATAATAATGTACTTATAAGTATATAAGTATAATACATATCTCTTTCTATTATAAATTGTTAGAATATTTTTATTAATGCATAGTATTTTGAAAATATAATGTTAAAAAGTTATGTAGGAATGTAAAAGTCTGTTAGGAGTTTCAGACAAAACCACAATTTTGTAGTAGGGAACAGAGCCAGAAATATTCAATTTTACTATACACCCATTCTTGATAGAAAAACCTATAATTTGCAGGTCCTTATGGCCGAATATAATTACTGTTCGTCGTAACAATTATTTATGCAGTTTTATAGCAACAACTAGTTATAATGCAGAAACCAAAGATGCAATAGAAGTTAGTTCAAGACTCGTGTGTATCTAATTCTGCCACTGCAAAATACTGATGTAAAAACATAATGATGCGACTCATCCATACTCTCACATAACGCAAAGCTAACTTAATGTGATTTAGCTATTATCGTAAGGACAAGAGTAACTAGTACGTTGTGGCCATCACAAAACTTTCCTCTATATAAATCACCTAAACAGCATTAATTGATATCAAGGTATACCTGAATTTGAATTTTGATGAAAATTCGTACATTTGTTCTTGAGATAGAGCTTTAATGGAAATTCTGAAAAATGCAGCGTAGCAGCGCTTTATGTTGAGCGACTTGCACCAAAAACATCACTAATCCATATCAAGGTATACCTGAATATGAAATTTGTTGAAAATCCAAGCATTAGTTCCTGAGATAGAACTATTTCGAAAATAAAAAATGCAGCATAACAGGGCCATCTCTTGAGTGATTTACACCAAAAACTAATCAGCGCTAATTTATATCAGGGACTAACTGAATATAATTTTTTATTAAATTTCGTGCATTAGTTCTTGAGATAGAGTGCCCACAATATTGCGTCACGTACATAAAGACAGACTCACAGACACACATTTTGTAAAAAAATATTTTTCTGAATCTCTGACACCTAAAACGTATAAATCCGTTGAAAACCGAAAGTCGAAAATTTTCACAAATCCAATACTTTCTTCTTGCACACATAGATGACAGTAAAAATCGTAATAATGGTTAAATGAGCTGAATTGAAAGAAAATGAACTCAGAATTCTCATACCACAGATAATAAAGTTTTTTTGTAATACAGGTGTTCTGATAGCTTAAACTTTTGCGGCCGAGAAAAAATTCCTGTGCCTGGGAGGTGCACTTCGACCGCAAAGGGTAAAATCCTGCAATAGGGGTTCTAAAATCATTCTCCCATTCTTTGATTGGCACTGAATAGTGGTGTGAAGCAACAAAACTCAACCCCGTGGTTTACTCTTACATTCTCAGTGATGCTTTCTCCGATTCTAGCAAATCAAAAAGTTGCAAAGCCATCAAAATCTTTGTACTGTAAAAGCAGACTGAAATCATTACCACTGCCATAAAAAATTGCTTTTTTTAATACACGGGAATACAATGCTGGTATAAAATTTTATACTCACACAGTTGTTAGTATACATTTTTTATTAAACTTCGATGTATAGAAAGTTCAACAATGTAAATAATTGTGTGGAAAAAGTATATATATATATCTCATTTTTCTTTCTAGTTACTTGTCCTCGAATTGACAATGTTGTTGATTTTTCTTCATCAACCAATTCATGATATTCAGAGAATTCAAAAGGGTTGATTCTTTTCGCTTCTAAATGTTAATTACAACATTTTAAAAATGTAAAGTAAAAGAATCTCTGATATATCATATGTATATCTTTGTTTTTATCTCGGATATTATATGTCAATAAAATGTAGTTAAAGTACTTTAGGATTCATCACACATGACAATCGAATTTTCCTGTGAAGCTATATCAAAAATCTGTAAAGGAAACGCATGTAGTTTTTATTGGGAAATATATCCTAATTTATCTCAATAATATACACAATATTCTTATCAATCCTTGAATATTTACAAAACATAACATGTACAGAAAAAAACAAAATCATTAAAAGTTATACAAATTATTGAAAATATTTAAAATAAAAAGAAAAATTTTGCTTTTAATACAGTAAACAGACCTCATATATTTTCGAATTGTTTATTAGTCAGATTAAAAAAATAGAAAAAAAATGGAATAAAAAACGTGAATTTGCAATAAGTTAAATAAGATTTACCATAAATAAGAAAAAAAAAAAAACAACTAACATATCTTTAATTAATATTATAAATAAACGGTCAAGTGTGAGTATTACTTGCGTACAGAGGGTTCCGTAGAATAAATATGAATTTGTAATTGTATTATTAAAAAACAAAAGTTGCTAAAATAATACTAAGACTTTCTAAAAAACTACACAACGTAGGGTTGGATATAACACTATATATTAGAAAAATGTACATGGATGTAGCATGAAAGTATGGAACCTAAATAATATAAAACCTAAGATATGGAACATAAATAATATCAAATATAGCTATTCTGTATAACTCATTTTTTAATATTATCCTAATCTCTTTATGATGAACTTAATTGGGTACTGACAATAAAAGCAGTGCATATTAAAACTTCATTTGGCATATCATAAAACTAAATTCAGCTTAGAAGTAACCTACAGTGAAGCTAAAACAAAAACTTTGTTGAAAGTTTAAATTTGGCATTGTGCTAAGCGCGCTTCCAAAGAAGGTCGCAAAGTTGCAACGCCGCGTTCTTCCAAATAGGTTTGCAATTAACTTTTAAAGTCACTCGAGGCGTATTGAGATGTACACTCAATGCAAATTAGTCGCGAATCCCACAGTATTTATATTATTCATTCGAATTAAACCTTTCGAGGGCAGTGTCCTTAAAAAAAGCACACTTAATTTTAATTTCAAAACAGACAAACGGAACAAAGAATATTAAATTAAAATTGTCCTTTTATCATGTACGGGAAAATAAGCAAGTTCATATTTTCTAATAAATTCTTTTATAAATTCTGGTGTCGGTCCTTTAGTTCATAAATTTATAAACAGAATTACTCCACGCCGGAAAGGGTTAAGTGGTCGCAGGACACTTAAAGCTTCAAAATTTTAGAATATTTTAATTTTTTTAGATGTTAAACTCCTATTTTTTCTGAACATTCTGATATAATTGTTTCCTTGAAATGCCCATTAGAACAGAAGTTCTGCCTTTTAGAATTATACTCGCTCAACAGTTGAAGCAGCGTTTCCAAAACTTTGAAGTCATTTTTTCTCCAAATGTCGTTTTTTTGGGCATAACGCGCAGGATACCTCAAAAACTTCTGAATATTTTTCATGAAATTTTCAAAACATATATTTCATGTTAGTCTGTATAAACTGAACCAAAATTTCCTTTTTATTGTTAAAAAAGTATTTTTATGTGATTATACTTTTGAAATTTTCAAAATTTTGTATTAGCTAAATGCAACATTGCATTAAAAATATAAAAATGCTTTAAATACAAATTTACTTAAGTTCAGGGTAATTATTACAATGTGAAGTATAAGTAAGCGCTAACATTTTCATTCTAGTTGCAGTATTTATTTTGCAATCCTGCAAACCGTTCTGCCCATTTTCTGTTCGACAAATGTGTAACAGTTTCGAACCCCCTATAAATACCAATTCTACATCTTGCAATTATTTAAATACATGAAATGAAATAACATACTTATATCTTTCATCCCAATTGTATTTTAAAGTCATATACATTTTAAGATATTAAATGTTGAAAATGGTCTTTTTTTCTAATTTTTTGTGTCCTTTGACCCCTGAAATTAGTATGTTTTTAACAATTTGACATTTATTGCTTTTATACTGTTACTGGACATTACATTACACTTATATATCATTAAACTTGTTAACTAGGCATAGAGTACACCTCCCCTGTCATTGTGTATGTCCAAACTGGCCGTACCTTTAAGGGTTAATATCTCAGCTAATTACCGATCATTTTTTCGAAATTCATTATCAACACTGCTTTTATACTTATGTTACGATAGGTACATCCAGCGATGCTCAACAATTTTTCTGAATGCCCGCAAATCGAAATTTGTGTGTAACAGAAAAATACGATTTTCTCAAAAACTATGCGACCTATGGCGACCGCTATAAATTTCCGGCAAGGTTTAAATTAACGTCTACTACCTCTAATTTTTTCATAATTTTAGTTTCAGTAGATTCGGAATTCGATGGGAGGGGGACATATTTTTGCGCTACATCTTTCACAATACCTTCGAAAATATAGTACCTAAAATTAAAAGGAAAGTATTTTTGAGTTCAGCGTTACGAAAGCTTTCACACGATACCCCACAAAATACAAATAATTTTTTTTTTCAAGTACCATAATTAGCCCCGCTACATTTTTACTAAATATATTTATGAATGTTTATTAATCTGAAAATATCTGGGTCAATGGTCTCTATTACTTCCCCGAATTTTAACTTTCCACGTTCCATAGTTTAGGAGTAAAATGGCTGTGACAGACAGACACAGGAGTAATCTTAAAATGGTTCCGTTTTTACTTTTTAAGTACGGAACCCTAAAAATATATCAACTTTACTTCAACCATATAATTTTCAATCACTTAAATGTGTAATTGGAAGCTCTATTTCTATTAGTTTCGAATTTTACAAGCAGTATTCTATATTTAGTATGCATGTAATAGGAATTGGATTAATCGTTACAAATGCCCGCATACATCTTTCTTACAATAATGGAATTGTGTGGTCTCATTTAATAGGGTAAACGATTCCGACAAGTCATCCTTTAAGAATTATTTTCAGCGTCATTATCCGATTTAGGCGCTAATGAGACACAATTAGAATAAATTTGACTTCGATCTTCCTGTTAATCTTCAAAAATAGCAATTGTACCTAAAGAGTTGTTATTTTGTTTTCTTTTTAGTTTTCTTTGTGCCGCTCGAAAACTAAGTATATCCATATTAAATGGGTATACTTTTGCACTTTTGTGAGGAAAAACATTTTTGAAATAAATTATTCATCCTATATGATTTGCGTTAGATTCTCGTCACGTAAGTAGTATGTATTTTATATATATATATTTTGGTATTTATATATATATATATATGAATACACAAGACATGAATTATATTCACGTTCTTTATGAAATAAATATAAATTAATAGCAAGAATTGATTATTCAAAAATAGCTTTTTATAGAAATTTTATATTGAAGAAATAATTCATTGTTAGTACTGGGGTATTTCCACGAGCATTTGTCGTGTATGTTACATACTATGCTTGTTTGCCACCATTATTTTATAAGAGTTTGCTTCGCCTTTTTCAATTAATGAGATATCTACCATAAAATAAGTCACATTTTTCCTTTCTAAAATACTGGTAGTCAAAATCATAGTATGCGTCTTAAACGCAATTGCTCGTGGAAATGCCCACTGTATGAAACATAATTTTCTTCTTTACGTCTAAGAGATTAAATATCCGATTTCAAACTTTTTATAATTATAAAGAAGATAGATGAAATTGAAGAGCAATCATATTTCACATGAATTTTTTAAGTAAAATATAATGTTTTTATATGTATCTGTCTATGTGTCTATCTATCTGTGTATCTATCTCTCTATCTACCAATCTCTCTCTATATATAACTAAAACTTTTAAACTGATATAAAAATGAGCCACATAATTGAAACCACAAAATCAATAATATAAATAAGAAAACCACAACTGAATAAATTATTTAAAATAAATTAACTCAAAGCTATCATTAGCAAAATCAACAGAATTAACCAAATAAATTACAAATTAATAAACTAAATAACGAGGAGACAGGCAGCGTGACTTACGACACACAATTGGAGGTTTAAAATACTTTTGAAGCATGTAAAGTTTCCCAAATGCACGTATTTAGGGCAGAAATGTATATGAAAGAAACGAGATCTGATATTTTTTAAATGAACCTGCTCAACCCTACTGCACAACCTCATTTTAAATTTATCATTTCGATCAGTGATCCGTTTTTAATTCCCAATATTAAATTACTTTCCTCGAAATTTGGAATACATGTTTTTGGATGCTCGAGTAAATATTTTTATGTTCAACAAACATGTTTTGCAGAAACACATAATCAATTAACAGCATTAAGATTAAAACGTAGTTACCCTTGCTTGCATAAATTCAATTTGTAGCTCAAAATGTTTAACAGAGAATTCATAGCATCCTACAAATTTTCATTGCTCTTTGAGAAAACCGATTAATGCAATATAAGAAACACTGTGAAACGTAAATAACTGATACGAGGATGGATGAAAAAAAGTTTACAAAAGCACTAAAAAATTATTTATTAATAATGCACGAAAAATGCAAAAGGGAAATAAGAGATATTTCTTGTCGATCACTTTTCCACACAATCCCCAAATCTACTCGTAAGTTTGGAGAGGCGTCAGAACGGTTGAAATGGTAAGGCGTTTAGAAAAGTGGTCTCATTTGTGCCAGTTTTATAGGGCTACCGGAATGCATTATGCGCAAAGTGATGATGCCATCATCATGTATGGCATTACCTGTCTCATACTATCAAACTCAAGATTTACTGCAAAAGTTTAAGTGTAACTCTGGAACCAAGCTCCTACCCCTGAAAAAAACCGACAGGATTTTTTTTTTCTTGTGTCTTTTTCCTGTTTCCCAAATTGAAAAAAGAAAACTAAGTCTGAGCAGGGTTTTCTTCAAACAGTGCTCTGTAAGAACAGCTGCCGAGAATTGGTCCAGTGAGGAATTGATGTGATTCCTAGCATGCCGAATTAAGCAAGTTGGTCCTGCGTTTGATAAATGTCTAAAAGATTTGGTAATTATGTGAAAACGTGATCGATAGATATACCTCCTAATTCTCTTTAGTATTTTCGTCCTATTGTTAATAAATATTTTTTATTATTATCTTTTTAACCTATTTCCTGTCCCATACTCATATGAAAGGAAACTTAGCATTTATAAACGCATTTTAATCTAAAAAATACATTGGTTTTAACGGTTACTAAGTATAAAGAACTCTTTTCGGAAAAGTGGGTATCTTAGACTGTCTTAATAGAGCAATCTATTCTAGTAAATAATTCTGTAAGAATTATTTTCTGAATCATTAATCGCCGTAGTTGGCTTATGAAAAGCAAATATTCAAATAAATTAAACATGATATTTATTCTTTTTATCTTGGAAAAACTGCATCGTTTAATAAGGAAATTTATATGTACTTTTTTGTTTCAGCTACAGGCTGACGAATTTAATGTCTATACTTAAACTATATATATTTAATGACTATTTCGAAAACTTTGAATAGTTAAGCACTTTTATTCATAAAATAATTTGATTTATTTGTAGATTCTCATTATGAAAATACGATTTTTTAGCTTATCTTTTGACTCGATGAATTTTTTAATATTTATGAATAAATGATGACAATATTACATTTATATTTTTCTCGAATGGAATGTTTTGGGTATTATGATGGCGAATTAATCATTCGAATATAGATTGTGTAGTTATGTAAATGGGAGAAATAATTGATTGATAATATATTATAAAATATATTTATATTATTACTATTCTAAATATAAAACTATTTTATAACGATAAACAAGATAAGTTATTTTGAAGAATCACTCACATAATCATATGAATAAAATAAAAGTGATAAAGAGACCGCACCAGGATCAGCAGATAGTAGAACCCAAAGCGAAGCCTAACCGAAACGACAGCAAACGCCAACAGTCGGAAGAACTGAGCTCAATTCGATAACGAAGAGTAAATTCCCATTTCTCTTAGATCGAATCTAGCGATCCGCCCATGAATGCAGTGCTATAGAATTTAGGAGTAAAAGACTATGGAAAAACTGGTTTCTTCCCATACAAAAGTAGTATGGGGTAGATAGTTTCGAAATTGGATTTTCCTTTATAAGTATGACGAAGTTTCTACAATATTTACGTATATACAGGGTGTCTACAATAAGGTCTGAAACATTTTAATGATTATTAATTCTTAAAGTAATGAAGATACAAACAAACGTATTGTATTTATACATAGAATAAAACCCAGATAATTCCTTTTATTATCATAATTCACTGAGCGCAATGTTCCGCATGCCCTCGGAAGTCCCTATACTTTTCTCGATACTGGACCGGAACGGAAAAAATAAAAAAAAAAGACTTCACCGGACAAATTTTAAAAGCGATATCCATTAAGTTTAATGAATTGAAAAGTGTAAGGGGATTTGTTTTGGTCACCATCGTACGACCATTGTGTCATTATGCTTAATTCCTTGCCCATGCAAATCATCTGATATAACTCTGTTGGGGCATTTTACTTTACGGATTTGTAAAATGCATCCTTTACAGCAGGAAAATGTCAAATATTGACGAACTGAAGGCGTTGGATTACAACCACAGTAGCCACCGTGTATGCCGACGTGCTTACCCGTACCTGCCGTGAAGTCGACTACATTCTTCATATTTTCCGTGCAAAGATGGGCGCACATGTTTAAATTCATTGACAAGGGAAATAAAAGTTTTCTGAATATTAATATTAGTAATTTCAATAAAAGTCTGTCAGAACTTTTATAGACATCCTGTTTATTTTTATGGAAGAAACTATAGATTTTACTTAATTTCATTAGAAATATATTAACTTGATTTCATAAAAATACATTTTTATGAAAACTAATAATAATAATAATAATAATAATAATAATAATAATAATAATAATAATAATAATAATGTTAAGTGTTACTCACAAAAAGAATAAATATTTCTAGATCCTCCATACAGCTGCCCCAATATGACGTCTGATTTTTGAAAACTAAACTTGAAGAAAATGCTGAAAATATAAATACTTTAGAAGAATTTGAAGAAGCTTTTCAAACATCATTTAATAGATATTCATTCAGATATCAGTACGAATTTCCAAGTACACCAAAGTTTAGAATATCATATTTTGTGTTACCCAACGATGTATTCCAAATTAAAGAAAATCTTTTCAATTGGCAGGTCATAAGTTTTTGCTTAAATGCGTTACAGCTTATTTAACTTTAAAGTAATAAAAGTGTATTACAATAAGTTTTAAATCAAATTATGTATTTTTTTATTTAACTCAATGGCAAGTAATCTAACATAAATAACGCCCCACCAGTGGCCGAGAGGTTTTGCTCTCGAAGCTGGTAGACGGGAGGTGCTGGGTTCGGTCGCAATCGCGCCTGTCGGCCTAATCGTTCGGAGTTTTCATGGTTTTCTTCGAACCTTGGTCTTCCAAGCGTTAATACGGGTTAGGTTCCCTTAGAAAGACCCCCACGAAGGGCACCCCCCCATAGGGCCTATATCCTTCGTGTTCATAATTGGCCGACATAAACACAACCAACCAACTAACATAAATAACGTAAAGAATTGTATTAATGCAGAATTAAAATTGAATATTCAATGTTTCTTTTGAATGTTACTTAATAAATTAACTCAAACGTTTACGTTAATTGATGTTCATAAATAGTAGACGAACCTTTTTTTTTACATTTGGAATCATCTGGTGGCTAAGATACAACTAAACCAATATCGTAGCACATTATTACATTCTCGGTTTATGTATATGAGGTAAACTTGGGAGAATGTTGGCTAAGAATCTATTGTGGTTTTTCCAGTTTTGTACATATATATACGAGTGTGCGTGTCCGTGCTCCTGTGTACATATATATCCAGCTATGTATGTTCTGTGCAATTTCCAAGGATGATATCACCAATATTTTCGATTGGAAAATTTCTATATAATATTTAATTTACAGAAATATACGCCTTATTTATACTCCGAATTCGTAATATTGCACGGAGGTTAAATAAGAAAAATAAAATCAACTTAAAAATTGTTTTTAACTTTTCCCACTTTTATATATATTTATTCTAATTTATTATTTATAATTAATTGTTTATTTCGTTATTGTATTAATTTTATATTTATAACTAGGGGGCTCCGCACCCTGCAAGCTACGCTCGCCAACCCCCGTTCAGACACTGCAGAATCCCAAAGCACGCTAATGTGATAGCTTTTAAAAAGATTAGAGAAGTTTGAATTATACTGAAAAAAACTTTAGCGATCTCCCTGCAAACAGGTTTCTATTCATGTCCCTTTGATTGCAAACTTTTAAGGCAGAATCATATGCTGTTAAGACCAATGGTTGTTTGACCAATGGTTGCCAATGGTTGTTTTCGTGTTTGATGCACAATCTGTTGCCAGTTATATCTAAAATCTCTCACCAAACTATGATTAAATGTCAATAATGGTTGATAGTAAATGTCACATTCACTTGACTTTAAGGAAGTTACACGTGTTTACGCCATCAAGAAATTTTTATTTCGACATTTTAAATGTATTTTTATTAATGTTATGCTAATTTATTTTTTCTTTCGTTATTTAAAAAATATATATATATATGCCAATTTGAATAATTTGGCGAGTGGTTTGGTGATTTATATAATTTGGCGAAACTGGTCGACGGGAGACGTAGTACCATTAAAACATTGCTTTGAAGTTGAAATTAAATGTCATTATTTGTTGTATTGTCATATACGGTCATATGGTCATAGGGTTTGGCGTGCCCTTTTTTTTTTTTTTTTTACGACAATTTGGGGAAAGCCTCGTTTTCGAATACCAGTTACATATGTATTTTTAAATTATTTTCTGTTATTTTTAAAATGAAATAACAATAAATAAATAAAAGTTTAATTAATAACTATAGAACAAAACAATTTATAACATTTTTTGTAAATAAAAAGAAAATAAATTAATAAACAAGTAAACATTTATTAAAAAATAAGCAAAAATAGCCGGATAACCATGTCAGGCAAAATAACGCCATTTTGGCGCCAATTAGGTACAGCGCTGCGTATATGACATCTGTGCCTAATATTTTTCTTTTAATTTCGTAAAAACAAAAAAACAACCAAAAAAAACCAGAAAGAATCAAGTTAAAGCCATTTATTTTAAATGTTTCAGTTTTAAATTAAAGTTGTGTATCAAATAAAATGATAATGAAATAAAAATGGAATTATGAATAAAAGTAACATGATACATTTCTTAAGATACATTTAAGGGAGGCCAAACTGGTCGCCATATTACTTTAAAATAATAACCTTTTTTTAAATTATGAAAAAAAAAATATCTGTTATGATTAAAATTTGAGTTGCCATCATTAGAGAAAGGTATATAAAATTAGAAAAAAAATAATATTTACAAAACTAATTCGAATTTTAAAATTCTAATACCCGTTTTGAGATCTGCGGATAAATAAGGATTTTTGGTGTTAATTTCATCGCAAAGTATTCCGTATTTTAGGAGAAATCGCCGTGAAACTTAATCAGTTGTTTAATCAGTAGTTTCATAGAATCGTTTCATAAATTAATTTCATTTCAGCCGTTTCATGAAATCCGTTTCATAAATTCGTTTCATTAGGATTATATATATATATAGGGTAGATAAAAAATTTTCTCAAATGATAAATGATAATTCATTTTTCACAAATATTCAATTTCATATTACGGTTCTATCTTTGTATTACTTGTTTCATGAATTGAATTAGCCGTTAAAATATGTCTGCTTACATTTGTAACAAAGTAACTGAGTAACACGGTTTTCCCTAACAATACAAATGATTCGGAGAAGATATTATTTAAGATATATTTTCAGCATCATTAACCGTAATAGTCAGCTAATGTAAAACAATTAGTCTAAATTTGACTTCAATATTTCCTTTCATTTTGGAAAAGAACAATCCTTATAAAAAATACACATTACCTTCATTTTTCGAATTGTTTGGGGATTGATTAAATTACTATGTTGAACAGTTGTATTTTGTGTGCTTTTGTAAAAAACAAAACAAAAAAAACCCCTACATTTCTCTATATTTTTGTATTCTCTTATATGTAAAATATATTTTGTTTTGCCTGTTCTTCGAGTAAATGTATATTTTATCGTTTACGAATAATTAATGACATGCACTACATTTATGTTTTTTCGAAAAATATATTTTGGTTTTTATTTGGAATTGATTATTCGAAATAAGCTCTTGGTTTTTACTTTGAATTAATTATTCGAAAATGGATTTTTCTATAACGCTAATGGAAGAAGTTTTTTTTTATTATATTTTATCATATATATATATATATATATATATACATATATTACATATTTAACCCACACTACTCCACTTCCAGCCTCCTAAAAAAATCATTATATTTTATATCAAAATTGTGTTGGTATTAAAGAAAATATACAGTTTTGAGATGCTTATTACTTATTTAAAGTACAGTCGTAGAAAAAAAAAAGTAAACACCCCCTACTAACTCCTCAACAAATTATCGTAGATGAAAGTTACTGGTAGCGAACGATTGAAAATAATATCTACTTTTAAACTGTGTAGATAAAATTTGCTTAGAGGGCCATCCACCTATTAAAACGAATCCAAACTTCATTTTTTTCAATGTTAATACCCATTTTTAACGAGATATTTCAAATCTTCGGTTAAACTATGCTTAGACACGAAATTTCAAGTCATTTGAATGATAAGTGTTTGAATTACAAACATCCAAAATTTAGTGCTTCTAATGTTAAATTATATTTTCATATTTTTATTTATATCTCCTGAAATTATGTTTCTAATGTGCTAATTTTTTGTGTAGCAATAATACTAATATACCCAAACATAAATAAGTTGAATTTTTATTTTTTTTTTTAATTTTTTGATATGAATTATGAATTATGAAATTAATATTCGAAATAATTATGAATTGCAACCTTCAGTTTTTTTTTATGTATTTAGATTAAGTCCTGCTTTATGGAAATCCAAAATTTCACATTTCCCTTCCAAGTAGTTTTCAAATTATTCTTAAAAAACGAAAAAATGATGGATTAAGGGGACGTCTATGCTAGAAATGACTAAATATTTTGAAATTTCTTCTACTGTCCTGTAATCTAGCAGGCTTCATTAACTGCTTAAGATGACTTGCTCAGAAGGGGGCTCTCTCGGTTAACAATCGAGTACCAAACTTCAATTTGGATACAGCTCTTAAAATACGATTGTTATAAAATAATAAATTTCTCGGAAACTGAATACGAATTGCATAAAAATTTGTTTTTAGGTTAATTGAAGGTTGTAGAGATCATTTATGCTGTCAGAATTGTGTACTGCTATTGAAAAAAACAAAGTTATGGTTTGCTTTAATAAGTAGATGGCCCCCTAAGCAAATTTTATATACATCATTTAAAAGTAGACTTTAATTGTAATCGTTCCGAACTAGTAAATTTCTTCTACGATAATTTGTTGAGGCGTTAGTATGAGGTGTTTACTTTTTTTTTTCCACCACTGTACATATTCTGTTGTTATTTAATTTTAAAATAAGAACGCCAGTATGAATAAAAGTGTTCTCAGCTAAAGTACAATTTATGACTGAATGTTCCTGTCGTGTCAGTGTCTTTAACATTGAATTTTTGAAAGCTCCGATGAGAAATCCTTTTAAAGGGGTGTATGCAAATTTGATAATGGGTTTTTCAGTAGCTTCAAATGTTTTTGTTAGCTTAAGTGTCGCTTAAACTAACTTACAATTATTTAAAATATTTTAATTATCGAAATTGCTTAAAAACTGGCAAAACCGGTAGTTACTAATCTAACTTCTGTGTGAGTAAACCCATAGCTCTACTTTCAAATAAAAGTCTGCGACATTCGATATTCGATTCTCTTTATGATTATAAATTAAAATTCCCCCTGCAAACAGTGTGAGTAAATACACGTAAGTAGGCACAAATGAGATTGTAACGGGCTGAGATTTTCTCATTAGTCTTAGATGTACAAAATCCCAGAATAAATGTATTTCCAGCTATTTCCACAACAAACATATTATTTTAAGATATTAAATCACATACCCACGAACACCAAGATGCAAGACATTGTTAATACCATAAAGTCGCATCATTGCTCTACAAAAGATTATTGAGTCTTCTACAAGAAAAGAATTTACATACTCATCTCCATACTCTTCTTCAAATAGTGAACCTTGTTAACTGGACCCAGTCACCTGTACCTGACTCGATTTCAAGCCATAGTATTAAAAGTATACCTATAATTTAATTTTAAATAATTACAGTAGTCTAATTATACATTAAAAGTTAAATTGAAGTGGTGGACATGGGTAAGGCCCAGTTTAATAAAAGCTGGCAGGTGTAAATATTTTCCATAATTTTGATGTCATTTCAAAAACTTCTATAACAAATAAAGCTCTCCACTCTCACACTTAATTTTTAATATCTGCAAGACAGTTAAAAGTGTTTATGAATTCTGTTTGTATTTCCCTCTGTCCGTGCTGTAACTAAATAGAGACTATAGTCCGATTGTCATGAAATATATCTGTGTTATTGAAGTTTACTACAGCATGTTCGATATCTAAAATGAACTGTGTAGTATTTTCAGTTTACAAGGATACTAAAAATAATTCCGTTACATTCCGGTCTATGGGTAAACATCGTTTAAATTAATATATCTACCCTATATAATCCTAATGAAACGAATTTAGGAAACGGGTATATGAAACAGCTGAAATGAAACGAATTTATGTAACGATTCTTTGAAACGACTGATTAAAGAACTGATTACGTTTCACGGCGATTTCTCCTAAAATATGCAATACTTTGCAATGAAATTAACACCAAAAATCAGTATTGATCCGCAGATCTCAAAACTGGTATTAGAATTTTTAAATTCGAATTAGTTTTCGAAATATTAATTTTTTTCTAATTTTAAATACATTTTTCTAATGATGGCAACTCAAATTTTAATCATAACAGATATTGCTTTTTTCATATTTCAGAAAAGATTATTATTTTAAACTAATTTGGCGACCATTTTGGCCTCCCTTAAATGTAAGCTAAGAAATGTATCATGCTACTTTTATTCATAATTCACTTTACTTGAACAATCTTTGCCAAATCGAAAGATTCTGAGAGAGAACTCAATTCTGCCAATACTTTTATGTTAGCAAGACGAAGGTGATAATTCGCTAAACATACTTTCCGTCGCATTTTTTTTTTATTTCATTAATTTCATTTAAAATATAATCCTTTCATTATTTTTATTTAAAATACACAACTTTAATTTAAAATTGATGGTTATCACTTCTTCCTTTGTTTTTAAAACAAAACGAAAAAAAAAAAATAGGCACAGATGTTATCTATGCACCGAGGTTCCTAATTGGCGCCAAAATGGCATTATTGTGATTGACATGGTAACCAGACTATTGTTGTTTATTTAATAATAAACGTTTATTTACTTTTATTTCTTTTTTCTAATTATATAAATTATTTTGTTCTATAGTTATTAATAAATTTTTATATATTTCATTTAGAAAATAATAGAAAATAATAAAAAATAGGGTACTACTTAGTTATTCCGTCGAGCAATTTCGCCAAATTATACAGATTGACATATTTTTTATTTTAAATAACGAAAGAACGAATAAATTAGTATAACATTAATAAATATACAAATAAAATGTCGAAATAAAAATCACATGAGATTGTAAATACGTGTAACTTGCTAAAAGTCATGTAAATATGACTTTTACGATCAACTATTATTGGCATTTAATCTCATAGTTTGGCGATAGATTTTTGGTTGTCGGGATAACTAAGTAATACCAAAAATGCATATGTAACTGGTATATGAAAACGAGCTTTTCGCCAAATTTTCGTAAAAAAAGAAAAAAAAAAAAAAAAAAAAAAAAAAAAAAAAAATCACGTTAAAACTGCGGTGCGTATATGACATCTGTCCAAATATTACCACTAGAAAAAAAAAAAAAAAAAGGCTAACTGGTGAGTTGAAAAAAAAAGCTATTGGCGAGATTTGCATCCAGCTAGCGTAACAGTACCAATAATTATTTGCGACCATGGCAACTTTTATGTAGTTTTATTTTTAAAAAAATGATTTTTTAATCAAAATGGAAAACTTACGGCCCCATATTGGCGCGATTTTTTTCTGACGCCAATGTCTCGGGACGGGCACATAACTGGCGCCAATGTATCGTTATTTTGCTTAATGTGGTAAGCCGGATGTTGCTGTTTATGCTGTTGATGCGTTCCCCAGATTGGCGTCGGACAAAAATCGCGCCAATATGGGGCGCATATGACATCTGTGCCAAAATTTCACATGAAAGGCGAAGAATTCAGTCCGTATTAGTTTATGGCAGTTGATGACTTGAACTATTATAATATAGATGAAATGATGGCGATAGAATAATATTTGGCGACTTATCACCTGATCCGCTTTAATCAGAAACGAAAAGAACCACTGGATGTCTTAACAGCAACTGATTCACCCTTAAATTTTTGCAATCAAAGGGAATTGAGTGGAAACACGTTTACAGGGAGATCTGTACAGCTTTTTTCAGTATTATTCAATCTTCTCTAATATTTTTAAAACCCATCAGATTAGCGTGTTTTTGGATTCTGTGGCGTCTGGGGTTGGCGAGCGTAGCTTGCAGGGGGTAGAGCCCCTAGTTTTTTTTTTTTTTTTTTTTTTTTTTTTTTATAAATCATATTATAATTTTAATGATATTGCAGTATTTTAAACATATTGAAATTGATATAAGTCACAGATGTGTACTACAAGGTTCTTACTACTGAATATAATGTGCATAGAACTTATCGTTTATATACAGGGGCACACAAAAGAATTTGGCTATAGAAAAAAAAATTAACACTAATTGAACAATTGAATAAGAATTGCTAGAAGTGTCTTTTCAGTTGTGGTATTCGTTTTTAAATTAAACTATTTTTTAAATATTACTTGCTGTGTATAAATTTTATAGACCATATATAGGGTCGCACATATGTTCTTAAAAGCATTCGTTTATTAGCTGAATTTGCTGAGGGGAAATTTTCAACAGCGTATGGGTTTAACTGAACTAACTTTTAGCATACTATGTAGTATCCATAGATATCTGTAGATATATACAGGGCTGCACAAAAAATCGTATATTTTAATGACTATTCATAGCAATTGCAGAAATCCTGTTTTTAAATGCGTTATGCGTTTTCCAAATTGTTCATGTAGATGTACTCTTTCATCTTAGTAAACTGTGAATATTTGTTATAGTATTCTGA
The DNA here is from genome assembly GCA_963932465.1 of Maratus speciosus. Classification (NCBI taxonomy): domain Eukaryota; kingdom Metazoa; phylum Arthropoda; class Arachnida; order Araneae; family Salticidae; genus Maratus; species Maratus speciosus. The sequence continues at coordinate 493,509,939 of OZ010791.1, forward strand.
ATGTGTTGTAAAATGTTTCATAATCTATGCTGTAATTTTTCGTTCTTGTCTAATACTTAATCAGAATTTAAAATGGCTTCCAGCACACAATGTGTTTGTAATACCTTATGTTGATACAAAAGTAATTGTAATGGTGCAATCAAGTATTGTGTGGTAGATTTTAGGCGTAAGAAAGGTTGCTATATATTTTTTTTCTAATACACAATACGATGCTTTATCTAAAATTTTCCCAGAAATACAGAAGTATTCGCATTTTTCCTTTTAGCAATGCATTCAGGATCACGTTTACTAATATTTTTAATTTCAACATACACTGACACACGTTAGAAATAACCTGGTTGACAAAGCATTGAAATTTTGAGCGATTTTACAGTTTCCAGTTTGCATCACCTAAAAGTTTCATTATATTATCAATAACATTCAATATAATATGTATTTTTCATTTAATTCCTTCTATATACCTGCACATTGTATTATACTTTAGCTGTATGTCAGAGGCTATTTCCTAGATCACGAAGAATTACAAAAATACTGGTATGGAATTTCGTGTTTTACATTTCTTGCGATGAAATGTTTTTACTATAGAGCGCGCAGACATATATCTGAGCTAAAATGTTGCATATAACAAACAAACATGCGCTGTGATTTTAGCAACACCATTAAATTTTGATTTTTCTGCTAATTATTTTATTTGAAAATCCATAACAGCCGTGGAGTATGCTGTAATATAAGATGTCTTAAGGAATATTGCAGAGTTTATTTATAGTAGGTTAGTAAAAAATTTCATTTATTAAAAATCCTCATTTTATGTTAGAGTTTGTCTCAATAAAATCTTTTTTTTTTACCTAATTTTGCATTATTTATTTTTATTTAATGTTGAAATTTTATATTAAAAGTTCAGCTTAGAGCAAATCTAAATCTAACTAGATGCACGCGTCTCTGTTTATAGTGTTTTATCTACCCTATATATATAATAAAAAAATTAATAGTTTTCAATTTTAAAAAAATGATTTCACCTATATTCTTTAACCGGGGAAGCCCGGGTACGTTCCCCTAGTATATATAAAATCCTAATGAAACGAATTTATGAAACGGTAGTATAAAACGGAAGTATGAATCGACTGATTAAACAACTGATTATGTTTTACGGCGATTTCTCCTAAATTATGGGATACTTTGCGATGAAATTAACACCAAAAATCAACATTGATCCGCAGATTTCAAAACTGGTATTAGAATTTTAAAATTCGAATTAGTTTTCGAAATATTATTTTTTTTCTAATTTTATGTACATTTTTCTAATGATGGCAACTCAAATTTCAATCATAACAGATATTTTGTTTCGCATTTCAAAAAAGGTTATAATTTTAAACTAATTTTGCGACCAAGTTTGGCCTCCCTTAAATCTATGCTAAGAACAATGCTTTTTTTTTTTTTTTCGTTATCATTTTATTTAATACAAAATTTTCATAAAAAAAAAAAAAAAAAAAAACATTTAAAATTAATGGCTTACACTTTTTTTTTTTTTTTTTTTTTTTTTTTGAACGAAACGAAAAGAAAAAATATTAGGCTGAGATGTCATATACGCACCGGTGTACATAATTGGCGCCACAATGGCGTTATTTTGCCTGACAGGGTAACCCGGCTATTGTTGCTTATTCATCAATAAATGTTTATTTACATTTATTTTATTTTTATTTAAGAAAAAAATGTTATAAATTGCTTTGTTCTATAGTTATTAATTATTTTTTTTTATTTATTGTTATTTCATTTTAAAAATAATAGAAAAATAATGTAAAAATACATATATAACTGGTATTCGAAAACGAGATTTTCGCCAAATTGCGGTGTAAAAAAAAAAAAAACCCACGCCAAACCTGGTTCTTATATGACATCTGTGTTAAATATTAAGCAACAAATCATATCATTTAATTTCAAATCCAAAGCAAATGACCAGTATCGCCAAATTATATAAATCGCCAAACCATTCGCCAAATTATACAAGTTGACGTTTTTTTTTTTTTTTTTTCTTTTAAATAACGAAAAAACAAAAAAAATAGTATAAATTCAAATACAACTAAAGCGTCGAAATAAAAATCACTTGATGGCGTATACACGTGTAACTTCCTTACAGTCAAGTGAATGTTACATTTTCGATCAACCATTATTATCGTTTAATCTTACTGTCTGGCGATTTATTTTTGGTCAATGGGATAACCAAGTAGTACCGTTTTAATTTACCACTCAAAAAATAAAAAAATGCTAACTTACGAGTTAAAAAAAAAGGGTACTTTTCCGTTTACGGACACCATTGTCGCCAAGCGTAATAGTTGGCGCAAAATGAAAATCATGTAAATTGAAACATTTGAAAAATAAAAGAAAAAACAGTGTCGATAGTAAAGTGAGTCTTTTAAAAATATAATATTTGGAAACTACAGACTTTTATGAACTATTTTACTAAATCACAAATATATACTTAAAATAGATGAACAAATAACTGTTATACAATAAAGTATAGCAAATAACAGCAAATCACAATGTTTCGCATGATTTACTATAAAAATCCTTTTCGCGATCAGGTTTGAAATAATTGGCGCATTAGCATACATTTTGGCATGGTGTCCGTATAACGGAAAAATACCAAAAAAAAGTAATTGGCGAGTATTGAGCCCGGCTAACATAAAAGTACCAAGAATTCTTTGCGATCATGGCAACTTTTAAGTAGTTTTTTTCGAAAAAATAACTTTGATTCTTTAATCAAATTGGAAACCTTTCTTATGAAAATCGAAGGAACAGTTGATGATAGTCGCATGACTTAGGCTATTATAATGGAGATTGTTTTCAATTCTCAAAACAGTGCAAAGAATATTATTTCTAACGATTACAAATTTACTTATACATGCCTATTAAAAACAGAAAAAAAAACTTTAAAATTACTATTAAATGAGTACGAGTTAAAAGCAGGAAAATATTGAAAATTATGTCTAGAAAATTGCATTTACACATGAATATTAAAATAGAAAGGAAACTTTAAAATAATATATACATTAATATGCGTTTAACCCTTTCAGGGGCAAGGTACTTCTATTCGTAAAATGTTGAAATCAGTGAATGGCACCGGAATTTACAAACAAATTTCGAAATATGAAAATGCTTTTGTTCACTTACATAATAAAAGGAAATTTTTCATTCCAACATTCTGGTGCCAATTTGGCATTTAAGAATTAAAAATGGTGGTACAAAAATGAACTACCGCCCTTGAAGGGGTTAAAGCAGTAAATTGCAGTTATTGTGGTAAATTGTATTATTTCAATCGTTTTATAACGCTGTTAAAAAGTAGAGGTCGGCAAAGACTCTGTTTACTTAATTCATTTTATTTTAGCTTCTTTTCAAATGTTTAACTGATCTTCTTTAATCAAACACGAAAACACTTATTGAATGTCTTAACAGCAACTGATTTGGCCTTAAATTTTCGCAATCAAAGGAAATTGAATGGAAACCCGTTTACTGGGAGATCGCTATATGTTTTTTTATTATTTTAATTCAATCTTCTCTAATCTTTTAAAAACCGATCAAATTAGCGTGATTTTAGATTCTGCGGTGTCTGAACGGGGTTGGCGAGCGTAGCTTGCAGGGGGCAGAGCCCCCTAGTATTACATTAATTTTTACTGCTTTTATCTGCTTTCATTTTTTTTTATGTTTTACAATTTTTTTTTTTTTTTTTTTTTTTTTTTTTTTTTTTTTTTTATAGATTTTAGAATTTATGTTTATATTTACTTAACCAGATCTTTTATATAAACTTTTATTTGGTAATTTTAAACTGTATAAGAAATTATTTCTGATTATAGTTTTAATTTTTTTTTTAGAGGAATGTAAAAAAAAATGTTACAGAAAAATACGTAAATGGCAGAATATTTTCTGATTTAGCAAAAGAAAGAATTTTCGCATGGTATATATTTAGCGCGTGTAACTCTCGCAGGAAGTGGATTGAAAATTTGTGTGGCACTTAATAAGATGAGTGTTCCGTCATCTGGCACATATATAAAAAATGTGGGACTGCATACGGCGAGTCATCAGTCTTAAAAATTCAAAAAGTCTATTTTATGCTATTTTTTTAAACATTTATAAAATTGTGAAAGAAGCAATACAACAAAATATTTCAATTCGAAACACGTCAATTTGATATCCATTTGTGTTCTATTTCAAATATTTCAGTTTATTTTTAATTTTGATTTTGTCTTTCTGAATACTGTATTTTTGCAACTTGTGCTGCGCACTGAGAAAAAATTATCGAGATAGATATTTTTGCTGTTGTTCCGATATCTATAAAAATCATAACTACAATCTCTACTTATGCTTTTGAAAACAAAACAATGAAAAATTCATTAATTGCGATATAAATGGGCTTTTAAACGTGATACACCTTAAAAAAAATATTCTAATCGCAACAAATAAAACTTTTGATGTTTAATTTACAAAACAGTAGGTAAAGATGTTGATATGATCCTTTTTACATAGCTCTTCAGAACATATTGTCAGTCTGCAAACAATTTTTAGGTAGATTTCGTAAGAAATACTACCTATTACTTTCTCCCCTATGTTAGAATTTCTGAAAAAGGTTTTTACCTGTACTACCTATATATATATATATATATATGTAATACCAAATATATATATATATATAATTTTTTATAGACACGATAGCTTCTATAATTCACAAATATCTTCCAAACTGATAAATAATATTAAGGGGTTGAAAATCTCTACCAATTTCGTTAATGGGCAAAACCGGACAAAGGGGGTTGAAATAGGAACGGGTTTCGTGAAAACAGAAAAAAACCTCATAACTTACAATTAAAATACATATGAAATCAGTTTAAAGTTATTATTATTACATCTGGGAAATGGGCCAAAAAATTATGAGCCACAGATTTTTGAAAAAATTAAAAATGGGCTGAAAGGCGATAAAAATAATGTTTCAGGGAGAAACACATTCATAACTTCGTCAATTCTTATGATATCAAATTCACTGAAACTTGTTATAAATATCCTTAATACTATATACAACTTTTACATTGACATGTTTTTGACAGGAACCATTCTTACCGCAAAAAATAAAATAAATAAATAAAATAAAAAAGGGGCAGTTGAAGAAGAAAAAAATTCATCTTAACAATTCATCTTATCGTCAATTAACAAGATATTAAATCCGCTTACCTTTATTATAAATCTTTTTAATATTATTTACAACTTTTATTTCGACAAGTTTTCGATAGGACCAAATCTTACAGCAAGAACAAATTAAACAAAAATTGGGGTTCAAGAAAAAATTATCGTATTTACACAATTCTGACAAAACCAGCTGTTACAGAAAAATGAAATAAAAAACTCGTCAAAAGAGGCCAGATAAAATTGTTAAACTGGGTTTAATTCTAAGCTTGATTTAGTTTTTGTTTGAGAAATTAGTACTTAAATTCGAAATCTATCTCCGCCTGTAGGCCGAGTTGTCAGGAAAATTTAAAGTGGAAAAAGGTTTAAAAAAATGCAGTTTTTAGAAAAAGATTATTAAAAAAATCAAGTTAATTCAGTATTAAACTACCCTTATTAATTTGAAATTAATGCTTTTGTAAAATTTTTTTGCGGTTTATTTTATGTCTATCATAACAATAAAAAGTTTTGAAGTATGAAAAAAACCCCAATATTTTGGAGGTTAAAAACTTATAATATCCCTTAAGAAGTTCAAAAAATTTTAACAACCGTTCGAGACGGCGATACCCTCGTCTTGTTATATACCAAGAACTCTTTCAATTTTCTTCCGTGGTCATTGCACGATTTTTTTTTTTTTTTTTTTTTTTTGTTTTTTTTTGTTTTTAAATGTGAAAAACAAAAAATCGATTTTTTGAAAGATTTGATTTTTGTGAGACATCTTACGAAGTCGAAACCCTCTCGGGTCTCTGACAATCCATTTCATAGTATACACAATGGCACATTTTTGACAAGTCAAAACAAAAGCCATGAATGACTGTTTTCTTCTCAGTTTATTAGAATATCTTCATTCATTCATTAAAAAAACAGATATATCTTTTTTTTATTACGTTATCGCAAAATTGACGAATATTAAACTTACATATTATATTTAGAAATAATTGAGATTCTTTGGAATTATGAAAATTTTGTTAAATATAACTTTCTGTAAAAGTAACGTACAAATATCCCGCTTCTGCATAAGAATTTCTTCTATTTCCTCAAAACAGTTAAACAGCCTTGTTCACTGGAGCGTTGTATATATTGTTCACGAGAAAATATTTAATCTATAAATCTAAACTCATTTTTTCACTCTCTTGTTAGGACATTTTTATCAAATATAGAAGATAATCTAGTATTCATGCTGATGGTATTACTTGGGGATATATTGTTTCGATAAAGCATTAAATTAGCTTGGTAACACAGCGTGATGGAACGTTTAGAACTTTCTGTTGGTTGATAGTTTGTTTTTTTCTAACATTTCAAAGTAATGTACACTATATTTATCACATAAAATATCTAAATATAAAAGTACTGAATTAAAACATCATACTAAAATAAACATTTTTTTTTTTTTAATTTTTCAATTATTAGTGTAAACGATAAATAATTAATTGCAAACAATTTATTATATATGTAATAGCGCTAAGTGCATAACACTTCCGGAGTGAACTCATCCGTATCCAGATAAACTTTTATTAAAATCTCGAATTTTATTTTAATTTTCAGAGATTTAATTTTTTAAATAAAGCTGCATTTGATTAACTTTTATAGAAGGATTTTGAAAAACAAAACCAACTTGAGTGATAAGCTACATCAAAATATGCATGATTTTCCATTTATCTTTAGTTGAAAATCGTATCACACAGCAATCAGAGATGGCAAACAAGATGAGATTCATTCCTTTGAGATTCATTAAAATATAGACCATCGCTGCAATAATTTTGCTCAATTACAATATAAAACATATAATGGCAACAAAACTAAAAACATTTTACTGCTTTTTTACAATCATTTCACGATTTATGAAATATTTGCAGTATATTTTAATTATGATTTGTGTGTTTTATTATGAATGTTTCCGATTAAAATATAGACCATGGAACTCATTCGCAATATAGCGATCTGAACGAACTCAATACATAAAACTTTCTTTAAAAATTCCAATTTAAGGCAAGCGAAGGTGCGTACTGAATGCAATATTGTTAGAATTTTTATATTCGGCCTGTTTTAATTTTTTGTTCACAGCCGTGAATTACTCTTGAGAATTATTCAATTGTTATTCCTAAAAAAATATATCTTTTCACTTTCATCACGAGTGAATGTTTACTGTTTAGATTTGATATTTCAATTTTCTTGTGTATTAAGTTTGAATGAAGAATTGGCAGTTTTATAACTATTTTACCCCACCTGACCTTATTAGTCAGATAAGATGAAATTTATTACTTCATAATTATTTTTATAATGCATCTATATCATTCTTTCATGTCATTTTCACGGGTTATCTTGTAGTTTTTAAATTAAGTGGGTAATATAATTTTTATATTATAATAAAATATAAAATAATAATCAACAGAATACAAAGACCTCTTTAAATAAATGAAGGAAAAGTCCGAGTGAATTTGTATGTACTTTTACACTAAGGACATAATGTAATTTTAAATGTTTAATGAGGTAAAACACTGTATTAATACTAATAAAAACATTATGAGTGAATTGCAAACAATTACACTTTAAATTACAGTAACTTTACAGTATTTACAGTAATTTGCAGTAATTTACAGTTGCAATTACAGTAATTACAAGGATGTTGCAGAGAGTAAGATAATTTTGTTTTAATCATAATAGAATTAATTTTGATTGTGTTACAGAAATAAAAAGAATATATTAAAATATAATCACATTTTATAGTATAATATAATGTTTAAATATTGAAAAACCAGTAAATAATGTCAATATGTTTTAGCAAATGATTGTATAAGTGAAAAATAATTACGTGGTGTGGTTATTTTTGAATACGACAGATTCCGAATAGTAATATTACTTCGAATTATGAAAATGCTGTTAAATATTTTAAAACTTTCGTAAACCTTATAAAAAGTAACGAATAAATTTGCCGCTTCTGCATATGCATTTCTAATATTTCTCGAAAAATCAGTCCACCAACTTTGTTCACTGGAGCGTTGTAAATATTGTTCACGTCAAAATACTTAATTTATAAATCTAAACGCACTCTCTTGCAAGGCACATTTTTATGACAAGATAAAAGTTAATTTAGTATTCACCCTGATGGTATTACTTGGGGAGATAATATTTCAAACAAAGCATTAAGTTTGCTTGGTAACACGGTGTAATGTAACGTTTAAAACTTTGGTTTTGGGTGATAGTCGGTTTCTTTATAACATTAAATAGTAATATTTGCGCGTATTTATCACTGCATTATCTAATTATAAAAGTGCTCTATTAAAAAATCAAATAGAATTATCATGACACACATTTGATTAAATATTTTGTATTACTGGCGCAAACAATAAAGAATCATTTGCAAAGAAGTTATTTTATAATAAGAGTTTAATATAATTTTAAGGTTTTAGTAATGTATATATAATAATATTTAACAGATGTAAAAACCTATAAGATTAAATGAAAAAAATCAGATGCGAATTTATATATATTTATATACTAAGGGTATAACGAAATTTTAAAATTATAAGTAGTGGAACCAGGTACCTGGCGTAAACCGTGGCTCCAAATGCTATGGACAGCAATATTTTAAGATAATTATATTCGCCTTCCCTAATTGCAGAATAAACAACGATTAAATGTAGCGAAATAAACTGTAAGAGATTAGTGGTGTCCAGAACATTTGGAGCCCACATTTACGCGGGACACCTGGTAACATTATTTATAAGACATAAAATCAAAATTAACAAAAAAGACCATCACTAATGGTGCAAAATGTAATAGAAATGGATCTAAAACATAATTACATAAAAATAATATAAAGTCTCATAAAGAAATATTACCATAATATAATCAATTGTTGATTTTAATGTTACTGAAATAATAGAAATGTTTTAACTTTGAGTTAAGATTAAATGTGTACCATTGAATGAATAATGAAAATGAAATACAATAAAATACAATGTTTAAATAATGAAAAAAACCCGCTAAAAATTATGCCTGCATGTTTTAGAAAATTGTTCTATGCATTTTAAAACGGGACATTTTTTTCACATTTAAATTTTATTTCTTTTCAGCTATTAACTAGACATTGATCCCAATGTCCCTGAAAAATAATTTTAAAAATATCTGCCAACCCTCATGATGCATTGGGGGCACCCGCACAATCATACGATATAAAAACAGAAATATTTTAACTTAGAATTTTGTTAAAGGTATAATACAATTTTTAAATAATTAAAAAAACAGCAAAAATTACGCCATCATGTTTTAGAAATAGTCCGGGTGCTACGCTTCAGAAAACTGCAAATCGTGATAAGAATACACCGATTGGTGAGTATCTACACTGGTGTCCAAAATTAAGGACCAATCACAAAATGCTAATTTTCAAATACGCGAATACTCATCAAAAGGAAATAATATAATTCGAATAATTACTATCTCTACAGCACAGCTAGTCCATATAGCATCTCATTTATGTCACATATGGTCACAAGTGTCACAGTCACTACGGTGAAGCAAAAAATAGTCAATTCCATAATTCTCATTATGAGTCTCAAATGATCCCTATATCTGACTCCACTCAGCCGTCACTGTGACTGCTGCTTTCTGACGAGACACCTGGTGACTTTACAATGTAGTTACATTGTGACTCTCATATGACTGTCACCTGCAGACTCAATTTCAAAGTCATCGTTAAAGCTGCATTGGGATAATTTACCAAATAATGTCACATTAAAGTCACATGATGACTTTCAGGTGACAGAGATACTACTGTGAATTCACCATTGCGCACTTTTGTGAAAAGACACCATATGGCTATAATGTGATATTATTTAGTGACTTATCATAATGCAACGTTCATGATGACTTTGAAATTGATTCTAAAAATGACAGTCACATGAGATTTACAATGTAACTACGTTGTAAATTCACCTGGTGACTCGTCACAAAGCAGCAGTCACATTGACGTCTCAGTGGAGTCACATATAGTGATCATTTGAGACGTGTGGAATTTCCTATTTTTTTGTTGCACCGTAGTGACTGTGACACTTCTGACCATTTGTGATATGAATGAGATGCTATATGGACAAGCTGTGCTGCAGGGATAGTAAATATTTGAAATATATTATCTCCTTTTGAGTATTCGCTTTTTTAAAAATTAGCATTTTGTGACTGGTCCTTAATTTTGTACATCAGTGTACTTTATACTAATACAATGCATTTCAGATGGGGAGGCATCGCGTAAAGTCGTGGGAAATCAAGATGGCGGTCGTTATTTAAAATGGCGTCATTTTGCGAATTTTCTTACTATGCATCGTATAAATGTATGTTTCAAGTCGATTTCTATGTTTTTAAAGTCAAAAATTTCGTTTTTAATACTTTTCGTATGAATTTATGAATTCAGTTTGTCTGTTTATTTGTGTGTATGTCTGCTTGCCATTCCATGCTCTAACTCGCTTAAATTTACTCAAATTTTCATGTAATTTATATATATTATTGAAGTTTACAATAACATGTTCCGAATAAAAATTGGATCGGAATTAGATTGGAATAAAAATTGAAGTGTATACCTTTTATAGTCCGTTTACAGGGCCTCAAAAGAATTCCATTACGTGATTGTCTATTATTACGGGTGCTACGGTTGAGAAAACTGCAAATTATGAGAAGAATACACCGATTGGTGAGTATCTACATGATATTAATACAAACCATATAAGAGGGTGGAGGCATCAAGTAAAGTCATGGGATTCCAAGATGGCGGCTGTTATTCAAAATGGCGTCAAATTCTGAATTTCTTAATATCTATCATATAAATGTATGTTTCAGGTCGATTTTGATGTTTTTAACGTCAAAAATTTCGTTGTTAACACTTTCCGTCATAGTTGAATGAATTTATGAATTGCGTTTATCTGTTTGTTTGTCCGTCTGTCTGCTTGCCTTTCCATGCTCTAACTTGCTTAAATATCGCTACCCGCTTAAATTCACTGAGATTGTCATGTAATTTATATGAGTTATTGATGTTTACAATAACATATTCCGAAAAAAAATTGAAGTGAAGACTTTTATAGTCCGTTTACAGGGTCCTCAAAAGAATTCTATTACGATATTGTCTATGGGGGAAATCGTTTGCAATATGTTTTAATCATGCTATACTCTCTGAAACATATTCAAATTCACATACATCAGGGACGTGCAATACAAGATACGTACTATAGAATAAGGTGTACATAGTATTTATCTTTTATTTACAGTGACACACCAAAAAAAAAAAAAAAAAAGAATACGTGCGTTTGTAACTCGTGTATAAATGCTATAAAGATCATCAGTTAAATCAAGTGTTATTAGTGGAGCTGCTGGCATGAAAAAACAGAATTTTGTGATTAAGATATCCCCAATAGTCAGTATCTACTTCGTATTAATACAATGCGTATAAGAAGTTGAGGCATCGTGCAAATTCATAGGAATTCAAGATGGCGGCTCTTATTCAAAATTGTTTGCATTTTTATTCCTGTTCATCATATAAAAGTGTCTATGATGTCAATTTCGATATTTTTAACTGAAAAATTTCCTTTTTAATATCAGAAATATGCTTAAAATGAAAATAGGACAATTATAAAAGTATTTTTCTATTTTATAGTGAGGTAAATGAAAGGAATAAATAAATAACAAAAATGCATTTCTATTAATATCTCAAATATGTAAGATATTAAAAAAATTGCATGTTACATTTAAAGTTAGAGAATATAAAAACTTCACTTTCTATCATCATACTTCTCGCATTTGTTTATGCAGTTGCACAATAATGTGTAAAAAAGTCCAACCTTTCTACAGCCGCATTTATTTTTTAAGATTTTGCACATACATTTTACTAACTGTTCACAAGGATCTTCAATCTCCGGCAACTCCGACTATTTTATCTTCCATGATACATTTTCCAACCACCATCCCTATATTTTTGGAGAGGGTGGACATATTTCACGCTGATTTGCTTCTCCCTAAATGTGTCCAGCTTCGAAAGCACTGCGTAAAACATGCTATTGTAAAGCATCCTTGGTTGGTGGAAGATGTTCAAGAGAACGAATTTTTGTCATAAACAATTATTGTATTGCATCCTTGACATTTATGCTGTTGGTTGTTGAACAGTGGGTGAGGTAGGGGAGGTATGATACACATTTTTTTACTAATTTTTTACAAACCTTAGAAAACTATTTTGAAACACATTTTTCATGTTTTCTTATAAAGTGACCTTTTATTCATTTATTAAAAATATTGTGAATTTAAAAATAATCATTCAAAAAATATATTCCAATTATTGTGAATGGTTACTACTGTATCAAATCTCCCCATTGCTGGGGAGGTTTGAGACACTAGCAAGGGAGGTTTGATTGATGCATTGTTATGTAAATTGGAAAAAAAAATGCAGACAATTCAATTTATGTGTCATACAATTTTTTTATGATAAATCTTGAAATATTGAAGTAAAATTTTAAAAGAAATGACATTGACATATTTTTGTTTCAGAAATGTTTTTTACAAAAATATTTAAACAATTGCTATTATTTAAACAATTCTATTAACACACTTTTTAGTAAATAAATAATGAAAAAAAACCCCTATAGATCTTGCTGCAAGAAAAAATGAAGTGAAAATTGCTAATTTCCAAACAATTTAACATAAATTTAGCACATTTAAGATTTCTTTAACACTTTCAGGTCAAAGCATTTTCAATGCTAAAATGTTGAATAAATGAATGGCATCGGAATTTACCAACAAATTTAATTTTAAATAAGAAAAGGGCTATATTTCACTTTCATATTAAATGGAAAATATTTTACAGAATGCTGGTGTCAATGTGGCGTTTGGAAATTAAAATTAAGTGGTTTCATAAACGTACCACCACCCCTGAAATGGTTAAAAGGAAAAGAAATAACTCTATCATTTTGGTAAATAAAATCGGGTGGATTTAACATTCTTTTTTTATTTGCCCTTCGTCAATTATGGAAACATCTTTCTTTTCAGGTCATTTAAACTTTTTTCCTTCTACATGACGAGCAAAACGAAGTAACCATCTATCATCGCACTGCTTTTCTATGTAACCTACATAGTGTCTATGAATATACTCTTTGTTCTTCCTTACCAATTTCAGTAGCTCTTGCTGTAAAGCGATAATGAATATTACAGTCCTATATTAGTTAACAACTTAAAAACACTATTAAATTTCAAATATACAAGTGTATTATTTCTCCCCAGCACTAATGTATCATTTCTCCCCAGCACTAATGTATCATTTCTCCCCAGCACTAATGTATCATTTCTCCCTATCATGCCTTATTGGATTTTCAATCACTTTGTATAAATGAAGTTGCAAAATGCCAATCTGCTTTCTGGTAAAACTCACCCTAATAATGTGCGTTACAAATAAAAAAAATTACAAGATATTATCTTCAAAATAATAAGAGTTATGAAAGAAAATCCATATTTAAAATAAATTACATTGACATTCCAAAAGTCTTCAAAATTAAAAGAAAAAGAAACTTTGTCAGTTCTTCACTGCTAAGTCCAGCTAATGATGACCTCTGCTAATAAAAGAAGACTGTACATCTGTTACAATGGCTGTTAATGCCATTTGTTGGGAAAAATTGTCAATATATCAACCCACTCTATGTATCAAACCTCCCTACCTCCCCTACAACAATACTGCGAATTTTCTAAAATATTTAGAATATTTTCAGGAATGGAGGTTTATGGTTTTGATATGTATAAATATGCAGTAGTAGATTCTTTAAATAGAATCTATGTCTTCCAAGCTGACTTTTTTTGTCTTACCTGTGAAACCAAGATTGCTGTCGCATCCTGTGAAAGCATAAAATCTAGTAAAGACATTGCCTTTCCTCTTCGAATTGCCGCAGCTTCCAACAGCCACCATCATGAATCCCTACGACTTTACGAGATGCCTAACCTGTTATATGAATTGTATTAATACAAAGTAGATTATCACCAATCGGTCTATTCTTCACACGATTTTTAGTTTTCTCAACCGTAGTACCCGGACTAATAGACAATAACCTAATAGAATTCTTTTGAGGGCCCTGTAAACGGACTATCAAAGCTATACAATTCAATTTTAATTCGGAACATGTTATTGTAAACTTCAATAACATATATAAGTTACATGACAATCTGAGTGAATTTAACCGAGTAGCGATATTTAAGCGAGTTAGAGCATGGAATGGGAAGCAGACAGACATACAAACAAACAGACAAACTGAATTCATAAACTCATTCAATTATGACGAAAAGTATTAAAAATGAAATATTTAACGTTAAAAACATGGAAATCAACCTGAAACACACATTCATATGATGGACAGTAAGAAAATTCAGAAAATGACGCCATTTTGAATAACAGTCGCCATCTTGAATTCCCACAACTTTACGCGATCCCCCCCCCCCCTCTGAAATGCATTGTTTTAATATAAAGTGGATATTGACCAATCGGTCTATTCTTATCATGGTTTGCAGTTTTCACCTTATTTTTTTCGTGTAGCACTTGGACTAAAATTGTTTTATCCCTTTTCAGAACGGGCATTTTTTCTCATTTAAATTTTACATCTTTTTAGCTATTAATTAGACATTGACCCTAATGCCCTGAAAAATAATTTTAAAAAAAATCTGCCGACCCCTCTGAAGCAGTGGGTCGCACCCACACGATAATACGGGTTAGCCTTTTTCTCGTTCAATGTTGACAAAAAATAATGCTTTAAATAACTGATGCTGTAGCAATTATGGAAATTAACAATTTATTACACTTTCACTGAATATTTATTTACAGTGAAAATCTTTGAAGCATGTTTTACTCTTCGGGAGGCTCAAATATTCATTGCACTTTTCACAACGAGATTTTGATTGGCTTTGACAGTTTTCATAACGGAGCTTGCGAGACCTTGGAATGTCATCACAACATGGAAAATTGCTAAATCCATCATATCTTTTATCTGCACATGTCCTTTTAGCAGGCGGCTCGAAACATTTCGAGCTCCTCACTGCAGGAGCTTCGCCTTTGCTACCTTCTCTATTGTAACTCTATTAGTAGATGGAGCTTCAATAATGTCTACTTTAAATTTTAGTAAATGTTTTGTATTGGAACCATGAATTTACTACCGCTAATTCCAAAAATGCAAAATGACTTTCAGTGTCTTGTTTTAGACCATGTTTTATAAGATTCCATGTACTGATCATAAATGGTACACCTCCCATGCACTGATTGTAATTCAAAATCTCAGCAGGACATGGTACTTCAATATATACATTTTATTCCAGCATTTCACCTTTTCTTTGCGTTCAACACCACAACAATTCGATGCCACATTAACTTTGTTGCTATTCTTCTGTTCAGCAATCAGTATTTTTTTATCAATCGCAAGATATTCTATATCTGATCCACGAACAATTTATAGAAATTAGTTTGTTTTAGATCTCTAATGTGATTAGCCACAATAGTCCCAGCGCCATAAAGGTTCAGTTCAATCAAATTTCTAATAACGATAGTGTACTAAAGTGACGATCGAAATAAACATACTTTTGTTTTGGCAAACTTTGAACTAATATTATATATACTGATTGTCCAAGTCCGTATTCTGGTTGAACTAATAGAGTTGACAGTCCTTGATGTATTTAAAAATCCAGTATTAGGCCTGATGATGCACAATTGTCGAAATTCTTAGTCCAACAGCTCGATGTTTTTTTTTTTTTTTTTTTTTTTTTTTTTTACATACTGTTTGACTGACCACACCCTGTGAGCGGTACCATTTCCTCATCTACGGAATAAGTTCCATTAGTAAACTTAAGCATACATTTTTTAAGACACAATTATTTGTTGAATCTACTACGTTTTTTTTTCCTTTAAGTATTTTGAGAGATTAGTAATGTCCACAAAATGAAAATCAGTTATCAAGGCCAAGAATCTGTCTCGCAAAATAATGTCAAATATTGGAGAATACTTGTATTGTGCTTAACAGTACATTCGCCATCGGGGAAATGATATAGACTCCATTATCATATTTTTCGAAAAAATTCCTTTAACTCTCATGCATCAGTATTCAGGGACTCTCCTGTCTTTAAAATGAAATATTGATTAGTAAAATCAGCAGCGTATTCAAAAAACTGTTCTGGAAGTTGCTGTCTAAAACTAATGGCTAGTCCTTGCTGGATTAAAAAAGAATAACATTTTAATACTGGGAATGTTACTGTAAATATTAATAAGAAGAAGAGTACACTGTAAAAAAATCTCTGTATTTTACAACAAAAGGTGCTAATACCCTGGCTGCCAACACTGTTGCTGTAAAGTGTACAAGCTTCTATATTTAAAAGTACTTTAGAATTTTTCAAGTCTCGTGAAAATCGTATTGCTATTCGCTGCGTTGTGCAAATGACAGAAATAATTCGATTTATACTTCAATTGTTGCTTGAATTTGATTTCGCAGCATCGGTGCTTGAAAAATGACAAAATAAAGCGTAGGAAAAATCACTGGGCAAGATGGCACCAGGGCTGCCAACACAGTTGCTGTAAAATTTACCAGCTGCTTATTTTAAAAGTGCTTTAAAATTCCTAAAGTTTAGTGACAATCGCGTTGCTATATGCTGCGTGACAGAAAATAATTTTATTTTTCCATTTTTTATAGTTTGAATTTGATTTTGCGGCATCTGTGTTTGGATTCGATTTCACAGCATCTTTGCTTGAAAAATTACATCATGAAGTGCAGGGAAAATCACATCATAAAGTGAAGGAAAAATCACGGTATTTTTTTTACAGTATATGAATAACAATATGAAAAATACCTCCAATTTAGTAAAATGCAAAGGTGCAGGATGAGGTACATTCTTAAATTTTGTATTTGACCATTTATATGTTTCCCTTTTTTTTTTCATTTTATGAACTTTTTTATAAATCTGAGAAATGTATTAGGAGATTTTGATGAGGAAAGGTGATCGAAATTGAAAACAGCCTTTTCAGCAGAAACGTGTGCACTGTTAGAAAAAAAATTACATTTTTACGCGCCTAAACTCGATCACAGTCGAATGTGCTGTAGCTTTCTTTGATTTCTTGACTATATAAACATGAAAAATAACGGTAGTTGAGTAAAATTAACACCACAACTTGCTGGCATTTTGGACGCCAGCAGTTTGTGCTGGCAAAT
This sequence comes from Maratus speciosus, assembly GCA_963932465.1. Taxonomy (NCBI): domain Eukaryota; kingdom Metazoa; phylum Arthropoda; class Arachnida; order Araneae; family Salticidae; genus Maratus; species Maratus speciosus. Next base: position 493,527,347 of record OZ010791.1, read on the forward strand.
CTACAGTGTTGTTTTTTTTACAGTGTGTAGTTAAATCTGTATGAAAATCATCTTCTTTTGAGCTTATTCGCTTTCCAATATATGTTGTACCTATGTCTTGTCGGTCTGAAAAGACGGCCAGTCATCATAATCTGATAGATCACTAAGTTCAGAATTAGAGGCTCCTGACATTTGAAGAATTTTTTTCTTGAGTTGGAATTTCACGTCTTTTCTCGCTTAATATCGTAGACATTTGAAAGTTTTAAATTAATACATACATATTTTGATAAAACGTTGCGTAATAATCAAATATTTATGATGAAACGTGTTTTTAAATTTTAAAATTTTATTATCTAATAGCAATCAAAATAATTTTCAAAATATCGGGGAATGTGTCCTTCCGCCCCAAAACGACACCCAAACAAATAAATATGACTACACCAAGTATTTTAATTTAACTGGCGTTCCATTCATTCAAATACGTCATTTTGTTCACATACGTCAATTAGTTTTAAATGTGTTGCTGGAAAATTAAAGAAGTGAACAATGTAACGTATTTGAATGAATGGAACGCCAGTTAATGAAAATATTTTCCTCTGCGCAATTTTATTACGAAGCACTACTACTTTTACTTACAGCTACCCTAAACATGATTTTTTCTCCCATTTCAAAAAAAAAAAAAAAAAAAAAACTATTTAAATGCATGAAAGACAGTTAACGAAAATATTCACTGACGAAGTGTCCACATAGCGATCGAAAGTACTCTGAAATTAAATAAAACGCATATTTTAAACTTTTAACAACTGTATTGTTATTTGTCACGTTTAAAGTGAACAAAGAAATTTAAGGTTCATATTGTGTACTTAGTGATTGGATAAAGTTGGAATATTCCGTATATTATTCTTATAATTTTATTTATATGCAATTTATTGTTTTATTATAAATTGTTGCTGTTTTGTATGATTCTGACATTAAGAGATAAAGTAACTGTGTAAATTATAACATACTAAATGTCAGCTCAGCTCAAACAGCTCAGAAGTAGGTGAATTATATTTTTTTAAATGTTTCCTTCAATATAAAGTTAGACGTAAACCATTAGTAAATAGTGTGCAATTTCCATAATCTCACATTCAAACTCGCATCTTTGGACTTAATTTATGTAGATTTGATTTATTATAACCAGGCTGATTTTTTGAACGCGCGTCATTATGCAGCCTTGCTTACTTCGATTACAAACATTATTTCTAAAAGATAGTCATAATCCTTATCAAAAACTTAATTATGGAGCTAAATTATCTCTAAACATAAGAAAAAGTTATGTTTTTTGTCCTAATTACTTTTTCGTTTGCAGATATCTGATTTAAAACAAAGATAAAACATTTTAATTACATTAGAGGATACACAAGGTCTTCTGGGATGTATGTTATGCACCGTTCTTTTAAGTTATGACAAGATAAATAAGATATTACCAAAGAAAAATATTCTAAAAATAAATAGGAAGACATAATCATTACACAGAAATTTATTTTAATAATAAACGTGTATAATTTAATTAAATATATATATTCAGGCATTGGAAATATAGTAGAACCTCGATTATCCGAAGTAATTGGGTACCTTTTGGGGTCTTTCGGAAAATCGAAGTTTTCGGATAATTGAGAATGCTTCAATCTTAAGATTAAAGATAATATATGTGCTATTTCTTATTATGGTAATAAGTGTTTAATAAAAATAAAGCAATAGTAAAATAGAAACAAGAATAAATTACCTGAATTTTAATTTTGAATTTATGTACCTTTCACAAGAGTTTAAAATAATGTTTTGTTTGTCACAGTTGCGATCCGCAGCTTATACGGAGCTGAAGTTAATTTCAAAGGAATTCTAAGAAAGGGGATCGAAAATATTTATGTGTACTCGTCGTTCGGAAGGCCCAATTCAACACAAGGAATAAGATAGTTTAAAAAAAAAGTTTTAAAAAGGGATTTTGCACATAAGGAAATGTACTAGTAAAAAAAAATCTTTAAAAATGGATTTCGATAAATCGAGAGTTTCGAATAAAAGAGGTTCTACTGTACTGCCAAAATTTTCTTGCATTATGCACGCAAGATTTACTTTAATCAAATTTAAATAAAATTACTGTTTGATAGTATCTAAAGTTGTTTTATTATGCAGGGTACTGCTGTTTTCAGACGACAAATTCAGAGGTGTGATGGTAGGCATCATGAGGATGAAAAATTACCATAGAACATACCGTCGCAAATCACGTATTTAATCAAAAATACAGGTTGCTCTACAATAATTCAATTTGGGTTGACATAATAACTTTCAGAAAACAGAAGTACATCACATTAAAAATTTAATAGACATTCTTACTTTTGTTGTAAATTTGATAATATAAAGAAATTTTGAAGAAATGTCCATTATAAACGTAATCCGAATGCAAATGACGCTCCAAATTTTGGAGTGCGATTACCAGTTCATAGAGTTTCATCGATTGCATGAGCACTAGAGTGAAGCGAAAAATAATATCTCGAAATTAATATTAGCTGACTCATTATATGGTGCCAAACTGGGCTGAAAAAAAAATTGTCACCAAATTTCAGCTCAAAATATTGACATCTTGAGGTTCCACAGCTGAAGTGAATATTTGTATAGCGTTTTTAAAATGTTTTTAATGCATTTTTTACCAAAAATAATAACTGATTAATTGTATTATTAAGTAATTGTATTAATTAATTTATATACCCACCATAATCTACGAGCACCCTGTTTTATTTATAATATTTTTATATTAATTTTATGTGTTGTAACATTTCATACAAAACAATGTACATATCGTTGCATTTTCCTTGGAATACTTTTATTTTTCTAGAAATTATTACTCTGAACACAAGTGCAGTTAGGATGGAACATCCTATATTTGTGACTAAATTAGTGGTTTGCCATGTTCTATGGCAATTTTTCATCTTCTTGATGTCTACTATAACTCCTATGAATATGTCAGGCAACACCCTGTATACTAAAAACATGCAATTGTAACTATTTAATTAAATAAAAAGAAAAATGCTCAGTTAAACTGATGACATTGAGCTCACAGGTTATTCACACTAATTGTATATTATACTCTTATTTCATAGAATAATGCCCACAAAAAATAAATGAAGGGAAATTAGCCCCCGTACCCCCACTTTAAACTTAACCAATGATCCTCCAAATCTAATCAGGGAAACACTTTAACATAATAAACCGGTGTACCAAATTTGCAGCAAATCAGATAATCCTGCATGAAAAAACCATTTCGCTAAATTAAGGGGGGAGGTCTAACCGCCTTTCCCCTCTTTATATTTAACTAAATCTAATTAGGAAAGCTACTTATCTGAATGAACATAGAAAAATTTTAAATACTATTCAATGTATGAGGATTCATAATCCGAAAAATTCTCATATATTTTTTTCTAGTATTTATATTTTTTACGACATTAATTAGTAATGATATTGCACAAGCAATTGAATACGTCTTTGTTTGCGTAATAATTTAGGCATGAAACTTTTCCGCGTTTTTGCACACCAGTATAATCTCAGAGAAATTAATATTTTATTTAATCGAAAAATTCTAGGATTTAACAGAACAACATTTTCCCTAATATTACACTGGTATGCAAAAACGCGGAAAAGTATCAATGTAAATAAGAAGGTTCGTATTATAAACAATCGCAGAAGACATGCTTATCGAGTGGTATATAATCCCAGAATGTTTTTAAAAAGCAATGATTGAATGAAGTAAAATTTTAAATATTTTTAAACATTCCACGCTAACATACACGCACAAATTTTGTCGCAACTAGAACTCCTAAGAAGTCATTTTTTTGGCGGTTGTTTGATATACTTTCTCACAATCAAAATGTGAATAAATATCCATTAATATTGATTTCCGCGAATTTTATATTTCATTCGAACTGCTCCCTAGTGAGTTAGTGAAACTGTAAATACTGTCATACTGTAAATACGTCATGTCCATGTGCCGTGATTTATCGAAATTACTTGAAACAAATAATTTAGATTTCGTTTATTATACTGAAATAGTTTTTAGGAAATATACAATTACAAAATTTTACATCGTTTTATAGTAGCAACTAAGTAAAACAATATATTTTTTACATGGAAAACAGTAATTATGGACGTAATTTTTGACTAAAGAAAAGAATATTCAACTTCTGTAACTAAGCTTTATAAAAATTATATTAAAAAAAGGCATATTACTGCATTAAATATGTAATAGAAGATTTTGGGATCTATAAAATTTTACCTTTCTAGTAATCTGATTACTAAAAATGTAATCCTTATAGATTAAAAATAAGCAGAAAAGGACTGAATAATTTTAATTAACTCAACGTATATTTTTAGATAAAAATGAAGTACTTTAATTAAGTTTAATCATTTCGACGAAATACGATTAAAGATTAAAATGATTTTGTAAGATTATGTTACATGTTATGAACGAGATAGGAAAGCATTATGCACACGTTTTGAAATTTATGTAATCTTCTTGTTTAGGAAAAATTAATTTATCATTAATAATTATACTTAAACTTGTCATATGAAAATATTTTATTATAAAGACAATTACTACAGCAATTAAATTCATTAAAAGATTCATATGAGTGATGAATCTAAAACTGCAAATTAAGCATAATAGCACTTTTATTGTGTAATTTTAAACCACTAATATGGAAATTTAAAACAAAGCGACAAAGTATTACATGAGAGTTTTAATTATACGTGTCAAATTCCATTTTTGTTGAAATAAAGAAATGTTAAGCTATAAATACAAATGATAATATAGTAGGTAACAGAAAATTTGGCAAACATATAAATAAACATAACTATATTAAGGTAAAAAATTTTGTGACGTAACTAGCATTATTTTGTTTAAAAAATTCTAATTTACAAAGTATATAATCAATTGTCTTTTAACATTTTGAACATTTAGAAAAAAACATGCTTCTAATCATGTTTCAAAGACTTCAAAAGACAAATATTTAAAAGCTTTAGGATCCACTAAATATTTCTCTGTATTTTCGTTTAAACTGGGTTTAATTTCTGTAATAATCTATACCATTGATTTTCTCAGAATCCAACGTTTCATGTTCACCGACACGTTTGGTTAATGCATTGAAAATTATGACAGTCTTTCATTAAAATGGGATATTCACTTATTTCATTTTTCTAAATATAGGCCAAATACACAATTTACATCCCTTGTCTTTCTTTTTTAAAAGTTTTGCCAGTTGGGAGTTACGGTTCTTCTAGTACCACCACTTCACTCAGCTTCAAAAACGGGTAAACGCTAGTTCTCGATAAAATCAATTTATTTCAGTACGGAGGAGGAGAAGGAGTAGATGAGAGCTTCCAATAATTTCACACACAAGTTTAAAAAAAATTGCTTTTAACAGTACCTGATTTTATGCAGCTTATTATTTTAATGGCACCATCTAAGGATTTCAAAAGTGTAGAAGACATTTTCTCGAGGATAGCCTGTATTTATGCAGAGCGCAATAGATGTTGCTGCAGTGCTTTTCCATTTCTTTAATTTTTGCAGTGACTCGAACATTGTGTACCAAGAGTGTTTTCGCATCATCAGTACATACATGTGTTTATGTGTTTTCACATGTATGCACCCAAAAATATTTCGTCCCTTAGTATTTTGTTTTCAAATTATCTTAAAACTGCGTGATCCTGAGAGCTTTGTCAAACATCTTTTAAACTAGCGTGTTTAAAATACTTAACTTTAAGTCAAATTAAAGGTCTCAATCGTTGTTGTAAAGTATATCTGTAGAAGTTACGTCGAGTTCCGTGTAGCTTGTTTCAAAAACATAACTTAAGACTTTCAACTGTCCTAGTCTGAAAGGGATATTAGTATATGTAACTCAAAAATACATATGAAACTGATAATCCAGTAACGGCAGTAGATTCATTCATTTGTAATGCAAATTTCGTACAACTTAAGTTGCTGTTAAGTACTTCTTTTACGCCACCATTCATATCGCTGATTTTTGAAGAAACAATAATGTATTTAACAAGGGAATATTGATCAATAAATTAACAAATTTTCATAAGAAAATTCTTGATAATATCATATTTACAAGGTTTATTAAGAGTCTCTGGAATTATCTGAGCTTTAATAACTGAAATTACATATTAAGTTATCAGATAGATGGTCACAGGGGTCTATTTAACACTGACGACTGAGGTCAAGTAGGCAAACTTCCGCTGCTAATTTCCGTGTGTTATTTTTGTCTAAATTAAATCAGGTGTAGAAGTATACCTTATTGCCTATTTCGCCCTTGTGAAGTTGGCGCCTAACTGCAGCATATTTCATTATTTGTTTTAACAAGTGGAGTAATAGTTTATTTTAATACGTACATTACATTGCGCTTTATATTAAAAAAATCTAGACGTTTATCTTTCATGTCAAGAATTCTGTTCTTCGAAATGATTATTCAGTTGAGCATGAAAAGTGGAGTTATTGGTTAACAAGTTACAGCAAATCATACTGAGAGAAATTGAGAAATTCAAATCGTCAATTTTTTTTTAGAATGAAATTTGTCACTTTCGTGTAACAAATTTGCAAGCTGTTTCTCCATTTATTGCATTTTGGGAGCGGGATAAAGTGAGCTGAGTAAAACGTGGCAGCAGAAATAACTGTTTTTACCGCAATTTTTTTTTATATAAAATAAAATTTACTTTACTAAAAGAGTTCAGTTTCTTAAACGTTGTCATCAATTTACAATATTTTTGCAGCAAAAGAATCCGTTGACATTTTTGAAAAAAAATCACTGCTTGAAATGTGTTGGTTTTGTTCAAACTTTCTTTATTTTTTTTTTAAGTTACGTCAGATACCCTTGAAATGTCACGCCGAACACTTGATCTCCTTGAAGCACAGGTTGAGAATCTCTGGCTTAAGACAATATTGCAAAAGGAAACAGAATTTGCTGAAGATGCAATTTCAGAAAACCTAATATCCAATAACCTTAATACCATAAATAAAAGAAAAAAATGTGAAATAAAAATTTATAACTATTCAAGTGGAAAGGGTACATAATCACTTTAATATATTTGGAATAGAATGCCAATGTAAAGGGAATCAGATTTTCATAGATATTGCATTTTTGCATTTAAATGTTTTGATAGAGTTATATAAAAGTTGCATTGATAAATTTTTGGACAAAGATTCTTAGTACGCATTGTTTCGAAAATATATATAGATTAATTTACATAACAGTTATTTCAACACATTGTACACACAAAACGTGTATATATAAATATAATTACTTTATAAAACATTTACATAATTTAACTATTTAAAAAATTAAATTTTCATTATTCAAATATGTTTAAACATATTTGCATGCATATTTTGTAATTTTTATAATGTATATAATCCGGAATATTGTGATAGCAATAATGAATCAGAACAATGTAGTCTTATCCAAGTCTAATGATATATAATTTTATTCAATATATAATCAACTATATCAATTTAATAAAAATATATTCAAAATAACGATTATGGCTAGCAAATTTATTTTACATCATGTCTTTAATTTAATGACAAAATTACATTATGTCTTCAATTTCCCTTTTAAATTTGTTCCGTTTCATATTTTTTCTTTTCTTCTTGGTTTCCACTAGAGAATATCAGGATAAGAGACGTTGGTAAGGAACTCTGGAAGCGCCGTGCTACGCGAATTCTGCGGTTGTCATTAACTCGAAGCCACTGCAGTAGTACGATAGCATCGGTGCTCTGGGCCTGAATTCTTCCCGCTTCTCGATGTCTTTAATTTAATCAATTTCCCTGTTAAATTTTCCGATTTCAATTTTTCATTTTTTCCCCTTTATTCCTGTGAGCGCGGCATTTCTAAACGTCCAACCCTACCTACGTGTCCTGTGCCAAAACTCTCTAGCGGAAGCCGTGAAGAAAAAAAAAATGGAAAAATGGAAACCGGTAAATATTAAAAGGCAAATTCATTTTCAATTTTATGAAACTATAAAATTATCTTCAGATAATACAGATCATATTCAGAATATTAGAATAATTACTTTAAAAAAAATAAAACTATCGTTTGTTAATTTAATAACTTTTAATGCAAATATGCAAACGATATTTTTATTAAGAACTTATTGTTGATTAAACTTATTTATTATCGTAAAATTAATATCATTTTTGAAAAGATTATTCGAAAAAAAATTGTTTTGGAAAGCCAGAATATTAGAATATTTATTCAAGTGGTTCAAAATATTAGAATATTTCACATTAATTCTCCTTTAATTATCCCCAATTCGTAACTAGTGGCATCATTGAATAAATGTAGACGATTTTATTTACAGTCAGTTATCTTTTTGTAGTTTGTTTGCTTTTTCGTCTTAAAATGGGTCGTGTGAGTGATATTTCTGAATCTATTAAACTTCGTATGGTTCATTTGTATAGGCAAAGTAAAAGTCGATGTTATATAGCAAATTATTTACTTCGTTCGCAGTCAAGCTTTAATAAAATACTAACACAATATTCAAAAACTGGAAATTTTCAAAATAATCGCCGAAATGGCGGCCGAATACCAAAACACTTCTGCTAGAGATGACAGAAAACTGAAGCGTATAGTTAAGAAAAATCATTTTAAAAGTGTGCGATTTGAGATGGAAAGAAGAAGGAGTTGAAGTTTATACATTGACAACATTAAGAAGTCTCCATAAATTTATGTTTGAATCTCCTGTAACGAAAAGAAAACCTCTCATGACTGCTAAACAAAAGCGTATAAGATTGAATTGGTGTAAATCAAGACGTTTATGGAGCGAAGAAGATTGCAAAAATATATTATTTAGTGATGAAAGTATGTTTCGTGTTTCATATGGTAATCAAGGTATTCGAGATTTGGAGAACGAATCAAGAAGCATTTGATAAAGAATGCCTTAACGTTCCGTAAAATTTGCTGCTAGTGTCATGTTTTGCGGTTGCATGAGCGCAGAAGGACCTGGAAAGTTATGCATCGTCTACGAAAATGTTAACTTTCAGATATATCATGAAATTTTGGAATATTATGGAATATTTTGATGTGTTTCAGAAAGCTGTATATCTAATTTATTGTACTGTATTTTATATTTTGTAAATGTTAATATATTATCTAAACATTCCAGATTTAATTTATAAGAAATTTAATTGCATTTACTTAGTATCAAAAATAAATTAATGAACAATTTTTTTTCTTATTACTTTTTCTCAATTATTCTAATATTTTGACTATGAGCTGTAGATATGCAGGTATACTGTAAAAGAAACTGCCTATTGTAACTAAAAAAGGATATAACTTTAAAATTGGATACCAGAACGGTAAACACATTTTCAGCAAATAACAATCATACTCAGTCTTATACGCGAATTATTATTGGCGTATCTCTGTAAGGTAATTAAGTGATAAATCTTGCGCACTCCATAAGCTGTAAAAGAAAACATGTTGTAGTGCACCCTAGTGATATTTCTAAAATTTTTATGTGAACTAGCAAAAAAATGAACAGCACTAACTAACTAAAAACTAACAAAAACTTGTAGCGAAATTGTGAGATAAAAAATATCCTCAACAATTCAACTTAACAAACTCACGGCTTTAAATAATCGATATACAATATCATTTGGAAAGAAAAAAAAAGCATAACGCGATGAACGTGGAGAAATTGCAAGCTATGGCGCAATTATCGGGTGTAAAACATTTAAATAAAAGTACCGAGAGAGGTTGACGGTTCCTTAGTTTTATCTCAACATGAAGGTTGAAGTTCCTTTAAATGCCAAACAAAAGATTGAGGAAGAATTCTGGGTGATTTCCAATATGTATGTTTGCAAGTGAATCATATTATCGATGTTGTTAAGTTTCAATGATCTAATAAGCATATAATTTATTTGAATGAATAATGAATGTTGCGTTGCGTAAAGTTGAAAAGCAAATAGGTATATTATTTTACAGTTATAAGTCAAGTAAATGTTTAAGTCGGTTTAAGATAAAATCGTATACTAAAATGCAACGGAAACGATTTTTTCCAATGTATCATAGTGCAGTTTAATTCTGTTCAACATAAGTCCAACAAAATTTTAAATGCTACTTATTCTATACTTGAACTGTGTCAATCAAGCTCAGTGATAGATATCTTGTTTGAAATATGATAACGTCGATACATTTCAACGCAAACGATTTTTCCCAATTCCCCATAATGTAACGTAATATTTTGTATGCATCTAAAAATCGAAATATAAAAGCTACAAATATCATTTTAATATCGAACATTCTATTGAAAACTTCAAAAATAGATCAGAATTATATAGCAAGGTGAATCACATTGCAACATAGGCGTTCTAAATATTTACGATATTTAGAATGCCACCAGATGGAAGAAACCCGAATTTATAATCCCTTTTAAACTATGATGGAAATGTTAAAAATTAATTATCTCAAAGACTGACAAGTTACACATAGTTCCCGGCGTTAATTTGATAACCCGTTATGTTGATAATTTTCTTTATCTATAAATCTTGTCAACCTGTCATGATATAGTAGCTAAAAGATTCTGTTTTCTGCGAGGAAATATTTTAAGATAAATCATTTATTTTGAAGATTGCTTAATAAATAAGAAAAAGGTTTTATTTCTGAAATTTGGCGAAAAAAAAATAATAATTTATATTTTACCTTGATATGTCATTTTATAACAAAACTGATTTTCCTTTTAACCCTTAAAAATTAGAAACAGTTTATATCCGCTATTTTATCAAATTCTTTAAGGTAATTTATCACAAGCAACTTTGACTTTCATATATTTCAGTTAATAAAAAAAAATTAATTTTAAAAACATGCTTCAGAAATTAATTTAATTGAAAATTCATTTTCTTAATACAAAATATTTTCGCATTTAAATGAATTAATCCAATAGCCATATATTCTATACTTAAGAAAACTTAAAGAAAGAATTTATACTTGAGTTTTAATATAATGTAATTTTAAAAATGACTTTGCTTTACTGAAAGAATTTCAAATAAATATGTCCATTTCAACGAATTCGTAAAATTTCAATTACAGAAAAATAATTTCTAAAAGCAGATGCTATAGATTAAATGTAACAAATTAATTTCACACACGATTTTATATTGCACAGAAATGTAGTGCCGGAAATCCTTTCTTCATGTGATAGGTGGCGTTTCTTGAAAACTGGATCTGCTCGGTGTTATCGATATTACATAATCGTTCCCTGAGTTTCCCGGATGGCTATTATACGACTGCTGAATGGGCCCCGATATACATCTCACGTATGAAGCTGAGTAGTTTAACGGAAAATGCGCTTTGAACTTGTACTCTGTAAAAGAAAATCTGTAAAGTTACTAAACCTTTTCTAGGAAACTGGGTTCCTAGAACTTTTTATGTAATGTCAACAACAAAAATGCACGTAACAGACAAACTTTTGCGCCAAAAATAAAAAAAAATCGGCAAGGTGACTAAGAATTTTTCGGGTAACTGGGATGCTTAGAACTTTTCATGTAACTGCAATCAGGGTTACAAATAAAATTTTATTAAGATTACTGTAGTTTTAGCAGATTCATTTGTAAAGTTACAGATTTCTGTAGCTTTACAAAAACTATTTTTGTAGATTTGCAGCTTTTTTTGCAAAGTTATAGATGAAAATTTAGTAATCATGTAACTTTACATCTGTAGAACTACAGATTTCTTTTTTAGAGTGTACAAGGTTGTCGATTAAGGAATTTTTTTTCCCAAGGTGCCTTACTCCTTTATGTATAGTGATTGCAGATCTGTACCAGACGATATGTAACGATGGATTCGAATGTCAACATCAGACAAGAGAATTATAAGCAGCAAACATTTTAGTAAGCAAAGACGAAGCTCAACTTTGTTATTAAAGTTGCGGGTGTTTAGTGAATTTTTTTTTCTTTTACTTATGAATGGTGTGTTCAATCGTTAGTTTTTACCGGATAATTCCGCATATTGTTCCTAGTTGTGTTCCTATTGGTTTATTCGTACGGGGCTGAAGGTTTATTTGTACGGGGCTTACTTTTTTTTTCGGGCGGGGAGGGGATTTCGAAAAGCAAACTACGCAAAAAACTTTCTCTCCTGGCATTATGTTGCGTTGTGTTAAATATTGTGCATACACTGTAAAAAAAAAAGTTGTAAAGTTACTAAAATTTTTCTAGGAAACTGGGATTCCAGGAACTTTTTATGTAACGGCAACAAGAAAAATTCCTGTAACAGATGCTGTTACAGAAATTTTTGCTGTTGCCGTTACATAAATAGTTCCTGGAATCCCAGTTTCCGAGAAATATGTTAGTAACTTTACAGATTTTTTTTTACAGTGTACGGCATCCGTATGCAATAGCTGTTTATAAAATTTTGAAAAACGGATCGGGTAAATAATTCACAAAAGTTTTAACATCCCATATATGAGCCAGGTGGTTAAAATTTCTATTACGAAAGCCAGAATATAAAATATTATAGATTTGGATAATAATAATAATAAATATGATAAAAAATAGAGAAAAATAAAAAGTCAAAGAGAATTAACAAACAATTTGATTTTTTCAAATAATAGATTTATCATTAAAAGAAAAGTGGGAAACATTTTTAATTTTTTTTTTAATTCTTTCAAAATTTCTTAAACTATAATAAGAAATATTTGAAAGTATATATTTGCTTAATTGGCTTAATATTGTTTTCAGTGTATAAATAAATCTAGCTTTATTTTATAATACAGACTTCTTCCAACCATTAAGATATTAAATTATTTTGTTAACATGGCTCTCTGTATTACAAGAGAATGTATCGGTAAGAATGATGAACAAATACAAGAACATATGTAGCAGTAATAAAACAATGTTATGTGAGGAATAAATTTTCTTTATCTTTTTCAGTAAGAAAATTGAGCGAGATTTATTCCGTTAAGCAATTTTCATAATTTATATGCTATGCCTCATCATCGATTCTATTATACAAAATTACCATAATATTGAAATATTTTTCTCTAAAAATTTTGCGGCGTATATATATATATATATACACATATATATATACATATATATATATATATATTCCATATATATATATATATATTCCATATATATATATATATATATATTCCATATATATATATATATGTAATATATATATATATGGAATTACGCCACAAAATTTTATTTATATATTACTTTTGTTTATTCTTCATTATTTTTTAAGTGAAAGACGTGATTCCTTAAAATCGTCTGTTAAATCTACATCATAAATTATGAATGTTATTAATATTAAGGTAAAATAGAATAAATATTATAGTTAAAATTTATCTACAATATCAGTTTTCATATATAGAGAAAATATTGTTGATTTCATTAGACATATACAGATATTGTTCGTAGTTCATACAATATATAGGGGAGAATAGCCACATTTGGACCGACGTTTTAATTGGACAGTTGCCATTCTGCCGTTAATTACAGGAAGAGACGCCGTCTACCGCTGTAATCTTACTCATTAGAATGACGCCATTTATGATTAGTAGAAGCACCCGCCTACCACGTGCTGTTTTCAGACAATTTTTAAAAACCTAAAGTTAGGTGTTATGATCTAATTTTTTTCCTATTAAACGTAAGTTAATACTTTTAAACTAAGGTAAGTTGCTATTTTTTCATATACATATCTAAATTCATATATTTATTGAGCATATTTTTCGCGCGGATTTGTTTGATTTCGTTTTTGTTCTTAGTCTTCAGATTTTCTGTTTTAAAAAATGGCGCGATTGCCTTAATTGCCAATTTAAGTTGCTCAAATTAGACCAAATATACGACCATAAATTTGAAAAGTAAGGTGGTACGCTTTGTACTTTTTTTTTTTTTAAATATTTTATAATGGATTGCTATCTCCATTCAAGTTCGTTTTTGCGTATTTGGATCATTTTTTTAATACAGTTTAGGCCTATATAAACATAAAAATATTGTTACATGTTTATGCAATACATTTTGTTTGCAACTTCTTTTATGTTGTATGTATTTGTATTTACTTTCTTTGAATTCTTTATTCCTACGGTGTATTTGGTTTACAGAGTTCTATTGAAACATTTTCCTCCTGGAGGATATTTGCGATTCCGTGACGGGGGAGGGTCAGACTTTTTACAATTCTGGAGGGTGGAATTACACTTCTTTTTGCCATTAAAACGCATAAAATCTCAAATCTTCCGGTGGCAGTGGTTATTTCAACGCTCCGGGGGGGGGGGGGGTACTCTTGAATTCAACACTGTTTGATTAATCGAGCGTATTTTTTCAATAGAGCATATTTTTTAAACACTTTTTTAATAAAATGTTCAAAATGCTGAAAACCACATACAAGCTGTCTGGAATAAAAACACCCGTGACAGAAAAAGCTGTTAAATAAATAGGAAACGAAAAGGAAGGAGTAAGTTGTGACGAATTTGAACTGCAAGAAGGCAGCAGCTACAAATTCCATCCCAAAAGCCAAAAAATCATTAGAAATGCTATCTCTCTTGCTAAATTCAGTTAAATCAAAGTACAGAGCGAGCCAAAAAACATGTGTGTTAAAATCTTCGCCATATAAAGTAAAAAGAAAAGACTAAAAAGAAGCTCTCACAGCACAAAAGCAATTGGAACATCAATTTAAAAAAATAGTCGTAATGCAATTGGAAAGAAAATAAAGGAAGGGAAGAACTACAAACATAATGTAAAGAAAACTTTTGTTGCAAAAAAAATGTTTAATAATTCAGAATCTAAAAAGAAAAATCTAGACAGTGATGATTAGAGATAGTGATTGATTTTGCCTAATTTGTAAGAAAAATAAAATAGTAGTAATGATTCAGTGTTTAGATTCCAGATTATGGTTCCATTTTGTGGGCGTTGGAAGAAAAAATCAATAAACTAAATTCATGCGTAAGCTTTGCATCACTCCTTACATGCTATTCAACTAACTGGCAATTAGTTCCATAAATTCTATTCTTAATTACTATTAACTTTGATTTATATTATAAATACATTTTGATTTAAAACAATTACTCTTATTTTCAGATATTAGATTTCATTATATTTGATTGCTGTTATTTTGGTTGATTGTTTCATTAATCGCAAACTTTGCTTTTAATAAAGTTAGTTATATTCCTGATAAACCCTGATAAAACAACCTGATATTGTTTGGTCCAATTTAGGAGAGCGGGTGTGCAACTTAGGCCACCAGTTGCTGAATTTGGACCACTTTTGACAAATTTTTCAAACTAAAATAAAATTTAAGATTTTCAAAAAGAAACTTATCTAAAGATTTATTTAGTTAGTAGATGAATAGCTTGACCCCCTGTAGAAAGTTTTTGAAGATATTCGAAAAATTAAGTGAGTTACAGCTGAAAATAAGTGAAGTGGTCCAAATTCGGCTACTCTCCCTATTTTGTAGGTGCAATTTATAAAGCAGAAGTTGCTACTAGTTCTACACATTATTTAATTGAATGTGAATAATAATTTAAAGTTTGACGACAGATACTATTTCAATGAAGTTCATTTGTTATGTAATTAAAGCATGTAAATAAATACATATATGTAAAATCTCAAGAACAATAGCGTTTCACTTCCAGAACAGCGCTATTGGGCGTTTTTAACACTTTACAACACATGTAATGCGATTAATTAAAAATTTTACTGCTACAAAACTGACATGATACCATACATTATTTTACTAAGTAGATGGATCACTATGTCAGATGTGGGGCTGTTCTCAATTTTCCACTTCCACCTTCTGAGATATATGCAGAACATCCAAAAATCGATTTTTTTATTAGCAGTGTTGCCATTTGCTTTAGAATAACTTAAAACTTGCAGTTAGATAGCCTCAAAACATAACACATAATTAATAATCCTATTGTATTTCTAGTATTGAAAGCTATCCTAAAAGGGAATTTTCTGACCTGGAAAAGTATATATTTCGGAAACATTAATATTATTTAAACTATAGTTTTAAGATAAAATGTACAAGTGTACATGTGGAACTTTACGTAAAGTTTTTTAAAAGGAATTTTTAAAAAATTCCTGGATTTTTTGCAGTTAAAATACTATAGTGTACATTTTACAAAAGACCATGTTGTTTACATTTTTTGAATAAAAAAATAATATGCCTATTATACATGAGTAAATGCGGTATTTGAAAAGAGTTTATGGCTGCGGTTTGTGTGGCTTGCAAGTTGTATTCGTGTTCTTGCACGTAATTTATTAAGTTTACTTATATTACCACGAAACGATTTGAAGATCAAATTTATGCCGTTGCTTTGAAATTTTTTACTATTTTCAATTGTAATGGAATATTGATAATATACGAATTTAATATATGATATTTTTATTATTTTTTAAATATTCTATTTTGGTATAAAAGCGTGTATTTATTTTTAGAATGCTCTGTGATATATATGCAAAAAATAGACCTATTATTTTATATGTTATGATCCAGAATCAGGGTAAAACATAAATATATATATATATATATATATATATATATATGTGTGTGTAATTCGCTTGTTATGAATCTCTCATGAGAGTTCTCTCACCTTTATTGACATAAATTTAAATTTAATTCCAATAGATTCTGGAAGTCATTAGGTTAAACAGCATTGCTGTCCTTAATTATAAATATCATTATTGAAAAAGAGTCATTTCTTATTAAATTTTCAATTATGAAACTAAATTTTCAATAAAATAAGAAATATAATCTTGTTTGTTCTAATTACGTTAATGATGGGATAAATCTGATTTAAAACTATGATAAACATATTAATTACATTAAGAAAGTAAACAAAATCTTTTGGGATTTTGTTTTTCACCGTACATTTAAGATTTCGCAAATAAAGGATGTGATAAAAAATTGACATCAGTTTTCTAAAGAAAGATAGATTGGTTTATTTTGATTAACACGGAGATAACTATAATAAAGCGTGTGTTAATTTAATTAAATTAAGTTATATTAAGGTATTGGCATTGCTGTAGATAAGAAATGCCTGCATTATACACACAAGATTACATTAAATAAAATAAAAATAAAACTTCCCAGTATGCTTTATTTCGATAACTTACAATTATTATTAAATGCACTCACATGCAAATAATTAATAACAATACAGGTAATTAATAAGTGCAAAAAAATACATATAAGCATAGCTAGAAAATCTTTTTTCTACCAACTGAAATTCAGTAGAAAATTTTGACTTGTTCAATCGACGAAATCATATATTAACTAAGGCAAAAATGTGTGTTAAATTTTAGTGCGAATAAAAATGCGTAAAATGTTACTAGCTATGTATATAAATTGCTTTATTACAAATTATAACAAAAAAAAAGATATAGTGTTTAACACGGTGCCTGGTGTGTCTGGTGTTTAAAACAAACTAGAAAAGAGATATGACAAAATGAATACAGATCGGTATTATTTTATTGTTAACTCTACTGCAAAACTTTAGATACATTTCCTAATTAAAATATAAAAAGGGTCACAATTAGATTCTTCACAACCCATGTAGTACAGATTGTTGTTAAGTAGCGTCGGTGGTAGTTTCCAGAAACCGATGGAAAATGGCGAAGTTGGAAATGAAATTGGAAAGAATTAATGAAATAATTAGGTCATTTTAAAAATATCGTTTGGTCCGGGTCAGAAAAATCCCGAGAAAATATATTTCTAATTTGCCGTTTAAAGAACACTTTAAAGCACTCATTCCGAACGTTTTTGACATGTGAAGCCTTTTTTTAACAATTTCCAACATAGTTGCAAAAATATTTTGTGAATCCTGTATGTTAGTCTGTGCTCAAACTTGTGTATATATACGCGGATTCCCATGCAAATGATGTTTCTTATTGAGTTTTACTATGACATGTTCGTTATTGGAAATTAAGTTTGTAGCATTTATAGTTTGTATCAAAGGGAACTCAAAATATCCCAACATTACAGCGTACGAAAAAAAATCGTTTTCGTAGTATTTTAATGATGTTACACTTCATGAAATATATTGAATTTTATATATATTACTAATGTGCACCACAACAGCTTCTCTATAAAATATGGTGTAATTCATTTCAAACACACACAAAATAATTTGTTTACAGTTCTCTCAATGAATAGCATTTGCTAAAATTGCGTCTTCAGTTGTGGTATGCGTTTTTAAATTTATCCATTTTTAGTTCGTATAGTATTCCTTGCGTTTAACTTCTATAGAACACTTACAGGACTGCTCAAAAGATCTCGAACACATTTCCGTTAGTTACCGAAAATTTCTGGAGAGGAAGTTCCAATTGTGTTTGCATTTTCAAACTGAACTTAATTTTATCTTACTGTGTATTATATATACAAATCTAAAGATTATATACAGGGCTTCACAAAAGAATGTCTCATACATTTCCGTCTATTCGTGGTAAATGCTGCAATTCGATTTTTCAATGTGTGAAGTGTTTTCCAACTTCTTTATTTAGACATAATCGTTCAAATTACTAAAATGTGAGGTATTGTTACAGCATTATGTATGTGTTGTAAAGTGTTTCATAATATTTACTTAACGCTTTATTTTTTGTTCTTCTTTAGAATACAGTCTAGTCACGTAGTTATGTACATTCTCGTATTTACATAGTAAGCACACAGTCGACGTAGATAAATACTAGGTAGTTTGTACACAAAAAAGAATGTTAATAAAAAAATAAAATTATAAAAAAATCAACAGCATCCACTGTAAAAGCATTGGTTAAATTTTGGTTTCAAATTATGATATCGAGTATCAAAATCGAAACAGTTTCTAAAGTAAAATATGTCTTATGGTTTATAAATAAAACACTAAGTATTATGATTTTCCTAAATTAAATGTCCACTAAAATTTATCAAAAAGTAACATTATTAAACGCAAGATAAAATTGTATTACATACGTTTAAAAAAAAAACAACAAATATAATGAAAATTCTTTTGCAAAATATTGCTCTATCGAAAGACCTTTGACAGTGAAAGGATTTTGGATGTCTATCAATAATATTTGCAAAAAATTGTACTTAGATCATAATGAAAAAGTCCATTGACATACATCGATTACAGTACGTTATACAATTCTTCAGTACTTAGGATAAAAAAAACTATGAATCGGTTTTGAAAAATGCAAATAAACACTCTGCACTATCTTTGGAAAAAAACCACGATTCAGATCTCTCAGACTCAGCTAACTGTAGATTACCGTACATAAACATTTGGCATATCTAGTGAGCGGGGTTCTCTGATAACTTTTTTACTCTGTTTTGTTCAAAGTTGGAGTCTGTATACAGAACGAATTACTAACAGAAATTTAACATCAGTAAGAGTTCACAATGCAATCAGTCATGGATATTCTCTGTGCAATTCTCATTTAATTTCATTTCATTTTTTACATCATGTTTTCAGAAACCTTGAATTGATTAATCACATGAAATTTACTTTTCGAAAGAAAAAGCAAATTATTTGAAGGTTTAAACAAGAATAGATAATCTACTGGAACCTTTGATATCTATATAAGATATTTTTAAAGATTTATTTAACAAAAGTAATACACTAAATATAATCATAACACATGTTTGGCAAAAGTACTAAAATATGTACTCATGCATTGCTTAATTATTTTACTTTTTTATTTACACAATGTATAAATATGGGTGTTATGAAGAAACTCTAAATGTTGCAAAATGCAAAGTTTAGATTATGTATACTGCTCTTCGTCCTTTTAAAAAATACATTGAGATATACCCGGCTTCCCGGGTTACAGAATACAGGTGAAAAGCATCATATATATTATGATGGTAATATCCGTTTTTTCCTTCACATGCTAAAGGCACAGCGATGAATGATGTATTTTTTTAAAGATTCTGTAAGCGGCTTTTGACATAGTATACTTATATATAGTTAAACCACGTTGTTTGATAAAAATGAATTGAAATTAACAAAACATTATTGAAAAAACGTTTAGCACATAATCTCGAAGACCATCAACAGCACGATCAACAGCAGATCTACATTTTTCCCCTTAATTGATAATTTTAACAGATTTTTTTTATAGTAATATATATTTTTAAAATACCCACTAAAAATACTAAATATCATTGTTATACAGTCGAACCTCGTTATCCCGACTCTCTAAGGACCAGAACAAAGTGTCGTCATAAGCGGGGTTTCGCGGTAACCGGAGTTGGAGAAAAATGTTTATAAAAAGCTGTATTTTGAAGTAATTTAAGACAATTTCAAATTCATAACTGTTCTTGCAGTTTTACGCAATAAAACATTATTACTAAACAAAGTAAACCCAAAAAAAATTGAAAAGAATAAAAATCAGATTTATGGTGACATGTTTTTTTATTGTTACATGAAATATTGATGAATTAAGGTTTGCTTATCCCTAGATGTGCTTCCTACAATTCGTTTTTCCATTTTATACAATGAATTGTAATCAATATTTGTTGTTTCAGAAACGGATGTTACATAATTTCTGATCGCGTCAATGCAATGCAATTCTTCGGTTTTAGTCGGATAAAAAATTCCTTGTAACCAAAAGAAAGCGCCACCTGACCAGAACAAAAAGATCGCTAGTAGACTAGACTGATACGTCTATCTGGAGCTTAAATGGGTCATTTATAGAGGTTGGGTTTATTTTTTCGATAAAGGATTGAAGTAAAATTTCTGATTTATCTCAATGGGTATTTTAGACGCTTTTGTGAAAAGCTTGGCTAAGACATTCCTTACTTAGGGAAGCTCCTTAACATAATAAACCGGTATACTAAATTTGGAGCAAATCGAATATTTTAGCATTAAAAACCCATTTATCTAAATTAAGGTGTTATTATTTAGGAATTATCTAATTAAACTGCTTAAATTGCATGCTTATAAGAGGGGTTATGACAAAGGGACAATCTTCCTAAACCGTCGGGATATCCAGAGTTGAAAATTATACAACGACGTTAAATCCGGAGTTTATTTACATTAAATTCATATACAGAAAATCGGGACTTTGAAAAACTGACGTCATAAGAGGAGTGACGTGAAAACCGGGTGTCGGGAAAACAAGGTCCGACTGTATTACTATAAATAGCATTAATGCGTTCAACTAAAGTTTCCAAACTTATTAAAAGCAATATTTCCGTATTTGCCTCACGTCAGGAGTTAACAGTCCAAGAAAACTCCAAAGATCGCTATTTACACGGAGTATTTTTTATTCTGTTAATTTCGGAGTTTTAAGCAAGAAATTCGATTACATGTTTTAAATTGGTATTTTATTTACGTTTTAATGTTTCATTTATTGATTGACGAATGTTTTAAATTCGGTATGGAATATAATCTGGAAACAAATAATGAGCTATTTATATTGGTTTAAGTGCAGACGGAATTATCTTTCATAATCGTCTATATGCGATAGAGATAAATTAAAAAAAAAAAAAAAAAAAACATTCCTGCCTGAAAATTAATTTAAAACAATAAAAATTTTCTAAATTGCGATATAGTTTCCAGATAAATTGCATAAGTACATTATTTTCCTATTCAAGGATGTAAAAATGAAAATGTGCAGTATTTATAAGTTTAAAAAATTGCAATAAAATTAATAAATTTTAAATTTAATCGTCTGTTATTGCCACCGTCATAATGACTTTAGAGTTATTCACAGACTGTTTCGTCCTTTATAATGCAGATAAGCAGTGATACAGATCTTGTATAAAATTAGAACGCTAAAATACTCATAACAAGTAAGGTAAGTCAATTTAGAAGAGATTTTCTTGCCTGAATTAACACTTTATAATGAGTACCTATGAATTCTGAAAGATTAATTTACTTAGTTCTATCACATTTTTCAATCTAAAATAATAACTTTTTACACCCTTAAAAGAATACAATATGCAACATAATGCAATAATTAGGTACTATCTAAGCTTCTTCTTTAAATATAAATCATCAGTTTTTAAATTCGAGTAAATACATCGATTACATTATGCGAGCTTATTTTGAAAATTAATTTTGCTGAAATTAATCTTTGCTGCTCTCTAATGAGCAGCAATTAAGTTAATTTTAACTTTAAGCCTCTATTCATTTTGGTTAATTTACAATCTTACAATAATTTTAACTTAGAAAAATTCTTCGAACGGGCATTTAATTAAATTTTCCGTTTATACCCTAAAATGTTATCGGACAAAATAAGTTAATCCTTACAATTATTTTATATCCGAAAACAATATTCCTAAATTTCTATTTAATTATTTCATTTTTATGTAATATATTTCTAACTACTTCTTTAATAAAGAATTCTATGAAACAGTGAATGCTTTTCTTTCTAACTACCATTTTCTCTTTCTAATCTATTACTCTGAAATAATGCTAAAGAATATTTAAAATACGAATGAAATAAATTAATCTAATTCTTTGAGGTAACGTTGCAGTTCCTGCGATAACATATTACTGTAATATTACAACTACGCGAAACAAATATTTAATTAAAACAGAAATAAAAAAAAATTGCTCGAAATAAATTATTTGGTTAATAAAGCAACATCCGAATTTTTGGTTGGACTGATCAAATGAGCTTGTTGGCGTAATATAGTTATCGTAATGAAATGTATTTTGTTAGAAGAACTAAATTAATTTATTTCTTGTAACAAGGAATTATTTGGTCATTCCAAACAAAATATTGAGCTATATTAACGTTGAGCGATTTAGTTCGCGCAACTTTTTCTAATTTCGCTATTTGTTCTGGACATAAAAATCATTTTATAAAACGCACTTATTATGACTAAAAGTATTTTTTTTAATCTTATTAACCACATGTTATACAAAATAACAATACATATAATAGACTCATAACTGTATATTAAGAAAGAAAATAACGCACAAACATAAATGCATGCATATATGTTGTCTTAAATACTAATTAAAGTCATAATGTCCACTAAACATTATAATTGCATTAATGTATTAAAAAAACGGAAAGCTACATTTTAGATTATTAATCATTTCTGCTTTATAATGAGCGGTAATTAGGCACACTTTAACGTTATGCTTCCGTTAATTTTGGTTAATTTACAAGCAAATTCCCTTTTAATTTTCTAATTTCATCCGAAATGGAGGAAATGGAGGAAATAGATTTTTTTTCCGTAACTTTCTTTACTTTTTTATTCTAATAGTATTTGCATAAAAAATTTAAATAATACATAAAACGATTTTATTTAAGAAGTGATTGTTCCACAAAAGTTGTGTTTGATTATGCTGAACAATATGCATTTTCTACATTTTAGTTAATAATAAAAAAATCAAAAAATAATTCATTTTTTTTTATTTTTTTGGTTACGTCCAACTTCTATGAATGGATGATTTATATTTAGAAAGAGATTCCACAGAATAGTTAAAATATGTCCTTTCAGCATAGTTTCATTTTCAAGACTATTGATAGATAAAATTTTTTGCCAATTTTTCAAAATTTACAAAATAAATTTAGCATAAATAAAGACACATAACCTTGCTTAATGGTACACAAAATACGAAATTTAATAAGCTATAAGATAAATTCTACGTTTCGAGCTATTTCTACGGTCGTTTTCATCAAACATATGATGTTTAAATGACTAAAAGTTCGGAGATGAAGGCTTCCTGTGCGAGAGACAATTTGTCGAACATTAACTAAAGATATGAAAACAAATATGTAGCGGTGCCATCCAGTGAAAAAAATGTTTTTTTTTGTTGTTGTTGTTGTTTTTTATCGTTGATAGAATAAGCTCAAAATCCGTTGTTCCCAAAATGAAGCAAAAAATCACAAAGTCATTTTTTTTTTCATTTTTAAGTTACATTCAACTTCTATGAATGGATGATTTATATTTAGAAAGAGATTCCACAGTTAAAAATATGTCCATTCAGCATAGTTTCATTTTCATGACTATTGATAGATAACATTTTTTGCCAATTTTTCAAAATTTACAAAATAAATTTAGCATAAATAAAGACACATAACCTTGCTTAATGGTACACAAAATACGAACTTTAAAAAACGAAAAGATATATTCTACGTTTCGAGCTGTTTATACAGTCATCTTCATCAAAAATATGATGTTTAAATGGCTAAGAGCTCGGAGATGAAGGCTTCCTTTGCGAGAGACAGTTTGTAGAACATTGATTAAAGATATGAAAACAAAATGCAGTTGTGCATCCAGTGAAAAAAAATATGTATTTTTTTATCATCGTTGATAGAATAAGCTCAAAATCCGTTGTTCCCAAAATGAAGCAAAAACATCACAAAGTAATTCCTTTTTTTTATTTTTAAGTTACATTCAACTTCTATGAATGGATGATTTATATTTAGAAAGAGATTCCACAGTTAAAAATATGTCCATTCAGCATAGTTTCATTTTCATGACTATTGATAGATAACATTTTTTGCCAATTTTTCAAAATTTACAAAATAAATTTAGCATAAATAAAGACACATAACCTTGCTTAATGGTACACAAAATACGAACTTTAATAAGTTAAAAGATAAATTCTACGTTTCGAGCTGTTTCTACAGTCGTCTTCAGCAAAAATATTATGTTTAAATGGCTAAAAGCTCGGAGATGAAGGCTTCCTGTGCGAGAGACAATTTGTAGAACATTGATTAAAGATATGAAAACAAAATGCAGTTGTGCCATCCAGTAAAAAAAAATATGTATTTTTTTTTTTTTTTTTTTTTTTTTTTTTTTTTTTTAATCATCGTTGATACAATAAGCTCAAAACCCGTTGTTCCCAAAATGTAGCAAAAAAATCACAAAGTAATTCCTTTTTTTTATTTTTAAGTTACATTCAAATTCTATGAATGGAGGATTTATATTTAGAAAGAGATTCCACAGAATAGTTAAAATATGTCCTTTCAGCATAGTTTCATTTTCAAGACTATTGATAAATAACATTTTTTGCCAATTTTTCAAAATTTACAAAATAAATTTAGCATAAATAAAGACACATAACCTTGCTTAATGGTACACAAAATACGAACTTTAATAAGCTAAAAGATAAAATCTACGTTTCGAGATATTTCTACGGTCGTTTTCATCAAAAATATGATGTTTAAATGACTAAAACCTCGGAGATGAAGGCTTCCTGTGCGAGAGACAATTTGTCGAACATTTACTAAAGATATGAAAAAAAATATGTAACGGTGCCATCCAGTGAAAAAAAATGTTTTGTTGTTGTTGTTGTTGTTTTTTTATCGTTGATAGAATAAGCTCAAAATCCGTTGTTCCCAAAATGAAGCAAAAAAAAAAAATCACAAAGTAATTTCTTTCTTTTTTTTTTTTTTTCATTTTTAAGTTACATTCAACTTCTATGAATGGATGATTTATATTTAGAAAGAGATTCCACAGTTAAAAATATGTCCATTCAGCATAGTTTCATTTTCATGATTATTGATAGATAACATTTTTTGCCAATTTTTCAAAATTTACAAAATAAATTTAGCATAAATAAAGACTCATAACCTTGCTTAATGGTACACAAAATACGAACTTTAATAAGCTAAAAGATAAATTCTACGTTTGGAGCTGTTTCTACAGTCGTCTTCTGCAAAAATATTATGTTTAAATGGCTAAAAGCTCGGAGATGAAGGCTTCCTGTGCGAGAGACAATTTGTAGAACATTGATTAAAGATATGAAAACAAAATGCAGTTGTGCCATCCAGTGAAAAAAAATATGTTTTTTTTTTTTTTTTTTTTTTTTTTTTAATCATCGTTGATACAATAAGCTCAAAACCCGTTGTTCCCAAAATGTAGCAAAAAAATCACGAAGTAATTCCTTTTTTTTATTTTTAAGTTACATTCAAATTCTATGAATGGATGATTTATATTTAGAAAGAGATTCCACAGAATAGTTAAAATATGTCCTTTCAGCATAGTTTCATTTTCAAGACTATTGATAAATAACATTTTTTGCCAATTTTTCAAAATTTACAAAATAAATTTAGCATAAATAAAGACACATAACCTTGCTTAATGGTACACAAAATACGAACTTTAATAAGCTAAAAGATATATTCTACGTTTCGAGCTGATTCTACAGTCGGCTTCAGGAAAAATATTATGTTTAGATGGCTAAAAGCTCGGTGATGAAGGCTTCCTGTGCGAGACAATTTGTCGAACATTTACTAAAGATATGAAAACAAAAATGTAGTGGTGCCATTCAGTGAAAAAAAAAAAATTCTTTTATCGTTGATAGAATAAGCTCAAAATCCGTTGTTCCCAAAATGAAGCAAAAATGTCACAAAGTAGTTCCTTTTTTTTATTTTTTTAGTTACATTCAACTTCTATGAATGGATGATTTATATTTAGAAAGAGATTCCACAGAATAGTTAAAATATGTCCTTTCAGCATAATTTCATTTTCAAGACTATTGATAGATAACATTTTTTGCC
This sequence comes from Maratus speciosus, assembly GCA_963932465.1. Lineage (NCBI taxonomy): Eukaryota > Metazoa > Arthropoda > Arachnida > Araneae > Salticidae > Maratus > Maratus speciosus. The sequence goes on from OZ010791.1 coordinate 493,553,808, forward strand.
AATTTTTCAAAATTTACAAAATAAATTTAGCATAAATAAAGACACATAACCTTGCTTAATGGTACACAAAATACGAACTTTAATAAGCTAAAAGATATATTCTACGTTTCGAGCTGATTCTACAGTCGGCTTCAGGAAAAATATGATGTTCAAATGGCTAAGAACATTGAATAGAAATGTGAAAACAAAAATGTAGTGATGATTTTTCGATTTTTTTTTTTTTAATTGTTGATAGAATAAGCTTAAAATCCATTATTCCCAAAATGAAGCAAAAAAAAGAGGGTTTGTACCTATATATCCATTGATTAGTGCCAATATAGCATAGGCAATATTGCACGTACTACTGTATTTGGGAAAAAGTCCCTCATCTTTTTCATTTCTTTGGTGAATAACGGATTTTGAGCTTATTCTATCAACAATAATTTTCAGACTTTTCAACCTATATTTTTTGTGACTTTCAAATCAGTTGCTCTATACATTTAGCTATTACGTTATCCAAATTATATTTGATTACATTCGGGCATTCGCAGTGAATCATTAATCAGTAAACCTGCTCATTTTTCATACAATTTTTATTATTTTTTTAAATTCTGATTGCAGGGAATTTTGTACAACGTTATTTGTCATATTTTCTGAAAAGAACTTTTTTTATATTAAGAACTCTACAAATTACTGTGAATAATGTTACTCTGAATAAAATTTCTCAGGCATTTTTGCAGTTAAATCGCTCTTATTATATTCATTTAAATAATTTAGACACGTTTTTTCTGATAATACTTGTAAAACAGCAATCACACCAAAAATACAACCTTTTATTTTTTTTTCTTCAATATGTTTAAACATTATTGATATCACATTTTTTGTTTTGTTATATTTTGTTGTATTTTTTATGCAAAATAAAAAAAAAACGGAAAATCATAATATTTTATTGTAATTAATAAAGGAGTTTTATTTATAAAAATACAATTTTGATTGTAATGTATTATCTTCTATATTATTAGCTCCAACCAAGAATCAAACAGACCGTTAAATGACAAATGTGTGCGTATATTCTTGTAAGAATAACAAATTCGTGCCGTCATTTGTAACAGGACAAATGATAAAGACATGTTACGTTAAAAGAATTATCCCAAGGATCATTAAAGATGCATTACACTAATGTCAAGCAGTTAAAATAAAGTAGACCTCGTTTCTGTCACATTTGGCAAAACAGCATTCATTTAAACGTATATAATTTTCTTTGTTCGGGTTAAAAATTGATTAAAGCATTGCAATTTGTTTAGTTGTGTTAAAAGCAGACTTATTGAGAAAACCGTTCTGTGTGATTTTATTTTTACAGTTGCATACTTAGAAAGTAAAAACGGAACCATTATAAGATGAATTCTGTGTCTGTCTATCTCTCAGAGCCATTTTACTCGTGAACTATGGAACGTGGAAAGTTCAAACGGGCGGGAATAATAAAGATTATTGACCCACATATTCACGTATTATCAAACATTCACAAATACATTTAGGAAAAACTTAGAGAGGCTAATTAAGTTACTTGTAAGAAAAAAAAACTCTTTTTCTATATATCGTGTGAAAGCGTTGGTAACTCTGAACTCAAAAATACATTTTTTTTTAAATTTTCGGTATTATATTTTCAGATAAATCGTCGAAAATGTAGTACAAGAATATGTTCCCCCAACCACCTATTTCCGAAACTACTAAAACTAAAATTATAAAAAGAAAAAATAGACATAGTAGACGCTAAGTTGAACGTTGCAGGAAAATTATAACGATTATCCTTGGTCACATAGTTTTTGAGAAAGGCGCATTTTCCGTTACACACGAATTTTGATTTGCGAGCATTCAGCCAAGGTGTTGTGGAACGTTGGAGGTACCAATCGTAGCAGAAGTATAAAAGAATTGTTGATATTGATTTTCGAAAAAACTCGTTGGTAATTAGCCGAGATGTTAACCCTTAAAGATACGGGCTGTTTGGACATACATAGTGACAGGGGTCGCGTAATCTATGTATCATTCGCTTTTAAAGTCTGATAACAACGTTTAATGATATATTTGTGTAATACAATGCCCAGTAGCTGTATAAAAGCAAATAAATGTCAAATTATTAAACAGACTAATTTAATTAGAATTGATCACATAAATACTAAGTGATTCGCGACTAGTTTGTATTGAGTGGATCTCTTAATACGCCTCCCCTGTCTTTAAATTTTGATTTAAAACCTATCTGGAAAAAGGCGGCACGGACAAAGGCGGAGTTATAACTTTGCGATCTCCTTTCGAAGCGCGCTTAGCAAATACCAAGTTTAAACTTTGAACAACGGTTTTAATTTAGCTACATTGTAAAAAGAAAAGAATATTATTGCGCTGAATTTAGTCTTCTGAAATGTCAAATTAAGTTTAAATATATACTACTTTTATTGTCAGTACCAAATTAAGTTTATCAAAAACATATTAGGATAAGATTTAAAAAAGAGTTATATAGAATAGCAATATTTGATGTTATTTAGTCTTCATATCTGTTTGAAATTTTATGGTATACCCATTCACACTTTTCTAGTATATTCAGTTATACCCAAAACTTCGTAATATAGTCCTTTAAAAAGTTTTATTATTTTTTAGCAACAGTTTTTTTAATAATACCGTTAATAATTCATATATTTGTTGTATCAAAAGTTCTGAGCGTGAGTAACATTCGCACTTGGCCATTTATTTGTTTATTTAATGAAATTTGAAGGAACGACACGTCCGAAATCTACCCGAAATAGTCAAAACATAACACGAAACCAAACTGAATTTCAAGTGTTGAATATCGCTCCGATCAATTAAAATAAGTAGAAGTCAACCCGACCCGAAACTAATAAAAAAAAATGCACCGATCGTGTGAAAATTACATAATTACAAAATAATAATAATAATTGCATGTTTTTTATTATCACTTCCATTAGGATTCAAGTTTTTTACTTAATGCTGCGAACACATTAAAAATATATCATATCTCCAGATTTTATTGATCTTTTTGCGCTGCTAATTTACGAAAAATACACCCTTAAATTAGAGTCATTCATGGGATCGGGTAAACCGACTCAACCCAAGATTCGGGTCGAGTGGTGTTCGCCTTACATTTTCTCGTTTCGAGGCCGGTTGCCTTATATTTAGAGGGGTTAGGATCGGTTTTAGTTTAGGTTTTGACTTTTGTGGTCCGGAGATGGAGTTAACCCGATTATTCAAATGAAAGTCCAAAATATTCTTCCATATGAAAATTTATGTACAGTAAAAACCCCAATAACAGAAATACCCAAAAGCGAACATCTTCATTTAGAAAACACTTTTCAACTGCTAACACTACTATATCTTTACTCTTTTACCTCTGAATAATGCACGCCTCTAAATATCGAACTTGTACAATTGAGGACGTGAGTTTCAAAAATCACCTTATCCAAAAAAAAAAAAAAAAAAAAAAAAAAAAATTGGGAAATCGCGAAAAACCCTTAACAGCGTCCATTGGTTTTCATTGTAAATCAAGATTTTACTATGCCAGAAATACAAGTTAAAACTTGTTTTTTTGCACATTGTTGAGTTTTTTCGGTGCAGCTTCACCAATAGAATAGATTGATAGAGAAAACTCTATTTTTTAAATTTTGGATAAGGCGAATTTTGAAACTCACGTTCTCAATTGTAAAATACTCCGAGCGTCCAGTTGTATTTAACCCTAAAACAAAAAAAAAAATCATTTGAAATCAATATGTGCCCAACGGAAACTCAACAAACTATTTTTTTCTCTATCCCTAACCAGATATTCTTCAATTCGAACTGAAACCGCATCCCAAAATGAGATTAAACTGATAATTCGTTTAAATATCATTAAAATGACTCTTTTTTTAAATACATAAAATAGCAGAAAATATAATTTTAATAATTAATAATTTTATTAGAAAAGCATCTATTAATGAAAAAATTGAGAAGTTAATTATAGCAAATGTTTAAAAAACTCATGATATTGAAATAATTCATCTCAAACATAGTTCACCATATTTTTGTTAGTATGATTGTGAAAATCCCAAGTAACCAGAATCGCAGAAACTTAAATTTGACTCGCAAGAAACAATTTATACTAAACCCAACACGCAGAAAGAAAATTACAGTCACCTCGGCCCAAAAAAAGAAAATTAGGGACAGTGCAGAGTTGTCCACTATTAAGAGATTTCACTGTATTTGAAGATTAAAGAAAATAGATAGGTCCATTTTTCAATATATGATGTATTATTGGTATTAGTCATATAATTGTAGAATATTTTTCATAACTGCATATAAAATATGAAGTAATACTTTCATTTATTATTCGGGTTCGGATTGAAATATGTCGCGTTCGGGTCGGGCTGCTTGTCGATGGAATTATGTTACCGGATTCGGATCGTGTTGCGGTTTAATCGAATATTTGTAATGAAATTTTGATATTCGGATTACGTTGCAGTTGCATGGAATTTTTTTTTCCAGGTTTGACTCCGGTTGCGTGTAGATTATAAATGAAATTTGCATGTTCCTAATTGGTGCAACACGTTATTTGGACAAACAGTTCCTCCTTTTTTAATTAGACTAAAACTGCATATACTTATTTGAATAACCCGAAAAAAAGCCGCAGATTTATGACCAATTGGACTTTTTCCAATTAACAAAACGCTATATAGGCTCTTTGATATAAACCTATCGATTTAGAAATAAATTATCATAATCCAATTAACTACGCTCGTTGCACTCTTTACAATAAGCCTAAAGAATATCAGACTGACATTAAAAAAGAAGATCATTCTACAGTGAGACCGGTTCTTTGCAAATAGCTTATCATTTAAATTTATTTTCTTATAATTAAACTATGTTATTTATAGATCTTGAGTTCTCTTTAAACTTCTATCTATTGAAATGGCTTATTTGTCCAAGTACAATAAATTTTGTCGGTTCTTGAACCCAAATTTCATTAAATTTTTACATATTAAAAAGTGTGATTTGAAATATGATTTGAAAAGTGTGATTTGAGTAAAATATCACAAAACATGTAAAATGTGGGTTACTAGTACAGTTAATGTTTTTTTAGCTTATGGTACAAATATTTGTACATTCATTTGTGTCAAGTTATTCGCAAGTTACGATAATTGAAAATACACTATTTTACATCACAAAGAATTACATAAAAGGAGAATCTCTTTCACGCATTGTTTTATCTACGCATAAAAATCGTATCTATTTCATAAAAATGGATCTTTTTTTACAGAAATCTTTTATAAACATGACATTTTGTATCAGAATATAAAGTACCTGAAAAGAAGACTGAACAAATATGGCAACATCTGTTGCCAGAACTAAATAAGGATAATTAAAGAAAAAAAACTCCCTTTTACTTTGTCAGTTTCGCCCTAGTAAGATAATTATTAAGTTAAACAATGTTGACAATTTCATTTACTTTCCCAGCGTTTTCTCTAATTTATAAGAAAATCTCATCTATAAAAGATACAACGTTAAACATATTATGAGATAAAATATCAGGAGTTGAAAAGATCATATGTTATTGTGAACTTTTTCTAGTTTTGATAATTATTTAATACTATTTACGTTTAAAAATTATCTATTTGTAGCAGGTGTATCAGGATTGATCTTCCAATTTTTCGGAGGAGGTAGAAAATAGCAAAAGACTACTAAATCAGATAGAAAAATATGAGCGAACATATGGTGCTGTAGAGGTAGATGTGCATCCATAACTTTTGATCACACGTAAAATTCTTTGACAAGTCAAGCCGGACGTCACACCGTGACTTTTCAGAAGTAACCTGAAGAGTTATACATTTAGTGAATGTGCAGATATGCATCTAACGGACGCTGCAGCAGGATAAAGCGACGCAGGTATATGCAGAACGCTACCATGACCAGAGCAAACCTGAGCGTCAAATGTTTGTACATGTTCGTCAACAACTGTGCGAAACAGAATCGGTTAACACTACCATCGCTTACCATCGGTTACCAGATAGAAGCGGCAACCAACTGACGCGTACAGTTCCGGTCGAGGTAGCTATTCTACAGTCTGTCGAAGAATAATCAAGTTCTATCACACGAAGTATTGCTCGCCGGTTAAGTGTTTCGCATTCGATAGTAGGGTGGATACTGAACAACGAATGTTCGCATCCTGTTCATTTGCAAAAATTACAGATGCTTCAAACAGACGACTATCTTAAGCATTCGGAATTTTGTCAGTGGTTCCTGCATGGAACTTCCATTTATCCAAATTTTTCAGCGCGTGTCTTTTCCATAGTAATACCTATTTTACTCGTAAGAGTGTTTTCAACTTACATAATTGCCGTCTGATGACTTTGACAACATGAAAGTTACTACATTAAGAGAACCACAATATCGTTCTGCTGTCAATGTCTGCACTGGAATAATAAATGTCTGATTGCCGGGAGCGTATTTAGAAACACCCAATTTGGACGGCCGAAATACCTCACATTTCTTAAGTGCTAACGAAATATGGTAGCGATTATTTGCCGTATTGATTATGTGCTTTTTTATGTTTTTATTTTACGACAAAAGTGGTTCCATCTTGACGGCGCTCCAGCATCCTTGACGGTGATTATGCAAATACAGAAAGTGCTTACTTGGTCAGAAAATTCGGAGCTCAATGAGTTGATCTGGCTCGACCATAATCCTGACAATCACGGTCACCGAAATCATCTTCAGTTGATTTTATTTTCTGGCGTTTAATTAAAAACATGGTGTACAACACTCTTGTTGAGAGCACTATGGAGCTTGTAGCCAGCATACCAGGTGCCATCCGCAATGGAAAATCTAGGCATGTTTCACAATCTCAGCCTGCCTATGATACTCCACCAAATTTGAATGGCCAATCTTGATACACCATCTATAATCAGTAATATTTTAAAGATGATTTCAAAAAATGATTGAAAAATAAGAATTTGTTAGAAAATAAATCCCGATTGCTGAAGGTAAATATATAAGCATACCATCCCATTGGGGTAAAAGGAATTTGAATCTATTTTAAATGCTATTTTTTACTTATACATGATGAATAAGAGTGCTATATCAAATTTTATCATATATAATTAGTATTTCATTACAACAAATTATGCATACATGGAACTGCGGAAAACATACAACGATTATTATAGCACACACACACACATATATGTACCGGGTGTCCCAAGAATGACTGATGGATTTTAAAATTCAATAACTTGCAAGCGGTGAGAGATATTAAAAGAAGTCTTGCAGGAGAGTTATGTGTTATGTCAGTTTTCTTACTGTGATTCTGGATTTTAGTTCGAATTTCAAACAATAGATGGCGTTGCGAGATATAGGTGCTAATTCCAGACCCTATTTTTGGGACTACGTGATCCATTCAAAACATTTTAATCTTTCGCATGGGACAAGAGAGAGGCCGAAAAATCGAGCCCGGATTTAGCGCCTATTGCATGCAACGCCATCTATCGCTGCTGTTTGTAACTAAAACTGGGAATCGCAGAATGAAAACTCCTGACATCTTACATAATCTTCCTGCAAAAATTTGATATATCCGTCACCGTTTCCAAGTTATTGAATTTAAAAATCCATCAGTGATTTTTGGGACACCCGGTATATATATATATATATATATATATATATATATATATATATATATATACAGAGCACACACAATTTAGTTAAATAATTTTTAATTTTTATTGCCATATTTATATGAAAAGATTTGCAGGAAAAGAAATCTCGTGTTCCAAATATACCATTTATATAAGTATCAAAATTTTTATAACTATGTCATGCTATTAGGTTAGAATGAATATAAGAATTTCTATATGAAATTTTTATATATAGATCATAAATAAGAATGCTGAAAGAAGTTTTCTAATACAGAAGCCTTCTTAGAAATTTTATAAGCATCATTTTAACACACATACAGAATCTGCGTTACTTATTGCGTTTCAAATATCTGCGTTACTTATTGATGACATAATATTGGCAAATAATGAAATAGGCAAAGATTTGCATACTGATTGCATTTCATCTACAATTAAATATTCAGATATTATTATGATCTAGTACTGAGTGAGGTCAAAAGGTGGGGACTGAGTTTGTGCGAAAAAGAGAAAAAAATGCAAAAGTGTGTAAATGTGATTCTTGAAACGATAAATGAATGTTATCAAAAGCCTTTCATTAGGTAGTTTTTTTCAATATATTTAACTACGTACATAATTAAACGACCCTACTTTAAAGTTGCCTACAGACGAAACTATTGGTCAGAAAATTGTGAAATTTTGTGACGGACATACTAAAGAAATGGGAATTTTTTTTTTTGATAGGAAATTTTTAGTTCAAAACTTCGTCACTAGAGGGCGTTTTTTAATAAATTACGCATTTATCCATCACCCACTGAATACAAGGTCTTCACTATGAGAAAAAAAGGGCGGCTGTCGTAGGCGGAATTTTTGTCAGAGTTTGTACAGTCCGTTCAATTCGAACAACAATATTTTTTTTAAGTTTTTGCGCTTTATCATTTCAAGCGGGCGGTCTGTGTATTTGTCTTATTTAATCTCATAAAGAGAAACCGCAAAAACTTTTTAAAATGAGTAATTCATTAAGAAACGTCCTCTGGTGGCGAAATTTTGAACTAATTTTTTTTTCGCTCAAACAAATTCAAATTTCTTTATTATGTCCGTCACAAAATTTCACAGCTTTCTGACCGTAGGGTAGTTTAATTATAGACACCCTGTATAATGTATATTCCCACAAAATACAGCTTTATGTTATATTGCTACTCTATGAAAGTCTTGAATTAAAGATAATCACATCAAACAGCTGAAAAAAGACTGATAGAAGAGTAGAACAGACTGAGAAAAGTACAAACTTTAACTCAAAAGAAATTCAATGGAGACAACTAAGAAAGCTTGTGTATCCCTTTCCGATACAGACAGTTTTTGTTGTAAAATGATGAAATGACTGACTGACACCGGAACTTGAAAACGACTTTTTTAGAAATTAAAAACATGTTGGTTCGAAGATGATTTGGTCGAGGAGCCTGAGGCCACTTGTCCCACATCCCCGTCACATAAGATTGTGCAGGTTAAATGGAATAGCAAAATTCATAGTTGGTAGCAGCGAGGGCATAAAAATTAAAAAATCTAACAGGGTTTGCATGGGAAAAGAGCTCAAATAAAAAGTAAAAATAAAAATAAGAAAGCAAGGGTCTAGAACAGTGATTCCCAACATTTTTTGGCCGAGCCCCACCTAAGCATCTCTAATACCCTGATGTCCCCCCTCCCCTTCTATATAATATAAATATTGTCACATAAAAAATATACTTCAATTTTTCCGGATGGATCCGAAAATAGCATTACCTCTGATAAGTGATTTCACATTCTTTAATTTATCAAAATCATAATTTTTTTAAATTACAAGTATGCTTTTAACCATGGATGCAGTGATGCCATGGATCTTCGCATTTATAAATAGTCTACATTTTTATTTTCGTATTTTTTTAAAAAATCTCTCTCATATTTTGTATTACATCTGATAGAATTGATACATTTTATAATAGATTTTAGTACTTCGTTCCGAATAAATGATATTTGTTTATCGCCGAGACTGTATGGATAACATAATTCAGAAGTAACATTTCCGGATTCGCGCTTTTATACATTTAAAGTTACTATTTTTCTTTCTTCTCATAACATGCTACTTTGATAGCGGGCTCCACACCCCCCCCCCATTATTATAATTTGGCCACCATGTTTTCTCCAATTTTAAATTTTAAAATGCATATGTCATGAATGTCATATTCTGTATGTGGTCTGCAGAAGAGCCATAAGAATTTTACTTTCAACCCTTTCCTTCCGTGATGCGCACGGGGTTTTATTAAATAATCATAAATGCAGCACCACATTTAGATAATTCAAAATATTTTTTAGATTAAAGATGTCCAAATAGTCAATTTTAGATCTACCCTACAAAATTTCATATGTAAAATTTCCCTCATGGGGCATATTACACTATGTATAGGTGTTCAAGTGTTTTTTTTAATGAATATTAAAAATGAGATGTAATTTACTAAAATAATATTAAAACCAGAAAAATTAAAATGATTTTTTTAATATATAAAAGGTGTCAAATTACCGAAATAAATTCATATATTTATTCCGGTGGCAGTGTGTTTTTTAACTTTTAAATGGGATCGTTTCGAAAATTAATTTTTATTCAGTTATTTTAAATTTTTTTCATCTATTATTTCTATTTTTGACTAAGACACTACTTTCATTAGAAAAAAATTGACAGAAAACTTGTTAATAAGAAATCTGAAATTGCCCCTCTGAAAAGTCATATTGCCCCCCAGTGGGCGTACTGGTGCGTTGGGAACCACTGGTCTAGAAGAAAGATTAAGTATAGCATTACAACAACAATGTATATTTTTGTATTTTCTAAAATTTTTAAATTTTTGTAAGTTTTTTCAAATATTTATTATATTTTTTATAAATATTTTTAGCATTAAAAGGGAAAAAGGATAACCTAAGCGTAATGGCCGGAGAAAGTGTGATTTGGATCCGGTCTGGGTGCCGTAACTTTGCTTGAGCTGGTGCCGTCCTAGAGTCGAGGCAATGCCAGGAACGAAGATACGCTTTCGCGTGGCCCTGACAAGAGCCCTCCCTCCCGCATTTACATCGCTGACATATGGGAAGCAGCTACTGGATTTATGCAGGAGAAAACCACAGCAGTGCCGGATGCAGCACTTCGACAATGCCGTAGGTTCTGAAATGAACCGGCACATCTGCCCTGTATACTGCGTGGAAGCTTGAGTCCCACTGAGGGAACGCTGGTTGAATCGTCCTCTTATACAGGCTACGGAGAAAAAGGAAGGAGCCAAAGGCGGGGCTTATCCTGCAACTGCAGACTGACAGAAAAGATAGTAGGAAATGCAGTGTGTTAGTAAAAATTTACGTTAAAATGATAAAGAAATTAAATTTATATAAGAGTATCTAAAATAATTCCCATTCTAGGACGTTTACGGTTGTTCGGGTCAAAAATGTAGTAAGTTGGTAAGGAATTTAGAGCACTATTATCAGAAACTTCTAAAGCAAGATGAAAATTGATATTTAAGTGCTGTATAAAAGTACTGAGCCTGGGGAAATTAATTTCTTTATATAAATGATAATTCCTGACATAATAAGGTACATCATAGATTAATATTAAAGTAGAATTTTCAGCTTGAAAGAAAGTTTCATGTGAGTTTTAGCCGAATACGACCAGACTTCAGACCCGTATGTTATAATGGGACGTAAATAGGTACTATACAGGAGCAACTTGTTTTTAATAGAAAGATCACTGTTTCGAGCAATAAGGGGATATAATTTATTTTTAGCAACTCGAAACTAATTCTGCGTAGAGTGAATATGTTGTTTAAATGTGAGTGTCTGAACTAAGATAATACCCAGGTATTTTCAGCTTGAGGACCAAGGCAATTCCGTATTATTATATTTAATTTTAAGTTTGTCAAGGGTTTCTTTTTGAAAATTACTAAATAGAATAGCTTGAGTTTTATTAATATTATTATATTTAATTTTAAGTTTGTCAAGGGTTTCTTTTTGAAAATTACTAAATAGAATAGCTTGAGTTTTATTAATATTATTATATTTAATTTTAAGTTTGTCAAGGGTTTCTTTTTGAAAATTACTAAATAGAATTGCTTGAGTTTTATTAATATTAATGGCAATACTCCACTTGTTAAACCAAGTGGAGAGTAACTTAAGATGTTTGGTGACTGCAATAATGCCATACCTACGATTTTTATTAACAGAGAAAACACACGTATCCTCAGCATATTTTGCTAACGAGGTGTTGGGGTAGGAAGGCATATCATTAATAAATAAAATAAAAAGAATTGGGGAGATTTTACTGCCCTGAGGGAGGCCGAAAAAAGCAAAGATGTTTCTGGAGAGTTGGTTTTTAACCCTTACATTAAAATTTCTATCAAGTAAATAAAAGTAAATTAATTTGATCAGGTAAGGGGGGAAATTGTAATTTATAAGCTTGAAAAGTAGCCCGAAGATCCAAACGTTATCCAAAGCGTTTTCTATGTCAATAAAAACAGCTGCAGTAATTTTCTTAGAAATTTTGCCTGACGTGATGTTTTCCACCAAACGGAAAACTTGATGTGGAGCCAAGACCCTTTTCTGAAGCCGAATTGAACAGGATTCAAAATATTATTATGATCACTATGGGCATTAATTTGAGATGCAATAAAAGATTCCGTTAATTTACTGAGAGAATTAAGTAGAGAAAGGGGATGATAACTAGTTGCCAGACCTGGAAGTTTAGAAGATTTAAGGATGGGGATAGAATGATTGTTTTCCAGTACAAGGGGAAATAACTGAAATTAAAAATATTGTTAATATGAAGGGTGATTTTAGGGATATAAGAAGGGGGGGATAATTTTTAACATTTCATTAGTAATAGTACTAATACCCGGAGATTTTTTATTTTTAGCTTTTTAATTTCATTGATCACGTCAGCATTTGAGATTTGGAAATCGGGTGTGGATGGTCAGTGGACATAAAATTTCTGACACGGATGTTCACTTCCCTTTCGGTTTCACTATCAATAATAGGGTTTCCTTGGAATTGTAATTCTAAGCTGCTGGCAATTGCATTTGATTTTTCTTCATCAATATAAGCATAGTCTTGGGAATTGGGAATAAGGATAGGTGGGAAATTATTGACAGAGCTACGGATTCTCTTTGCGGCCTTCCATATGCTGGCTCCTCTGGTGATAAGGAAGTGAAATAAGAAATCCAGCTTTCCTGTTTTTTCTTGCGTAAGTAATTTTTAAGCTCTTGTTGTGCTCAGTTCATAATGGTTTTATCGGAAATTGCACTCGTCCGTTGGTAAATTTTATTTATAGTACTATTTTTATTTATAGTAAGCCTACGGACATGAGGGTCTAAACGGTAGAATTCGTTGCTGAAAATCTTATTTGTAGCACCGTCGGCCGCATTTCTGATATCGTTCGTGATGACGTTTGTCAGAGTTTCAATATCCTGAGTGCTGTTGATTTCAGGGAGGTGGGGGGGGGGGATTTCATTAATGTATTGCTGGAACTGAGCTCAATTAATAATGTTGATAATTTTAGGGGGGAGGTGGGATACGAATTTGGATGTTGATACTGATCGGATAATGATCTGAGATCAATTCGGGAAGAGAAGAGATACTTTTTGCATAATGGAAACCATTAAATAAACCACAATCGATGGTGCTACTGCTATGATTTGAGTAACGGGTGTGGGAGTCCGAAAAAATCATGTCCATATTTGAATTTAGAAGAAAATTGTAAATAATAATGCCATAAGTGTTGTTAGTTCTACAATTCCAGGATGTATGATGAGCATTGAAATCAACGATAACGAAAGTGTTGACGTCATATGTGAGAAGACCGAGGATAACGAAAAAGACAGGCTACCGCGGTGGGTTCGATTCTTCTTTTTTTACAGACCGCTGGAGTCACGTGATGCTCTAATGCACCAATGAAGGTGTACGAAAAGAGCATCACGTGACTCCAGCGGTCTGTAAAAAAAGAAGAATCGGACCCACCGCGGCAGCCTGTCTTTCTCTTTAGCCTTGTGAGAAGGCGGCGAATGTCGCTCGTGACGTCGCTCGCGCTTTGACAAATTGGAATATATACCGAAAAGAAAAAGTAAGGGGTGGACAGGGGGGAGGGTTAATGGGGATCCCAGTGGCGCCCACGATATTAATGGGGGCAGGGGTGGCAGGATAAAAACAATGGTTAATTTTAATACAGATTGCTGTGCCCCGGATGGGGCGGGAGCTATTATTAGTAATGTGATCATCACGAATGATAAAGTAGTTAGGAATTTTAAAAGTAATGCCTGGTCTCAAGTGGGTTTCTTGTAAAAGGATAATTTTAGGGGAGTGCTCCTGTACAAATTCCCTGAGCTCTAAAATTTTTCCCAGAAGGCCATTGCAATTATTTTAAATGTTCATTGTAAAAGCAAAATTTTACTAATATATTCTTGGTGCCATTCGTAAGTTTAAAATTAAAATTTTGTGTCTCAACCTGGGCACACAGCGTCGGAAAGTAATATCAGATGCAACTATGCAATTATCGTAAATTAACAAAATCCAAAACTGAATTTTACTTCCATATTAAAATATTCTCAAAACTGAAAAACTTAGTTAACTTCATGTTAATGAAATTTTGAGTATAATATAAACGCTAAAGGAATTACGAAATAAGAATTAGAAGAAAATTATTGCTAATTTTCTCCATAAGTTTAATTTTTTTAAACGTTATTATAGTAGAAATATGCTACATCTATTTATTGCATCACATTCTGAAATCCATTGTATGTCGCTTTAGATATAATTTTGTAGCATTACCTAAAAATAAAGTGTCATTATGAACTATGAAACTTAAGATATATATATTTCTAAAATGGTATAAATAATTTTAGACAATATTGAAAATTAATATATTTCGTTTCTTTCTCATATATGATGGTATGGTATTATGGATTACTTATTTTATCATTTTAATCTAACAAAAAGGATTTAGTTTGAAAATCAGACATAAGGAATTGGTGATTTATTATTTTGAATATCGGATTATAATTCGTTTCTTTCCAGCAAAGATTAATTAGATTTATTACACACATAGACACATATCATACCACAGTCATCCGCTATTCAATATAAGCATTATGACTGTAAAAAGTGGATTTTTTATGCAAGTTTTAATTATGGAGATAAAATATCTGTGTAAGGATATCTGCAAAAGTCACCATTTGTTGGGAAATGGCGTTGTATGCTGTATTATGGAACAAGTCTTTTGAATAGTATTAATTTATAATGGACTTTCAATAAAAGCTACAAGCCAAAAACACGCAGACACAAAAAGCGGGAAAAATGTGAGTTTTTTGAAAAGGCAAAAGTGTTTTACCCATCATTATATGACCTTTTCATGATTTCCTGGCAATTCAAAAGCAACCTAGTTGACGCAAAAATAAATAAATAAATAAATAAATAAATAAATACACACACAGAAAAAGCACTTTTTCTGATCTCAATATATAGATATATAATATATCGCTATCGCTAAATAATACATAGCTTTTTTCAGCTATAAAGTTTTGAATTTTCTGCTGAATCTACAGATGTTGCATGTTGAACATCTTTAACTTTGGGAAACCGTGTTTTAAAAGTAAGGTAATATTATAAAAAATATGGTATCGAATGATGTAGATATTGAATAAGAGGGTTACAAAAAGGATATTTACAGCTCACGAGATTTAAGAAAATGAACAGAAAGCTGAAAAAACAGGTAATTTGTACGTCTTATTTAAGCCGGAAGAAAGTCTGTTCTTATAGAACTCAGGAATATGTTGAATTTGAAGTGGAGGAAGAAACTATGGAAAACACACGAGGGTGATATGACATATATGATAATTCAAATCAAATGACATTGACATTCAGTACTGAGCAAAACGTCGTTAAAGCAGCTTTGCATTAAGTTACTTATGAATACAAATGTGCAAAATGAGATGTGTTCAGCAACTTGAATCTACTGATGCTGCTGAGGGTGGAACTTTTTTTAGTTGCATTTTGATTGCATATAATGTACGGATGAAGCAATTCCCCATTTAGAATGTACCGATAACATTACTACTGGATACAGACACAAAAATTCCCCAACGTTGTTCATTAATACCCAAAGCATTTAATCAAATCATCCGCCTGGAGTGGCTTTATTTCCCGTTTCATAATTGAACTTTTGTGAAGAAAAAAAGTCTGTGGCAGGACCCATCACATGCAACATAATCACCCTCTTATACACATTCGAGTTACCAAGATTTGCGTGAGATTATCTTCAGCAGTGTAGTATTTTACACAGCACTATTATAATCCGTGGGTATTGTCGTTATTTATTGGTACATGTGTGGAACAGTTCCTTAGGCAGTAATATACAGATAGTCGGTTCATTGGACGACACTTCCCGTTTTATGGCTACCTCGGTCACTAGGCCCTTTCTTTTCCTTTGTGAGTTATCTCAAAAACATCGTTTTTGTTCACAACTTAAGAAAATTAGAGTTCAATGATTCTATTCACTGAAATATTGATAATAATCAGGCAGATAAGCTTCAAGATAACGTAGAGAGCACGTACGGCCATGAATGTTATTTATGAAATTGAATTGGATTACCATGTCAATACCAAGGAAAATTCCCTTTTTTTCTATTGTGGTGACCTTGAAATTATTATCATTATTATAATTATTATTATTATTATATTGAAAAATATAAAATATCACGGCCTCTTTTAAAATATTATAATAATGCGTAGTTTTTCGTCCAGTAGTTTCCAATTGATAGATGTTTAAAAAAAAACTTATATTTTGAGATGCGCGTACTGTTAAATACCGCACTTTTCGTTTTATGATTCGCCCTTATATAATGCAATTTTTTTTCGTTATGAAAGATGCGATCTACCGCTTAATTTTATGGTCATTCGCAAATAAGTTTAAGCTAGAAACCTTTGTTGTATGCGAATAATATTTTTGCTAAAATAACATAAATGGATTATATAGATTAATAGCATGCATTAAAAATACTATTATCCATATTATTATATTTTATTAAAAATTATATAATTCATATTAAATACAGCGATTTAATTAGTTAAATTTTATTAAAATTTAATTATTTTTTCCAACGTCTTTAAAAATTATTTACCGCCATATACGAGGTCAAATTTTTTTTTCACTCACATAGACATAATTGGGTAAAATTTATGAAATTGCTACATTGTATTTAGTGCTTTCCTATATAGTCACTGTGCACCGTAACACATTTCTGCAAACGGTATTTCAAAAAGAGGGGAGAGTATGCATTGCAGAAGGCGCGATAGCAGACCCAAAGGGGCGAGATTTTTCATATTGTGACATATTGTTGGAAAGGACTTTGACCACTTATTCATGTTATGCACATCCGGAGAACCTCCACCAAATTTGGTCTCTGTAGGCACTTTTCTAAATTTTGAGGTCACCATACATGCCCCCGAGGGGGGAATTTGTGGGGAGGGTCTCGGGGTAAGAAAAAATGAATAAGTGGCCACAGGCCTTTACAACAATATGCCACGTGTGGGGGTCGGCAAAAGTTAAAAAATCCCCCCCTTTCGGTCTACTACCGCGCCTCCTGTAATACATCCTCCCCCCTATCTTTGAAATACCGTTTGCAGACACGTCTTACGGTGCACGGTGACTGTATAGAAAAGGACTAATACAATGTAGCAATTTCATAAATTTCATTCAATTATTTCTATGTGAGGGCAAAAAGTATTGATACACCCTCGTATGTTCCTACTTTTGCAGGCAAAATGTACGTAGATTCATTTGATTTTTATTCTTACTGACAGTGTGAAATCAAGGAAACCGTAAACAGATAAGAAGCGAGGAAGTTTATTGTATATATAAAAAAAAACGAAAAAAGATAAGTTTCTGTATTTCAGTTTTTAAGTTTATATTTTTTTCTTTTTTCGTAACGTCATATTCATTTAGTAACACTTAAACTTCTGCTCAATTTGCAGCCTTTTACATTTTCTTATAACTACCAGCATCATATCAATCTTTAAAATATATCAATTTAATTGACAATGTAATTATAAGCAAATAAAATTTCAGATTAAGTGTAATGACAATGTTTATGAATATTTTTCCATGGGAAAAAGGCAATTTTATGCTATTTAAAAATTAAGGATACTGTATATTTGTAATGTGATTCATTTTAAAGTGTTGATCATTTTAACATACACTGAAAAATTAATAGAATCATATTTTTCTCAAAAATAATTGGAAATAATATCACATAATTTCAAAAACCAATTACTCAGTAATTGATTAGTTGCACGTGTTATTGCGTGTTAAAATAGATAAAGCAACACATGTAGTAATTTACTAAATCTATTGTTATATTGATAAAGAAAAAGTAGTAACCTTATTTAAAAGTAATTATCTAACACTTGGAGATAGATTTTATACTACAGAGCAATGTTTTTAATAAAGATGAAAAGTTTTACATTCTGGAAAATGTTCAAAAAAAGTTTCAATAAAACATTATTAAACTTTCAGATTGAGCGCTGTATTTTATACATTTTGTCGTTTTATTCCTAAGAAAATTTTACTTGATTCTAACAAAAATTTAAATATTTTTCTATACAGATTTTTCTCGTTTAATTTTTTAAAACATCATTTTCCCAAACATCTGTTTCAGCTCTAAATAATAAAAAAGTATGTATGTCTTTGTATAATTTTAAACTTTATCAAATATCATTGAAAATATTTCCTTAATTCATCATTAGTATGTGTCTAGATTGACAAATATTATTCAGTTTTAATGTACTATTCTTTGTTATTTGACACTATTAAAAAAACAAAATTGTAACTTTATTTTTTAAATTAACTACCACCCACTTATTAAGCTAAATTAAAAAACTATAAACTATAAATCATGGCCCTATTGTACTATATGCATCTGTTAACTAAGTTCTACAAGCATAACTCTAAGAAAATGTTTAGAATGGTTGTATAAGTAAATATAATTAAAAAGCACTACCTTAATTTTATAAATAAGATTGTTGCTTCAAAGTGTCAATTTTTGTGATCATGAAAGCACTTTTTTCATTGAATGTAACCCTTTAGTGATGAATAAATTGAATCAGAAATAAAAATAAGCATATACGGTACCAATAGGTGACATTAGTTTACAGAAATTTATAAGAAAATGCTTGTTGGAGTCCAGTTTTTGCTGTAGTGCCAATTACTGGTTAGGTGCTAATACCTAGAGGTTACAACCTACACACTGAAATGTTTGTTTATTGTAGCTGTAAGTTTTGAATACAATAAAATCGTTTCAAAATGTTTTTAGTCGGTATTTTGTTTTACGCGTTATTAAAATGGAGTTGTTCGTTCTACATATGAAAAATAGAAGTAACACCATACTGAAAAGAGGACGAGAATTTAATCCTCGGATGATCAGGTGGAAATTTGAAACATGAAAGACTAAGCGGGATCATTCACTGTCCCCATTGTTGAAAAATCATATTTATTGGCCATATCAAATAAAACCTAAGACTTAGCTTTTAAAATTAATTTAATAATATATATAACAGTTCAAGTCACAGAAAGAAATACAAAATGCAATCTTGTTGGAATAAAGCATTTCAGAAAAATTAACGACCGGGTGTGGTCATTTACTGACTCCAAACCAAAATGTAAAAATCCCTGCCGACCCGGCCTACAGGCAGAGGTAGATTTCGAAGTCAAATACACTAATTTCACAAACAAAATCTAAATCATGATTATAGATAAATCCACTTTAACAATTTTATCTGGCCGCTCTTGACGAGTTTTTATTTCATTTTCATATAATAGCTGGTTTTATCAGAATCATGTTAGGGCGGTATTCATAAAAATACTTTTCTATGCTCAACAACTCGAAATTTTCTGGCATAATTCCAGATTCATTTTTAATAAAAAAAAAAAAAAAAAAAATATGAAACTTGCTGACGTGATTTTTGAAGAGATTTATAAGCGACCTGTGTTTTTATTTTTTGTTCAATTA
Source organism: Maratus speciosus (assembly GCA_963932465.1). Lineage (NCBI taxonomy): Eukaryota > Metazoa > Arthropoda > Arachnida > Araneae > Salticidae > Maratus > Maratus speciosus. The sequence continues at coordinate 493,573,489 of OZ010791.1, forward strand.
ATTAAAACTTGATATATAAACAATTATTTTCTCAGAAGGACAATATTTTTCGTTTCTAACACAATCGCTTCGGGAAATTCCGTTCAAAATGCCCACTTTGGCATCATTTTTTGAAATATATTCTGCCTCTATCTAAAAATCGATTATTACGGTACATCATATAGTTTCTAAATAAGCGAATCTACCAATTAAATGAGTTTGAGAGCAAAAATGATTATAAAAACCAGTCAGAAAATAAGCAGTTTGGATTTAAGCGCATCCTTAATACAATGATTTTCCAACACAATCCGCTTCGGTAAATTCGGTTCAAAATGCCATTTTTAACAGCATTTAAAAACATATATTCTACCCCTATCAGAAAATCGACCATTACGGTACATTATATAGTTTCTGAGTAAGAAAACGTACCAATTGGAAGCCTTTGAGAGCAAAAATGAATTGTAAAATGAGTCAGAAAATAGGCAGTTTGGATTTGAAAACACCCTTACTAAGATCATTTTTTACTTCAATCAGTATGTATTTTTAATTTGTTTTTGCTCTAAGAATTGGTCCTATCCAAAACTTGTCTCTATAGATGTTGTAGACAATATTAAGAAGATATATGATAAATTCATGGGGATTTTATATCTTTTGAATTGACGGAGTTATGGATTTTTTTCTTCTTCAAACCACCTTTTTGTTTTCGTTTTTAATTTTTTTTGCGGTACGAATTGGTCCTATCAAAAACTTGTGAATATAAAAGTTGTAGATAATGTTAAGGAGATTCATGATAAAATTAATTGGATTCGATATCTTGAGAATTGACGAAGTTATGAATTTTTTTCTCCCCAAAACCCTATTTTTTGCGCCCCTTGAGCCCATTTTTAACTTTATCAAAAATCTGTGATACATAAATTTTTGGCCCTATTTTTAGAAGTAATAAAAACTTTAAACTGGTTTGATATGTACAAAAATTAAGAAGTTATGGGGGGTTTTCTGTTTTCACAAAACCCCTCCCTATTTCCCTCCCCTTGGTCCGATTTTGCCCATTAACGAACTTGACCGAGATTTTATGCCCATTGATTTTATGTATCAGTTTGGAAGAGATTGGTGCAGAATTACGAAAGTTATCGTGTCCAGAAGAAAGTGATATATATATATATATATATAGATAGATAGATAGATAGATAGATAGATAGATAGATAAAGTTTTCTACTGAGGGTGGTTTTGGGTTCTAGGGGTCATGATCCGTGTAGATCTGCAAAAATGTTTCAGAAATTCCAACATAGGAACGATCCCAATAGGTAGTATTTCATACGAAATCTACCTAATTTTTTACGTACTTATTTTTCATGGGGAAAGCGATAACATCAGAATTCGTAATAAGATAATGTAAAAATAAGCTATAAAAAATGCTCAAAGCACTACAATATATTTTTAATTTAATATTCGTCAGAAATTGGCTGGGGTCACAAAAGGATCCCACTTGGTTATCCGAGGGTTAAAAAGAAAAGCATGCACTTACTTTGGTAAAGAATTTCAGTGCATCCCATGCAACTTTCATGTAACGAAAGAAATAATAGAATTTTAAGTTACTTAGAGTTTAAATTAAAAGCAAAAGTGCAGAGAATTAATAAAGTTCAAAATTATTTTTATTTTATTAAAATATAATTAGAATGTTACAATAAAATATGACAAATACGCTTATTAATTTTTATAATTAAATTTTTAGAACTTGATTAAAATATTCTAAATCTTAAAGTAACCCCAGAAAAATAAATCGATAAATTTCATCACTCAGAATACGACTGCCTTCATTTTTCTTGAAGGTTGAGAAATTTTATATGTTGAAACATTGTGAATGTTTTCAAGCGAGAATAATTAATTAACCTTTAAAGCTAAGCCCTTCTGTTTTCCTTCTGTTGTAAGACTTATGTTTGTGACAAGATAAAAGTTAATTTAGGAAACCTCAGCTGGTATCACATGAGTAGATAATATTTCATGCAGGCGTTAAATTATTGATAAAATACAGTTTAATAGTACGCGTATAATTTTCGTTTATTTTAATTTATTTTCTTTGTAATATTTCTTCTAATACTGCCCAAACTTATAACATAAATAGTGAATTTTTATGGTACTTGATTATTTAGTTTTATTTAAACTGGAGTAAATTAAACACTATAATCTAATTTCGAAAACTAAAAAAAAACATTATATGAGTTATAATCGAATGTTTGCATCTGTCATTAAAAATAAAATAAAATAACTGAATTACTAAAAGTGTTTTAGTATAAAGTATATATTAATATATATATACAGTCGATTTCCGTTACAACGAATTCCATTACAACGAAAAATCCTGTTACAATGAAATTTGACAAATCCCCTTTCAAATTGCATTAACATTAATGTATTAAAAATTCCGATTTAACGAAGTGCATTTTTTTAGGAATTCCGTTACAACGAAAAATCTTCACCGAGCTCTTTTTTTCTTTTTTGAAATGATCTCTGGTTCCTGGCAAGAAATTAGCCAGAAAACCATTTATAACTATTGGAAACATGCCTGGTTATCTGAGACCGAAGAAAATGAATCAGAAATTTTAGATTTCGATGAATCCTCTGAGTTAAACACAATTTGGAAGGCTGCCAAAAAATTAACATCAGTCCCTGATCAGGTATATTTGGAAGATTTCTTATCTGTGGATGACAATATTAAATATGCTCTGAAGTGTCTGGTGAAGATATCATTTTGTCCATTAAAAGTACATTACACCGACAAAATTACAAAAGCAGTGATGAAGATGATTATGTCATCACCGACGATTCAAAAGTTTAGCTTCGGGAGCTCTTTCCTGAATTGGAGAAAATGCGTGCCCTTGTTTCTCATCAAAAGAATGTTCCAGAGGACGTATTTTCCCAGATTCATTTGATGCACACGTTTTTGCTATCATCAACTACTCATTTCTTTGTACAAACTAAATCGCAGATTTTTTGTAATAATGTGCTACTAAATAAAGTTTAGTCCGTAATTTTGTATTTTCAATATTAAATTTTATTTTACTAACTTTTTCTATGGTAATTTAACTACACTTCCATTCAAATCTTTTATAACGAAATGTAAATTTATCTTGAATAATTAGTTTACGTTTATATGTAATTCATTAGATAAATAGGAGTAATTCCGTTACAACGAAATATTTTAGTGGGCCCGTGGAGTTCGTTCTAACGGAAATCTACTGTATATATATTACACCATTTCAAAATGCCAAAACACCATAACTCTAAAAGCAAGGTGTATATCTGCAAAAATTTTTTTAACTATTAAATACTTAAAAGAGCAAAAAAGACAGGTAAAAAACAAAAACAGTCTGTTCTTCATCAGTGGGAGGACAGACAAAAAAACTAACTCCACCCCCACTTTTAAAATTTGCAGGTTTCTGAACACACGCCCATCCCGCATTCAATACTAAAAAACTATTGTCGTTTTATTATACAAATTCCATAAAAAACTAAATTAACTCAAATTTAACTCAAGTTTTTTATGGAATTTGTATAATAAAACGACAATAGTTTTTAAGTATTCAATGCGGGATGGGCGTGTGTTCAGAAACCTGCAAATTTTAAAAGTGGGGGTGGAGTTAGTTTTTTTGTATGTCCTCCCACTGATGAAAAACAGACTATTTTTGTTTTTTACCTGTCTTTTTTGCAGATATACACCTTGCTTTTGGAGTTATGGTGTTTTGGCATTTTGAAATGGTGTAATATGTTTTATTGCATTTGATATGTGCTGCTGTAGCGCCATTCATGCGGTAATTTTTCATTAATTTTGAAAAAAAAAATTATATATATATATATATATATATATACTTAAAATACCTCTACATTTCGCATAAAGTAAGCATGGAATAAACGGAGGTTTTGATTGTATTAACCGCAATTCTGATTTTGTACGATCGTAAAAAGGTTAAACATCTTAACATTAAAATCTTAATATCTCTTGTTTAAATGATGGAGTTTTCTTTTTCTCAGAGTTGTCTGTTTCAAGCTTGTACGAATTTTACCATTACACGTATTGGACGAGTTCAGGTTATGAGTACGAGAACGAGTTATGGTTTTTATGTGCGTTCGTAATTATATAAATACGTAGCACTTATAGTCGTCGTCCAATCCATCCGTCTGTCTGTCTATCTGTCCGACCGTCCGTCTATCTGTCTGTCCGTCCGCATATAACAGAGCAAAAACAACCCAACCGATTGGTCAGAAATTTTAAATATATGATTGTTGCAAAATTTATCGAATCATTTCAAATTTTATAAAAAAACGGATGTATAGTTTAATTACTGGGACAGTCAAAAATGTTCAGTTGCATTACGGTCAATAGGAAAAAATGATTTCGAGTGCATTTGGTTGTGTTTGATATAATGTTACAGCCTTTCAAAGAAAATGAAATTTATATGAAATTATGAAGGGAACTAAAATATATATTCAATATAATATGCGGTGAAAAAACATTTATAAAACAAGTTATAGTACGAACGCACTTCATTTTGCACGTTTGACGTGCAATTTCCAACTTGTTTGTATTAGTTTGTTTTTATATTTCACTTATTGTATGCAAAAAATATCTATCAAATGTGGTATATATGTGTGGTAAAAAAATGTATATATATCTACCCTATATATATAAAATCCTAATGAAACGAATTTATGAAACGGAAGTATGAAACGGAAGTATGAATCGACTGATTAAACAACTGATTATGTTTCACGGCGATTTCTCCTAAAATATGGAATACTTTGCGATGAAATTAACACCAAAAATCAATATTGATCCGCAGATTTCAAAACTGGTATTAGAATTTTTTAATTCGAATTAGTTTTCAAAATATTATTTTTTTTTTCTAATTTTATATACATTTTTCTAATCATGGCAGCTCAAATTTTAATCAAACATATATATATATATATATATATTTTTCAGAAAAGGTTCGCATGGTAAACCGGCTATTGTTGTTTATTTACTTTTATTTCTTTTTACAAATTATATAAATTATTTTGTTCAATGATTACTATTCTTTTTTTTATTTTTCCTTTAGAAAATAATAGAAAATAATTAAGAAATACAGTACTACTTAGTTATTCCGTCGACCAATTTCGCCAAATTATACAAATTGACATAATTTTTATTTTAAATAACGAAAGAACAAATAAATTGGTATAACATTAATAAATATACGAATAAAACGTCGAAATAAAAATCACTTGATGACGTAAACACGTGTAACTTGCTTGAAGTCAAGTGAATGTGACATTTACGATCAACCATTATTGCCATTTAATCTTATAGTTTGGCGATAGATTTTTGGTCGTCGGGATGTCTAAAGAATACCAAAAATGCATATGTAACTGGTATTTAAAAACGACGTTTTCGCCAAATTTTCGTAAAAAAATAAAAATCACGCCAAACCTGTATATATGTAACTGTGTATATCTGTAACCTGTATAACCGTATCTGGCCAAACATTACCACTCGAAAAGAAAAATGCTAACTGGTGAGCTGAAAAAAGCTATTGCCGAGATTTGCATGCTGCTAACCTAACAGTACCTAGAATTCCTTGCGACCGTGCAACTTTTATGTAGTTTTATTCGAAAAAAAATTTTGATTTTTTAATCAAAATGGAAAACTTACGGTCCCATATTGGCGCGATTTTTTTCTGACGCCAATCTCACATACGGAACGGGCACATAACTGGCGCCGAAGTATCGTTATTTTGCTTCTTATGGTAAGCCGGATGTTGCCATTTATGCTATTGATGCGTTCCCCAAATTGGCGTCGATAAAAAATCACGCCAATATGGGACGTATATGACATCTTTGCCAAACTTTCATATGAACGGCGAAGGGATCAGACCGTATTTGTTTATGGCAGTTGATGACTTGAACTATTATAATATAGATGAAATGATGACGATAGAATAATATTTGGCGACTTATCACCTGTTCCTGGCTAACATTAAAGTACCAAAATGGCACCTAGATTATAAAAAGTGGTCCGCCTGGAACTGTTGATGATAATCACATGACTAAGGCTATTGTTATAGAGATTGTTTTAAAATACCGGGAGACAAAGACTCTTATACTTAATTTATTTTATGTTAGCTTCTTTTCAAATGTTTAACTGATCCTCTTTAATCAAAGTCGAAAACAATCATTGGATGTCTTAACAGCAACTGATTCGCCCTTAAATTTTTCCAACAAAGGGAATTGAATAGAAACCCGTTTACAGGGGGATCTGCACAGCTTTTTTCAGTATAATTCAACCTTCTCTAATATTTTTAAAACCCATCAGATTAGCGTGTTTTTAGATTCTGCGATGTCTGAGCGGGGGTTGGCGAGCGTTGCTTGCAGGCGGAAGAGCCCCCTAGTATAAATATAAAATGAATTATTTCAATGAAACAAAATACGGGTATAAAAAAAAATACAACGAAAATTGACAAACACGAGATATTAATTAATCTATCAGATTATAGTCGTATTTTCTATGTTATGAATATTTTAAATTCCATTAGCTTATTTAATTAGCTATAGTTTAAGTATTTTAATTAAGATGTTTAATTTAGAAGTATTCTTAAATCACTTGAGAAAAGATCGCGCAATCATGCGTAGAGTGTCAATCTTTAATGAGCAATTCATTCACTTTACAAAATATGAGAGAATATAGTTATAAATTTAAGCTTGAAACAATTCATTTAAGAAAGGGAAGAGAAAGATATCTATTTGGAGAGTTTGAAGAAATGAGTGTGTCATTAATTCACTTCAGTCTATTGTTAACAATAATGTATTATATGACGCTTTCAGTTAGTGAAAAAAAATCTAAGAGATCCAAGTAAATTTTATCAGAATCCAACAATAGAAATTTGTCTTTTTTTCGGGTTTCGCTACGGAAAAACGTAGGATTATTGGACATATATTAGATCTCAATCAACCACTTTATTACAAATATCTACTTTGGGATTGGAACACAATGACGTTTTAAATCGCATACATTTGTTATAGCATTGCCATTGAAAAAACGGTCTTTTAAATTGAAATATTTCTGCAAAAATAGATACTTATGAGATGTCTACGTGTGTTAATATGGAAAATTGGAATTGAAAAACAGCGAGTGACGTGAGAAACTGCGGATAATTATTTAGTGAGTATATATATATATATTTTACAAAACATCTACAAAAATCTATATTTTTTTACAATTAGATTTGCTACATCTCTGTGTATGAATTGTGGCAGTATTTGCGAAACGAAATTATTTTAGAAATTAAAAAAGCCTGACTGTCCTATGAGTGTTTGTTACATTGATGCTTCTGGGGGAATCGTAAGTGTGAACCCTCCAATCACGTGGCTTAATCCTTTATTCTTTGGGACTTGCTGGCGTAGCGACCATTTATTTCATTTTGTTTAGGATCAAATAGCCGTGTGATGGACGGTGCTCTTCCTTGGCCGCTACCTCGTGTCTTGGCGGCCTCACACTGGTCCCTGCCAGTCTTGTCTGATAAGTTGAGCATACTTACCGTAACCTTTTTACTTGATTTATTTCTATATATTTTTGTTACAGTGTGTTTTGATAAAATTACGATTAATTAAAAATTAAATTAATAATATTTGCCAAGTTGATTTCGGTGAAAAAGATAATAAATGTTTCGTACTATTATTGAATTTTCTCCTGACTCTAAAATGATGTTCTGAATGCCCATTATATTTTTACTTACTTTTATCAAAATAAGTTTTTATCTAAAACTAGTAAATTTTCGTAACTTGTTGTATCCAATATTCTATATCACGAAAAGTGCTTTAAATGCACAGTAACTAGATAAGTTATAACGTAGGAAATTTCAACTTTATTCCTAAATACGGAGCACATAGTTCAGCGGTATTTGGACATGGATGATTATTACTTCCAGTATTTCCTATGATATCCATATACTTGACAGAAATCATTTGATTTTTTTAAAGCCGCATTGTTGTATACTTTATAAAAAGGAATTCATGCTCGGTTTAGATTTATTTAATTATGTATTTTTTTGTAATGAACAAATGGCACCAGTACCTCAGGTAATGGTTCCCATAAAAACATTAAAAACAGCGCCAATATCCATCGCTTAAGGGGGTAAACTATTTCAGTGTTTACACGTTAACTAAATGTACATTTTCCCCTAAACCACTCATGCGATCACCACAAAATATTTTTTTATAACATTACTGAATCATTATTTATCAAATGAGCTAAGGATTTCTTAAAATTATAAATATTTATATTTAATTGAGCTTTTGCAAAGGCACTTTTGTACTTCTTGCCATTAGACTCAACTAATCTCCGATTCAAATAACTGATGACTACTGGACTAACTATCAGCAACTAAAAACATCGCACCCCCATCACAGAGCCAAACTCTGAAAGCACGAATGGTTGCAATTGCAATAATGCTTCAAATTACATTTTTCATATGAAAATTTATATAAGTCAAAATATTTATTTTTTCGAATTTACGAAATTTATTTTTTTATTCGGTTCATGAGTCTTGTAATTTGTATTTAGAAGAAAAAAAAAAACAGCATGGTCCAACAAGTAAAACATTAAAAATTACATTTTCTATCGCCAAAACGGTATTTTGGGGATTAATTTGGATATTTCTAAATTCAATTCCGATAAAGGCATTTGTTAATCTATCTGAAAATAATTCTTCATTTATTGAACTCTCATTTAATATTTTCTTTTTATTTCAAAGTAAATTAACCATTGATAATTCTGTTCGAAAAATAATAATGATATAGGCGAAATATAAAGAAAGCTGAATGTAATTTATTAGTAGAAACAGGCAATTTAATACAAATTGAAGTAAAAGAAAAACAGTACCGGAATCTAAATTTAAAATCAAGTAGTAATGAAACAGCTAGATGGGATAACTGTTGAAAGAATATCTGAAACAATGAAATTTAAACTAATTTTAAGTCTTATAATTTTAATGCTACCACTAAACTTTTGTAGTAGTCTTTTCCTTGAAAAGTCTCAGAAATTCTATCTTCACAAAAGGCAAAAAATACTATTAAAATTTTTCGGCATCATTTGATTCTCATATACTATGCTATTACATCACTGTATGGGCTATAAAAGGCTACAAACAATGAACGTCAGATATGGACTACTGGAAGAAAGCTGATAATATGTCCTGCATGATACAATGAAAATAAATATAGAAATAGAAATAAACATCATTAATCATATAAATCAATCGTTTGAACCTAATTTTTGCGTACCCGAGGGTTCGTGATGCATCAAAGAACCTGTATCCATAATGGCAGAAAACCCATTAAATAAAACTAACGAATAATTACTATCCCTGCAGAACAGCTAGTCCATATAACATCTCATTCAGGTCACACATGATCACAAGAGTCACAACCACTACGGCGAAACAAAAAATAGGAAATTCCATAAGTCTATTTTATGAGTCTCAAATGATTACTATATGTGACTCCCCTGACTAGTCACTGTGACTGCTGCTTTGTGGCGAGTCACCAGGTGACTTTACAATGTCGTCTCATTGAGGCTCTCATGTGACTGTCATTTGGAGACTCAATTTCAAAGTCATTGTGAACGCTGCATTATGATAAATCACCAAATAATGTAACATTAAAGTCACATGGTGACTTTCTGTCACAAGACATTGTCAAATGGAGACAGATACCCTACTGTGAAGTCACCACTGTGAAAAGTGGGGAAAAGTCACCATGTGACTTTAATGTGACATTATTTGTTGATTTATAATATACAATGTTCATAATGACTTTGAAATTGAGTCTCCAGATGGGAGACACACGAGAGTCTCAATGAAACGACATTGTAAAGTCACCTAGTGACTCTCCGCAAAGCAGCAGTCACAGTGACCAGTCAGTGGAGTCACATATAGTAGTCATTTGAGACACATAAAATAGATGTTTGGAATTTCCTATTTTTTGTTTCGCCGTAGTGACTGTGACTCTTGTGACCATGTGTGACCTGAATGAGATGTTATATGTGTTATAGCTGTTCTGCAGGGATAGTAATTATTTGAATTATATTATTTCCTTTTGAGTATTCACGTGAAAATTATCGCTTGAAAATCGCTTGAAAATTGGCATTTTGTGACTGGTCCTTAAGTTTTGTTCACCAGTGTATCTAATACATGACATTCAAGTTATACATATAAATTCGATTAGAATAAGTTAGGCATCGTTTGACATACGTAAAATGTAATTGTATTTTGATATTACTTCAGAAGTCAGTGATGTGTTGTTTATTAAATGAAATCGCTTTATAACATACACATTTCTAAATTATGCAAAAAAGGTATTAAATCACAAAACAGTATTAAGTCACATTCATGATTTACTTTACTGTGATCAAACAGTTCCTACTAAAAAGAATCTTCTTACTTTTATATGATCAGAAACTTTTGTAGAAATGACATTTTGTATCAGAATGGAAAAGTACCTCAAAGAACCATCAAGAAATACAGCAACATCTGCTGGCATAATCAAATAATGGTAATGGAAGAATATATTTCTATTTATTTTTATCAGTTACAATCGTCAAAGATAGTTACTAAGTTAAACATTGAATAGGAATTATATATTCTATCTCAGCAGATTCTTTATTTCATAAGATAATATTATTTATAATGGATATAAATTTAGATTTTTTCATATATACAAGTAATACCATATGCTTAAAAGTTCGTACATTAATTACCATTAATTCTTTCTAATTATAAGTATTTTTTATAATGATTTACAATCTGACATTACATATTTAAATAATTAAAAAGATCCTCAAAAGGATTATGAAAAATGATAATATATATACATATGTGTGTGTGTGTGTGTGTGTTCCTACAACTTCCTCTAAAAATCACAATTCCAGAGGATTCTATTTACATAAATATATCGTCCTATGATGAGAAAAGGGATAGAGAACCATTTTATATACATTATTTCATTTATACATGATGGATAAGAATGCTACAGTAAACTTTCTGATAAATAAGTAGAATTTAATACAACACATTATGCACGTATGGAACTGCAAAAATATATAAAAGATTAATTTAACCAACACATATATATAAAGTATAAACATCATTAAGTGGAATGTTTTATTTTTTTAACACATGTATACATAATTATAAGAAATAAAGCTAGAAAATGTGGGGGTATATTTTATAGAAGGAACATGGAAGATATTGAACAAAAACAAATATTTATAAATTTCACTATATAATATTATTTTAGTGTTATAATGTTATTTCAGCAATCTTTAAAAAAAGCCTTTATTTGACTAATCTGTGCCCAATTTAAATGTGAAATTATATACCCAATATGAAGTTTTTTTTTTTTTTTTTTTTTTTTTTTTTTTTTTTTTTTCACAATTGTACCTAATTTTTTTAAGTGAATTTCCTTAAAAATAATTTGAGGATGAAAAATAATACGTTTTGTTGCAATTGTGCTAACAGGTTGTTTGTTCTACTTCAGCTAAAATAATTTGTCAAGGGAACGTTGGACGTTTAAAACCATTTTTTTTTACTTTTTCACTCAAATGTACTGAAATTTTGCACACATAATAAATAACACATTTTTTTAAGCAAACTGATCAACTTTTACAAAATGTCTGTAATTGATTAAGTTATTATTTAAAATATAAGTATTCACTATAATTAAAAATGCTCCGTGCGCATTAAATTTGGCTTTAGGAACCTGGTGTTTTATTAAATGGTAGATTTAAAATATCGAAACAAATTGGTATGCGTTTTAACATTAAACTAAAATATTGAGAAAAATAATAAAAAACTTTAAATTTCACATAAAAATTATATATAATTACCAAATATTTCTTTTATGTACATTCATGCATGCATATTGACACTAAGTTTTTAAATGTAGCATATTGCAAACAATAATACTTAATGTTATTAAAATTGTACTAAAAATAAGACGCATGGAACATTTTGAATGTTCTAACTCGACGAAAATTTTCATTTTCGGAAAACACTATTTAGAGTGTCTTTTTTAGTGCAACTCAATTACCTTGTACAAATTTTAAATGCTTGTAAAATCACTAGGAATCATTGTAACTGCTTGCGGTTTTCAGCAAATCATGCAGTTAAGATTGAAGTATATTAGTAAAGGATAAAGGAAAAAGCGATTTTTAGTCGATTTTTGTCAAACTGAAGGTTCACGGTCCCCCTAAATATGAAATTACATAGCCAATATGCAGTTTTTTTCACACTCGATCCTTTTCGCTGTTTAAGGGATTTTCCATTATAGTAAACTGATATACACCCTCTGATGAAAAATAATATGCTTGGTTGCAATTGTGCTAACAGGTTGTTCGTTCTACTTCAGCTAAAGTAATTTGCTACAAGAAGTTGTGTACAAATGCATATACAGGAACGGTATAATAATATGAATTATTAACTTGACCTTATAAGAGTTATTTACTTCAGCTAGTATAGATTACTTACGTGTTAGATTAATAAAACGGAAATCAATACTGATTTGAGAAACATATGTAAGTAATTAAAGTTCAATTAATTTTAATCTCGTTTGACAATTGTAAGGCTAGAAAAAATTTCTTTAGATTTTTTGCATTATTTTGCAGACTCATGTCAGAAGGCATCCAAGCGTTAATGGTATGCAAAACGTTATAAATTGAAACAGTGATTTGTTCCTCAATTCTTTAATTATGGAAGAAACTAATCGATATAATGATAAGAAATTTTCATAGGTTTTTTTTTTGCGTAGCTTTGTCACCCTAATTGATTTACCTTTGCAGAAATTTTATTAAAAAAAAAAAAATCAAGAAATTTCATTTGCATTAGGAAGTAAACAAAACTTTTTGGCACGCAGTGTTGCTAAACTTTTTTTTTCATTTCGTAAGATTAAAAAAAAAAAAAAAAATATTAGAATCCCAAGCAAAAATGTATGCTGAATTGTTTTCATGAGCGCAAAGATAATATGTAGTGAACTTTAATTAAGGTTCATTGTAGGTATTGATTTTGCTCAGATTAGATGTGCTAACAATGTGCTCACTTGATTTGATTAGATAAAACTAAATGGAAATAGTTTTTTTTATGTGTAGATTTGACTTATCATTTAACTTAGGGATATAATTTTTCGTTATTTTTATACGTAATTGTTTGTAAAAAAAAAGTGTAATCAAAATGTTGTATTTGGGAGCATTATGCGTTTTCCAGATACTTAAACATTCGCATTAAATTTTTGAGCTAATATTTATTTAGAAAAAAAAAAAAAAAAAAAAAACCATATTAATCTTTAAGCGAGCTTTAAATTTTCTTCATGAGTGAGCGTGTGGCGTTTTGGTCAGAGTACCTAAACTACTACTAATGCAATATATACTCTTTTGCAAAAAAATAAAATAAAATAAAATAAATATGTGCACCTAGAAAAAATTGAGCCACGGACATGAAACTTGGTATGTGAATAGTGTTTGCTTAGATGGACAAATAATTTAAAGTTCAGAACAATAAAACATTTTATTGACTAGCAGCAGCAAAAAGAATGTCAATTTTAGTAAGTGGTAAATCCACATTTGGAAGCGATAAAAGCAGATACTCGTTGAGAGTCGGAGTTTATTACGTTACAGATTTCCTTCCGCGGTAGATTGTGTCATAAGTGTAGCAACTGATAAACAACTTATGTCGTATTCCGAGACGGGTGAAGTCGCTTTTCCAAAATGTCTCAAACATTCTCTATTGGAGCAGATCTGGTGACCTGGCAGGCCATGGAAGGACAATATAACCTTGTAGACTTTCTTGCGAGAGTCGTTCAGTGTATGACCGATCGTTATCTAAATGGCACCTGAGCGATTTCATAGTATAAGTCGTACTACCGGGGGCAAAATGTAATCTACGAACCTGCGTGCCATTACAGTACCTTTCAGCACGAATAAAAGTGACCAGCTTTCCCAACAGATCGCTAAAAAGAATGTAACTCCAGGTATTACACTGAAAAAAATGACATTTTTACAGTACAAATTACTGTTCATCTCGCGCTCAAACTCGACCACAGTCACTGAAAAAATGACATTTTTACAGTACAAATTACTGTTCATCTCGCGCTCAATCTCGACCACAGTCGAATGTGCTGTAGCTTTCTTTGGTGTCTTGACTATATAAACATGAAAAATACAGTAGTTGCGTAAAATTAACATCACAATGTGCTGACCATTTGGACGCCAGCAGTTTGTGCATGCAAATCTACAATGTTGTTTTACAGTGTATGGAATTGCGCCGCTCCGTTACAAATACAGGATTGAACCTCTGGCTATCCTCCCGGTCTCCATGCACATGCAGTAGTCACCAGCACTAAGGAAAAAGTGGGATTCGTTACTGAATATCACATTTTTCCAATCAGACACTGCCCAGCTGGCTCGAAATCGACACCAAGACAGAAGACATAGTCCATGTTGAAGAATTAGAAGCATCAGCCTAAATGGACGTCGACAGCTGAGCCCAGAGTCAGCCTGTTATCTACGGATGGCATGCATTGATACCACTGAATCCATATAAACTGTAAATGACGACGAATAGATGATAAAAAAATGTTTGTGTAGATGTGTCTGCTCTGATTGTCTATGCCTTCTCTCATCCTCAGTTGCCAATATCACTGAACCACAATATCGCTTGAACAAAAAGGCTGGCTGATACGTCTGTTGGAACAGCCCAATGTTCAGAGGCCTATTTCGTGTGTTCGATCACTTTCAAAATCCAACAATTGTTCGTAATGCCGTTCAGTACGTCTTAAAGATATCATTCTTTTAAACCCAATATATCAACAAAAGTAGTCCAGTTTTAATTACCAGCGAATTCGAGTACCAGATCATTTAAATGCTGCCTGTTGCGCATTTTACATGCGCTATGCACAAGTCTACATTGGCCCTTCGCGCTGAAATGTTAATAATCTACATAGCTTATAAAATCATTTCAGCAAACCAAGTTTGGTATCTCTAGCTCATTTTCTTTTATTCATATAATTTTTTTTAAATATAGTGCTTTCAAAGATTTTTGGCAGCTTACGCACATAGCTTGGTGTTTGAGATAACTCTCAGCGAAAACGCAAAACAGATAATTAGAAACTGATAGGGACCTATAAAGCGTAAGTATTATGTGTTTCTCTGGAATTTGATGGTCCATTATCGTTTCGCTCACGAAGCGATATAAGAAACGCAATTATAACACTATCCGCAACTCAAACTCAAACGTCTGTGGAACAGAAAATGATCATGATTTCGGCCTAAAACGGCTCGAAATGTGTCTGCTTCCATATTTCAAAACAAATGACACGTTTTCAATTAACCAATGGATGTAATATGCGCTTTTACAGTTTTAAATACAATAGTTGCCATTTAATTCAACCATTTTGTTGAACACAATTTAATTCATTCAACTAAGCAGCAGATTCCAAATAAGCCAAAAAAATTTAATAATTACACTGCAAATAGAGGCGTCTTAAATTTAGATAGATGTGTGACTGAAAAAGTAATTAAGACACTTAAGTGTCTGAATATGAAATTTCAGACATCATAGGTGTCTGAAATTAAGACACTTAAGTGTCGTACTATAGTCATAGTGTAAATCACTGTAAACTGAAATGTCTGAAATTCAGACACACAAGTGTCTTAAAACGCAGTTTTCAATTTTCAGACATTTTAAAGTGTCTTAATTTTTAAGACACGTGTATGCGTCTGAACTTAAATAATTCAAACGTCTGAATCGCAGCCATGTTTGAACGATCTGCATTTTCGGAAATAAACAGTTATTTTTTCACTTTTTATGTAAGCATTATTCACTGTAAAATATATGCGCTACAATATGGAAATTGAGCTGTCAATTTGCGTATTTTAATGTAAATTTTCTTCCCTAAATTCCAGGAAAATTTCCATTTTTTTCATATTTCTGTATTTAAAAATTTTCATTCAAAAGATGAAATATAATCTTTTAAGTCTCTTCTTTAGTCTTCGCTATCTGTGTGAATATAATCTTCACTATCAGTGAAAATGTAATTTTTCAAAAACACTACCATAGGTTTAAAACTAGGACTTCCCTCAGAGGGATTAGAGAAGCGATATTGCTGAGAACATAGATTTAATAATAACACGTAGAAGCAAAGAAAATGAGATGTTGTCTTTAATTGTCCATATAGGGGAGCTAGGGGATGTATGGGACAAGGGATGGATGGCACATTCTCAATATTTCAGGCAATAAACATTTATTTTAAATTGCTTCCTAACCCCATACACCTCTACCACAGTGTGCTTCAGAACTAAAAGTAGGACCACATTGCTGTTTTCATTTTCCTTCAAAGTTTCATTTTCTGAAATCTCTGCTTAAAAGTAAGTTTTTTTTTACATTTGAAGATGTGAAATATCTTATACAATATAAAAAATTAAGCTATGTTGTAGTTATTTATTTTAAGGTTCAATATCAATAATTAAAATGAATGAATAGTAACCATTGTGACAAAATAATTTTTGAGGTAAAATGGCTGAGAAGGGATATTATGCATCATGTGGATGATTGGGACATTTCAAATGGGGAAGAATGGGACATTCTCACTCCACCCTAGAGATGTTGAAAATTTTATTTATTAATTAAATAGTATTATATAGGATGATAAATCAATAATTTACGTCAATTAATAGTATTAAATAGTACTATATGAGTTGTTATTGTTTAAAAGTTCTGAGTGTTACTTATTGTATTGTAATAATTATTAATGGATTATCAAAAAATTGGTACTAAAACTTAATCAAAATAGATAAAATTGATAAAAATAGTATATGTGTATTGATCAAATGGGGGAAATTATATTGAATTTTGAAATGTTGCACAAATAAATCCCCACCCCTAACATATTGGGTATATCGGAAAGTCGGGTCTGGTTGGGAAAATCAATTCGTACCGGAAAATTCAATCATTTAATTATTAGACATTGATTCCGATATCTAATGTCTAATAATTATCGGGCAGAATTTTTCGGTACGAATTGATTTTCCCAACACGACATGACTTTCCGATAGACACAATAATTTCCATTCTACATGTTTCTACGATACATTTAATTAATATTAATTAATAAGTTATGATTGAAAATTATTGGCTATGCTATATTTAAAAGACATTTTGCACTTTCATTTCAAATCTAAAATGCCTCATAAGTGGAAAAAAAGAACAGGTTGGTAGCCGAAGTCCGCATTAAGAGTTAAAACTGCAATAAAAGAAGTTATTGAAAAAAAAACATATCGATTCGTGCTGTAAAATCATATATTACAAATATAATTTTCATTTAAGGTTATAATTATAAATTTTAATTTGGTAAAATTGAATACAGGGAGGAAAATCTGTGTGTCCCATCCATCCCTATTAGTGTCCCATTCATTCCTGCTGTGGGGATGATTGGGACAGGGAGGAACGTTTTTTTATTTCATAATATTTGTATGAATAAATCATAGTCTAGAATAAATATTGTTCATATATGTTGGCAAATACTTAATGTATGAAATGTGATATATCGTATTGATAGTAACTTAAATAAATAAAAAAAAATATATAAAAAAATATTTTTGTGAAAATGCCCCATTCATCCCCCACCTCCCCTACTGCGAAAAATTGAAATGATGAAAATAAACGAATCGTAGAATTACGAAATTTTATATATGAATTCGTATACACTGTTTAAAAAAATGGAAAAGCAAACCATGGAAGACAGCCATGCATGGATATAAAATGAAAATTACGCAATATATTAAAATTAAAATAGAAAATGAAACACTAAACTATCTTATATCGGAATTGTAACTGTATAAAATGAGGTCAAGAGCATAATCAGACGCTCCGTACCAATTTGAGTAACTTTAAATGACAAATATATGTTGTTTGAAAAGAAAGGACTATACTTTATATGGTGAGTGCTCCCACGTAACAGTTAATATGGTACAATATCTGTTTTCCACGGATGCATTGAGGTTGTCCATAAGAATTAAGGAATCCTCTCTTCAAAATCTCATGTAGTATCAAAGAACCGAGCACATCAACAGTGGCATGCAATGCGTCGTTAGAGTGTGTTTTAGATATCCTCGATCGGATTTAAGTGATGAGTGAATGCTGGCCAATACATACGCTGCATTGTTTTGTTTTCAAACATATTCTGCACAAGTTGACTGTATTTAGCATGCATTAAATAAAAGAAATCGGCAATAATTGCGGCATAAAGTATGACACAAGATCTGAATATATTGTCTGCATAACCTTTGAGCTGTCAAAGTGTCATATGAAGTAATTTACAAATACATACATATTTTTTCAGCAAATCATACAAGCTAAAATACGTCAATATGAACCCGATTATGAAATTTCAGCAGAGTAACATAATATATAAAAAATCTACTAATGGCAACTGAGAATATGACCTTATGATAAAATGTCTAGAAAAATGAATCAGAAAAAAAATTCATATCAAATTTAAAACGGCACTTCCCTCTGTTAGTAGCCTTGGCGAGAGAGAGAAAAGCGCAGAGAAGGAACACTTTAACAAGTCTTTCGGGAAACCTACTCACTGTTTCATACAGGTCTTTATTTAATATTTACATAATTTATTTAATGCTAGGTGGGTATCTATCAATTTAGTTGCATTTAAATTGCATGTTTTGTGGAGGAAATGCAGCATTATGCAATATTTAAAGTTTCTATACCTAATAATTCCAAATTAATGGTAATTGAGAAAGCTTTCCGTTCATTTCATCTTTTTAAATTTTAATTTTTTAGAAACCATTCATAGAGACAATTTTATATTTTAAAACTAACCCGAAGCAAACTTTCTAGTTTTTGGGCTCAGCAGTAACACATAAATAGAAAATTTTCGAAAGTTTTTTTTGTTTCTGCGGTGTTTTATACAGCGGCATTTTTAGAAATTGTTCTATTGCGAGAATTTATGTCACAGCCATGTCAATTTTCTTGTTTATATTAATAACAATTCCATGTATTTTGTTACTTAGATTGCCTTTAGATTTTTTTCCGCTAACTTTAGTCTTTCCATTTTTTAGAATTCGTCCTATAACGAGCATTTACATCTTATAAATTATTGCCATGCCAAAGTTTAAATTTCTAACCCCAACAATACCCCAGAAACTGCCTCATTCCAAATAAATCCTAATTTAGAATCTTTATAGAAATTGTTACGTTTATTTGTCAAATTGAATTTTCGAACCTTCTAGAGAGCGTTCATAACGAGTATTTTCTTAAAAGTAACCACCACACCGAATTTAAAGTTTCTAACCCAATCAATATCACATAAATCGCAATTTTAGAACTTTTTTTGCTTCTGCAGCGATGTAGGTTGTTGCACTGACATAAAATATTGTCTTTTTCTCGGAGCAGAGATCACCACCAACATTAGTTTAAGTTGGCTATATAGTTACAGAGATAACACCTCACTAAACGCACAAACATTAATAATATTATACACTTTATAATATTATAACGCTTTTAATATTAGCATAGATGTACAGAACAGAAGCCATTTATCTGTTACAAACTAAAGTGCCCGGCATTGCCCAGAAATTGAAGAATGTTTGTTCTGAAAAATCAATTTCAAAAATTTAACATACAGCGTAAAACAAACATAAAAAAAGCAGTCGAAGTTTTGTACACATGAATCAAATGAAAACACAATATAACAATGTATAAATGTATGTAACAGATGCAAAAGAATACAGCTATAAATGAACTTATTTCAGTTTATCATTGGAGCAATAATGTTAAAATACGCCAATATTTCCATAATCGGGTTTTTATCATGCTTCAATACGTTTTTTCACACTCATATGACGTTATACTATATTCACCATGTCCTTTATATTTCCAATATGACATAATGTTTTCCTTTTTCACGTGGGAATCTTGAAATAGAAAAGTTATGAAGTTATATTTTCTTTAATTTAAATTCGTCAAACTATTTATTTCATTTTCATTTTTCACGTGAATATCTTGCAATAGAAATGTTGTGACGTAATATTCACCTGTTTTTTGTTTTTTTTTTTAATTCGGCAAACTGTTTATTTCATTTTCATTTTTCTTGAGGAAATCTTGCAGTAGAAAATTAATTGTTGTAGTAAGATGTTGTAGTAATTTTATTATGTATTTTAATTATTGGCAACTGCTATAACGAAAAATGTTTAAATTTGATATGGAATTGCTGTTAATTTGGTGGTTTTCTATTAATTAAAAATTAACTATAAATTATTTCGATTCCTGATTACTTTAGTTGCCTCGGCCGTCTTTTAATACACGTGTACATATATTTTCACAATTCTGGCTTCCAAACTGTGGATTTATATAGAATTACAAACAGATATATAGACAAATTTTCATTTTTGTATATTAGATTATATACAAACATAAATAACTTATTGTTAGCAGATGCATTTTTAAATAAATATATACATATATATATATATATATATATATATATATATATATATATATATATATATATATATGTATATATAAACCAGTATAATACTTATTATGTCTTATTTTCATAGTCATTTATATCATTTAGCAAAAAATCTCACTTTCTTAACCCCGAATTGCGTGCTTTTTGCAAAAGCGCCAAAGTCCATATAACAGCGAACTACCATGAAAATCATTAAATGCATGGTGATAAGGTACTTACAATTCGACATTTACGATCAACCATTTTTGGCATTCAGTCTTATAGTTTAGCGATAGATTTTTGGTCGCCGGGATAACTAAGTAGTACCAAATACTATACAGCAATTTAACTTCAATTTAACTAAATCTGCTCTATTCTACAATTTTAACATTTTTAACTTCAAAACATCGCACATTTTCAATTTTTATACCGTCGTATTGGGAAGAAAAGTACTTTTAAATGCAATTTGTTTGAAAACTGAATCTCAATTTATTTTTGAAATATTAATTTTTTTGTAGTTTTTAGCGACATTTGTTTGATTTTGGCAACTGAAGTACTCCATTTCTGTAGAAAGTAAGGGGGAAATAGTAATTATACCTTTTTGTTGCATTCTCCCTTAACAACTTAAAAAAAAATTAAATATGTGCTAATTTGAAAAAATATAAATGAATGATTTCTGATAAAATATGAAGCTATTATAAACAAAATTTAATTGTAAGTATCTATATTAATATTACAAACAAATGAGGGCATATGAATCATGAGATAGCCGATTTTTTTAATCACGACATCTCGTTTTTTGGATTTGTGTATTATTCACCGATAGTGCGTCCTATGCGTACTTTACTGTAGAAGTTGTTTAAGACTGGATCGTAAATAATGATTTCTTCAACGGATACGGATGACGTCATTCTGTACAAAATAAAAGCGTGTGTTTTAAGTCTTAAAACTGAAATATGTTTTGTACTATCTATAGTTATATATTTTGTTTTTCATCGGGGGTGACAGTAAATTCTGAAAAAACAGACTTCCCGTTTTCTAGTTTTTTTCAATCTTTGTGCAGTTTCGACCTCAAAAAGTGAGATTTGTTGCAAAAATATATAAGTAGCTATGAATACAAACCTGATGAACTTTTATGCCTATTTTTACAAGTAAATGTGGCACATATGTCATATACGCACCGAGGTACCTATTTGGCGCCAAAGTGGCGTTACTTTGTCTGACATGGTAACCAATGGCGGCTCGTGACTGTCATATTTTGGGGCACTAAATGCATGCAGGACAGTATTATTCTTTTCTTATATTATTTTTTGAAAGAAATCGTTACCTTGTTTAATGGTTGAATATTCCGCCAACAAATATGGCAAAGATTTCTTTAAAGCAGTAGTGGTAGGTGAAGAATAAATTTGCCAGCTAGGGGTTTAGTGCCCCCCGAAATGTCAGTCACGAACCACCACTGATGTAACCATATATAACGTTATTGTAAGTTGTTTTGTTCTATAATTATATCATTTATTGATTGTTATTTCATTAACTAAAAAGTTACCTTAAATAAAGTTTTTTAAGTAATAGAAAAGGTTATGTTCATCACTTTATTTTGTTTCCCTATTGAAATAAAAAATAACGTGCTATTATAGCACGCTATACGTAGCCGGTATTCGAAAACGACGTTTTCGCCAAATTGGCACAAAAAATCACGCCAAACCCGGTGCGTATATGACATCTGTGCCATAAATATAAACATTTTATTTATATATATATAATATCATTGCTTTTCATATGCAATTTACTTTTATTCATATAAAAAAAATAGGTAAGTGGCTTGTTAACTCAAAATAAATTGTATAAATCTTTAAAAAATTGCTTGAGTATATGAAACAATGAATAAGTTGCACGAAAATACGCATAAAAAGCTTACTTGTCTCGCCAAACCCATTTTCTCTACCTCGGCAAGGCCCTTATACAGGAAAAGTACCAATTTCATTTTTAAAGACTAAACAGAATTAATATAAATGGAAATTGTTTTTTTTTTAAATCATGCTTTCATTAAAATTCACAAAAATTTAAAAAATATATTTGTTTTTTTAAATGCACTAAATAGTAGAAAAGTCTTGAAAAAAACCTTAAATGCACGGAGTTTAAATTTAATTCGGTGAGTTCAGTTATGGAAGATAAATGGATTTAAATGGGAATTTTTCCAAATTAGCCATCTATCTCCAGGTGGTCTTCATATAAGGAAACATTTTTGTCGCCAAAGTTTGGCGATATTTCGCCATGTTAGCCAAAGTTTGGCGATATCGTGGTAACCCTGTCATTAGTACTTTTGAACAAATACTCATTGTTGAAGCTAATGCTGATTTCTGTATAGAAAATCAAATGTAACCATTAAGTGATTCATCCCGCCTCCCACCCACCGTTACCCCCTTAAGGATCGAATTTTAAAAAATCAATGTCCAATTTATATATTGCCCTTAGGAATACATATATACTCCAAATTTTAAAACTCTAGGTCAACAGGAAGTGGGTGAAAAATGAATCACAACATTTGAGTGCCATCGACAAATATAATTGTAAGTTAAACTAAAGCATGTAAAAAAAAAGAAAGAAAGAAAATAAGAAGAAATGATGCTATAAAGCAAAATATTTTGTTAAACATCATATAATTGTTTCTAATTTTCACACACGAAACATAAAATATGCTTTTGGCGATTAAAAAATACTATTGAGAGTTTATCGCAAAATATCAAATCAAAGTGTTTATATTAATACATGGAAATTATTCTAGAGAGAAACATTCGCCTTGCATACAATATTTCAAATGAAAATCAAATTTCAAATTAATTGCTTAAAAGGCGCAAAGGCCAACATAGTGAAACAGATTCCAAGCCGGGACTCGAACCTGGGCCGTCAGTATAACGCACTGACGTTCTACCGACTAAAACACTTGGAACGATACCTAGCTCGGAAAATTTCTCACTATTATATGTTGGCAAGGTTAAAAACGCAGCACAAGGTGGAATATTTATCGTGAGTCACCGACCTGGGACAAACACGAAACATAATTAAATCCAGCATCGATAGAAATTGTATTAAAGCATGGAAATTATTCCAGAGAGAAACATTCGCCTTGCATACAATATTTCAAATGAAAATCAAATTTCAAATTTCAAAGTAATTGCTTAAAAGGCGCAAAGGCCAACATAGTGAAAAAGATTCCAAGCCGGGACTCGAACCTGGGCCGTCAGTATAGCGCACTGACGTTCTACAGACTAAAGCACTTGGAACGATACCTAGCTCCTAGAGAGAAATTTTCCGAGCTGGGGTGTCGTGTTTAAGCTGAACTCAAAATACATTTCCTTTAATTTTAGGTATTATAGTTTCAGAGATATCGTCGAAAATGTAGTGCAAAAATATGTCCCTCCCATATCTATTTCGAATCTACTCAAAGTAATATTATGAAAAAAAATTAGCGATAGTTGATGTTAAACCTTGCAGGAAAATTTTAGCGATTATCCTAAGTCACATAGTTTTTGAGAAAAGCTCTTTTTTTCTGTTACACAAAAATTTCGACTTGCGGGCATTCAGCAAAGGTGTTGAGAAGCGCTGATGGTACCTTTTGTAGCAGAAGTACAAAAACATTGTTGATAATGATTTTCGAAAAAACAAATTGTCGGCAATTAGCCAAGATATTAACCCTTAAAGACACGGATGGTTTGGACAAACGTAATGATAGGGGCGGCGTACTCTATATGCCATCGGCTTTCAAACCGTAGATAACAACTTTTAATTATACATTTTCGTTATTCAATGCCCAGAAGCAGTATAAAAGCAATAAACGTCAAATTGTTAAAAACAGACGAATTAAATAGACTTAATCTCATAAATACTATGGGGTTCGCGACTAGTTTGCATTGGATGGATATTTCTATAATCCTCTCCCGTATCTTTAAAAGTTAATTAAAAACCTATCTGGAAAAAACGTGGCACGGCCAAAGACGGCGTTGCAACTTTGCGACCTGTTTTGGAAGCTCGCTTTACACAGTGCTAAGTTTAAAATTTGAACAAGGGTTTTGGTTGAGATACACTGTAACAAGAAAAGATTATTACTGCGCTGAATTTAGCTTTTTGAAATGCTAAGTGAAGTTTAAATATGCACTACTTTTATTGCCCGTACCGAATTAAGTTAATCATAAACAGATTATGATAAGACTAAAGAGTTAAACAGAATGACAATATTTGATATTATTTAGGCGTTACTTCTCTTTAAACTTTTACGGTATACCCATTCATATTTTTCTAGTATATACAGCTATACCCAACCCTATGTTGTATAATTTTTTACAAAGCCTTATTATTATTTTAGCAACGATTTTTTTAATAACAAAAGTTAATAATTCACATATTTATTGTACGGAAGCTCAGAGCGCGATTAATACTCGCACTTGACCGTTTATTTATTTATATTTTCTACATGAACTTTTTAGCAAAATTCGATTTTCAAAAGCATTAAATATACGAATACAAATTAAAGTATATTACACCAAATGTTTCATAATTCCTAAAATAATTACGCACGTATGTTTTTCAGCGGCTGAAAACGAATTTAGCATTAGAAGTTACAAAATTTAAACTTTCGTATGTCTTTAACTTCTTGATATAATAACCTCCTGTTTACTATCTATAAATAAATGTTGTCGAAGAGTCCAAGTATGATGATAAAAATAGATAAATACTAATATTTATATGAGAAAAATAACACAGTTGGATAGACATTTAAAACAATAAATATTCATTTTAGCAGAAACAATGTGAGCAGGCGCTAAAATGTTTACAGAAAAAATAGCTCTTGTGACTACTGAAGCATCAACGGAAAAGAAAAAGTTGATAAAATTGAGTAAGATGAATGAGGGGTCAAGTATTTTTTTCTGTGCTTGTTTACAGAGATTTTTTCTACACTTAGTTAATCTCGGTTCTTAAAATACCCTTTAGTATGTTCATGATTTTTAGGTAGATTTCGTATGAAATACTACCTATTGGGACCATTCCTATGTTGGAATTTCTGAAAAACTTTTGCAGATCTACACCGATCATAATTCCTAGAACCCCAAACCACCCTCAGTAAAAAACTTTATATATATATTTATATACATATATATATATATATATATATATATATATATCACTTTCTTCTGGACACGATAACTTTCGTAATTCTGCACCAATCTCTTCCAAACTGATACATAAAATCAATGGGCATAAAATTTTGGTCAAGTTCGTTAATGGGCAAAATCGGACCAAAGGGATGGAAATAGGGAGGGGTTTTGTGAAAACCGAAAACCCCCCATAACTTCTTCATTTTTGTACATATCAAATCAGTTTAAAGTTTTTATTACTTCTAAAAATAGGGCCAAAATTTTATGTATCACAGATTTTTCATAAAGTTAAAAATGGGCTCAAGGGGCGCAAAAAATAGGGTTTTTGGGAGAAAAAAATTCATAACTTCGTCAATTCTCAAGATATAAATTCCAATTAATTT
Source organism: Maratus speciosus (assembly GCA_963932465.1). Classification (NCBI taxonomy): domain Eukaryota; kingdom Metazoa; phylum Arthropoda; class Arachnida; order Araneae; family Salticidae; genus Maratus; species Maratus speciosus. The sequence goes on from OZ010791.1 coordinate 493,599,552, forward strand.
TATTATAAATCTCCTTAATATTATCTACAACTTTTATATTCACAAGTTTTTGATAGGACTAATTCGTACCGCAAAAAAAAATTAAAAACGAAAACAAAAAGGGGGTTTGAAGAAGTAAAAAATCCATAACTCCGTCAATTCAAAAGATATAAAATCCCCATGAATTTATCATATATCTTCTTAATATTGTCTGCAACATCTATATAGACAAGTTTTGGATAGGACCAATTCTTACAGCAAAAACAAATTAAAAATACATAACGGTTGAAGAAAAAAAATCATCTAAGTAAGGGTGTATTCAAATCCAAACTGCTTATTTTCTGACTCATTTTACAATTCATTTTTGCTCTCAAAGGCTTCCAATTGGTACGTTTTCTTACCTAGAAACTATATAATGTACCGTAATGGTCAATTTCTTGATAGAGGCAGAATATATTTTTAAAAATGCTGTTAAAATGGGCATTTTGAAACGAATTTCCCGAAGCGGATTGTGTTGGAAAAATCATTGAATTAAGGCTGCACTCAAATCCAAACTGCTTATTTTCTGACTCATTTTTAAATTCATTTTTGCTCTCAAACGCATTTAATTGGTAGGTTCGCTTATTCAGAAACTATATAATGTATCGCAATAATCGATTTTTTGATAGAGGCAGAATATATTTCAAAACATGATGTCAAAGTGGGCATTTTGAACGAAATTTCCCGAAGCAATTGTGTTATCACTTTCTTCTGGACACGATAACTTCCACAATTCTGCACAAATCTCTTCCAAACTGATACATAAAATCAAGGGGCATAAAATGTCGGTCAAGTTCGTTAATGGGCAAAAGTGCACAAAGGGGATGGAAATAGGGAGGGGTTTTGTGAAAACCGAAAAAAACCCATAACTTCTTAATTTTTGTACATATCAAATCAGTTTAAAGTTTTTATTACTTCTAAAAATAGCGCCAAAAATTCATGCATTACAGATTTTTGATAAAATTAAAAATTGGTTCAAAGGGCCCAAAAAATAGGGTTTTGGGGAGAAAAAAATTTCTTACTTCGTCATTTCTCAAGATATCAAATCCATTTAATTTTATTATACATCTCCTTAATATTATCTACAACTTTTATATTCACAAGTTTTTGATAGGACCAATTCGTACCGAAAAAAACATTAAAAACGAAAACAAAAAAGGGGGGTTGAAGAAGAAAAATTTTCATAACTCCGTCAATTCACAAGATATAAAATCTCCATGAATTTATCATATATCTTCTTAATATTGTCTTCAACATTTATATAGACAAGTTTTTGATTGGGAAAATTCTTACAGCAAAAACAAATTAAAAATACATAGTAGTTGAAGAAAAAAATCATCTTATTAAGGGTGCATTCAAATCCAAACTGTCTATTTTCTTACTCATTTTTAAATTCAGTTTTGCTCTCAAACGCATCCAGTTGCTAGATTATCTTATTCAGAAAGTATATAATGTACAGTAATGATAGATTTTTTGATAGAGGCAGAATATATTTCAAATAATGATGTAAAAGTGGGCATTTTGAACAGAATTTCCCGAAGCGATTGTGTTAGAAACGAAAAATATTGCCCTACTGAGAAAATAATTGTTTATTAATCAAGTTTTAATTAATTGAAAGAAAAATAAAAACACGGGTCGCTTATAAATCTTTTCAAAAATCACGTCAACATGTTTTTTTTTTTTTTTTTTTTTTATTAAAAATTAATCTGAAAATGTGCCAGAAAATTTCGAGTTGTTGAGCATGGAAAAATATTTTTTTTTAATATCGCCTTAACATGATTCTGATAAAACCAGCTATTTTATAAAAAGGAAATAAAAACTCGTCAAAAGCAGACAGATAAAACTGTTAAAGTGGATTTATATCTAATAATGATTTGGTTTTTGTTGGTGAAATTAGTATACTTAACTTCGAAATCAACCTCTGCCTGTAGGCCGGGTCGGCAGGGATTTTTATTAATGCATCTGTTAAGTAAGATTTTTTCTAAGATTTATAAAATATATTACTTAGAGAGTTTTAAAATAAACACCCTGACATTTTCAATTTTAAAATGATATCAGTTTTATTCAAAATGAAAAGAAAGAAATTACAATTGCTGTATTTAGATATATAAAAAATATAATAGAATGAAACAAGAGAAAAGAGTATTTATTTCAGGAGAATTGTTGTAAGCGGGTGCGTAAATATTTATAGGAAAAAGAATGCCCCTATGTCTGCAAAAGCATTTACTAGAAATAATTTGTTGATGAAGTTGAGAAGAATAGCGGGTTTTTAAAATCAAAAAGATATATTTTCTATGTACTGATCTCTTACTTTTTTTCTACAACATTATTATTTTTATTTATTTTTATTTTTACTTTTTAATGGAGATTAATTTATTTTCTATATACGTTAAAAAGACTAAAAAGAAATCAAAATAGATCGGGAAAACATTTCCTGTTAAACATATTTTTATCTGAGAAGGTGCACTTGCTGTTGCAACTTAATTGTATTTTCGTTAGTATTGTAAAATTTTCGCATGAAAGCATGGATTCATTACTGACCATTTTCACTTACACGGGTACTCCGATTTTCCACAATTTTCTCCTAAATTAAAGAGGACACCGGACCTAAGGGACAAGACCGGACAAGAGGACCTAAATTAAAGAGTTTTCACACCGTGTGTTTGTTCCTGCATTCGTACGGTTGTAGTTGTTTGCCTGATCTGTCGAGATTTTCTAGTTTATGGTTTTTGCTGTCCATTATACTTTTTCAACAGTCGCATAAAACACTTCATTTACATTTTTAGGTCATTCTTTTTCATGATGTGCTATACCACTCATATACAGGGCGTGGAGTTGTGTCGCAACGAAAAAGTCCCTGGAAACTCTCGCCTGCTGACCTGTTCTCACCTGCTGACCTATGATTAAAGGGCAGATTATAGGGGTCTCGTGCTGTTCATTCTCTACATCTCGGGAATTATTAAACCTTGACTTTTTTGTCTAGTTTATTCCGCTAACTGTGTCAAGGGATAGGTACATTCGTCGAAATTTTGTATATATTTATTGTATATAACATTTCTATATGGCGTTTTTCTATATTTGATCTTTTTTATGATTTGTACGCTTATTTTTATATATTTTATTTCTAGGTTATTAATATAATTTAATTTCTACTTTATTTATGTTTGGCAGAACGTGAACTTTTTGTTGTTCATTTCTTCTTTTTTTTTTTTTTTTTGCCTCTTCTTTACGCATTTAACTAAGGACGCATTTAACTTTTTCTAGTGTAACTGGTATTCTTGATTTTGGCCACTGTCATAAGGGTAAGATCCACATTCCCCTTCCAACACATAAGAAACCCATTGCTCCAGAGACATTGAATAATGAACTCGATCCAAGTTCAATAGAATTTTTTTTGTGTGTAAGTGTAAATAATCTTCTATTATGTGGGCATTAAGGATAATTGGGACATTAGAAAGACACACGCTTTTTTAAAATTGAGGGGTTTTTTATTCATAAAATAATGTAGTATTTCATAAGTCTTTATTTTTTAACAGGAATTTATTTAGAAATTTTAAATCTTAAAAATATTTTAGAATTGGAAAGAAATGTTATGAATATGGCTGAGTGTTGTCCTTGTATGTTATCAAAAATTTCAATTGGGTGAACTGCTGACTGTGCTGAGACTGTTCCCAAATCCAACCGGGCAACATTATGACATAAGTTTTAATTTATTTTTGTTCGGAAATGCATGAAACTAGTAGTTGTTGTTGTTCAAAAACTATGTCATCGAACTGTTGTTTTTTTTTGTTTTTTCTTTGCAAACGCAATAGATCTTTCCGGAAATAGTGTCAAAGTGGACGTTTTGAATCTAATTTCCGTGAAAAAGAAAAAAGAATGTTAAAAAAAGTCTTTGTCATGTGATGAAAATCACTTATAATTCAACACGTAATTTATTAATCGAACAACGGAAAATACAATTCGATTCCAAATCGCTTCCCTAGTCAGGTCTTCCAATTTTATAGCTTTCCGTTAAAAAATTAATTTGTATATGCCTCAAAGCATTTTGCGCTTGATGAACAGAGCATTTGAGACCAGCTTTAAACGTTTGTCACGTATATGCAACAACACAATCTAATAACGCTGAATTATTAGAATTATATATTGATTTATTAAATATTATGCACTCAATTTATTTTTTAGGTAATCTTTAATCCAAACAGTAACGAACTACATAAAAAAACAACAAAAAAAAAACATTATACATACTTGAAAATTAGACAAAATTCCCATACAAACAATACCTCTCGCATCTGTCTCAGACAATTTGTCGAGTACAAAGTACCGTGTGCTTTTTTAGACTCCATATTTTCCCATAAGCAAAAATCAAACAATATTTCTTTTGACTGTCCTTTATACTTTCTGATATTCTTTATGCTTTTTGTGGTGAGACACAATGAAGATAATTTTTTTTAATGTTCGTTAGCCGTAAACATCTTATTATTAAATTAAAGGATAGAAAACGAAAATTAAGATAATGATAAATAATTTATTAATAACATAAAACATAAAATCCTCACTTGATGGTAAAATCCCTTTTGAGTTATTGCTCAAAATTTCTCAGCTATTTGTATCGCTTTTGATTTATATGGAAGATGGACATAATATTTTTCTTTTTGTGTTTATTATTATTTTTTTATATTGGAGCGATGTGTAGAAAAATCGTTTTCTTAATCACTTTTACATTTTCGTAACAATCAAATTGAACTTTTCACAATTCAAAGAATTTCATAGACGTTCTATAAAACACATGATTATTTTCCAATCCAATCAAATGATTCAACAGATTTGATGGATCATGTGATACATATTTATTTTATTCTTAATATAAGATTCAATCCTTTAGAGAAAAAAAAAATCACTTCTTTCACAAGCTTTCTTACGGATAACTTAGAATGATTTGTCCTATGTCTGCATGGTTAGTTAATTTCTTAGTTTCGTATGTATATTGCAAAATTTCGATTTCAAACTTGAAATATTTGTTGTTGAAAGAAATGTATTTAATTTTAAGCAGAATACTGTTGTTTATTTTTAGTATTAATATCATTTATATTTTCTTAACTATTCAGTGAAAGATTAATTTTTTTTAAAGCAGTCAGGAGAATTGTGACAACAGAACACGCAAAAAGAAATTTTCACGCAATTCATAACATATATGTATATATTTTTGTCTAACTTCTGCCACTATATTATTAAAACATTCCTTTATTCTTTATTGAGAATACAATTGCAAAATTAATAAATATGCTGTTTACTTATGCTTACAATGTAAAAAAAAAAATTCAAACAATTTTCCTGTAGGGGACGGAAAAATAGTTACCCTTCTTGGGACGGAAAAACTTCCGACCCAGCTTGGAATAAAACCCGAAAAAAAACCTAAATAATAACTAAAATGGTATTTTTCGGATTTTACTCCGAGCTAGGTCGGAAAATTTTCCGGCCCGAGAAGGCAAATGTTTTTCCATCTCCTACAGGAAACTTGTTCGGATATATATATATATATATATATATATATATATATATTTTATTCCAAAATTAATGATAAATTACTGCATGAATGGCGCTACAGCAGCACATATGAAATGCAATAAAGCATATTATATCATTTCAAAATGCTAAAACAACATAACTTCAAAAGGAAGGTGTATATCTGCAGAAATTTTTTAAACTATAAAATATTTATGAAAACAAGAAAGACAGGTAAAAAAACAAAAACAGTCTGTTCTTCATCAGTGGGAGGACAGACAGAAAACTAACTCCACCCCCCACTTTTTAAATTTTGCAGGTTTCTGAACACATGTTCACCCCGCATTCAATACTTAAAAACTATTGTCGTTTTATTATACAAATTCCATAAAAAACTAAAATAACTCAAATTTAACTCAAGTTTTCTATGGAATTTGTATAATAAAACGACAATAGTTTTTAAGTATTCAATGCGGGATGGGCGTGTGTTCAGTAACCTGCAAATTTTAAAAGTGGGGGTGGAGTTAGTTTTTTTGTATGTCCTCCCACTGATGAAAAACAGACTGTTTTTGTTTTTTACCTGTCTTTTTTGCAGATATACACCTTGCTTTTGGAGTTATGGTGTTTTGGCATTTTGAAATGGTGTAATATGTTTTATTGCATTTGATATGTGCTGCTGTAGCGCCATTCATGCGGTAATTTTTCATTAATTTTGAAAATATATATATATATATATATACTTAAAATACCTCTACATTTCGCATAAAGTAAGCATGGAATAAACGGAGGTTTTGATTGTATTAACCGCAATTCTGTTTTTGTACGATCGTAAAAAGGTTAAACATCTTAACATTAAAATCTTAATATCTCTTGTTTAAATGATGGAGTTTTCTTTTTCTCAGAGTTGTCTGTTTCAAGCTTGTACGAATTTTACCATTACACGTATTGGACGAGTTCAGGTTATGAGTACGAGAACGAGTTATGGTTTTTATGTGCGTTCGTAATTATATAAATACGTAGCACTTATAGTCGTCGTCCAATCCATCCGTCTGTCTGTCTATCTGTCCGACCGTCCGTCTATCTGTCTGTCCGTCCGCATATAACAGAGCAAAAACAACCCAACCGATTGGTCAGAAATTTTAAATATATGATTGTTGCAAAATTTATCGAATCATTTCAAATTTTATAAAAAACGGTTCAGAAACATGTGTTCAGAAACCTGCAAAATTTAAAAAGTGGGGGGTGGAGTTAGTTTTCTGTCTGTCCTCCCACTGATGAAGAACAGACTTTTTTTTTTTTTTTTTTTTTTTTTTTTTTTTTTTTAACCTGTCTTTCTTGTTTTCATAAATATTTTATAGTTTAAAAAATTTCTGCAGATATACACCTTCCTTTTGAAGTTATGTTGTTTTAGCATTTTGAAATGATATAATATATATATATATTTATTTAGAGTGTAGCTGTCAAATAAAGAACTGATTGCCAATAAATTTGAGTAGTTTGTTTTTAGTTTTTTTTCACACAGTATGTCTCGAATTTTATATTAATTCCTCCAATATCAACTGTCATTTTCACACCAATAATCAAAGTATATTAGGGGGGACAGCACCATTGAGTTTGTCGGAACGATAAAAAACATCGTTTTTTTTCAAAATACCAAAACGGAAAATGGTATGCAATTAAGACATTTGTTTCTCATTTTTGACTAAACTATATTATCCGTTAAAATAAATGCTGTATATACAAAATTAATATTTAAATTTTAAATTAAAAATTCATCTCACTAATGCGTGAATTAAAATTAGTAGGTGCTGCGCGCATGATAAAATTCTAAATTATGCATATAGAAAACTATTTTTGAACAAAATAGAATAATAACACACCTACTTCTAAACTAAGTTTTTGTCTTAATTTATTTTTATCACAAAATACGGAAAACTTTTTAAAAAAAATCAAATTTTTCAAATGAAATTAAAAAAAAAAAAAAGACCAAAATGTGTGATTTTTGTTGTTGTTCTTTTAGCATGTAGACCATAAATAAATGCATGTTTGGTAAATTTATTAAAGCTGTAGCTTACAAAGTTTAAAAGTAATTGCGCGCGCAAATTGCAAATTTACTAATCTAAGAAAACGCGATTTAAAGTTTCAATATCGACGGACCTTCAATTATACTCACCGTCTATGAATGGTTGTAACTCAAGAAATAATTCGGATTTTTGATTGGGGTTTTTTTTGCATATTGTTTAGAAATTTTAAAACATTCAAAAAAAAAAAAAAAAAAAAAAAAAACGAAAACTGATTTTTTGAAAGTTTAAAGTTTCTGTGCACCCTTAAAAAAAAAATATATATATATAAATTGCAATTTTATTTCGCACTTCAAAGTGGGAAGGAGAAAAGTTGTGAAAATAATTATCTAATTTACTGAAAAACATTCATCCTGAAATATAAATACCACAAAAAAAGTTGAATTTATACATTACTGAGAATAGAATTTCAGAAATTAAGAATTGTTCTTTTTGCGCATGCTTAGCTGTCAATTAAAGAATCGATTATTAATAAATTTGGGTAGTTTGTTTTTTTGTTTGTTCGCATAATATATCTCGCATTTTATATTAAGTCCCACAAGACCTATTCTCATTTTCATATCGAATGATCAAGGCAATTTAACAAAGTATAACAATTACAGTTTTATTTCACCCTTCAAAGTGGGAATGAAAAATCTCATGACAAATAATTAGATAATTCACTAAAAAAAAAAAAAAAAAAAATACTAATAATCCTAAAATAAAACTATCCCAATAAAAATCTGATTTATACGTTATTGAGAATACAATTGCAAAATTAAGAAATACGTCTTTGCGCATGCTTAGCCATTAAAAAAAAAAAAAAAAAACATCGATTGGCAATAAATTTGAATATGTTTTTTTTTTTTTTTTTTTCGCAAAATATATCACGCATTTTATTCAAATCCGGCAATAGTCGCGCGTCGGTCTTTCTGCAACCCTACACTGTTAAAAATTTGCAGCATTCTGTCTAGTCATTTGGCCGTTTTTGTCGAAAACAGTTTCGCAACAGTAATTTAACACTATTCTGACCATATTATTGGTCATTTTATGGTCAGAATACAGTTAAATTACGGTTATGAAACCGTTTTTTTTCAAAAAAAAAAAAAAAAAAAAACGGTCGAATGACTGGACAGAATGCTGTAAATTTTTAACAGTGTATATGAAGTATCTTCTGCTAACTCATATCCCCTTACAAATACAATGAAGATCTACCATGTGGCTGACTTTAAATGTTTCTCCATCACCATAGTGAAGTGACAAGATATCTCTGTTTTTTCTTCACGTACATTTTTACAAACATATTTGAAATTGGTGGAATAGTCTGCGCAACAATCTCTAATGTGATTTCATTTTTACTTTTTCCCTTTATTCCAAATCTCATGAATAAAATGTATATTTTAAGTTAACTGCAAATTTATAACTTCACTGAAATGTAACATTCGAGTATTAAGTGAAAAATAGTTCTTATTGTACATTTTCTGTATGCAGGGGGCAGGCAGAAAAAAGACCGAGCGCGACTAACAACGTTCTGAAAAAAGAAAAGACTACACTCATGTTAAGTCCCAAAGGGACTATTCTCATTTTCATATCGAATAATCAGAGCAATTAAAATTATACATGTGTCGTCTGATGCAAAACCAGCCATCTCCAAAAAATAATTTTTTTGTGGAAAGCTAGGTTTTTTTTTTTTTTTTTTTTTTTTTTTTTTTTTTTTTTTTCCACACTTAACCAAAATAAGATTTGAACCAAAACTCTTGAGTTTTATTGTCACTAGACAGTATATTTGACCGGTTTTTGCATAGTTTATTGTTTCCCGATGGTAGAAACGTTTACCTGAAAATTAAAATACTGACAAAACGCATTTTTCAATTTTGAGGAGTTGGCCGGTTTTGAAACTAGACAACCCATATACAAAAATCAAAATTTTATTTTACACTTCAAACTGGGAATGAGAAATGTTGTGCCAAATAATTACCTAACTGACTAAAAATATATAATATTTCTAAAATAAATCTATCTGATTAAATGTCTAATTTATACGTCTTTGATAATATAATTTCAATATTAAGAAATATGCTGTTTTTGCATGCTTAGCTGTCAAATAAAGAATTGATTGCTAATAAATTTGAATAGTGTGTTTTAGTTTTTCCCACAATATGTCTCTAATTTTATATTAAGTCGTTTCACTCCCCCACCCCCGTATAAATATAACCGTTAAATGATTTTGAAATATACCAGCGATTTTTAATTTAACAGTGGAAGAGTTAGCTAATTATAACAATTTCCAGAGCGCATTACTACGAGAGGCAATAGAAATCAAGAACTTATGTAACGATATGACACATGCTACGCTAGATAACAGATGGAAAAAAAATTTACATGAGAGGGAAATTTTGAAAGAAGACGAGGAGGAAAAGAAAGGGAAAAGAAAGGGGTGAGAGGGAAAAGAAAGGGAAAATGGAAATGATCTCAGGCCAGAAAAACTTCGAATCTTTAGTTGAAACTGATGACGCCCTAGTGAAGGATGAAAACGTTATTTTCTCTTTATATAATGCAGCAAGCATAATAGTATACATCTGAACTTATGATGAATTTAGTTAACTAGAAAAGCATTAGGATAAGACGAAAGAACAATGAAAGTTGGAAAATAATATAGTAAGTTATATATGAATTTTAGAACTTTTTATGTTTTTAAGGATTAAATGAAATTGAAACTTTTAAATAGACAAGAATGAAAGATAGGATAATGTGTTAAAAATAACTTATAAAGGAACGAACTTTTATAAAAAGATACTTAGAAGAATTGAAAATTTTTATTATGGAAAATTGAAGAGATTTTATAGACTTAAAACTATATCCACATGTTTGGAATGAATTGAACTGTAAATTTATGAAATATTTGTGAACGGACGTAATACAAAGTATATAAATGGATAGTAAAAGGGAATACTAAATGAAGTTAAATGTAATGTTTTTTTATATAGAACTGTAAAATAATATATATTTTTTAAAAACAATTTAAAATGATGTGGCCTTTTTAATGTAAATAAAGAAAACATTAACAAAATGAAAATGCTTTTAAATATATGAAGGATGTATACAAAATAAAGTATTGCTGCACATGGAAAATAAAGTAAAACCTGATAATAAGGTAGATAACTTAAAGTTATGGATTATATGTAAAATACAGGTTTTAAATAAACAGATTTATCTGTGAATAACTTATTAATGTATTAACAGATCTTGATGGCAGTCTCACAAATAAAGAGTTAACAAAATTCAAATGGCATAGAAACGTATTGTAGTTAATATAAATTTACTGATATGTCTTTCCATGTGATGTTTTGTCCTTTTTTTCTGTATTAATTGCTCATTTGTGCAATAATTTACTGCGTTTTGTGTGAATATTTCGAAGTATTTACATATATTATTCAGATGCTATATCATATATATATATATTTGTTTCAAATGCAAATCATGCCCAACATACATAAAATATCTGCATATTATTCGAAAAAGATTACAAAAGACATTCGAAAAGATTTTTTTAGTGATAAACATTTATCTTCGAACGTGTTTGATTTAGCAACTAACAAATTCAACTGGTTTAAACCGACAGAAAAATACACTGAAATTATTCTTATTATTTTCTTTTAGCATTTTAAAAATCTAATAAATTTTTCCAGACTTAGATTTATTATTACTTAGTTTTTAATGATGCTTATTAAATCCATTAACAACGTTGTATCTGATAATACACTACTGAATTATAAAATTGTACATTGTTAATTTTAAATTGAGTTTCCGTTCCACGGACGCTTAAAGAATATATACAAGTGAATACATTTTGTTCAGTTACTTTATATCATTAATCTTAGTAACAACTGTACTGAAAAATAACAGTATTCCTCAATTCTATCAAAAAAATATCCTGAAAGAGCAATTTAAGTAATATCATCTCTCAAACTCCGAAATTTAAATTAATATAATTATGCGACATTATCAGAGTCAATGAAATAAATTAATGATCTAAAGGAGACATATTGACGCTATTAAAAATATTTTTCAAATGCATCAACTTTTTTTCCCTGATGCATTCGCCGTTGCGGCTCATCAATGAAAAGCAATTTAATTGCTTTTATACTAATGAAAGACGATTATTTTTTAAGGACTGTAATTTTTGCGTTTAAAAATTGAAATATTGTATCAAATTTAATGTATTAAATTCATTGTAATACAATTCAATTGATCCTTCCATTTTTCTCCTTGAAATTATTAGTTGATGTAATAATGTTTTATTTATAATATATGCTTTACGAAACATTTCATATTACTTTATATCTTGTTTTATTTGTTTTATTTTCTATGTAAATTTTTCGAAGAGCGTTTTATTAAGTAGAAAAAAGCTTTTTTATTGTTGAATATATTCAAACATTACATGGAAAGGAATTAATTCGTATTGGAAAAATAATTTTATGAATGGCAAAAAAAGAAAAAAAAAAAAAAAACATTTGTAAAACTTTTAATTTAAAAACATTGTTTTAATTTATTTTATAACATTGTATAATATAAAGAGGATGCTGAAAGTCATTTAAATTAGGAAAAAATGTTTCAAATAATGACAAATTTACAATTAAATTAATTTAATTTTAGTATTTTTTCATTTCTTAAATGTAAAATTATGGGATGCATACAATGACAGCGCACTCTTAAATATTTGTTATAAATTTTACTACGCAAATTAAATATATAAAATTTGTAATATTATTAGTCATTATAATAAACTGCTTGTTGTTTTTAAATTTTGTTAAATGTCATTCCTGATATTTCAGAAAAATAAATTTCAATTATGCACATTATGTTTAACACTGAATACAAAAAGGACCTTCAATTTTGACTTTCAGTTTCAGACCATCATGTGAGGATTTATCGAAAACTGTAAATCGCAAAATTAAAAAGAAAAAAAAAGCTAAAATATGTCAAAGCCTTACCAAAAAAGGGCAAATGTTTTATATATATCTGCGATAAATTTCCAGCTTTATCCTACGCCAAAATAAAATAGGATACACAGATGAACCTCATACAGAATATAAAATGAAAAATCCCTGCCGGCTCGGGCCTACAGGCGGAGGTAGATTTCGAAGTTAAGTACTAAATTCACCAACAAAACTTAAATCAAGATTAAAGATAAACCCAGTTCCTTCGCTAAGAATGAGCTCTAGGGAGCTAAACATTTTGTGAAAATTCTAATATACACACACGCATGTATATGGAATAGGTTTAAAAATGGCTAAATCAAATTCAGAGAATTTCAAAGTGTTAAAATATGTTAATATTTCAATGCTCGGGTTTTTATCATGTTTTAATACGTTTCTTCAAACTCAATGACGTTACATATTCACCTGCTGTGGTCCATTATATTTTCAATATGACGCAATATTTTGTTTGTTTTTTTTAATTCGTCAAACTATTTATTTCATTTTGAATTTTCATGCAGAAATCTTGCTCTAGAAAACTTATGACGTAATATTCAATTTGTTTTCAATTCGTCAAGCTATTTATTTCATTTTGAATTTTCATGCAGAAATCTTGCTCTAGAAAACTTCTGACGTAATATTCAATTTGTTTTCAATTCATCAAACTGTTTATCTAATTTAATTTTTCTAGTGAAAACACTGCATTAGAAAAGCAATTCTTGTGGTGAGAATTTTATTGCTTTTTTTTATTGTTGGCAACAGCTATAACGAAAAATATTTATTTTTTCCTGCCATTGTTGTGTAAAAGCTGGTTTTATCAGAATCATGTTAAGACGGTATTCAAAATTTTAAACCTTCCCCATTCCCATTCCCTTGGACCGATTTTGCTCATTTTCAATCCCCGCCGAGAAATTAGCTATCTTAAAGTTGTTGGCGAGTTTGAAGGCGTTCCGTGCATAATTGCGACTTTTATCGTGCGGACAAAATTTAGTACATACATACATACATATATATACATATATATATATATATATATATATAAACTTTTTAGGTAGGTGTGGTTTTGGGTTCCTGGGGTCATGTAATGAAAAGTTATGAAGGAATTTTTCAAAAGTCGCACCATGGTAACGATTGCAATAGGTAGTATTTCTTACGAAATCTACCTAAAAATGCGTCGCAGGACAAGAGCGGTTCTAAGAAAATGCTACACCTGGAATAAATTTGTAAGGATTTAAAATACAGAATATTTTACAAATTTAGATGTAAATATGCATAGCATAAGCCAAAAGATGAATGGATTATTATAAAAAAAAAGTTTTACATCTAATTTATAGTATCAGGATTTTCGCAATATTTCGCAAAATATTATTAATATATATATATTTAAAAAAAGCGATTTGTGAAAGATTCTGATTTGATTTTAAAACTCTAAGGTCATTTTCGGATTGAGTTCTACAGAATACGTAACATAAAAATCAATTATCGAAAGTTAAAAAACACAACCATCACATTTAATTTATTGTATAAGATTTTTGATACTGTTTAACTTAGAAATTTATGATGTGCGAAAAAACCTGACGTGATGATTACAAATGAAGGACATTTTTCGATTCAGCACTACAAAGTACATAAGAATAAATTATCAGAATGTCAAAAACGTGACAAAGTCGAAAATATTTCAGGCTACACTGTTAAAAATATCGTGAAAAATTACCTCTGTTTTTAAAGGCTATCTATTTTCTGACCAATGAAAACGCTCCATAGCTGTTTACGTAGCGTTCTTTTTAGTCAGAAAACAGATAGCCTTTATAAACAGAGGTAATTTTTCACGATATATTTAACAGTGTAGTGTTGTCATCCTGACACCTGTCTTTATTGCTTAGGTCAGAAGTGTAGAAAAATTATTCCTCCGGACTGTGTGTCACAAGTATTTTTGAATAGTAATCCTTGGTTTATGTAATAGCAGAATTTGTATTAATAAATATATCCCATATAACTATTTCAAAATACCAGAAGTTATGCGTACTCGTAATAGTATGTTGGATAACTTTGGCTTAGATTAAAGCAAAATTTTCTGTAAATTCATCATTTATACATTTGCCTATATTCTGGAATCTTTATAAACTCTAAAAGATGAATCTTGTTTAATATCTAAACGAGTCACACAAAGAAAAATTTATTTAAATTTCGGACATAATATACTATTTAATTACATTCCTTACACCACACTAATATAATCTGGAACTAAAAAATATAAATTAGATTTACTAAGACTAATTTGAAGATGCCAATTCTATACAACTGACATTGAGAAATAGGCAACATGTTATTAACCCTTTCAGGGTCAGTGGTGTGTTTATGAAACCACATAATTTTTATTCACTAATGCCACAATGACACCAGAATTTTTGTAAGATATTTTCCATTTAATATGTATGTGAAAAAAAGCCTTTTTTCATGTTTGTAAATAAATGTGTTGCAGATTCCGGTGCCAATTCATTTATTTCAACACTTTAGCATTAAAAATGTTTTCCCCCTGAAATGGTTAATACCCATATCCACGCTATTCCTATTACAAGCTTCCGTCGGGAAATTCATATATGTAGGATGATGGATATGTAGGATCCGTCATATATGGAGAGGATATGTAAATTTATGTAGAAATAACTATCATATCTTCAAAGGGCGACAAGTAAAATGCATAATTAGTGATCCGTACATTGTTTATTTCATGCAAAATATATAATAAGATACAAATCTTCATGTAACCCAAGTACAGTCACCGATTAATTAATAAAAGTTTTTGTGATTATGTACAATGTTCATGTTACAGAATACGTGCATTACTTGAATCATAACTTGAAGTATTATCTAATGCGCGTTATCTCATATGCATAAACGATTTTTTCATATAATTATTAATTAATTTTAATTAATTGATTTCTCTTAAACCTTTAATTCGCAATATTGACGGATTTCTTCAAGATTGTTTTTTTTTCTTTTTGCCTGCGAAGAAAGTAAGCATAGCAGATGATAATTTTGTTGAGTAAGAAATAGTGTTTTATTTTACAATTTTTAATCTTTGACTGAGAAATTATTTTAAGGACCATATAACTGTAGATCAAGAGATGTAAACAAAAAATAAATGATCACAGAATTACAGATGAAAAATGTTCTTATGCATGACAAAATTTAAAAATTTCGTTAATTTTAAATTATTTTCTCTTTATTGGTTTATAATACCTTTTGCACATTTTCTTCTATTGTTAGATTCCCAAACCGACTTATTCTTTCAGATGTATTTTTCGTTTTTTCAAGAATCACTTAAAAAATATATTTGTGTGATTTATATATTGTTCTTTAAAATTATCTACATTTAAAAATAATTTTATTTGTATTGTAAAATTATTTTTGTTATTTAATCGTTTTAATTATATATAAGCGTTATTTAGTGAAATTTGCTTTTGTGTGGTACATTTCAAAGCACGGTTTCAACAAAGTTTTGCTATCTATCTATCTATATATTTTTTTTTAAATAAAAGGTTCGTAGATAGTATCTGAAAAGATCGCGAAGGTATATAATAGGTACTTATATAACTCGGAGAATTAAAAGATAACACTGAGAGACTCTCGGGCTTAGTTCGCTTCACCAAAAACGGAAACCCGAGTGGCACTCGGGTTTAGACCTCAAAGAGTTAAAAATTTCAAAGGGATTCATGGGCTTGTTTCATGGAGCTCAGTATTTTAATTTAGGTTCAAATCGAAGATTTGATCTGAAATTAGAAGCAGCGTTAAGCGTATTGCGATGTTGTTCTTAACAAATCCATAAGGGGGAAAGGGAAATCCGAACCGTAGCTCCAGGCTATAAGCCTAATAGAGTGTTTTCGTACGGACGGCCGAAACCCTTTCGTTAGTCCATCCTTTTGGTATCAGTTAAAAAAAAGAGTCAATGTTTATAATTATGCTTTAGTAACTAAAAAAAAAAAAAAAAAAAAAAAAACTGTAAGATTTTTAATATAGCTGCCCGATTCAAATCATGACGATTTATAATAAATACAAAATAACAGTAACAAAAACACTACTTGTAATAACTATACTACTAAAAATAATTTAAAAAATAATAATAATTAATGAACATATATGAAAACTACTTACAATGGAAACAAATAGGATAACAAAAAAAAAAAAAAAAAAAAAAAAAAAAAAAAAAAAAAAAAAAACTCATAAATCATCGTCTGAAGAAGTGTCCGATAGGTAAGGATTATTATTTCTAAAAATGACTTCATTTTTCCCTGTAAATTTAATTAGTGCTCATATTCTGTTCATGAGAACAGGATTTTCACTAATGAAATTGAGACGAAAATCCTCCTTTGACAAGATCTGTATTTGTCAAAGGCAATAAGTATTCTCTTTATCCCTGAATTATTGGTGATGTTCCTTTACTTCTCTCAAAATGTCAATGATATTTCTTAAAAAAAAAAAAAAAAAAAAAAAATATGTAAAAAAGAAATAACCGAAAGTTAAACAGATTTTTTTTTCTGAAACTGGTAAATTTGTAGCTTGTTGAAAAAAAAATATATATACAGTGAAACCTCTGTCTAAGGGCCACCTGCCGTTCCATTGAAAATTGTGTATGAGGTGGCCCTTGAATAGGGGTGGCTAAATTTTTCATTTCTCTTTCTTTCTATACAGCGATTTTTAAAATCTGCATATTTTTTCAGTAAGTTCTCTTTGTTTTTAACAATATTCTTTATTTTATTCTTGCTACAATTAAACTGTGAAGCAATTTTCTTGCAGATGTTCCTTGATCACGACAATTAAGAACTTTCATTTTGTCATTCGAATTCAAATGAACTCTTTGGTTTGATTTAGGTGCTATAATTTTAAATTTTATATAAGTCTGAGCATATAATTTTTAGTATAAAAATTGTACTTTTATATGCATTCTCACTTTTAGTAAATGTGGAATCAGTTTTTCTAGATAACCTGTTATCCTTTGTGTGCCCAGAACAAAGGGTCAAGTTTCCCCTCCAACCCAACCCCTACAGGTTGAAAGGTCAAACAAAGTGTGAGGAACATATGTGACTCACTTGTGAAAAAGTTTGTGGTCCTCCACTGTGTTATTACATCCTCCCCATCTCTCCTTGCCTTCTTTGTTGCAAGTTGTTTGCTGAACTCTTATTTTTTTAGTTCAGGAATTCAATACACCTGTTTTGGATTTAAGGCACGTGTGAAAAAAATGGCCTTTATGTGGGGTAGGTGCCACCCCTAATAAGAGTAAATTAAACATTATGTCTATGGGAAAAATTTTCGTTCCTAAAAGTATTGGCCTTTAATAGAGGTGGCTCTTGAATAGAAAATAAGTAAAAGAAAGAAGTTTTAACCTTTAAAAGAAGTTTCACAGTATATATATATTATATTGCTTTGAAGTTCAATTATATTCACTACCCCGCTTTGGAAAATATTGTCTGTGTGGCATTTTAATTTGGTCCATTATACTACCTTTACCTCTTTCGATAATTTTAGCTCTCTTTCAAATAAGAAACTGTAAAGTGTCTCAAAAACTTCTGTTTGGTGTTTTTGGTACAGGATTCTCAAATATCTAATTTCTTAATCATAAGTTCAATTTTGTCAGATACATTAAAAATTATTGTGTAATTTTTCTGTAATCTCAAATTAAGGTTATTTGTTTCTGAAAAAAAAATGCAAACATTTAAAGTCTTTCATTTTCATGCAATTTAAATCTCAGCCAAACAATCTCGCAAGTACTTTTGCTCGTGAAAGCAGCATACATTTGTGCAAAAGCAATATAGTTCGCATGATGTCTACTGTTCGTTTTCGAAATCCGTGCCTAGCACTCTTAGACGATTCTAGTATCCAATGGGGAGTTAACGCTGAGATGGTTATTTTCCGAAGTTCCACTTGTACGTTGTCGCTAAAATTGGCACTCAGACAAACGCAGCTAAACAACCTCCCTATTTTGATGAAATCAAAACAACTGACACATGCGCAAAAGCGCAGAGAGTTTCGCTTTCCGAAAACAAGCATTATCTCTTCATACAAAGATTTCAATATGTTGGATTTGTTGCATTGAACTGAATAAGAGGAACAGCTTTGACTGATTAAAGCTGCTCTTTCTCCAATAAAACTCGCAGGTATTTGGTCATTATGGCAAGAGAAATATCAGTTTCTTTCAGCAAATATCAAACTTAATGAGGCAACGTATGAGTTTTCGACAAACAAAGACAACGACAATGCTGTAGGAGTATTAATGTCTAGGCTGTCATCTAGGATAATGTCTAGGCTATACAGCAATGTTATTTAATTTTTAACTCAAGTATGCAATTTGTAAATAAATCTTAACAGTTATGATTTATCTACCTATTCAATAACTGTGTTAAAAACTAATATAATTACGTATGCAGCGTTTACTGCAGTTACAAAAAATAATCTTCGTTTTATTCTGTTAAGCAGTTTCAGCTATCAGACCATATACTGTGTTTGTTAAAGGTCAGTTGAGAGAATTAGTCCTTCAGATTGGTCCGGGATGGCCCAGCCGGTAGATCATTGGAGGCTTCAGCCGAGATATCCCTGGTTCGAATCCTGGCCCGGACTTTTTCACCCCTTTGGAAATTTCTAAATGTTATATACCAATGGTTCCACCATGGTCGTTAGCGGCGTAACTCTGCCTATTCGAAAATAAAAATAAGTTCAGCTTTTCAATTCATTTTGAATTAAAACATTGAAATTTCTCGTAAAAAAAATCTGTGAGATGAGTCAGGCCTTCTGCAGTTATTACTCAAAAAGGAGCTATAAGAAAAAAAATGTTGGAAACGAATATTGTTTAACGATAATTTCAGTTTTCCCGTAGATAGGGATTCTAGTATCCACAGGGGTGTTAGTTTTCCCGTAGATAGGGAAAACATATAAAAAATCGTGCAAAATGTTTAGTAGTGGACGGAGTTAGTGACATTGAATTATTAATGAATTACTAGGTCTAGTGGTTCACTAGCCTTATTTTGTGAGTAAAATAGAGTTACACATAAGACAAACTTTGCAATACAAAAGTAACAACTTTGCTTATGTGCTTTCATTTAAACTACTTTTGATAATTTACGCCAATACCGATGCTATTTTCCCGTACACCGGGAAGCCCGGCACGAAACCCAGGGTACCCGCATACCAAGTTAGGAACCGCTGCTAAATCCGGAAGCACATAACAAGACAGAGCCTACCTTACATCATTATGTTGCTGAACAGGTGCTGAAATGTTGAGCAGCACTGAGGGTTTTCCTAGCTGATATCAACTTAACAATCAGTCTAGGAATTGAAATATCTTATGTTTTGGGAGGCATTATTAACTGCAATATAGAACTACTTAAGAGTAAAAATTAAGAAATTTAAGGGAAAAAAAAAAAAAAAAAAAAAAAAAAAAAAAAGATAAGTATAAAAATCGAATAAAGTTAATATTTAAGTTAGGATTTAAGATTAGTAACAAATTAATAGAAATCATAAAAGATATTAAAAAATGGTCTAACTGTAGTTGAAAACTGCTATAAAGAAGAGAAAAGAGTTAGCACTGTGGCTTGGGCAGGAAAAGCTAAAGGAGGTAGCAAAGGCCACAAAACCAAACAAGTTGGAATTTGCTCGTCAAACGTGGCAAATGAGGTGCGTTCGTACTATAGCTAGTTTTATAATTATTTTTTGCACCCCATATTGTACTGAATGTATATTTGTTTGCACTTCATAAAGGCATAGTCTCTAACGTTATTAAAATGCACTTGCAATATTTTTTTTTTTCCCATTCCCCGTAATGAAACGGAAAACTTTTGACTGTCCCTGTAATTAAACTATACATCCGATTTTCATAAAATTTGAAATGACTCGACAAAATTTTGCAACAATTATATATTTAAAATTTCAGACCATTCGGAAGGCTGTAACATCATTAAAATGCACTTGCAATAATTTTTCCCATTGGCCGTAATGTAAAGAAAAACTTTTGACTGTCCCTGTAATTAAACTATACATCCATTTTTCATAAAATTTGAAATGGCTGCACAAAATTTTGCAACAATCACATATTTAAAATTTCAGACCATTCGGGTGGGTAGCGTATGCTCTGTTATATGCCGACGGACGGACGGACGGACAGACGGACTGAACGACGACTATATCTGCTACGTATTTATATAATTACGAACGCACCTAAAAAGGCACTAATCAGAGTCATCTATTTTTCCCCTATATATGTGAATATAGAGAAAATACGTATATATGTTTTTTTTTTTTTTTTTTTTTTTTTTTTTTTTTAATAAGAAGATATAAAGAATGTTTTAAATAAAGAAAAGATGGACAATAGCAATGTTAGAGTGGTGTACCCAGATATTACTGTGTGTCCATTTCATTAAAATTAATTTTAGAAAAAAATAACTCATTGAAATTATACTGGTGTAAATATTTATAGTAATCGATTAAATAAAGTAAATATATATATTGTAAAAGTTATACATAGTTCAAATTGCTTGTTAATATTTTAGACATTATCGCTACATGTCGTATATTATTTTTCGGGAGAAAGTTTAAAAGAACTATGTAACTATGTGCGATATAAGAAGTTTTTTCTGTAGCTTTATTTTTTTTTCTTTTAATAATAAATAAATATATATCTATATCATATATGTTAATTTCAAAATATTTGTATTATTTCACCTCCTCACACATAATTTAAAGTAGTTCAATTTATAAAAAAAAATAACGAAAATAAATTTTTGGTTCATTATTTGGTTATTACTTAGTGAAAGTTTGAGATCTGATACTTTTATGTCTTTTTTCACTAATAATAATATATTAAGCATAAGTGATATAATATTTTAATAAATATTTATCTGTCAATTTAATGTTTGTTTCCTTCATTTCTGTCTTGTTAGATATATTATAAAAATGGTAATTTAGTTTTAAGGGCGATAAAATAAACATTAAGTATAAATCAATTATAAATGCAACCAGAAACTAGATATGACCTGTGTAATTTCTTGAAGCACTTCTGATTGTTGTCAGTTTAGATTTATATTAAAAATATACAGTTATTTTAACTTAAAATCTATGTTTAATATTTTTGATATATAGAAACTATTATATATGTACAGTGCCACAAAACGCACAACAAATTTAAATCTCTAATGTTTCTACTGATAGTTTAAATAAGTATGCAACAATAATTAAGTGCCTGCATGTCAAATTTGTTATATTAATTGAATAAGAAAATGGAAAAATAACAAATGTATATTTTACAAAATAAAGTAAACTACATACACCATAATTATCCATTTTTAATTTGGGGTTTAAATGAACTTTTTGACTGAAATTTAATATCTAGAAATAAGAACTAAAGTTAATTTCCGTCTGATGAAATATTGCAATTCCCTAATGAGAAGCAATTATGTTTATTTTATTCTCTGTTACTTTAATTTTTTTTAATACAATCTTAAAGTCATTTTAATTTAATTAAATTTTTTAATTGCTCTAAGCGCTTATTTTTTCGTATTCAAAATGCCAAATGTATCCTGAAAATTTTACCTTATTAAGATTAAAATGTGCTTTAAAATAGAATTGCTTTAGGGTACACTCTTCCGCACATCTTATTCGCTAACATATTATTTTTCTAGAGTCAATATTCTATTAAATAACTTTATAAAGAACTATTTTTCTTCTTATATAAGAATTAATGTCTCATAGAATGACATTAATCAATTTAGTATTCAGTTTTTAATAAAAATTTTATCATCTTTCAAATCAAAATATTCCATTTATTATTTCTGTTAATATAGAATAAGAAAGTTTCAGTTTCCGTTTCACCTTATTAGTAGTTGTATAAGGAATTAGTGAAGACATGAAACACGGGTATATAACAAGAATAATTTTCTTTTTCAGTATTTGCTTCAATAATGCTATTTGTTATATACATATATATATAGTTTTATTATTTTACATAGTATATAGTATGTTATATATGTATATATATATATATATATATATATATATATATATACATACATATATATATATACATATATATATATATACATATATACATATACAGTGTGTCCACGTATAACCTGGCCGACCTTTATTTTCCCAACCGTTGGTCCTAGGTGCATACTTCCAATTACAAAAATGATTTAAATAAGTTAAAGAATTATATTTAAAGCGATTTGGGTTAAAAAAAAAAAAAAAAAAAAAAAAAAAAAAAAAAAAAAACATTTATTAAAAAATTACGAAATTTAAATTTTTATACGGTCCCCCGGTCCTACTGATATTTAGTTAAAATTTACTGTGACACTAACAAGTAAGACAGAAAAAGTTCCATTCATCTAACATTGAAATTGACCGAGTTATGAAACTTTGAAATGCATGATTTATACCACTTTTTTGCATATCAAAACAGATGATTTCGATCATGCTTTCAGGGGTCGTATATAAAAAACTTAAACTTATTTCAAGATATCTGCGGTTTGAAAGATATCGTACAACTATTACGATTGAATTAACTTTATTAGTTAAGTTTCAGATTTGTTAAAATAATTGTATTTTAACATATGTTGTATTTTGTAAGGATTTGAGGCTATGATTTCTTTTAACAAAAATTATGTTATTTTCATAAAGTTTATTTAAATTGCAACGATCGTCTTTCCAGTTTAAAATTTGTACTCGAACTTTAACTGACTTTCAAATGTCCGATCGAAGTTAAAATTTTACATACTGACTTAAATCCGATTACAATATAACTTTATTATGATTTTCGACGCTTACCATCTTATACATACTTATATTAGAGAATAACACTAAAAATTTCAGATTACCGTCAACAAGTTTAAGAAATGGTTTTAGATTAGATAACATAAACCTGCGATGGTTGTGTTTTTTAACTTTTATAATTACTTTTATGTATTTTTTAACGCTAAATAAAAAAAATGCCTTCACTTTTAACCATCATGTCAGGATTTTTCGCAAATCGTAAATTCCAGGGTTAAAAAATAGCAAAAAATCTGATACTATAAAATAGATGTAAGACTTTTTTATTAAGTTTAATTTTATTTAATTCAATAATTTATTCAATTTTGTGGCTCATACTGGGTTTCTTACAGCTAAACAGCTCAGGGGTTACAAAAATTATGTTATTTTCATAAAGTTTATTTAATTTGCAACGATCGTCTTTCCAGTTTAAAATTTGTACTCGAACTTTAACTGACTTTCAAATGTCCGATCGAAGTTAAAATTTTACATACTGACTTAAATCCGATTACAATGTAATTTTATTATGATTTTCGACGCTTACCATCTGATGCATACTTATATTAGAGATTAACACTAAAAATTTCGGATAGATTGCCGTCAACAAGTTTAAGAAATGGTTTTAGATTAGATAACATAAACCTGCGATGGTTGTGTTTTTTAACTTTTATAATTACTTTTATGTATTTTTTAACGCTAAATAAAAAAAAATGCCTTCACTTTTAACCATCATGTCAGGATTTTTCGCAAATCGTAAATTCCAGGGTTAAAAAATAGCAAAAAATCTGATACTATAAAATAGATGTAAGACTTTTTTATTAAGTTTAATTTTATTTAATTCAATAATTTATTCAATTTTGTGGCTTATACTGGGTTTCTTACAGCTAAACAGCTCAGAGGTCATATGAGGTTGGGAGGGTAGGATGGATCTATGCTTTGAGCTTTTTATCTTTGAAGTTTGCGATTTGAGAAAAATCCTGACCTGATGGTTTAAAATGAAGGTCATTTTCGGATTCAGCGCTAAAAAATATATGTGAATCAATTTTCAAAAGCTAAAAAACATGACACAACCCAAAATTTGAAAGTCGGTGTACTCTAACAGCATTTTAAAATATGTATCATTTTTGTAAAGAATTGAGGCTGTTGTTTTTCATCCTTTTATTTAACAAAAATTCTGTTATTCTTATCCTGTTATATGTTCAGTACAAACTGTATATTTTGCATTAATATGTCAGAATGATTAAAGATTTCTAATTTATATTGCAATGCTAATTTTACTCTCAACCATTTCTTTAATATATCTGACGAAATTATATTTCTACTATATTTGTGAATGACCCCTAATTTGGAGCAAAATATATGCTCCAACTTCAAACAGCTATTACTCTGTCATTTTTAATCGTAGAATAACGAGACTTTTTTTGCCTTACTTGTCAGTGTAACAGAAAAAAATTTACTAAATATAACTTATAGGACCAGGGGAACGTATAAAAATTTAGATTTTGTAATTCTTCGCTAAATTGTTTTTTCGCTTCAAACTCTTCCTATCTTAACTCTGCACCTAATTTTGACCATGTTTGTAATTGGAAGTATGCATCTAGGACCAACGGTTGCAAAAATAAAGGTCGGTCAGGTTATACGTGGACACACTGTATATATACATATAACTGGTTATTGCATGAATTTTGGTCTGTTTTCATGTGTTAAATGGTTTAATTGTACAGAGAGATTATATATATATATATATTATTTCAAAATTAATGAAAAATTACCGCATGAATTGCGCTACAGCAGCACATATCAAATGCAATAAAATTCAAAATGCCTAAACACCGTAACTCCAAAAGGAAGGTGTATATCTGCAGAAATTTTTTAACTATAAAATACATAAAAGAACAAGAAAGACAGGTAAAAAAACAAAAACAGTCTGTTCTTCATCAATGGGAGGACAGACAAAAAACTAACTCCACCCCCACTTTTAAAATTTGCAGGTTTCTGAACACACGCTCACCCCGCATTCAATATTGAAAAACTATTGTCATTTTATTAACCAAATTCCATAAAAAACTAAAATAACTCAAATTAAAACTAACAAACATAATGTTAACAATACAAAAATTATCATACAAAAACAAAAAAGCTTTAATAAAAAGTTTTTTAGAGAAGTACTTAAAAAAATTGCCATTAAAATAAAAACAAAAGAAATTAACTTAACATGCATGAATACAGAATAAACGGGCGCCCCCCCCCCCCCCCCCCAAACCCGCAAAATAAAATTTCTCAAAACATGAAAAACAGTAATACCTGTATAATGTTTCTCGCCCGTCAACAATAAACAAATAATTTTTCTTGTAATTGATGTTATATATATATATATATATATATATATAATACATTCAGGAGAACGAAACTGATAAAAATAGTTAGAGGTGAAATAGCTAACGATTTCCATCGCTGTATAAGACGATTATGTGAGTTAATATTACTATTCAATTAAAAATAAGTCAAATGCGTGTATTACTCGCCGATCGAAGGGCTTCTTACAATAAATATATGAATTATTAACTGTATTATTAAGGCAAGTCGTTGCTAAAAGTATAATAAGACTTTGTAAAAAACTTTACGACGTAGGGTTGGTATATAGCTGTATATACTAGAAAAGTGAGAATGGGTATACCATAAAATTTCGAACAGATATGAAGTCTAAATAATATCGAATACTGCTTTTCTGTGTCTTTTTTTTTAATTTTAATCTGATCTGTTTATGATGAACTTAACTCGGTACTGACAATAAAAGTAGAGCGTATTTAAACTTCATTTGTCATTTCATAAAACTAAGTTCAGCGAAGTAATAAACTTTTTTTTTCTGCAGTGTAGCTAAAACAAAACACCTGTTCAAAGTTTAAACTTGGTATTGTGCTAAGCGCACTTCAAAAGGAGGTCGAAAAGATGTAACGCCGTATTAAGCCGTGCCGCATTTTTCCAGGTAGGATTTTCATTAAATTTTATTGACATGGGAGGCGCATTGAGATTTCCACTCAATGTAAGCTGTTCGCGAATCCCATAGTATTTATGTGATTAATTCAAATTATTATTATTTTTTTTTACAATTTGATGTTTATTGATCTTATACTGCTACTGGTCATTGATTTACACAAATATATCATTAAAATCTGTTATCTAGGTTTTAAAAGACGATGGTACATAGACTACGCCGTCCTTGTCATTATGTATGTCCAAACGTTCCGTACATTTAAGGGTTCTTATCTCGGCCAATTACCAATGATTGATTTCGAAAATCATTATCAACAATGTTTTTATACTTCTGCTACGATAGGTACCTCCAGCGCTCCTCAATATGGCTGAATGCCCGTAAATCGAAATTGGTATATAAGAGAAAAATGCGCTTTTCTGAAAACTGTGTGACCTAGGGTAATTGCTATAGTTTTTCTGCAAGGTTTAAATTAACGTCTACTACCTCTAATTTTTTCATAAGTTTAGTTTCAGTAGATTCGGAAATAGAATTGTGGGGGGGGGGTGACATATTTTTAGACTATATTTTCGACGATACCTCTGAAAATATAATACCTAAAATTAAAAGAAAAGACATTTTCAGCTCAGCGTTACGAAAGCTTTCACACGATATACAAAGAAAGATTTTTATTACATATTTTCTAAATATATTCGTGAATGTTTAATAATCGGTAAATATGTGCGTCAATAGTCTTTATTACTCCCCCCCCCCCCCAATTTGAACTTTCCATACTCCGTAGTTTACGAGTAAAATGTCTGTGACAGACAGACAGATACAGGAGTGATCTTATAATGGTTCCGTTTTTACTTTTTAAGTACGGAACCCTAAAAATTTACTTTTCTTATTCCACACATAGTGAGAAAGACAAGCAGAGATGTGGTACTTAATTTATATACAAATACTACAAGCATTAAAGACTAAGCCTTTCAGTTCGCAGATAGAATCTACTGAAGCATTTTTTTTTATACAGTTGTTTTTAGTTATTTAAACTGTAAAAAAGACAAATATGTACAATTACAAATTTTTGTTTGTTTCTATTTGTTTGATAATGCAACCCACACAGTGCTGTGTGAATAGCGAATTGGAGATATGTTCCTGAAATATCTCATATGCCAGAATTCTGAAAACATTCAGATACTAAGATTCCAAAGATAAATCATAAACGGAAAGTGAATATACAACTAAGCAATCTTACGAAACTTTAGAAAATTGCTTTCGTAATGAAAGAGAAAAAATGTATGAAAAATATTCGTTAGCACATAATGACCCAAAGTTTTAGTTCTACACCATCAAATTTACTGGGAGGTAGCTTTAACTAATATAGAAAATTTATTTTCGAAATACTTCTACATTAATAATGATCACGCTACATAGCTATTTACAAGCAAAACAGAAACAAAAACTATCTCACAATAAATATTTCAACGGGATTTTTCATTTCGCAACAATAACAGCTTGGGTTTTGATAAAATATGAACATTTTTTTTCCGTTTTCTACTAATCCAACAGAAAGGTTATGAAATGTAGGAAAAATATTCGTTAGCACATAATGACCCAAAGTTTTAGTTCTACACCATCAAATTTACTGGGATGTAGCTTTAACTAATATAGAACATTTATTTTCGAAATACTTCTACATTAATAATGATCACGCTACATAGCTATTTACAAGCAAAACAGAAACAAAAACTATCTCACAATAAATATTTCAACGGAATTTTTCATTTCGCAACAATAACAGCTTGGGTTTTGATAAAATATCAACATTTTTTTCCGTTTCCTACTAATCCAACAGAAAGGTAATGTAACCCTTTCTGTTTAACAGCCAAAACAAAAAAATCATCAACCGTAATTCATCCAGGCCTCAAATCCGAAACATAAGAGAATTAACCCATATTTTTTATTACATTTATGAAAAAAATAGCATATAGTTATATCTCAATTCTCAATATCAATAACTTTTATCTTGAAAAATAAATATATCCTTATATATCACGATATACTTATTAATGTACAGATATACAGGGTGCAATTTGTTATCTATCGCCGACCTTAAATTTCTCAACAGTTGGTCGTAGACATATAGTTCCAATTACAAAAACATTTCAAATGGGGTAAATATTCATGCTGTGGTATTATTTAAAGTAAAAAATCAATTTTATAAAAAATACGAAACCTAACTTTTTATACGGTCCCCCAGTCCCTATAGTTATATTTAGTAAAAGTTTACACATATCATAACAGATATAACACAAAAAGTTTGACATCTGTTCTACAAAAAATTGACACAGTTATTAAATTTCAAAGTTTGAGATTTTTGCACATGATTTTGTCTTTCATTGAGGGATCAGTTAAAAGATGAATTAAAGTAATTCGAGATCAAAATCAGGGTGCTATGTCCTTTTTACGGCGAAACCACCGTCAGTCGGTATCGCCAAATCAAGATATCACCTAAGAGTGTCATTTCATCTAAAAATTTGAGCTGACTTTTAGGGGTCGTATACAAAGCGCAGAATGAAATATTGAATTTAAACTCAAAAATAAATATAAATTTATTTTAATATCAGAAAACGGTCTACTATAAAAATGAATACATCAAACGCCGGAATCTACTTGAGACACCGCTCGAAGTGCTCTCCATTGGTGGCAATGCACAATTGAATGCGTTGCGTGCCAGTACTGAGTTCTGGACACGGTAGAGCATAGCAGGTGCGCTAACTGTGCGACAATAAAGGATGATGCGCAGCTTCAGATAAATCAGATATGTGGTCTGAGTCACATAGACTTATGACTTGTTGTAACTCGAGAGGTAGAAGTCCTTGGCAGTCAAGTCCGGCGAACGTTTTGGCCACTCTACCGGACCACCATATCCAAGGATCTGTTGACCGAATTCGGTGGCCAGATACGCTCGGACGTTTGATGTTTTATGCGGAGAGGGCACCACCATGTTGAAATCAGACCCGGCATGCATGTCAGGGAGGCAATTCTTCATACCAGTCGCGTACCGTGTTTTGTAGCAGATGCAGGTAACGATCGTCCATTAAGGTTCCATCGTAGAAGATCCAACAATCTGGGTTCCCCATATACCGCACCACAAGTGTCGTACTGTCCGGGCGATGTGGAGGTTTCCAGGCAGCAACATTCTTGATTGTCGTACAGTTTGCACACCTGCTATGCTCTATGTGTCCAGGACTCAGTACTGCCACGCATTCAATTGTGCATTGACACCAATAGAGAACATTTTGACCAGTATTTCTAGTAGATTCCGTCATTTCATGTAATCATTTTTTATAGTAGACCATTTGTTGATATTATAATATATTGATATTTATTTTTCTGTTTAATTTCAATATTTTATTCTTCGCTTTGTATACGACACCTAAAAGTCAGCTCAAATTTTTAGATGAAATAACCCTCTCTGGTGATACCCCGTTTTGGCGATACTGACTAAAGGTGGTTTCGCAGTAAAGTGACACAGCACCCTTATTTTGATCTCGAATTACTTTAATACATCTTTTAACTGATCCCTCAATGAAAGACAAAATCATGTGTAAAAATCTCAAACTTGGAAATTTAATAACTGTGTCAATTTTTGTAGTACAGATGTCAAACTTTTTGTGTTATATCTGTTATGATATGTGTAAACTTTTACTAAATGTAACTATAGGGACTGGGGGACCGTATAAAAAGTTAGATTTCGTAATTTTTATAAAATTGATTTTTTACTTTAAATAATGCCACAGCATGAATATTTACCTCATTTGAAACGCTTTTGCAATTGGAACTATATATTTACGACCAACGGTTGAGAAATTAAAGGTCGGCGATAGATAGCATATTGCACCCTGTATACTGTTTTAAAATGTTCAAATATATAGCGCTATAGTATTTTAGTCCGAAAATATTATAGACCTTTTGAAAAATCGGGTCAATCCGACACGCAAGAGCACAATTCCAACCCAAATTCTCAACCGAACACGAATCAAATGAAGTCAATCCGAGCAGAAGCCCACTCGAAACGAAAACAGAAGTCATCCTTAGCTGGCTCGATATGCGAAATGTGCCGGGTTTGGTTAAAAAATTATTACACTTTTTAAAATAATTACGGAAAAAAAGAGTGTCGCAGCTCTCAGAATGTTTCTGAATTTGTAAGAAGAAATAATTTATCACTGTTCACATAAAAATATTATGTTGTTATTTAAAACTTATGAACTTAAAATTTGAAGATTTAAAGATATTTTTTTACATGTAACATTTTATCAAGGGATCTCTCAAAACAGTAGTAAAATTATAAAAAACAAGAATGAAAATTCATTCGTCAAGCATAGATTATGAAACGCGTTCCAACAATTCCAGAATAACCCAACATGCAAAAAAAAGTAAAAAATTATATAAAATCTGTTCAATATTATGTAAAAATCTAAAAATTATTATCTAAATACTCATACTCTACTTTCACAATTACAGCTTTTTAAGCTTTTTTTTTTTAAATTATTGTAATACATTTTCTATTTTACAGTTAATAAAATAGTACATTTCACACTTTTTATTTGATAAATTTCTAATTATGTTTTATATTTTCAGTTTCTCTTTGCATCTTCCATGGATCACATTGGAAATGTATTTTTATCACTTATTTTAATAAATATATAAATATACTTATTTATCGAAATGCATTTTTTCTTCCATATATTTTTTTGCAAACGCTGTCCTTGAAGGTAAACTGTCGTAGTATACAAACATTACATATGTTCCTTTATTTGCTTCCACCTAAAATTTTCATTATTTCCAAAAAACAGTATTAATCATTGACAATCATTTCTGACCATATCAAATGGTCCAGCACTGGTTGTTCGACCATTTTTTAAAAATCTGAATTTTTTTGTACAAGAACCCTAACATAATGGAAGTTCGAAATGACTATTATTTTAGTTTTATTAATTTTTGTTTGTGCATGGCGGCCATCTTTGTTTCATCGTCTGCAGTAATTTTCTTACGTGAAGGGTTTATTGAATTGTAAATAATTCATCGTTTATTTCTCAAATTTAAGTGCGGAGTAAAGCAATTTGCACAGAATACATTGAGCTAAAAATTAAGTAATAGAGTAGTTTCTGAAACTAACTGCTTATTGGTGAAATTTAAGCATAAATTTTCCGTTTTTTTTCCAAAATATGTCCGTTTACAAGAGGAAATTTTTCTAGCAAGGAAATTTGTCAACATGGCATTTTTTTTTAAATACAAATAAGCTGAAAGTACTTGTACTCACACGCCAAGTTCCAGATCTGGGACTTGCTTTCTCTTCGCTAAACAAAATCCCAAATTTTTCAAAAAATTAAAAAATCGCACTTTTGAGGCTTTGATATCTCTGGTGGGGCACGAGATAAAAAGTTGAAGTTCTGGTTTCTGATATTATTGTATGGTAGTGTTGTGCAAAAGAAATTTCAGGATGGATATTTGACTGCAAGCTGAGATATGGCAAGGGCAACATGTTAAAACAATACTGTCAAACTTTCGTTTTGTTGTAGTCACAGGAAAGTATTTATCTCAGAGTGTCGTTTAATTTTTGTTTTATTATCTTTAAATAATAGTAACAGAAAATAAAGCCTTTTGCAAAGCTTAGAAATTAAATAAAAAATAATTATGCATAAGGCCTTCATTTTGTATGGTTTCAGTAATTTTTGTTTTAATTTTAGTAACTAAAAGGAACCTCACCATTTTTACAAAATGAAAAAAAAATATTTCTATACAAGACCTGGGACAACAGCAGAATAGGGAAAGAAAAAAGCTGTTAACGTTGGCATACTTGTTGAGATATGATCACCTGTGTCAAAACACATTCCTGCTTGTTGGTTTAAAAACCACAATTTTAAAGCTGCTTGCCAGTCCCCGAAACTTGTTCTTACCATAAGTATGTTCCTGTAAATGAAACATTATATGATGTTACATATTCATCAGCCTTAAGTAATTTTCGGAAAGTAAAGATATCCAAAGCCCTTTCAAAAATTATACTGCAGAAAAATGACATTTTTGCATAGGAAGTAAGCTAGGAATTATTAATGAAGCGAGACTTGCACAATGTGATTTCAAATTTATTTCTATGAGCCAGCAAGGCCAAGATCCTCAATCAAGTTATCAAGAGATGACAAGACTTTGTTCCAACAAGTAAAATTTTGAGAAAGATCAAAATTGTTGTTTTCAAACCAACAAGCAAGAATGTGTGTTGACACGTTTGATCATGTCTCAACAAGTATGACAACATTAACAGCTTTTCTTTTTCCCTATTCTGTTTTTGTCTCGGGTCTTGTATAAAAATCTTTTTATTTTCCTTTGTGTAAAAGCGCTGATGTTTCTTCTAGTTACTAAAATTATTTACAACAAAAATTACTGAAATCAAACAAAATTTATGGCCTTATGCATAATTATTTTTTCTGTTACTATTATTTAAAGATAATCAAAAACATAAATTTTAGTGACACTCTGAGATAAATACTTAGCTGTGACTACAACAAATCAATAGTTTGGCAAAATTATTTTGACATGTTGCCCTTGCCATACCTCAGCTTGTAGTCAAATCTCCATTCTGAAATTTCTTGTGCATAACACTACTATACAATACTGTCAGAAGCGAGAACTTTAAATTTTTATCTCGTGCCCCACCAGATATATCGATGACTCAAAATTGCGATTTTTGACATTTTTGAAAAATTTGGTTCTTTTTTTAGCAAAGAAAAAGCAAGTCCCAGATCTGGAACTTGGCGTTTCAGTACAAGTACTTTCGACCTATTTATATATATATAAAAAATTATGTCATGTTTGCAGTTTTCCTTGCTAGAAAAATTTCCTTTTGTAAACAGACAAATTTTGGAAAAAAACCTGAAACGTTATGCTTAAATTTCACAAATAAGGATTTATTTTCGGAAACTGCTCTACTACCAAATTTTTAGCCCAATGTATTCTGCAAAAATTGCTTTAATCCGCACTTGAATTGGAGAAATAAACGATGAATTATTTACAATTCCGTAAACCCTTCATGTGAGAAAATTGCTGAAGACGATTGATGAGAACAAAAAAGACCGCCATGCACAAACAAAAATTAATAAAATTGAAATAATAGTCATTTGGAACTTCCATCATGTTACGGTTTCTTGTATAAAAAATTTCAGATATTTTTAAAATGATTTTCCGGTCCACTTGAAATGGATTGACCAAACAACAAAAATATAAATTATATAACCCTTTGCACAAGAATCCTTCTATATATAACAAAGTAACAATTTGGAGATGGACCAATAAATATCTGCTTAGATCCTCTCGGTACACTCCTAGATCGGCATCCATATTTCTTATGACCTGGGGTCTTTATGCGTTCATATCAAGTAAACTGTTTCATACAAAAATGTGACAATCGGTGCTATTATAGAGAAATGTTTGATAAACACGCTGATGCAGACAGTTTTTAAATAGAATAATTATTTTAAGAGATATTTAATATTAAATTTGGTCAAAAGTGTTTCAATAAAAAATTTATATGAGCAAAATCTATACATAGGAATTTAAACATTTTTACATCACTTAAAACATTAGAATTTCCCGGTGTGCAGACTGCATTTAGTTTTTTAATTTGACTCATTTTTTGAGGATTTATCTCTATTTTAAATTCAAATTTTCAGTATTTCGAGAGATTTTTTACATATTTTAGAAAAGGATATTATTTTAAACTGTTGCCAATTTTAAAATCAGTGTAAAGAAAAATATTTCTTCAGATTAAAAATTTATTTATGCGTGGCTATTATAATCAGAAAAAAACTTTCAAATGAGAATTAAGTGATTAAGGTTAAAAATCAGGCAAATTTTGAAAATTACTTCATAAAAACTATACTTGCACATGAATTTTAAAAGAGAAAGAAAATTTTTAAATAATAAATTCATTATTTTGCGTTAAAAATCGCAAATGGAGGAAATTTACGTCATATTTAAAAAGACCAAGTAACTGACAGTTGGCAAAACAGTTTAAATTAAAAAATATATTTGTGCCAGACATTTATTTCATATTTTGATACATATTTTCAACTTCTATCGTGAGTTTTAAGACAGCGCAAATATTTCCTTTCTAGCAACAAAAGTATTTTTATTTGAATTTTGAAAAGAGAAAGAAAACTTTGGTGAAAATTATGTGAGATATAAAACGATACATTTCAAATGTGTTATTTAAAAGAACTTTCATATAAAGCTGCTAAAAAACCGAGATACAAAGACTCTGTTTACTTAATTCATTTTACTTTAGCTTATTTTCAAAGTTTTAACTATTTTTTTTTTTTTAAATCAAAGATAAAAACAGCCATTGTATCCCTTAACAAACGCTGATTTCGCCTTAAAAATCCCCAATCAAAGGAATGTGAGTGAAAATCCGTTTACAGGGAAATCGCCACTGTTTTTTAAAATCACAATTCAATCTTTTTGAAGTCGATGAAATTAGCCTGCTTTTAGATTCTGGGATATCGGAACGGAGGAGGCAGAGGCCGCTAGTATTTCACATAAAACTATTTTCGAATAGTAATATTCGAATTTAAGACTGGACGATATAAGAAATTTAATATCGCAATATATCAACGAGTTAATATAGGGGAACGACCACTGTTACTCTTGTGACCATTCGTGCGGTTTTTTACAAATACTTGCAATTATTTCACTATAAAATATAATTAAGATAAAAAGTGATATAACCAGTAACATATTGTTGTGCTCCACTCATTAAATATATATCTAATTTGTAACAAAAAGCATTTCCCTTGTCTATATAATCAATCAAAATTTTCTTACTCTTGTGACCAGAGTGTCACAAGAGTAATTTAATATATACATAAGTATTTTTTTTGTTATAAATTAGATATATGTTTGTTTGTGGAACACAGTGGTATTTAGCTGGTTATATGAATTTTTATCTTACTTATATTTTGTAATAAAATAACTGGAATTATATATGAAAATTTGCTCTAATTATCACAAGAGTAACGAATGGACGTTCCCATAGATATTGATTATATATCGCGATAACTATTTTAAACTGTGTAAGAATTGAAGTATTGCTAATTTCGAAAAAAATGGCACGGTAGCGATTTAAGTACCAACAGATGTAGAAAGCAACGAATTATTGTTTTAGTCCTATATATGTTCACATAGCATCATTAAAATATGTATACATACTATATCTATGCGAAATAGAAATATTTTAGAAAAATAAACCAATGTTTGATATCTGTTTGCACTTATACCCTTTGTTGCATAGTATTTTTCTTTAAAAATTGTATGTTTCCTTTTCTTCCTATATTTTTGGATTATTTATTAATAATTTAACTATTTAATTATTTCTCGTATAACTGAGGATATTATAAAATCAAATTAAAATAAAAAAAATTTTAATTTAGGACAGTGACGATTTTAATGTAAATAAAATAAGTAACACCATGAAAAAAACTAAAATTAATTTAATGCCACATGTTATGCTAATATACTTATAATTAAGTAGGTTTCAGTGCATGATATATGGCGCAGACATATTGTTTTTCAATCTTCCTCTATGGGATGAATGCATTCTTAATCGAAAACAGTTACTGTATTTAAATCTTTCAACCTATTTACCACAAGAAAATAACATAGAAACCTTTTAAAATATATATAAATATTCAAGTCACATTTCGGAATAGTTTTATACTACATTTTTTTATATAAATATTCCTCTTAAGCTAAAATATCAAGACAGGATATGTTAAATTCATTCGAGAAAACCCCTCTAATGAAAATATCAGTACACAATATGAATTACCATTGTATTCAGCAGTATAGTAGACGTTACAGACTCGGAAGATCTTTTTAAAAGCAACAAATCATCACAGTGACGAGTTCTTCGACCTTGACATTTCCTCAACCTCACAAGAAACAAAAAGCCAAGTTTACCATTAGCGGACTCTGATTGGTTGCTCGCAAGCCAAGCGTCCCAGCTGTGGGCTAAGGACTCAATGATAACCAGCTATATTCTGTATCAACTAGAGCTCAGCAATAAACGGAGTTCAGCAATAAACGGAGCTCGTTTGATTATTGTGTATTGACATATGTGTGGACCAATCACAACGGCGGCGAGAAAAGAGAAGTACCATAAATGTTATTCAGTACTACGCAGCTAGGCAGTGGAATAAACTCGAAGTTTTCAGCGAAGAAATATTAAATTAAAGGTATATAGCATTAAATGCAGGCGTTATTTATGTGTGTATGTGTGTTTTAATATATATTGTAATATATGTGTTGTATTAGACATGTTGCATTAATTGGATATTTCTAGAGATAATCAGCGAAAAGATAATCGAGGAAGATTTTCTGTTTTGGAGATGATTGAGGGTAAAAACATTGTAATAGAATATTGGGCTATGTTTTTCGGGGGTGTGGTGTGCGCAGAACATTATAATTTTATTTGGTTTTGAGATATTCTACCCTCTTTATTCGAGCCGCATGTTCAAAATTCCAGTGAGCTCAAAATATTGTTATTTTATTGAGATATATCAATGAGATAGCTAAGGCTTAGATACTGTTGTTGAGATAGTTTAAAAATATCAATATTTGTCGATAAATTGATAATTAATCCAGCTCTATTCGCATGATTTAATAGCGGAATTATATGATTCAACAAACAAAATATTATTATTCGGAAATATTGGTATTCAAAATTTACATTAATGTCAGATGAGCACTTAATGTTAATACATAAAACAAATAATTACTGCCGCTGGCGTACTATTAGATGTTAGCATATTAAATAATGTACATTACAAATTTACATTAATTGAAAATACTGTGACAATACGTCTATTTTTGGGGGGGTTTTTATAATATTATACTACATGGTAATTATATTTCGCTTACAATTACACACTTCTTACATTCCCTTGAGGAGCCTGGAACCTTTGCCTCACATCCCCGTGTCATAGGAAATTAGAAAAAACTAAGTGGAATGAGATCCATGACTGTAGCGAGAAACAAAATAATGGGGGGGGGGGGGGCAAAAACAATTCTGAAGCTCATGTTGTGAAAAGGAAAACAAACTAAATTAAAAATATAAAGACTTGAATTTGTACAAATATATTTGAAACTAGGAAAAAGCCATTACTTAGCACATTCCGACTGCTGGAGCTTTCCCGTGTGAGCGCAGCCTATAAAGAGGCTTTTTGCAACGCCATATCAGGTCACCAACAGCTGAAAAAAAGTTGGAAATTGCTCGTCAAACGTGGCAAATGAGGTGCGTTCGTACTATAACTAGTTTTA
The DNA here is from genome assembly GCA_963932465.1 of Maratus speciosus. Classification (NCBI taxonomy): domain Eukaryota; kingdom Metazoa; phylum Arthropoda; class Arachnida; order Araneae; family Salticidae; genus Maratus; species Maratus speciosus. The sequence continues at coordinate 493,637,255 of OZ010791.1, forward strand.
TAATTATTTTTTGCACCCCATATTATACTGAATGTATAATTTTTTGCACTTCATAAAGTGCATAGTCTGATACATCATTAAAATGCACTTCCAATAATTTTTTCCCATTCCCGTAATGTAACGGAACACTTTTGACTGTCCCTGTAATTAAACTATACATCCGATTTTCCTAAAATGTGAAATAGCTCAACAAAATTTTGCAACAACTATATCTTTAAAATTTCAGACCATTCGGAAGGCTGTAATATCATTAAAATGCACTTTCAATAATTTTTTCCATTGGCCGTAATGTAAAGAAAAACTTTTGACTGTCCCTGTAATTAAACTATACATCCGATTTTCCTAAAATTTGAAATGGCTCGAAAAAATTTTGCAACAATTATATCTTTAAAATTTCAGATCATTCGGACGGCTCTAATATCATTAAAATGCACTTGCAATAATTTTTCCCATTGGCCGTAATGTAAAGAAAAACTTTTGACTGTCCCTGTAATTAAACTATACATCCGATTTTCATAAAATTTGAAATGGCTCGACAAAGTTTTGCAACAATCATATATTTGAAATTTCAGACCATTCGGTTGGGTAGTTTTTGCTGTGTTACATGCGGACAGACGGACGGACAGACGGACAGACAGACGGACGGACAGACGGACGGACTGAACGACGACTATAGGTGCTACGTATTTATATAATTACGAACGCACCTAAAAAGAGTATTTCTGCGATGCAAAAAAATTAGGTAACTTATTAAAAATAATTTACAATTTAAGATTGAAAAATATTTAAACATATGTGTGGAAACAGTCTAAGTAGCACCTGCACCGCGAGCTCCTGGCATGTCTCAAATCGTCTGGTTCTTAAAAGAACTTTTCGTCAAAACTGGTCTCTGATCGGTGATAAGTGCACACGTCGACAGCAGGTGGGGAAATGGCCTAAGCGGTCCGAAATGACGCTCATTTAAGGCTGTAGCCAGAAAATTTAGGAAAAAATACAGGCAGGGATGTTTTAATTTGTGAATATGCCCGGGTATTTAACAATTAAGATGCAGACTTAAATGATTTGTGTCTTTTGTGTAAAATACATAATATAATACCTTATGGTTTTTATACCTTTTTCGTATCATTTGTCGGGCACAAATTCCCGGTGATTCCAAAAGCAAAATAAGTCTAAATGTTTTTCAAAGGATTTTTTAAAACACTTAAAAAAAAAAAAAAAGATAATTCACATACATATTTAAATAATTAAGTGATATAGTGAACACAGAAATTTTCTTGAAACAGATAATATTTGTGATTAACACAGTGTTTATTAATTTCTAAAAAAAAATTTAGAGTTTGGATATTTAGTTTTGTAATGACTGTTTTATTTACTCGTTTATGCATTTTTTTTTTGCGTTTATCTACTAATGTGTTCACTAACTATCGTGGGATGTATTAATATCAAACTAATCTATGCCTATTCAATAATTTTAAGTAAATTAATATTGTTTTCAATATGAAAAATATTTCTATAAATCAAAGATAAATATTCGAAAGGTTTTTATGTGTGTTTATAGCAAGTATCAATGGCATACCATTCTGCCCAAAAATGATATAAACATTTATCAGAATAAAAATAAAATTTTGTAACAAACATTTTAAACTTACCTAATTTATTTTTGTCTCAGTTTATATGTTAAATATTTCATTTTGAAACAAAAAAAAAATATTTTTTTTTTATCCACATGTCCATTTAAACGTATAAAATATACTTTTCATACATTAAAAAAAAGGAATTGTATGCAGATCAAGACTAATGATTAAATATCCCGATTTTTAAATTATTCCTAAATTTACCTAAAATAACCTAAAAAGATAAAATTTAATTTCATACTTGAATTTAGATTATAAGCCTTTTTTTTTTTTTTTTTTTTTTTTTTTTTTTTTTTTTTTTTTTTTAGTTTGACTCGAAAAAATTATAAGTAAAAGAATAAGTTACAGAAAATAAATTTATTAAAATTGTCATTGGCAGACCAGAAAGAAGTTTAATTACATTTCATTATGCTCACAGTTACGTAATTATCGATTTCACGAGGAATCTAATTTTGCATTATTGAAGGTAATTAATCTGTCCGTGATCGTTATTGAATAGAATAATTTCTGATAATTATATTGTCTGATTAACTAGAAGTATTAAAAAATCATTTCATATTTAATGAATTAGCACAGTAAAGGCAATTAAAGCGATTTCACAGGTAGTGAGCGTGAAAATACATGTTAATAATTCATGGTTCCATTGAGTTATATTTGAAAATAAAACCTTTGCTGACAAGTATAGAACAATTCAGCGACATAAATATCATTTAAATCAAGAGTACTTTGATTGAAATCTAAAAAATTCTATATTATGTGTTTATACACATTGTACGTGTAAATGTCTAAATTTAAGATACAAAAAACTCTGCAAAATGGTATGTTCCATTTTAAGAACAGTTGAAAGGCAAATTCGTGAGAAAAATATTTTACATATTTTTTTAATAATTTGAATCCATTATTTTCCACCTTTCGGATGGTATATCACTTTTGTTTCTACGGCAACGAGATATTTTAAAAATTAATTCAGTTTGTATACATCATACATAAACATTACATATATAAACTTTTGATTCAAAATAAAATATATGAACTTTAAAAAGTTCAATATTTTACATAAAATGTGACTAAAATAATAAAAAAAGATTTTTATGATGTTCCACTTGTATTTTTCATAATTTTTATGGACCCATTTTATTTTATTTTTTTGCTTAAATGAATATTTAAATTCAGTATCTGAACTACAATTCTCCAACATTATTTAAAATTAAATTAAATCAGTAAATGCTAGATTTAACAATCATACAAATAAAAAGAATGTCCAAAAATCAGGTTTCGCAACTGTAAATAAAGCATCTTTTGTTGTTCACGTTTGAGTGACTGTTCACCACGAACAGTTTACAGAAAGGCACATATTCAGGTTATGTTTCCTTTCTTAAATAAATGTGTTTTGTAATTACACTCCAAAACTAGATACCGGGCTTGCTCATTTATTATCATGACGTAACAAATGGTGGCTGGCCGCGACCAACAGAATACACAGTCCATTCATGATGTTCAAAACGTCACATAGAGTAGATATATTTTTAACAAAACATCGATTCTCAAAATAATGTGACTTGTGCCCTTTTTAAAATGAAGGATCCAATAATTATAAAATATTTCTAAATCTAAGATATGCTCATACTGAGCGGTATTTCATATTTAGTTTTTGGATAGTTGGTGACGTCGGACGTTGTTGAAGGAAAATTTATGGAAATAAATATGGAAACAATAAAACTCAAAAGAGCATTGATGTCATTTTCTGGAACGCGATTATCAGAATCTTTATTTAATTTCCCTGAATGATCGTGTCTAGCATTATTTAAGATTTTCTGATATTACTAGGATTTTTGTTTTAATGCAATGGATTTGTTTATATTCGCATTTTCATCACTGGTTATTATTTCTTCCAAAATGCCCTTCCAGTGGTGCCCACTGTCAGTTTTTATTGCCAATGAGTAATAAATTTAGGCATTTACAAGGCACTTCGCAGCAGAATTCAACGATTAAAATTTGACACACAATTTAAAAAGTTCAGAATCAAACTTTTAAAAAGAAACAAAATCAATGAACATGCAAAACTTGAATTTCATGAGAACTTTTAAATAAACATAATACTGACGATAATAAAAATAAATCCAACATTTTTAGCTCCGTATAGTAACAACAGATGCTATTAAAAACCACAAATAAAACAGACATCATAATATTTTTCATACAATCACAGCTATTTTTTTACATACATTCATTCTTACATACTAATTTATCGATTCTTCTTCAACATGGTTGTCAAAATTACTGTGCATGGAAGTTCAAATGATCTAAAAAATTCAGGTGAAAAGTGTAGATATCTCACAGGAATTCGAGAAAGTACAGGTAACATTATGAAGTCTAAATAAATCAAACTGATGCCAAAATGGTATTTCATCAAAGAATTAAAAAACTTAAAACTAAAATAATGAAGAATCGACGAAAGAGTCATATGATAAGCCAAACAAACTAACTCTCATTTCAGATCAATTCAGTAGTCGTCGTTCGTGGATATTTTCTAATATATATATATATATATATATATATATATATATATACAGCCTTTCGTCCCTTTGGGTCAATAAAATGAGTACCAAGATTGCTTGGGAACTAAACACCGAAAGTCTCGCGTTAGGCTGACCACCTCGCCGGGATGCATGCTGTATAGCATCTAGGGGCCCTGGGTCAAGAAAACAGAGATGGGCACTGTCAGCTCAGATTCTTCATGTGTTGTATAGACACAGAGATTAGTTTAGTTAGTATATATACTAGCGGGCATGACCGAGCTAAGCTTGGTCAAAATTAGCCTTGTGTTCAATTCGATATTTCAATCTCACTGTATAATTCTTGCTGTTTAGATAAAATTGATATGATTCTATGCCATAGGGACCCACTAACCGAAATTTCTCGAACACACGACCTAACCAATGCTCATCTGGAACCCGAAAACGATAGAATACAAAATTTAGTCAAAATCGCTTAAGTCATTTTATAGATAAAATTAGCTTGAACCACGGTAACCCAAAAAGGACCTACTAATTTATCGAACATCTGACATATCCCAATGGTCTTCTAGTGCTAGGAAACGGTTTAATAAAAACTTTTGTCAAAATTGTTTGAGCCATTTTTAGGTGCGTTCGTAATTATATAAATACGTAGCACCTATAGTCGTCGTTCAGTCCGTCCGTCTGTCCGCATGTAACAGAGCAAAAACTACCCAACCGAATAGTCTGAAATTTCAAATATGTAATTGTTGCAAAATTTTGTCGAGCCATTTCAAATTTTATGAAAATCGGATGTATAGTTTAATTACAGGGACAGTCAAAAGTTTTTCTTTACATTACGGCCAATGGGAAAAATTATTGCAAGCAGATTTTAATGATATTAGAGCCTTCCGAATGATCTGAAATTTTAAAGATATAATTGTTGCAAAATTTTGTCGAGCCATTTCAAATTTTAGGAAAATCGGATGTATAGTTTAATTACAGGGACAGCCAAAAGTTTTTCTTTACATTACGGCCAATGGGAAAAATTATTGCAAGTGCATTTTAATGATATTACAGCCTTCCGAATGGTCTGAAATTTTAAAGATATAATTGTTGCAAAATTTTGTTGAGCTATTTCAAATTTTAGGAAAATCGGATGTATAGTTTAATTACAGGGACAGTCAAAAGTGTTCCGAAAAAATTATTGGAATGCATTTTAATGATGTATCAGCCTATGCACGTTATGAAGTGCAAAAAATTATGCATTCAGTACAATATGGGGTGCAAAAAATAATTTTAAAACTAGTTATAGTACGAACGCACCTCATTTGCCACGTTTGACGAGCAATTTCCAACTTGTTTAGATAAAGTTAGCTAAACCTTGACCCATAGTGACCCATAATGACTGGTTAATCGAATTTTATTGAGCATGCAACCTAAACCAATTGTCTTCTCGAACCCGAAAACGATAGAAAACAAAATTTAATCAAAATCATTAAATCTGTTTTCTAGATAAAATTAACTTGAGCCACAGTGAATCAAAAATTACCCATTAATCGAATTTCCTCGGACATGCGACCTAGCCCAATGATCTTCTCCTGCCCGGAAACAGTATAATACAAAATTTTATCAAAATCGTTTCAACGTTTTTTTAAGATACAATTAGCTTGACCCACAGTGAATCCAAAAATGACCCACTAATCGAATTTTCTAGAACATGCGACTTAGCTCAATGGTATTCTCAAGCTCAGAAACGATATAATACAAAATTTTGCCATAATGTCTTAAGTCGTTATTTTAGATACACTCAGCTTGACCCACAGTGACAAAAAAATGGCCCACTAATTGAATTTTCTCGAACATGTGTTCTTCTCATGCCCAGAAACTGTATAATACAAAATTTTGACATAATCGTTTGAGTCGTTTTTATAGATACACATAGCTTGGCCCACAGTGACACAAAAATGACCCACTAATAGACTTTTCTCAAACTTGTGACTTAGCCCAATGGTCATCTCATGCCCAAAAACGGTATATTACAGAATTTTGTCAAAAGGTTTTGGGCATATTTTTAGATTCAATTAGCTTGACCCTGATCCATTGTGACCCAAAATGACGCACTAATCAAATTTTCTTGAACATGCGACCAAGCCCAATGGTATTATTCTCTCTCCCGGAAACGATAAAATGCAAAATTTCGTCAAAATCGTTAGAGCCGTTTTCTAGATAAACTTTGCTTGACACACAGTGACCCAAAAATGACCCACTAATCGAATTTTCTCGTACATGTGACTTAGTCCAATGGTCATCTCATGCCCGGACAAGACATATTACAAAATTTTGTCGAAAAGTTTTAGGCCCTTTTTGGATTGAATAAGCTTGACTCTGACCCATTGTGACCCAAAATGACCCACTAATCGGATTTTCTTGAACATGCGATCAAGCCCAATGGTATTCTTATGCCCGAAAACGATAGAATACAATAATTCGTCGAAATCGTTAGAGAAGTTTTCTAGATAAACTTTGCTTGACACACAGTGACCCAAAAATGACCCACTAATCGAATTTTCTCGTACATGTGACTTAGTCCAATGGTCATCTCATGCCCGGACACGACATATTACAAAATTTTGTCGAAAAGTTTTAGGCCCTTTTTGGATTGAATAAGCTAGACTCTGACCCATTGTGACCCAAAATGACCCACTAATCGAATTTTCTTGAACATGCGATCAAGCCCAATGGTATTCTTATGCCCGAAAACGATAGAATACAATAATTCGTCAAAATCGTTAGAGCCGTTTTCTAGATAAACTTTGCTTGACCCGCAGTGACCCAAAAATAACCCACTAATCGAATTTTCTCTAATATGTGACTTATCCCATTAGTCTTCTAGTAATCGAAAACGACAAAATACAAAATTTTGTCAAAATCGTTAGAGCCGTTTTTTAGGTAAAATTCGCTTGACCCATAGTGACCCAAAAATGACCCGCTAATTGAAATTTCTCGAACATGTGACCTAGTCCAATAGGTTTCTCGTGCCGAAAAACGATCGGATGCAAAATTTAGTCAAAATCTATTGAGCCGTTTTTTAGATATAATTAGCTTGACCTTGAACCATTATGACTCAAAATGACCCACTAATCGAATTTTCTCGAACACGTGACCTAGTCTGATGTTATTCTCGTGCCCGAAAATGGTAAAATACAAAATTTCGTCAAAATCGTTAAAGCCATTTTCTAGATAAACTTTGCTTGACCCACAGTGACCCAAAAATGACCCACTAATCGAATTTTCTCTAATATGTGACTTAGCCCATTGGTCTTTTCGTAAGCCAAAACGACATAATACAAAATTTAGTCAAAATCGTTTGAGCCGTTTTTTAGATAAAATTGGCTGGACCCATAGTGACCCAAAAATGACCCACTAATCGAAGTTTCTCGAACATGTGATTTAGCCCAATTGTTATCTCATGCCGCAAATCGGTTGGATATAAAATTTGGTCAAAATCGTTTGAGCCGTTTTTTAGATATAATTAGCTTAACCTTGACCTATTATGTCCCAAAATGACCCACTAATCGAATTTTCTCAAACACGTGGCCTAGCCCGATGGTCTTATCATGCCCGAAAATGGTAAAATACAAAATTTCGTCAAAATCGTTAGAGCCGTTTTTAAGATAAAATTTACATACACACACACACATACATACACACACAATTTTTGCTCGCATTATAGTATAAGATATCAATACAAAAACCCTTAACGGGTTAAAAGTTTGTGACGCAGCACTTTATCTTATGCTCTAAGAATTTTAAATATGGAACTTAAAAATAATGATATCAAATTTTGAGTGACGCTATGCTATTAATTATAATCTCTCTATATATTATTTATTTCATCTTTTTATTTTTTTATAATCACATGTGCAAAAATTATGTTCAATTTAAAAAAATGTATAAAAGTTTATTCATTGATGCTTTAACATTTACACCTCTCATAAATTCCAAGTATGAGTTTTAAAAGATATGATATCAAAATTTTAGTGACGCTTTGATGTGGCTTTAAACGATTTGTTTTAAAATTAAATTTAAATTATTTTTGTTTTGGCTAAGATATATTCACACATCTAAATAATAGTTTTAATTTTCCAATATACTTTAAATATGTCACTTTCACTGAATTTATATAATGCATTTAAATGTATTTATTTGAATAAATTGATTTATCCTTTGTCCAATGCTATTAAAAATTTAAAATAAGATTTGCGTAAATAATTTTTTTGCCTCATAGTATCCATTTGAATACATTTCCCTTAGTTTGGATACAATGACGCAAAAAAATTATTTACGCAAATCTTATTTTAAATTTTTAATAGCATTGGACAAAGGATAAATCAATTTATTCAAATAAATACATTTAAATGCATTATATAAATTCAGTGAAAGTGACATATTTAAAGTATATTGGAAAATTAAAACTATTATTTAGATGTGTGAATATACCTTAGCCAAAACAAAAATAATTTAAATTTAATTTTAAAACAAATCGTTTAAAGCCACATCAAAGCGTCACTAAAATTTTGATATCATATCTTTTAAAACTCATACTTGGAATTTATGAGAGGTGTAAATGTTAAAGCATCAATGAATAAACTTTTATACATTTTTTTTTTAATTGAACATAATTTTTGCACATGTGATTATAAAAAAATAAAAAGATGAAATAAATAATATAGAGAGAGATTATAATTAATAGCATAGCGTCACTCAAAATTTTGTATCATTATTTTTAAGTTCCATATTTAAAATTCTTAGAGCATAAGATAAAGTGCTGCGTCACAAACTTTTAACCCGTTAAGGGTTTTTCTATTGATATCATTACTTTTTTGAGGTTATTGAAAAACTAAATAAAACAACAAACACACACAAAAAAATTAAATACCAATACAAAGAATTCATAGTCAGGATTTCAATTCACCTTCAATCTCTCCCCCCTCCCTACTCGCAAAAAAGGATGACCATACTTCAATTTTAAAGAGCACCGTGCAATGAGATTTTTATAAGAACTCTTTGGTAAGATATGGAAGTAATGTACAACATGCATGTTTAGAGGGTATTTCTGTTGGTTTGCTTCAGAGATATAAAAAGCTATGTTAAATTTTACTATATAAAAAAATTACTTTGTTAAGAAAAATAGCAAGAAATATTACTCTTTAAACCTTTATATATATATATATAACAATCATTGCTCACTTATAAAAGTAATTCCATACATTTATATTAAATCCAAAACTACAAATTTCTGCTTCTCCCTTTTCTCATTCCTAGTGCAAAAAAATTAAACATTCTTTAATTTTAGATAAAGATAATCTTTCACCATCCCTATTTAAAATTCTTTATTAACAATAATAATAAATCATATAAAATAATCCTCTGAGCTCCGAAGATTCCACTTCTGCTTTTGCACCCACCTCTCCAGCTTACCTAAATAATAAAATCTTTCAAAAATTAGTTTGAAAAAAAAAAAAAAATCTGCAACATTTGTTGCTCACTAACATAAATAAATAAATAAGCACTAACTTCCCTAATGTACAGTCATGGGTAAAAAAGTAAACACCCCCTACTAACTCCCCAACAAATTACCGTAGAAGAAAGTTACTGGTACCGAACGATTGGAAATAAAGTCTACTTTTAAATGTATATAAAATTTGCTTAAGAGGTTATCTACATATTAAAACGAACCATAACTTTGTTTTTTTTCAATAGCAGTACACAATTTTTACAGCATAAATGAATTCTACACCATTTAATTAGCCTAAAAACAAATTTTTATGCAATTCGTACTATAAGTTCCCGATAAATTAATTATTTTAAAACAAGCCTATTTTAAGGGCTGTATCCAAATTGAAATTCGGTACTCGATTGTTAACCGAGAGAGTCCCCTTGTTGATCAAGGCGCCTTAAGCGTCACTCAAGCAGTCAATGAAGTCTGCTAGATTACAGGGCAGCGTAAGACATTTCAAAATATCTAGTCACTTCTATCATAGACGGCCCCTTAAACCATAATTTTGCCGTTTTTTAAGCATAATTTGAAAACTATTTGGAAGAAAAATGTGAAATTTTGGATTTCCATAAAGCAGGACTTAATAAATCTAAATCCATCAAAAAAATTTTAGGTTACAATTCATAATTTTTTCGAATATGAATTTCATAATTCATATCATAAAATTATAAAAATTGCAAATTCAACGCATTTATGTTTGGGTATGTTAGTATTTACTGCTACACAAAAAATTAGCACATTAGGAGCATAATTTCAGGAGATATGAATAAAAATATGAAAATAGAATTTAACATTAGAAGCACTAAATTTTGAATGTTTATAATTCAAAAACTTATTATTCAAATTACTTGAAATTTGGTGCCTAGGCATAGTTTGAACCGAAGATTTGAAATATCTCGTTAAAATTGGGTATTGCCATTGAAAAAAATGAAGTTTGGATTTGTTTTAATATGTAGATGGCCCCCTAAGCAAATTTTATATACATCATTTAAAAATAGACTTTATTTCCAATCGTTCGGTACCAATAACTTTTGTCTACGATAATAATTTGTTAAGGAATTAGTAGAGGGTGTTTACTTTTTTTTTTCCATGACTGTACATTTCACCTCTTCTCCCTCCCCCTACTCCCCAACATTAAAAAAAATTAAATCTTTATTTTTAAACACAAAATTCTTCTATATAAATTATCCTCCTATTCCTCAAAATTACCACTTTCCCACTCCAGCCTAGAGATTTCAATCTTTAAAGCTTTTTAAAAAATTGGATCTGCAAAGCCTTTTGCTTAATAATAAAGTATATAATCATGTACACTTTTAATTATTTTTCACACAATCAATTGATGTCATGATAATAGTTGTTCTGAGCGAATATTGTGTTGGCTGGGCTGTCGTACAGATAGCTCAATTGGAAGAGTACTGGCAATTAAAGCCAAGGGTTATTAAAGTTCACTGTAATTCAAGATGTTTAACCCCTTCACGACAAGAGCCCTTTGGTTAATTTTTAACCTTTTACTACAGGTTTTGAAAAACAGAAAATTTTCTGTAATTGAATCACAGAAATGCTCCCATTAAAGAAGGTAAACTTTACAATTAAAAATAAGTGGTGAGAATAATGAAGGATTCTGAACACCTTAAGTGGCCAAGTATACCGGTCGCTCATTCCCAAGGGCTTAAAGATGCTTTTTTGCTATTATAACCTTTAGGATTTACAATATAAAAAAATCTTAATCAATTCTGAGGTAAATAAAGACAGTGGAAAAAAATCAAGATGGCAATGTTTTGATTGGCAAATTCTAAGCTGAGTAATTTGTGCTACAGAATGAAAAAAATATAAAGTTGTAATAATGTCCTCCTGTTACAGATACTAAATCTTTAAGGTTTTTGATGTGTGAACTACATATGAATACAGTAGAAGATCTTTATAATGCTCACCTTGCTATGAGAAGTTGTGCGTATTATAGAATTTTTCATTATATAGATCATATTTCATACATCATTAAATTTACTTCGTATACATGCTTTAAATTACATTCCTTGGAACCAGAAAATGTACAAATTATGATATTTTATATAATAGGTATAGATCACACATTATTAAATTACCTTAAAGATATTACCTTGAAATATAACATCCAAATATGCCTGGGCAAAATCATTATAAACAGTGGTAAATCATGACTGACAGTTTTGGGAACACTAAATTAAATGCATGGCTGGCCAATTTATTCTTTTTCACTATTTTTAATAATCAAATCTTTGCCTTATTTTTAGCAGAATTTTCTTCCATTAAATATTTTCATTACTCCAAAATAATGTGTTAAAGGCGATAATGTATCATATTTAGTGTTCCAAGAAATAGCAATATTTGTAAAATACATGTGCTTCTTAACTGAAAAATTCATTGTTTATATCTGAGAAATACATTACATCTTCCGCATTAAAATTTTTTAGTGGCAGGCTTTTGTGATTGAACAAGGACTGCTTGCAGAGTGCTTTTAAGGATTTTACAATATAAAATTATGGCTCTTGAACTACTATTAATCAAATACAGTAATAGGGATAAAAAAAAAAATCATTAAATATTTTATTTTAAACAAATTACTTGTATTTTCATCAGATATACTGATTATTACTACCATATGTTATATGTAACATATTTATTAGAAAAGTTACAACTATTTTCATGAAGTTTTGAATTCCCCCCCCCCCCCATGACATACTGTCAAATTTCGCGAGGTTATTTTTTCTTGTGATGTTCCTCCCCCGACCGAGAATGGAGAGGTTTTTTTACAATCAACTGATTAATTTTGTTTTTCTTTTATTGCTACTTTTTTATGTTAGTGTGGTGATCTTTCAAATGCTATTGCACAACGAGGCGATAAACGCGCTACTCTGTAAGTGGCACGGCAACCCTCCAGTGTACAGGTGCAATTGATAAAAAGAGTTTTTGTAGTCGGAATATGCGGAATGTTACAGAATATTGAATGGTTTAATGAAAGCAGAATAAAAACTTAATATTTAATTTAAGCGCGAGTCAGATTAATATATTAATTGAAATGGTTACTGAGTAATCACTTTATTAGTTTATACAAAGTCTAATTATCATGACAGCTACAATGCAGCTGCTAATGAAATTTTGTGAAACCAATCTTTTCTAAATAGTAACATGTTCTGAATTGTTCTTATTTACAATAATACTTCATTACCACAAATACCATATAAGGGAGCTGGCTACTTTTATATTTTTTAAAAGTAAATTATTTAAAGCTTTCTTTTAAGCATATAAACTTTAAAATTAAACAAAAACAAGTATCTTACTTTTGCAAAAAAGCTGTTTTTTCTTATTTATCTATAAACTTTAATTACTAAATAAGGAAAAGTATCATGATGAAAATTTTTACTTTTAGGAGCTCAAAACAACCAGTCAGGATAAAATGGTTCATTTTGAGCTAATCGTGATAATTTAAGTATATAAAGTAGAATTTACTACCAGTCAAAAATATGTCCAAGACTGAAGGTCTTGCACCCATGGCTGTAATCAATTAGCCTAAAAAAATGCTTCAGGTGTTTTTTCTTTTTTTTCTTCTGTTTTTCTTTTGTTACAGAGATAAACGGCAATAAGAATTTTCTTCCCCTTTAGGTTAAATTTTATAAAAATAAAATACTACGATGCTTTAATTTTTGAAGCTGAAAAGAGCTATATAAAAAAAAATAAATAAACGAAAGATGTCATTTTAAGTCAATTTTCGTTTATAATATTATTAGAAACGATTAGCAAATGAATCATTTTATAAACGGAATTGGAAATCTTAATTTTGATTTCGTCATACCTTTTATTTAAATTGTGCTTTCTTTAAAAATGAAAGATTTTGTTTAATTTCTTTAAAAGAAAACTCAAAATTAAATTAGTAATCTATCTGTATTACACTCACATATCACAAGAAATACCTATGACACACATGAACGTTATTTTGTAAGGAAAACAGTTATAAGTATTGTTGAAAATAAAAACAATTCAGAACATTATGCTAATTAGAAAGGATCGGTTGCAAAGAATGCTGTCTGGATAATTAGAAATTGTACTCACTTTCTCCCCTTGGAATACCATTTCAAGATCTTTGATATTTCTTATTTCTTCAGTCAACTTCGCATATCGCGCAGTGATACATGGCGAAGTCTTATGGCGAACGCGATGATTTTTCCTTTCGATACGAGAATTTTCGATAAATATCGAATTTCGATACGAGATTTTTTTTTTTTTAAATGTGAAATATTTTCTCCTTAAAAAATGTTTACTTACTATGAATAACAATGAAATAAAATACCTATAATTACAAAATACTGCTCCATTTTAAAAAATCAGCCTAAGTATTTTAAAGCATATAATAAACTGTTTTCGTAGTTTAAAAAAAGATTTATTGCCAATATTCAGATTTTTAACTGTGACCTAAACCGCGCAAAACCGATGTGCAACGTTCTGTCTGCTAGCCCATAGAATAACATGTAATCCGCGATCCTAAGAAGTCCATTTTTTCATGCGGATTATATAAAAATTAAGAGTTTTCCTAGATACTAGGTTAGTCTTATCCACTTCGTCAAAAACAGATTCATTTTATATATTAATGTTTTTAAAAAAATCTAGACCGTTTCGGAGAAAAAAAAAAGACAAACTTACACCATCGAAATTGCTTTCAAAATGGGTTTACAGATCTGAAAATATACTGCACGTAGAATTGTAAAAAATTCAGAATAGGATTAGACTGCAGATATAAGACTGTTTTAAAAAAATCAGAACAATAGGACCTATATTTGATGAGTTATTAACAGGCGGCTTTTCGCATTTTCTTTGATGTCGAGTTAGCTGTATATATGAGTTCCGCCATCTACGAATTCTACGATACGATACGATACGATTTTAGGTTTAAGGCTGCGTCACTCGCAATACTACCGTCTTCCATGATACAGGGTGTGCATAGTTAAACGACCCTACTTTAACGTTGTCTGCAGACGAAACTATTTGTCAGAAAGTTGTGAAATTTTGGGACGGACATAATGAAGGAATGGGAATCTGTTCAAGCAAGGAAAAAAAAAAGTTCAAAATTTCGACACCAGAGAGTGTTTTTCAATGAATCACACATTTTTAAAAGTTTTTACGATTTATTTTTCTCAGATTAAATAAGACAAATATACAAACCGCCCCCTCAAAAAAAAAATAAAGCATAAAATTTTTAAAACATTATTTGTGTTCAAATTGAACGGACCGTACAAAATCTGAAAAAAAAATCTGCCTACGATAGCCGTCATTTTTTTTTCTCAGAGCTCAAGCCTAGTATTCAGTGGTCGGTTGCTAAATGTGTAATTTATTTAAAAATGCCCTCTGGTGGAGAATGTTTGAGCTAGAAATTTGTTTCGCTCAAACAAATTCCCATTTCTTCAGCATGTCCGTCACAAAAATTCACAACTTTCTGACCAATAGTTTTGTATGTAGACAACTTTAAAGTAGGGTCGTTTAATTATGCACACCCTGTATATATATATATATATATGCATATACATAATGTATGTTTGAATTTACTTTTGTGTATATGTAACGTTTGAAATTACCTTTGGAATTGTTTTAACTATATATATATATATATATATATATATATATATATATATATATATATATATGAAAGTTTAAAAACCCTTTTAAAATTCGAAATCCATTGGGGTTTCCCCGCACAGGTTCGGATTCTGTCGACTTCTGTAATATTAACGTAATGGTACTAGTGGTATGGTCCTAGATGATGACTAAGGAATTGACTCGGGAACCTTTATGCGTATCGAACTCATTTATTGGGCCGCTCATCATACATCTGATTCGCGAGTCGATCTTAATAATTCTTTAACACAGTCATTCTAGAAAGATTATCTATCAAAAGCATTTAGATAAAAGTTCTTTTCCCAAAGATAGTAAGATTTTTCCGTTTTTGAAACAGTTTATGAGGTTATTAAAAATCCACTTGACTGGGATACTGCGGTCTTTCTGAAAATTCCGATGATATGCAGTGCATAATTTTTCTCGGCACTGAGGTCATTCCTTTTCTTTTCGTTGGTTGTCCGGGAAAGAAAAAAAGTTTCTTTTCTCTATTTATTTTTCTTACGGTAGGTGATTTTTTAAGAAGCAGTTCGTTGCCATCCTCTAGGACAATCCCACTGGAATCATTACTATATTATTACAGAAGTCGCGCAGGATAAAGGATGCGCGTGAAAAAATCCCAAGCCTTAACCCACACGAAGTGAAATTCTGAGAGCTGAGATCGGCCACGAACATTTTCTTTAGCCCAGCGAATGTTGAATTCGGACTGGACAGATCCTGCTCATCTCCTTTGAAATGTCCCAAGCCTAAAGCCTAACCACTTGCCAACGATTGCTTCAATAGCTGTGTGACTATGTCCATCTACTAATGTGACAATCCTGATGGCAACGAACTGCTTCTTAAAAAATCACCTACCGTAAGAAAAATAAATAGAGAAAAGAAACTTTTTTTTTCTTTCCCGGGCAACCAACGAAAAGAAAAGGAATGACCTCAGTGCCGAGAAAAATTATGCACTGCGTATCATCGGAGTTTTCAGAAAGACCGCAATATCCCAGTCAAGTGGATTTTTAATAATCGCATAAACTGTTTTCAAAAGCGGAAAAATCTTACTATCTTTGGGAAAAGAACTTTTATCTAAATGCTTTTGATAGACAATCTTTCTAGAATGACTGTGTTAAAGAACTGTGTATTTCATCGGAGAAAAAGAAACAACGGTTCTTACAAGAAGAAAAGAGAAAATTATTCACCTCTTTCGTATGCTATTCTTATTAGTAAAAAGAGAATCTTTCAGCCCAGCCTAAACTTTTCTGTTTCGCGGCAGTAGGTCAAGTTCCTGTTTACCAGACCAAAGGTCGCCAGTATCTTTCGTTCTTCGTGTTAGCAAATTACTTAGTCATCAATGAAGAAACTGATTTTTATTTTTCAGCGGATAAATGATGAGATACAGCGAGAAAAAATTGACTTAATTCTTTATCGTTAAAAAAAAAAAAAAAAAAAAAAAAAAAAAAATTGAAATGGAAAAAAAAAAAAGCAATTAAGTAGGGTTTTATTTATTAGTTTTTCATTCTTTTTTGTAAAAATTCATTGGATATTCTTTATTTACAGGTATGTTTCTTTTTATTTATTCATTATTATTTTAGATTGGTGTTGTTTTCGTTTAAAATTACATTTTAGTTGAAAAAAAAACATCTGACGTGCTTTATTTTAAAGATTATTTTCCTTTTAATTTTTTTCAGTTTGTAAATTAGATAAAACTACGGATTTCTTTTTTATATTAATTTTATGAACTATTTTAGTAATAAGAAAAGTTTTTTTGTACATTGAACAATGTTCAGTTCTTCCTGAAAATGAGAACTATGAATGAAAAAGATAGCAAAAGTACTGTTAGCAATATGGGTATTATATTAAAGGGATTTTAAAGATTTTAAGCAAATTTAAATTTAGTATTTTCAAATTTTTATTACTTTTATTTTTTTATTATTATTTCTTGTGAGATTTAAAGTTTATTATTAAAATCATTGAAAAATTTGATGTGGACATACTGCATGCGCGTTAAAATCGTAACAACTGAGGTAGCAGTAGTTTTTGTTTTCTTAGTCATCAGGTGAAACATAAGTGCGATCACCAAAAAGTAAACTTCAATGGTATGAATGTTTTTGGTATTGTGAATATTTTTTTTTAAACTTGTTGCATATTTTAAAACTAAAAAGCATCAAATAACAGGCAATTGAATGTTTTCAAATAATTAATGTCCTATTTCATGAATCTCTTTTATAACGCCACATGAACACAGTGCCATTTCTACATGTTTGTAAATAGTAATTTGTATAAGTTTATGTGCTATTCTAATCATTTTTTGAGTAAGTAAATTTTTATACATAATGAGAAAAGCTGTCTGTTTTTCAAGTATTTGTTTTTAGATATAACATTTTATGCCAATTATTATTCATTTTAGATGTTTGTGTATAGCTAAATATTATATTTTTTGTTGTTATATTTTAATACTTGAGTTTTTAATTTTTAATATTTTTATCCAATATATTTTTTATAATAAATTTAACCACATTAAAAAGTCAGTGAGTTGGCAACACCAACCACTTTTAAGAGACAAAATGGAAGGTCACGTCCTCTCCATTTCACAAAAACAAAATAGGAGCAGGTATTTCACCCCTGCCAATTTTAGAAAACAGGTGAAGGTCCCGCACCCACCATGTTCAAAATATTTTCCATAATTCAATCACTGGTTTAGACATGACCTTGGTAACCCCACATTAACCGTGGTGAATCCAATAGTGTTTAAACCCACACATACAATTTTTAAAGATGACCATGGTTCCACCACATTAAGTCTTTAAACAAAATATATATATATATTTTTTTAAGTAACTTCCACCGAAAACAACCCCCCCCCCCCCCCCAGACAAAGGGGATTCAGTGACTTGCACAACCTGAGCAAATGTGGCAACTGTTGATAAAATAGGGGTTCAACAAAATACAAGATCATTAAAAAATTTGTCAACGGGTTGCCATGCACTTAGAAGTCTTGGACATAATCCTGTTTGTTTGAACCAGCGTCTATTATTTTATTAATTTTT
This sequence comes from Maratus speciosus, assembly GCA_963932465.1. Classification (NCBI taxonomy): domain Eukaryota; kingdom Metazoa; phylum Arthropoda; class Arachnida; order Araneae; family Salticidae; genus Maratus; species Maratus speciosus. The sequence goes on from OZ010791.1 coordinate 493,655,622, forward strand.
TTTGTTTGTTTTATTTATTTAATTTTCCTGTTTTATTTATTGATTTTTTTTCTTTTTGCCAGTAGTAAAACTCTTGAATTCTTAAAAATTTAGAGATTTTTGCTATTTGCCAAGAGCTGAGTGAGATGTAAATGTGGTTTATTAAATTATGACTTTAGTTTATTAATGCCACTGAGGAAAGTGAATAATACCTCAGTCTGCAAAATAGTAAACACCATTGCTTACAGGTAAACTGCATCTGCATCTTCACACAAAAAATAAACATAAAACTCATTTTTTTTTTTTTTTTGCTAAAATCTCCAGTAAGATTTAGGATATACGAAAACCGTAAATGGTTTAGATTGTGCTAAAACCTCCCTGAGGTTTAGGATAAATATTACTTACCTTGTAAATAGTCTTCAATATATTTTTCTTTATTTCCGTTATGCATTTCAATATTAGTGTTATATTTGTTTAATGTTTAAATTTTTTTTTAATCAATTTTATATTTCAACATATTTTTTACATTTTCACATTTACAAATGAGTGAAGAAAAGTTTTCAATTTTTAAATATTTCTATAATTTGAATGTTGTGCATAAACCATTTTTTTTCCCAGTAATCATATGTGAGTACAGTTTTATGTTTATTATATTTTTTAATATTACCTGTTTCTGTGTATTTTATAATAATTTCAATTATTGTGGAAATCATACCGATTTATGCCATAAGAGACTAACTACAGAACTTACCTTGGAAAATAAGGATAAGATTCCTATATTATGTGCATAAATTTATATTTTTACAGGGTAACTTTATTAAAAAAAGGTGAAATATGTGCTTCAATACTCTAACAAAAAAAAAAAAAAAATAAATAAATAAAAGCACAAACTTGAGGACTTTCAAGCAAGAAAAATATGGTCACTACTTTAAATTGTATCATTTTTTATTATTGTGTTTTTTCCCATATATTCCTAGTATTATTACTGTTGTTTGTGTTTTCAGCTTTTCTTCATATTTTATATCATTATATTCAAATATTATATGTAAAGTCCGATCGGATCGTCTCGAGAGCCATATCCCAAACTTAAATACTTCAGCTTAAAAATTTATAATCTTAAATTTCTTCCTTAAAGTTTATACGTCAAAATTTAAATTTTAAATGTATTTTCCAGCAGCAAATTCAGTCCTCATATCTTAGCAAACTTAACTTTAACGTTACATTAAATTTAAGTTTACCTTCAGATTTAACTTTAATCCTAATCTGTAATCTCGCACTTTTCTGTTTTTGTATTCGCCACTCTCCGTGCGAGTCCCCCCCGGATTTGCAGGCAATTCCGGGAGGACCTCTACTTGGAGGGGGGGATATGAAAGGATAAAAAGCCTTTAAAATTCCAAATTTAAATTAAAATCCGAAGTCTCTTTCTTCTAACTTTAAATCTCTTTCTAAAACCAGTTTCTCCCCTTGCAACATTGTTTTCCAGCATTACATCTTATTACTTTCAGAGATCATTTCAGGACGATTCTTAAAAGTGAAACTGCTAATCTAAGTGCTTTTTGCAGGCATCTGTGGGTAGGGCTGATACGTCACAGTCCCTGGGAATTGTGCGGGCCTTGACCCCAGATCAATCAAAACTTAATGAACCAATTAAATTAAATGTTCCTTCCAAATTAACAATTCTGTCCTCTGCTGGAAAATATTAGAATCTTCACCATATTATCCAGAACACGCACGAAAAACGAAGGATTTTGGCAATTTGAGATGCTGGCTAAACTTACGCCAATGTAACCTCTCAAAATTCTACGCTGTTGGCTCCGGGACCGGCGATCGACTCGCGAATCAGATGTATGATGAGCGGCCCAATAAATGAGTTCGATACGCATAAAGGTTCCCGAGTCAATTTCTTAGTCATCATCTAGGACCATACCACTAGTACCATTACGTTAATATTACATATATATATAAATTCTATTTTTATTTTATTTGCCATTATCCATATATCAATATGTTTATGAATGTCAGTATATTGCGAATTCTTAGTGGGTTTTATTTGCTATTGAGATTTACATTAGAATATATTTTACTAACAATTCATGTATAATATCCTTAAATGTCATATTCATTTAGTAATTTGGTTATTGTTGTTATACGGACTTGTCGTATACATTTTTACTCAACGTTGTTCTATGTATATATATATATATATATATATATAGATATAACCATTAAATAAACATTACCGACCACCAATATGATTATATTCCATTATAAATATATTTTAAGTTGTAATTATATGTAATGCGTGATAGGTGGAGAAACTGCATTTCCGTCGCATGCAATAAAATTTATTAAAAACACTATGGGGGAAAATGAATTAAACATTGATGTGATACGTTTTAAAACCAATCTTAAATGCTTTCAATGTCTGTGTAGTTTTGATATAAAATGACTAATGGGGATAAAGCATTTATTTTTATTATTATTTTGTTTTTAAATAAAAATCTGATAATAACAGAAATTAAGGAAATCTTGTTTTCTTTTTCTTTGATAGCTGTGACCCTCAGTTGGGCAAGCAAAAAAAATTGTAAACACCATAGCATAAAATGCAATTTTCGTATATTTTATTCTTATCTTTTTCTTATTTTAGAATGTTACTGACATACTTTAGTTAAGATTTCCACAGGAAAAATACTTCCAGTAAATAAAGGAATGTAATTCATTAAAATAGACTGCTTTAAAGTAAACAAAATATATATACTTCGCTACATGAAAAGTAACATGTATGTTAGGAATTAGTCTATTCAACCATTCATATTATCTATTTTAGTTTATTTTCAAATGTCTTTCTACAATTAAAAACCATGTATTTAATTTTATTTTATTCTTCTCTATCTACAAAATTCATTCAGTTTTGTATAGAAACTGCGAATAGACCTTTTCCAGGACATTTAAATGAATATTTAACAATGAATAACTGTTGTTAATTTTTTTATCATTTCTCTTAATCGCAATCTGTAAAGAAAAATAAATGATCCTTGAATCTTTTTATACAAGTAAAACGATCACCAGACAATGTAATTATGTATTTTCTATTTGTCGTGGAAAAAAAGTTCAAATAATTATAAAGACGTCATTAGTGGACTTTTTGAATGCAGTTAAATATCCAGAAATAAAAATTAAATTACTGTATAATGAAACATTTTGTCCTCTAATGAGAAGTAATTAAGTTCATTTAATTTCTGCTACTTTTAATTTTGAAAATTTACAATCATAGGAACGTTTATTTGATAAACTTCTTTTAACTGTTTTGTGTGATTTCATTTTTATTTTCTTTGTTTTAAACTTATCCAGAATGTATTATATTTAACACGATAAAAAGCATTTTAAAGGATTTGCATTAAAAAAAAATATCCTTCAACAAAATATATGCAGTTTAGCATCACTTTTCTGCATTATATATTTAATCTTCAATTTTAAGTAAATACTTCTTTAAAATCAATTATCATTACTTTTGATATGAATATTAATAGTGCTATTAATCAATTTTGTTTTCAATCTTAAATGACTGTCTAAATTTTTCGCAACTATAAATAATTTAGATAAAATTGTGGTAATCTACATTATCACGGAAAAACGTTATAATTTTTTTACATTATTAATAGGCGTATTCAGAAAATTGTTTCTCCATACTGCTGTATGGAGCAGAAGGATGGAGAATTGTGAAGACAAAAAGAAAGAAATTAGCGACAGTGTAAATGGACGCCTTAAGAAGATCATGCGGGGTATCAAGAATAGAAAGAATAAGAAATGAAAGAATCAAGGAAATAATGAAAATAAAGAGAACCATATTAGATTAGATATTTTTTTTAAGCAATTGATCTGGTACGGTCATGTTAACAGAATGAGTGATGAAAGGCTACCCACAATCGCATTTAATTATAAAACAAATAAAAATATAAAATGGAGACGACCATGAACGAATTGGATGGATGATACGGAAAAAACGATGAGGGATGGAGGTCTGGAGGAGGAATGAACCCTTGTCCGGAAGAAGTGGAATAGGCTCTTGTAGATTTTTCGGATGGCCTCATAAACATATTATATATATATATATATATATATATATATATATATATATATATATATATATAGCACATTATGTATTAAATGCATTTGTCAGACCCAGAATCCTGCACCATAAATAAACTAAGTATAACCATAAAACATCCAAGAAATTTCAACAGACATAACCTGAACAAGAAAAAACAACAAAAGGCTGTGGCCTCTTCAGCGGTGGGCATTTTAAAAAGCACAGCAATGTTTCAGACTAATTACAATTTACAACAAACTATTATTCAGTAGTGGCAGTGGGTTTCGGCCAGAGTGTCGCAAAGCATTAACCAAATGCATAAAAACAATTGAAAGCATATCCCGAACACTCCCCCACCGGAGCCGACGCCACAATAAACAGTGCATCTCGAAGATACAACTGATTGTTTGTTTTTATTTTTATATTTTATTTTTAGTTTTACTTTTAACCTTTTTGAGCTTATATACACATATATATATATATATATATATTCAGAAAATATCGGTACTATAAACATAGCGATTAAATTAATTTTAGTTCTATGTTAGTTTATTTTTAGTATGTTGTGACCATCACAAAATTTCAATATAATTTTAATACATTAATTTAACTAGCATACTCACGCAGCAACAATCATGGATATGAATTATAATACTTTTCTATGAATTTAACAAACAATTACAGCAATCAATGAAAAGTCATAGAAAAAAACACGCTTGCTAAATTGTATCAATTGATTGTGGGCAAGGATTGGGATTTCCCCCAATCAAAACATACAAGCGCCCCCTGTTGATTGATCAAAATCTACTTTTCTCAAGATGTAACAAAATGTAAAGTTGATATTCCGTGTTTTTATATTTGTAATATCGCCCTGGCAGAATTCGTGTAAAACACAGATCTGTTCGCATCAACATCTATTCAACGGTTCATCGTCAACATCCGTTCACAGCATGGCGATCTGTTGAGTGTTAAAATCCCTAACCATATCAGTCTTTGTTTGTGTGAAGGTCTAACATAAAATTAAATTTGGGGAAATCCTGTGCATTAGTACTTGAGATGTATCTGCTATTTTACAAATCGTGAAATATGTTGCATAGCGCAGCCACTTGTTCGGTATATACACCAGCGTTTAATCAGCAGCAATTTAAATTAAGGACTAAATGAATCTGATGTTTTATTAAATTCCATGCAGTAGTTGGAATGTCAGTTGGATAGTCAGCAAAAATTATGTCACATACAGACAAAAAGAGACACACATACTGTCTCACGCATATATTTTGTAAAAACAGTCATAATCTTCTACAACGTTTTTCTTCTACAAAGGATCTTGTACAACGTATAAATATGTCGAAATCGTTCACAAATGCACTACTTCCTTTTACTATATAGTAGAAAGTAAAAATATAATTGAAAGCTTAATACTAAGAAACGTATCCAGTACATGAAGCTTGCATATATTGCGGCTAAAGACCGAAGCTTGGCAAATTCGCGAATATACCAAGAATCCTGTCCAAATTCCAATGAACAGTGTATTTCGTTCTTTAATCGGCCAATTTTCGAAGTGGTAGGTTTTCCCTGACTAATATCCGAATTGGCGATCCACGGCTGTCCTATAGGTATCACTAACAAGCCATTGGTGGGTGGGACACTCCATGTTTTCACGATAATCGTGTAATTTAACTTTAAAATTTGTCTGGTTTCAATTTTTGACTTTTTTTTTTCAACCTGGCTTCCGGTAGAGTTTGTGTAATCGGGACGTGGCTGGGGACTTACGGCCCTTGCTTCCGCAAAAGAGTCGGAATAAGTAGAAGAATAAAGGGCTGCGGACGAAAAGGGTTCGTATGGAGAATTCCTCGCCTCTGTGAGTTATTCTGATACATGGACTCAATGACAACGTTGTATTATTCGGAATTGTATGGTATTTTATATGAATATTGTATACAACTATTGTAAAATTTCTCTGTATTCTAAAAAAAATTACAAATGTTGCTGCTTCCGTAACTGAATTCATTGTTACCTTTTTATTTTCTCTGGTTATCCTATAAAAACTGTTGCATATTCAAATTTATAAATCTGACAGTTTTATAGATACATATATGATAAACATGTTTCAGCAAAAAATTCTTAAATCGAAAAGTTTTTTAGAGTTTTATTTAATGTTAGAATGAGTCACGATAGTTCAGTTATATACGTTTTACGGAATAAAAAAACTATTTCTAGCAATTTAACCGTCTGTTGCAAAGATATATTTCATTTAGATTGTGATGTGCCGTGTCCAATTATTTATTAGTTTTATCTAACATTTTTAGATTTTAAATTTTTTTTTAATTTCATTACATGAATATTGATTAAATTTATAGTTTGCAGAAACCCTTTATATTTCGTGTTGTCATATTTTAAAAAAGTGACAACACAAATAATATAACCAAGTACTTTTCAATTGGAAAATATATTTACACGTGGATTTAAAAAAGAAAGAAACTTTAAAATGATTAAATAAAAAAATGCTAATGCATTTAATAGCGAAAATTACATTATTTTCCAAACACTATATTTAAAACGGTTTGGTTATAGGGTCTAAACGAAAACTTTTCTTCCAGACTTTAAAAGAAGAATTTTTAGCAAGTTTATATATACATATATATATATTGCATACCGATTATTGTATGCTTTTTTTCAGTATTAAGTATTATTATGATAACATAAATTTTATCAAAGGTATCTCTAAAAATATCTGAATTCGTAATTATATTTTAATAAATTCATTTAATATCAGATTTACAAAATAAAATTTATTTCCATGCTTAGATTTAGAATGTAATCTTTTTTATAGCTTGGTTTCAAAAAAGTACAATAACAAAATGTTGAAATAAATGTAATTAGATTTTTAATTAGCAGACTCGAAAGAATTTTAATTATATATTACGACTCATAAGTAACTATCGATTTCAGAAGAAAATTAATTTTTTACGCTTGGAGATAATTAATTTCTCACTGATCGTTTTTGAAGAATTCTCATTGAAATACTTTTATTTAATTAACTTCAAACATAAAAAAATCTCCATCATGTTAATTGACGTTAAAAAAAGTTAAAGGATATGAAAAGTGTTGAATATTTCCTTCTGTCTTCTTTTTAAAATATTACCTGACTATCTATGTTTAAACTATTTAGATATGTTCATTAATTAAAACTTATACAATTTATTTATTATGGCTAACTATTAATCATTAAGTCATTCACATGAAAGGGATATCCATATCTTGTTATTTATAACATTTAATATATCTACTTTTTGTGGGATAATATTCATTAAATCTTTTTTAAAGTGACTTTTTTTTTCAAAAATTATATATTTGAAACGAAACTTTTAATTTTTAGAATGAATTATTAATGAATGAACACTCATTTTACTTGTGTCACAAATTTCACGTATTTACGTAAAATATTAATCCGTTAATACTGTAGGACTTTTCACATTTTGGAGAGGTAAAAAAATAGATATTAGAAGAGCCTTAAAAGAAAAAGAAAAATACATAGGAAAATGAGTATACAGAAACTAATTTAATAACACCATAAAATTATCTTTAACCACTTAGATATAAGCGTAGCGTGTTGATGACATATACGTTTGACGTGAGTCAGACCGTGTAGTTTTTCAGAACCTTTGATATTTCCTACCAGAAATTTTAAATCAGAATTTTTAAGTTTTTTAATCCCAGGATTTCAGTTATTAAATTAGTCAGCAATTCCTGTTTCACGTTCTTATTTCACGTTTTGCATTGCATTGAAAAGGAATGCAAAACGTGAAATAATTACACATTTAATAATTTTTTATTTCTAATGGACTCTTGGTCAGATGGTATTTTCAAATGGTACCTTAACATTACTGAAAAACTTTATGTTTTCATTTTTGTACATTTCGTGCATTTTTTTCTGCAAGCGATTTTGATATAACACGTATCTCGCTAATAAAGCACTATAAGAAACAAATTTCAATTCTGTTTACTTCTGCTATCTGTATAAGACTCCATACACACAAATTTCCTTTTTTTTCAACGTTATTTATATACATGAAAAAATGCGAAGATGTGTATCATATAGAATACATCGGGTCTGAGGCGGTTAAATTAGTTAGAACAACAATCTATCGGAAATTTTTTTAATATATGTAAAGAAAAAAAAACTTTTACAGTCTCGTTTAAATAAATCGTCCAATTATTACGGATCACAAGCAAATACCTTTACCACTGATTTTAACAATTATCATTTAACAGTATTGCTTTAACAACAATTACATGTCAGCAAGTATTTAAGATCAGACAATTTATTACTGTCGATCTATTTTCCAAACTCTTTCTTGCTTTAGTGACAGATAATAATTAATAATGCATCATATTAATTTACTTAAGTATGAATTTTCACACTCAGTATAAAAAAACTGCTTAGCAGATGGATACAGTTATAACAAATGCATTATATAAGCAATTCCATTATTGTCATTTCTAAGCACCCACAGTCGGAGTAAATTCATTAAAATATCTAATCGTTCATCTGCAATCTCTAGTGAGACGAGTCAGTTGAGGTAATTAGATTTTTAATTTTCTTTTAAACTATTCTCTGATTACTATTTAGATGAAATGCCAAAAAAGCATACATCTTCCCTGTATTTCTCTTTTACCACGATTTACTTTTTTCTTTCTCTTATTGATCAAATATTTTTTACTATTTTTCGCATAAATATCTAACTATTGGATTTGCTTTATTGTCTTAATATTCTCACATTATTGGCCAGAGTTTCTTTCTTCATCCCAGTCGGAATAAAAGAGCTTAGCTTTCGGTTGTGCCTTCCATGTCTTCATAAGCTCAAGTTATAAATGATGCTGAAACTAAAATTTTTTTATCTGTGTGCATATGGCAGATTTGGCGTCAGATGCAATGATCTTTTATACATTAACTGAATATTTTTAAGCACGTAATATATATATATATATATAAAATAGCGTAGAATAATTTTAAGATATTGAAAAAAAAATATTCATTCAAATTATTTATAATATATTTATATATTTATATGTTGTTTACAGAATTTTTTTTTGCCACGATTTATCTATTTTTTTCTTTCTTCTGTTGGCCAAAACATTTTTACTATTTTTAGCATAAATAACTAACTATTGCATTTGCTTTGCTGTCTTAATATAATCACGTTATTAGCCAGAGTTTCTTTCTTCAATTGAGACGGAATAAAAGCGCTTTTTTGGTTGTGCCTCCCAGGCCTTCGTAAACCCAAGCTACATATGATGCTGAATGTACTTTTATTTATCTATGTGCATATGTCATAATGGCGTCAGATGCACTGATTTTTTTTTTTCTCTTTTTGGATATGTTTTTAAGCACGTATAAACAATTTTTATATCTAAAATAGCGTAAAATAATTTTAAAATATGGAAAATAAAATGTTTTTTTTAAATTATTTACAATATATATATATATATATATATATATATATGTCTCATTTATATCAAAATTGGATTTATATATAAATATTTTAAAAAAAAAATTCTAAATCTCATTTAATAATATTATTTTTATACAATAGTTATTTTCTAATTTAATATTATGTAGTTTACATATAAATATTATGAGGATAAAACGGATAATTATCTGAAAGAAATGAATATAAATTAAACAAGAAAATAAATATAAGTTTAGAGAGGGGGGTGGTAGCTTTAATTAATAAAAATGTAGAGATTATGTTTCTTATCAATAAAAAATAAACTAACTATATGTATATCATGTTTAAGTACAATTCATTTTCTCTCTTCTAAAATCAATTTTTATGAATTTTTTCTCTTGTTTATTCACCTTTGATGGGAGCCTTTAGAGTGGCAAGTAACAGACTATATTTTGCTTTTTTAGCTTCCTGTTACATGAATTAGTACATTTTTTAGCAACACGTTGTATTACCAACTGAAGATTAAATGCTAGGTTTTGCTCTCTTTGTCATCTTTAATTCTATTGCATTTTGTTCGATTTATAGGGGAGAGTAGCCGAATTTGGACCACTTCACTTATTTTCAGGTGTAACTCGCTTAATTTTCGGAATATATGCAAAACATCACTACTCAGGGTCAATCTATTCATCTACAAATTAAATAAATCTTTAGATAAATTTCTTTTTGAAAATCCTAAATTTTAATTTTAATTTGAAAAATTTGTCAAAAGTGGTCCAAATTCAGCAACTGGTCACCCAAGTTGGACCCCCCAGTCTACTAAATTGGACCAAACAATATCAAGTTGTTTTAATGACTAGGGAACATAACTAATTTTATTAAAAGCAAAGTTTGCGATTAATGAAACAATCAAACAAAATACCAGCAATCAAATGAAATATCTGAAAATATGAGTAATTGTTTTAAATCAAAATTTATTCAAAATATAAATCAAAGTTATCAGAAATTAAGAATAGAAATTATGGAACTAAATGCCAGTTACTTGAGTGTAATGTAAGGAGTGATGCAAAGCTTACACAAGAATTTCGTTTATTCATTTTTTATCCCAGCCCACACAACATCGAGCCGTATTTGGCAATCTGAACACTGCATCGTTTCTGCCATTTTATTTTTCTTACAAATTAGGCAAAACAAATTATCAATGTCTAGATTTTTCTTTATAGATTATGAATTATTAGACATTTTTTGAAACAGAAGTTATCTTTACATTATGTTTGTAGTTCTTCCATTCCATCCATTTTTTTTTAATTGCATTACGCCTAACTTTTAAAACTTGAAGTTCTAATTGCTTTTGTGCTACGAGAGATTCCTTTTTATCGTTTTTATTTCATTTCAAGGTTCACTCTATATGGCGAATATATTAACACAACTGTTTTTTCGCTCTCTCTGTAATTTGATTCAGCTGAATTTAGCAAGGGAAATAACATTTATAATGATTTTTTGGCTTTTTGAGAGGATTTGTAGCTGCAGCCTTCTTGCAGGTCAATTTCTTCACAACTTACTCTCTCCTTTTCCTTTCCTATATCTTTAACAGCTTTTGCTGTCATGGATATTTTCTTTCCAGATAGTTTGTCTGCGTTGATTTCAACATTTCCAACGTTATATTTTAAAAGTATTTTAAAAATATGCTCTACTGAAAAATTTTCGCTACGATTATTCTAAAACGCAAAACATGTATTCAAATAATGTTGAATTGAGGGGTCCCCCACTCCGGAGCCTTGAAATAAATACTCCTCCCCAAAAGTTTGAAATTTTACGCGTTTTAATGGCAAAAAAGTGTAATTCACCCTCCAAAACAGTAAAATGTCTGCCCCCCCCCCCTCACGGAACCGCAAATATCCTCCTGGAGGAAAAATTCTTGAATTCAACTCTCTAATTCAAATACGACGTAGGAATAAAGAAGTAAAAAAAAAAAAATAGATACGAATGCATACAAGATAAAATAAATTGCAAACAAAATTTATTGCATAAACATGTAAAAATATTTTTAAGTTTATAAAGGCCTGAACTGTATAAAGAAATTGATCCAGATATACAATAAAAAATATTCAAAAACATCCATTGAGATAGTAATCCTTTATAAAATATTTAAAAAAAATAGTGTACAAAGCGTTCCGCCCTCGAAATTCATTACTTACTTTTCAAATTCATGAATTTATGATCGTATTCCTGGTCCAATTTAAGCAACTTAAATTGGCCCAATTAAGGCGACTGCGCCATTTTTTAAATCAGATAATCTCAAGACTAAGAACAAAAACGAAATCAAACAAATCCGCATGAAAAATATGCGCAATAAACAGATGAATTTAGATATGTATATGAAAACATAACAACTTACCTTAGTTTTAAAGTATTGACTTACGCTTAGTAGGAGAAAACTAGATCAATACGGCTAACTTTAGGTTTTTTAAAATTGTCCGAAAACAGCACATGGTAGGCGGGTGCTTCGTATAATCACAAATTACGTTGCTCTGATGAGTAGGAGTTCAGTGGTAGATGGCGTATCTTTCTGTAATTAACGACAGAATGGCAACGGTCCATTTAAAGCGGTGGTCCAAATATGGCTACTCTCCCCTAATTAATTCCTTTTTTATTTAAATTTTGTTTAGCATCATTCATATATTAAAATGTTTAAAATTGTCAATATTTGGAGATTTGCTAGTGTATTAAATTTGCCAATAAGCTTTACTTTAACGTATATTTAATATAACTATTAATGTATAATATTATTACATGCCATCTTCATTTAGAAATTTCCTTAATATTGTTATATGAACTTGTCAGATAAATTCTGATTCAGATGTATTATATATATACATATATACATGGTGGTTCAAAAGGAAATGTCCAAACGGCACGTTTGAGTGCGTCATGTCATGAGGAGCACGAATTAAATTCGAATTGGGGGACGCAAAAACGATCGTGAGGCTGCAATTGTATCGTGACCGTGACGCAGAGAAAATATAACAAACGGTAAGAGAAAGAACTCTATTTTACAAACAAAATCTTAATCTAAGTACAATATATAAATACAAAATGTTACAAATCATAGCAAGTGCTCAAAATTTGCCTCATTAGCTTCATGCTTCAAATGCATGGTTCAAATCGGCGCTGCATGGAATCGCGAAGAAGTTCCAATTTGCCAGGAGTCTCCCGGACACGTGCTGCTGCTTCAGCGATCAGTGCCATGAGGTCCATAGCCGATGGGACGGGCTTCTTATACACTAGAGACTTAAGATATCTCTAAATGTAGAAATTCAGAGGGCTTAGGTACCGATAATCACGATTCACTGCACAGGCCAGTTGGAACGTGTTCACTATACCATTCGGCGCCGATGTGAAACATTCATCACGGCTAATGGGACACATTTTGAGTACTTGTTATAAATTGTATCATTTTATATTTGTATTTTGTACTTCGATTAAGTTTTTTGTAAAATAAATGCATTTTTACACCGTTTGTTATGTTTTCTTTGCGTCACTATCCGGATGAAATTGCTGCGTCACGATAGCCTTTCCGATCCCAGTTCCTATGTAATTCATGCTCCTGGATGACCTAATACACCCACACGTGCCGTTTGGAGACGATCTTCTGAACCACTCTGTATATATGTATTCATATTTCACAAAGATGATGTAGGGGAGCTAGGGTATGAATGGGACAAGGGATGGATGGGACATTCTCAATATTTCAAGCAATAAACATTTATTTTAAATTGCTTCCTAACCCCATGTAAGGCTCTACCACAGTGTGCTTCAGGACTAAAAGTAGGACCACATTGCTGTTTTCATTTTCCTTCAAAGTTCCATTTTTTGAAATCTCTGCTTAAAAGTAAGTTTCTTTTACATTTGAAGATGTGAAATATTTTATACAATATAAAAAATTAAGCTATATTGCAGTTATTTATTTTAAGGTTCAATATCGATAATTAAAATGAATGAATAGTAACCATTGTTACAAAATAATTTTTGAGGCAAAATGGCCGAGAAGAGAATACATGCATCATGGGGATGATTGGGACATTTCAAATGGGGATGAATGGGACATTCTCATTCATCCCTAGAGATGTTGAAAATTTTATTTATTAACTAAATAGTATTATATAGGTTGATAAATTAATAATTTTCGTTAATTAATAGTATTAAATAGTATTATATGAGTTGTTATTGTTTAAAATTTCTGAATGATTTTTATTGTATTGTAATAATTATTAATGGATTGTCAAAAAATTGGTACTAAAACTTAATCAAAATAGATAAAGTTGTTAGAAATAGTATATGTTTATTGATCAAATGGGGGAAATTTTATTGAATTTTGAAATGTTGCACAAATAAATCCTCACCGCGAACATATTGGTCGATCGGAAAGTCGTGTCGTGTTGGGAAAATCAATTCGTACCGGAAAATTCTATTGTTTTTTCATCAGACACTGATCCCGATATCTAATGTCTAATAATTTCTGGGCAGAATTTTGATTTACGAATTGATTTTCCCAACACCACACGACTTTCCAATCAACCCAATAATTTCCGTTCACCATGTTTCTAAGATACATTTAACTAATATTAATTAATAAGTTATGATTGAAAATTATTAGTTATGCCATATTTAAAAGACATTTTGCACTTTCATTTCAAATCTAAAATGCCTCATAAGTGGGAAAAAAGAACAGATTGACAATCAAAGTCTGCATTAAAAGTTAAAACTTCAATAAAAGAAGTTATTGGAAAAAAAATCGATTCGTTCTGTAAAATCATATATTGCAAATATAATTACATATAAGGTTATAATTATCAATTTCAATTTTGGTAAAATTGAATACAGGGAAGAAAATCTTTTTGTCCCATCCATCCCTGTTAATGTCCCATTAATCCCTTCTCTGGGGATAATTGGAACACGGCGGACCGTTTTTTTGATTTCATAATATTTTTCTGAATAAATCATAATCTAGAATAAATATTGTTCATATATGTTGTCAAATACCTAATGTATGTTTCTGAATAAATCATAATATAGAATAAATATTGTTCATATATGTTGTCAAATACCTAATGTATGAAATGCGATATATAATATTGATAATAACTTAAATAAAAAAAAAAAAAAAAAAATATTTTTGTGAAAATGTCCCATTTATCTCCCACCTCCCCTACCTTATTTATAATTTTTCTCTTAAAAATAGCATGTTCTTTCAAAATAATAATTATATGTATATCTTTGTACTTTTTTACCTTTTTAGAGAAAATGTGATCTTTACATTACCAATAATGAGTCTGTGTTCTTTTAGCATCTTTCTTAATCCGAATCTCGCATACAAAATATAAAAAATAATAAAAAAGTTTTTGCCGTGTAATGAAATACCATTTATCTACTGAGTAGCAATTAAGTTTATTTTATTCTATGCTACTTTGAAATTCGGCAATATGACTATATTACAATCATTTTAATAGTGTAAACTTCTTCAAATTATTCTAAGTGACTTCTTTAGTTTCTGTATTTTCAATTTATAGTATCGCGATAAAAAATAAAACAAACGAAAAGAAAATGAAAGGAGCCTGTCCTTATAAAATGTATTCGTTTATGTATTACTTTCTACATAAAATGGTTTTTTGTTCTGTTTTATTCAAAATATTGTTTAAAATCAAAATATTTTCTTCTGACATCAACTCTAAAACCTTGTAAAACGATGGTAATCTCTTGCGCTGTTTTAATTATTTTCTAAGATTAAAATATAATAACAACATAAAATCATAAAAATAACAGGCAACCGAAAATTAAATATGGTGTGAGAATGTTTACGTATGGTTTTATGAAAACGATCTCACTCTAATAAGCAAGAGTTTCCGTTTGTACTATAACTTTAAAACTGCATTACATTTTCATAAATTCTACACTTGAATTCAAATTAATTCAAAGAAATAATTCTAAATGGTTTTAGCAAATCCTTTTCAAATTACCTAATTATATTATGCACCATCTCCCCTTGTATTTTAAAATAGCACTTAAAAACAGTATTTAATTTTCTTTGGTTTAGGGGTCAGGTAACCTTTGAAGCGTCCAAAAATCGAATTTTTTTTAAATGGCTTATAATTAAATATGATTCTTTGGGAATATTTAAAAGCAAACCCCATACAAAAATTCGCATTAGAAGAGAAATTATGTCTAAAACACTTTGAGCTTTTGCTATATGGTCAACGGGTTTTTCAATCTTTAAAGCCAATTTTCTCAAAACAGCGATTTTGATCATTGCGCGCACGATTTCTGAAAAACGGTTGCCTAGAATTTCACGAAATTTTTGGTGGATTTATTAAACGTACAGAAGCGCAAAATGACCTATTATTATGTTTCTCAAATAAGAAGTTTAGAATTCACGGCTACTTTTGTGTAAAAAAAATCTCGATATTTCGAATTACTCTAATTTTTTTTTTCTTCTCGGGATCTATAAGTTTTATTTTTTTCATTGTAGGTCATTTTGAAAACACTTTATATCTGTACTCATTAAAAAAATCTTGGCTTGTTTCAGCCATTCAAATGGGAAAAATCATGCGCGCAATGCATGCAAGAATAATTCTTTCGTAAAAATTGTATTATCTTTAAAAATAAGTAAAAAAAAAACTATATATGTGTATACCTTTTCTAACAACTTTGATTGATAAAATAAATCGTTCCTAACATGTGTTTTGAATTTTATAATTAAAAGTTAATTAGTTAAAGAATGATTACAATTCTTACAGAGGTCACTTTTCCATGTACTTTATTGGTTCAAAGGTTACCTGACCCCTTAGAGAATATTTTGTACGTAACATTTTAATTTCATTGTACATTTTTTTACTGATTTTGTAAGAAATATTTCTTACTTTTTATGTAACTTTTTTTTTCTTCTAATAGAGCCATTTTTATTTTTATTTTTTATTATTTTTTCTTAAATCTCGAAGGATAAATAAAGATATTTCTTTTTTGGAGGCAAATTTCCCCAAATAATCTTTAAAATTTCTGTATTTTAGATGTGTAAAATATAGTATAACATTTTTGCCACGAATTATAATACAAACAAATGTTTAATAAACATTTTTGTAGAAGAAAGACATATAATATCAATAAATATACAGTATTATTTATATTTCTTCCTGTAGCATAATTTAACATATTTAAATTGACTTAAAAATTTTCGACTTGAACTGTATTAACGAAAAATATAAATTTTGCTGTTACATTTCAATTTGTTTATATTGTATAACATATAAATCGATTTTATAAAAAAAAATGTCCTTAATAACAATAAATCTTGAAACAGTATTTAAGATAAAACGAATTTTAATTAGAATGTAATTCTTTCATTATTTTAATAAAATATAACATATATAAAATTATAAATTTGAGAAATAAATACATCGATCATTTGAGTAATTTTCCTGACTTTCTGTTTAATTTATTTAAAAAGATTTTAAATGTTTTCATTTCCTCTTTTTAATAGTCTACTGATACTTTTTTTTTCTACACTAGCAGGATACGCTTTCTGCGCTGGTCATTTTTTTTTCTGAACGAGCCTTGACTAAAAAGAAATGGTGAATCTGTCCTTATATTTTAAACAGACCTTCACCTGGAATGTCCCTCTGCTTTGCTGAAACGGTGCGGACGCTATTACTATATAATATCATCTTATGTGTTGGGCAAAATTTAGGCTATTGAGAAACAATGATTTTAGTTAATTATTTATAGTGGAGCTTGGTAAGGAAATGAGACTGTTCAACAACAGAAATTAAAATTTTCTATAGTCACATTCACAACACTACTAAAATAGAGAGCATCACAATGATTGCAAAGACTGACAACCTTAATAATGTTCGGGTGATTTATTTTCGTTTATTACTTCTTGAACTCCGGGCCTATTAGCTTGCGCAATATGCAGATCTGGTAGCATAAGTACAATCTCAATGAATGTTACGTTATATTTCATAATACATTTCCCCTTCTGGCAAGTCTACTATTATTCTTTTCCACCATTGGATTACAGAAGAGTAAAATTAATCAAAAATATGGTAAATTATTTGCAAACAAAGAAGAACATTTAACCTTTATATTTAAAAGAAAAATGAAGCATAAAAAATATGTTTTAATGATGAATTGTTTGAATAAATATATAAAAAATAATAATATCTACTGTCTTTACATATTATAGGCCAGTTGCAATCGTGTAACCGTTTACCCGGGGATAAAACTCTATGACTTGTCGAAAGCTAAGCCTCTAGCTAGCATAAAATAAAAATAATTCTAATCTTCCGTAATGGGCTCCATTATGAAGGTTGATATAAAGAATTAGAAGTGCTTGCAACAATTTTGTTATAAATTTACAACATGTAAACAGCCCATGAGGTCCATGTCCGATGGTACGGATGTCTGTACACCAGAGACTTAAGATATCCCCACATGTAGAATTCCAGAGGGTTTAGGTACCTCTAATCGCGGAGGTCACGGGATAGGTCTAATCCAATTGAAACGTGTTCTCTATTCCATTTGTCTCCGATGTGAAGCAGGCATCATGCTAATGGGGCACATTTTGAGCACATGTTATGAGTTGTAATATTTTTCATTTGTATTTTCTATTTCGATTAAGGTTTTTTTTTGTAAAATAAAGGCATTTTTATACCGTTTGTTATATATATATATATGCTTCACGATCAAGATGCAATTTCTGCGTCACGATGGCGTTTTCGTCCCCCAGTTCCTATGTAATTGTTGCTCCTCATGACCTGATACACACCCACATGTCACATTCACACATCACTCCGTTTGGACATGATCTTTTAAACCACCCTGAATATATGTATTCATATTTGACAAAGAGGATGTGTCATTCTTATAATTCTTCTCTTGAAAATAATATGTTCTTTCAAAATATTCATAATAATAACAATCTATATTTATCTTAGTACATTTTTATCTTTTTAGAAGACTATGAACTAAACATAAGGGAACGTCCACTGTTACTCTTGTGCCCACCAGAGCAAATTTCCATATATATTACCAATTATTTTATTACAAAATATATTTAAGATAAATTTGATGCAACTTCTTATAAATACATGTACTCTACTTTCATAAACCATATACAATTTGTAACAAAAAGCATTTTATTTGGCTAAATAATAAATGAAAATTTTGTTACTCTTGTGACCACAAAAAAATACAATTTTCAAAAATTGTGTTTGACGCAGAAAGTCTGTGAAATGTATGAGACCAAAGAAATAAAATTTACAGAATATAACAGAGTAATTATATCTTTTTAAAAAGCATTAATCATTGAACTCATCTGATAACACATGAATTAGTTACATTTGATTTTGCAAAATGCTAAGTGATACTCTTGTGACATTTTGTCCATAATGTAATTTTAGGAAATATTCAGTTTAAATACTAAAGAAAATAATTTAAATAATAAAAAAAAATATTTTCCATACAGAGCAACTTTTAATGATGATTTAATTTTAAAATAACTAAAATAATGTAAAAAATTCTAAAATTAACAAACACTATAACCACATAGCAACCTCTCAGTTTCTGCTACTTAACAGAATAAGTCATTGTCTTCATTATCAATAGTATCACTTGCAACTTCTCCTGTATCATGATTTACATAATGAAATACGAATTCTTTGTACGATTCATGTTAGTGTAAGGTTTGTAGTAGATAGTGTCATTTTTCATGGTTTTAACAAATTGTATTTGTTGAATGCCCTTCGCTGTTGCTATTTTCTCGCAAAATAAGTAAACTTTATTGTTTTATTTCTTTTGACAAAATAAGCAGCAAATCTTAGAATTGCTTTTTTAGCACGCACTTCATTCCATATATATCATTATACAACAGCATAAAATAAATCTACAGCATCTATGTCAGGAGTATTTGAAAAAAAAAAAATATGCCCAATTAAGTTAGTTGAGAAAGGAGTCTGATTCATTGCAGGCCTATTTGCATAGTTATATTTTTGTTTAAATTGGAGAGCACAACCATCATACAAAAAAGTAAAACAGGTACATTTTAGGAAAATGCAAATTCCCTTAAAGATGCAATGTTGAAATTTTACATGCGAAAGCATTTACAAAAAAACTGATTATGAGTTACATTGTCTAAAATAATAGCATAAGATTTTACTTTATTGGGATCATACTAAATAAAAAGCTTAAAATAACAGTCGCTTGTGGATTTGCCCAGTAATGTAGTATTTTATGCCAAAATTTCTTCTTGACATGAAAATAAGGCAGTTTGCAGAAAATTAACTGGCATAACTATTCTATAAGAAATGGTTATTTTTTTGGCATTACGAAAATAATATCTTGTACAAGTTTCAATTAATGTGTGCCACAGAAATGAATTTAGTTGCTTTCTAAAATTTTTTATCAATCAGAACTGGTTTCTTTAACTGTTACTTTTTCAAAACGTTTATCAACGTTTTAAAAAGGTAACAGTATTGAGACGATGTTGATAAACGTTTTGTCAATAGCAAAACGTCTATCAACGTTTTGCTGTTTACAATAACTTATAAGCAGACCTGTATTATGGACTTCCGTTTCAAATAATTCTTCGATGTTATCTCCGCAAATTAGACATTCTGAATTCCTAAATTCTAATTATCATGTATCTCGGCAGACAAAGTCATCAAATCCATCACAGGAATGTTTAATGCAGGAAATACACCAGTTACTACACTATGAATTGCTTTAACGTTTTCGTGACAGCAATAAATGGAGATATTCTAATGGAGTAATTTTCTATTGTTTTTTGAAACTGGGCTTTAAAGCTGCAAACGAATCTCCAATTTTTCAATTTAGGAAAGCTTCTTTAAACAAAAAGCGTATTCCTTTATTAAGTTTCCCCTAGAACTGATGAAATTATGCGACCTTTTTCACGCTTAACTAATGTAAATTTAGCTGTAGAATGACCTCTTCTTTAATCTTCATCGACATAAAATTCTCCAAAGCTGTGGGGTTAGATTTTTTTCCTTTACTGTTTCTGAGGTTAGCTAGTTCCTTTTCTTAATATTTCCATTTTCTTGCTGAAGCTTTTGCTGGTTCTAAAACTTTTCTTCACCTTATCGTAATATATTTTGCTTTGTTTCTTTCTCACAACAACATATTCAATTTCATTCTTATTTTTTTCTACAAATTTTGGCGCTTAGCAGAATTTTTCCTGCTCTTTAAAACAATGTCGTGTATAAAAATCAGTATTAAAATCTTTCCTCTGGAATATACTATCGGAATCCATCAACTATCAAATGTGTTACTATAAGAACCTCTGTAAGTTATACAGCAGAATTTAGTAAACCAAGCCTTACAAAACCTATAAAATATCTAATCAAAGATCAAGTGCTTCAAACCAACAGAAAGCACACAAAAATGACACGAGTTGAGTTGTTTTATTATATCTTTAATTACTTGTCATGATTATTTTATAATCTTAAGTAATACCAAAACTGAATAAAAATAAATCCACCTATTAAAAAAACACTAAGAAAGATAATTTATCTTCCTTAAAATTTACAAAATAACCTTAGTTATAGCTAAAACTATTTCAAGAATTGCTCTAATAACACAGAAAACAACAACAAAACTTTAACCCTTTCACCGTCCGAGGATTTTCCAGTATTTTTATAAGCATGCTTGTAAATCCCAGGTTATATACATTTCGTATTCGCAGTTAAATGCTACAGTATCTTTAACATCACTTCTTTCCATATAGGGTTCAAAATAGAATTCAGTTTAAAATATTTTTGTCCACAACCATTTAAACAGGATTCCTAGAAACGGAAAAATCCGGGCCAGACGGTTAAAGGGTTAAGCATTCTGTTTGTTTTGGTTGTAACGCAGTTTTATATCAAACTATCGACAAAAGTAGTATGTGTTACTCTTGTGACACAGACGTTTCTTACTCTTGTGACAACTCCCCAGAGCCTATTCCATGCATAGCACAAACAAAATATTTAATGTAAAATATGGCTTATACCTCGAAATTAGAGAATTAGAAGTTTTATGTAAAAATTTTAAGTAGTTTTTTTTTTTTTTTATTTAAAACTTTTGTATGTTTTCCGTTACTCTTGTGACATTTATCGTTTAAATACAGCCAAAATATATTAATGACAATATCTAAAAGATTTTATCTATGTAGATCTTAAAGATATGATAATAGTTTGTTCATTTGAACGCATAGTAATTTTATTGAATTGTAAAAAGTAAAAAAATCATACATTTCAATAAGTTGTATTTTAAGCTCAAATGTAAACGTAGTTTTATACTGTTAGTATTCAGCTCATTTGCAGTAAACACTTGCTCTTATGCAATTAAAACTTACAAATTCATATACTTCGACTCCTTAGCTTTAAATTGATATATCACACTTATATTTCCTTAAAAAAAAAAAAAAAAAATCAGCAAAATTTTTTTCTGCCGTGGACGTTCCCATAACCAATAATGAGTTTGTATTTGTTTAGTATTTTTCTTAATCAAAAAATCGAAAAAAAAATTAGTCATTTCCGTGAAATGAAATATCGTTCATCTCTACTGAGTAGCAATTGAGTTTACTTTATTATATGTTACTTTGAAATTCGGCTGTATGACTATATTTCAACCATTTTAACAGTGTAAACTTCTTCAAATTATTCTATGTGCTTCTTTTGTTTCTTTTATTTTTTCAATTTATACTATCACGATTAAAAAAAAAAAAAATAGAAAATAAATAAACAGCATGAAAGGGCCTTGCCAACACCGGGCGTGTCGTCTAGTAGATTATAATATATATTATCAATAAGTATTATTGACAAGTAAATTAAGAAAATAAATAGAAAAGTTCCGTATTAGATGTTTAGATGATAAGTAAAGGTTTTTGAATTATTATGGAATTGTGGCGACAAATATTTTTAATATTTTATTAATCACCTTGTACTTGATCTAAACCAGTTGTTCCAAACGTGGGGCGTACACACCACTGGGGGGCAATTTTGCATTTTATGTGGGCAATTCCAAATTTGTGACTCATCCATTCGCTGTTTGATTTTTTTGGAAAACAGTGTTTGAGACTAAAAATAAAACCAACACAAGCAAAATTTAAAAAATGTTTTAAAAGAACATTATTGTAAAAATTCTAAAACCTAAATTAGAAAACTGATTAAAACCTAGAAAACAGATTTAAACCTATGCGACGCAGGTTGGGATACATAATTTTAATTCCAAACCTACGAACTGCACCAAGGATATTTTAGTACAATTTTGCTTTTACAATGAATATTTAAAGTAACATGTATTCAATTTTTTAAAAATTCGTTTGTAAATTCCGGTGTCAGTCAATCATTTCGTTATTTTACGACTAAAAATGTCTGTGCCGGAAAGGGTTAATATGGTTATATTTAAAAATTTCTGGTTATAAATATTTTTTTTAACCATTTGAAAAAAGGGTTATTGTCCTCGTCAGGGTAGGAAATCAAAAGCATATCTGAAGCTTTTTATTGGTTGAATCCGCATTTTATTCGTTTTCTGATTGGTCTATACAGTAACTTGTATTTTCCCTTTACTTTCAACAGAGATGCATACCTCTGTTGCCACTACGACAAAAAAGTAATAAAAACTACAAAAAAAATAATAATAACTCAGAAACAAATTGAGATACAGCTTTCAAACAAATTGCATTTAAAAGTACTTTTTTTTCTCTATACGACGGTGTAAAAAGTAATATTGTGGGATGTTTAGAATTTTAAGAATGAAATTTCATTTAAAATGGGTCGTCAGATTTCTTGCAAATCTGACGATGGAAAATCTTTTTCCCGAACAGCCAATGAAATGTTTGGATAATACGTAAGTTTCAGAAAATCTGACGAATCGGCGTTTTTTGTCGCTTGCAATTTTTACGTGTAATAACACTATTAATCTTTAATTCATGGCGTACGTAATGTATGATCAACTCCGTTCGATTTTTTATGTCTTAAATTTTAGTCTTTGAAAAAATCATTTTCCAAATGGTCGTTGTAATTTGTTAAATTGTT
The DNA here is from genome assembly GCA_963932465.1 of Maratus speciosus. Taxonomy (NCBI): domain Eukaryota; kingdom Metazoa; phylum Arthropoda; class Arachnida; order Araneae; family Salticidae; genus Maratus; species Maratus speciosus. Next base: position 493,679,228 of record OZ010791.1, read on the forward strand.
TTTTTTTTTTTTTTTTTTTTTTTTTTTTTTTTTTTTTTTTTACAATTGTTTGCAATTTTTTTTATTTTTTTTTTTTTTTTTTTTTATGGAATGAGCCTCATATTTCTGTTTGCTTTGCTATATGCCACACGAAGAAAATTTTACACGTGAAACTGTTTAAGGCTACATCTAGATTTGAATGTCTTGAACATATTTAACATTATAAGCATTTGAAATATTTAAATCAGATGCTACCAAATTTATGAAATTTATAAATTTTAAATAGCATTACAAAAGAAATAGAATATCGATAGGTCTCATAAAAGCCTCCTACACAGTAAATAAATATACATTATGACATGTGCATTTTAAACTTTAAAATCCTATATGAAATGTCAGTCAATTAATGATAATGTGGAAGAGAAACGGTGAAATGTATTTGAATGATGGGGAATAATGGATACTTAAAATTAATAAAGAAAAAAATCTCGAACTGATTCTTTAATAGTGTGTTATACATAGTTAGAAAATTTGTTGACCAAAACTTTTCTTAGCATTTTAAGAAAGTACTAGAATGAGTTATAAAATATGTCAATGTTATCAATTTTTATGTTAAATGAGAGAGTTTCCCAAACAGAATTCTGGAGATAAAAATGCAGACCATATAACATTTTCGTTTAGCATTAAAGTAAGTTGGAATAGAACAACAAAATCCATTTATTGCAATAAGATTTAAGATGCTTCGTTGCATTTACAGAGTTATATTAAAAACACATTTGTAACCAAAAATTCACCTCTTTCATAAGTTTTTTTTTTTTTTTTTTTTTTTTTTTTTTTTTTTTTTTTTTTTAATCAATGGATAGTTATTTTTAAAGCTCTGTTAGGCTTTATCCACTTGAATAGAATTCACTTTTTAAATAATAAAAAATTATATCGCTCATCCGCAAAAAAAGTGACACATCTCGCAAAAATTTATTTTGCGTTTTATTCCACTAATAGGTGTATCATAGGTGTGTCTTGCTACATGAACAATTTCATAACTGTAGTTATACGGTAAATCACTTTATTACGCTATACGTCTATTTGTGACTACAGAAGAGGAGTGGATTGTGTGAAGAGGTAAAATTACCCAACCCTTAAAACCTCATCCAATGTTTTCATTCTTAAGGGTTTTATGCTTTAATGCACATTTTTATTTCTGCATGCAGAGATAAGTGCTATAATTTCTTTTTACCGTAATATGCAGGTTTTCTTTTGCTTTTCCTGTGAAATTTAACTTTGTCGATATGTGTCATTTTTTTGCGGTTGAGCAATATGTTATAGAGTGTATTGAAGGAGGGGGGGGGGGGTGGCATTGCGATGTTACAGATGCTTCGGTGGGGCGTGGCCAATAAAAGGTTAGGAAACACAGGTAAACATTTTTCAACTCTGTTGGAATGTGCTGAAAATATATTTATATATTTTCAGATAATGCATTACTAGGAAATTTAAATTATATAGTATGTTTCAAAATACTTAACTACCATGTTTTAAGATCTTAAAATTTTATTCAACTGTTTAGATTATAATATATTTTTAGAAATTATATTAAAACAAATCACAGCAATAAACTACGAAAAAAAAAAGTTATTACATTTATTAATTGATAGACTAACAGGAAAATTAATTACACGCTATTATACTTAAATTGACGTAATTATTGAAAAAAAAATAATTCTTCAAACATGAAAATAATTAATTTATGAATGTTTATTATTCAAGAAGCATTTTCGTAAATATGTTCCTTTTTAATTAACCTGAAGGAGAAAAAATGTAAATGTTTTATTAAAAGATTTAAAAAAATAATATGGAAAATTTTTAGATAGCTCAGGTCGTTTTTATTTCTTAAATTAGTTGATAGCGATCGTTACGTTAAGCATAAATGATTTACGAAAGAACTGAATTCAAAGTACTTTATTAAAAATGATATAATTTCTGTATTTTAGTAACACATTGTTGTAGTTTTTTAGAATATGCTTTTCTTCTTCGATTTTTGCATGTTAAACTATTACAATAAAACTTTTAAACAAAATTTCAATTGAGTAAAATGACAACTTTGAAGTGTAAAATATATTAAAGTTTATAAGTAATTGCTTCATTGCAAAACGTGTTTAATCACTAAATATAAAATTAATTGCATCATAGAAAATAAATTACAATATAACAAAAATATTCTTTTGTATTTTTTAATATGGTACAAGTATCTTTAATATAGAATATATTCATTTAGTAAGTTTTTTTTTTTTTTTAACCATCATATTAAATGCAAAATCTACTCTAGATTGATAAAGAAAAATCAAATGTGAGGTCGATAAATATACGGAACGGTTTCTCATCAACATTAGGCAAAGATATGATTATTTTACTGATTCTTTATTGTTATAAATAATCCAATAAGTACTATAATGTAAGTTACATTCATACATCTGAATTGACAATAAATTAAAAAAAAAACACAGAAATAATTTAATAGATAAAAATAATAATAAGGCAATTTTTAAGACAGATGTTTTAACCATTAAAATCAAATCCAAGTCATTCTTTTCCTTCTTCAAGCATTAAACAATTAATTCAAATCTACGAACTGACAAGAGCTTGAAGAAATATAACTTCCGAGCACGTAACTTCGAAAGCTAAAACGTCCCCTGCAAATAGTAAATTATATGTATTATATAAGTAATAGTATATTATATTGTATATCAGCGTTCTAAATCAAAATTCTGAAAAAAAAAAAAAAGAAATCCTATTTAATCCTTATCAAAACTTAAAAACAAGCATGTATTGTAATTATATATATTTGAACTTCTAGGAAAATAACTGATATTCTGAAAGTCGTCATTAATGATTGCACTAAAGTATTAAAAAGTACAAAGATGAAAAAAAATATGTTGGGCAAAAATAAATATTGCCGTTCTCTAATAAACTGAAATTACATTATTTGAAATATTGCATTTGTTAATTTTCATAAAATTATAATTTTAAAGTTCTTTTATAGTGATTTATTTCTTATAATTTTTATAATGCAATTTCATTTTATTTATTACAAATTAGTCAAGAAATTCTCACTTTATAAATATTAAAATATTTTTTTATATAGCCTCTTTAAACCAGCTTATTATTATTATTATTGTGGAATGTTTATTACTTTACATGTTATTTGAAGCTATAAAGTCCTATTCCTTTCATTACCGATTTTTTTGTCGTCTCCATAAGTTTCTAGCACACTTTTGTACTACAACTATAGATGGTTGCTTTTTTTGTGTGTAACGATGGTGTGAATAGCCGGTAATTTCACTTTTAGTCCTGCGAGAGATCTAAATATCACAAATGTATGTTTCATATTATTCGAATGCGACAAAATATGTAATTTCTAATATAATTTGTTTTAAATTGTAGCTCAATTTAGTGATATTTTATCACTTTTCGAAATAATCTTAAAATGCCTTTTACTAAATTTATGTAACAGTGCATATGTGTAACAATGGCAGAGTTACCATATTTGGATATTGATTGTCCAGAACAAATTTAAAACAAAAATAAATTAATATTAATTATATTATTAATTATATGATTAAATATGAGTTTTCACTGTTTGACGCTAAACTGATATCTGCCAACCAAAAAAACTTATTGTCACACTATGTTTAATGTGACATTTGTATCAATCTAAGTTAATTTGCTTAAAAGACAAAGAAAACGTAAAAGACTTAAGGGGACAATGGACGTTCAAAAACATTTTTTTTCTACCAACTGCTCGGAAATTTTGCACACATGATAATTCATACATTATCTAAGTAAATTAATCAATTTAATTCACAAATGTGTGTAATTAAGTTATTAATAAAAATATGCTAATTAATAACGTTAATTAAAAATGCTTTATGAGCATTAAATTTGCCTCTAGGAACCTGGTGTTTTGTTAAATGGTAAATTTATAATATTATTTATAATAAATAAATAAATTATAAATTTAAATTTATAATAAAGTTAGTATCATTTGTAAAATTATGATAATATATTAGGTTAAAATAATTAAAAAAAAACTTCGATTAATTATACTTTTTCTTGAAATTTCAAAGGAAAAATTTATATAAAAACCAAAATTTCCTGTTATGTACGCTAATGCGTGCTTACTAATACTGAGTTTTGAAATATAGCATATTCCAAACAATAATATTTAATATTATGAAAAGCATAAAAAATAAGCCGCATGAACATTTTGAATATACTAACTCTACAAAAATCCCGATTTTGAGAAAACACGATTAAAAGTTTCATTTTTATTGTAACTCATTTACGGTGTACACATTTGAAAAGGTTATAACATAGCTAGGAATCATTTCGATTGCTTGCGGTTTTTTGCTAGTGATTCAGTTAAGATTGAAGTATATTACTAATCGAATAAACGGTGAAGTGAGAGTATTACTCGCGTTTAGTGGTTCCCGTACATTAAATAAATGAATTGTTAAATGTATTATTAAAAAACTAGTTGGATGTGCCAATCCCAAAATTTTCTTCTACCTCATACATATTAATATTTCAAAAGTGAGCTACAGTTGTTAATACTGCAATATTATTAGTTGAATACATACCAGCGTTGATTTTCATCTTACATTTTTGCTTCAGTCAATTAAACGGAGTAAAAACAAGTTAATACGGATCATGATATTTGTTAACGTGAATAGTTTTTCGTTATTCTGCTGTACATCAGCTGTTTCCGATTAACCGGCTTTGCAGGACGCGAGTTCACGTCACTGCACGAGCCGCTGATGGACAACAGCACTTCGAAAAATCTAGAAAATTACACAAAAGTCTTTATCACAGTGCCCATTTTCTGTGAAAATATATCCAAATTCAAGGAAGGACTGCTGTCTATAGCCAAAAACATACACAAAAGATTTGATTTAATTCTATAGATAACGCCATACAATTTAAAATGGTAAAATAAAGAAACGTTATAAAAATCGCTATTACAGCTACCGCTTCAGACAGAATATTTTTAAATTAGAGGAGAAACTGCTGACTACAGCCAAATACATAACCAAAACAATTGGTTCAATTCTATGCATAATTGCATACACTTTTTGATGGTACAATAATGAAAATAGCACAGACATTGCTATTACAACGCCTCCTTCCCGTGGAATTTTTTATAATTTGGGGAGGACCTACTGGGCATAGTCAAAAACATGCATAAAATGTAGTTCATTTCTATGCATAGTTACACTATTCGACGGTACAATAATGAGAAGTGTTAAAAAAAAATTGCTATTACAGCGCCCCTTTCCGGCAGAATATTTCTAAATTAAAGGAAGACCTGCTTGCTACAGTCAAATACATACACAAAAATTGTGGTCCAATTTTATGCGTAACTTCATACACTTTTCGATAGTACAATGGCGACGCACGGACTGATGGACACAAGGACAGACAGACATTTTCTATAAAAATGCTTTTGGGGATCTAAGACCCCTAAAACGTGTAAATCCGTCGAAAACCGGAAGTCGAAAAAAATGTCGATTACAATACCTTCTTCCATTGAAGATAGAAGAGAGTAAAAATCTTTGCTAAAAGAATAATAAGACTTTGTAAAAAAACTGTACAACGTAGGGTTGGGTATAGCTGTACATACAAGAAATGTATGAATGAGTATACCATAAAAGTTTAAACAGAACCGAAACCTAAATAATATCAAATATTGCTATTCTGTATAACTCTTTTTTATTCTTATCCTAATATGTTTATGATGAACTTAATTCTGTACTGACAATATAAGTGGTGCACATTTAAACTTTATTTGGCATTTCATAAAACTAAATTGAGCGTAGTAATAATCTTTTCTTTCACTGTAAAAAAAAAAAAAAAAAAAAAAAAAAAAAAAAAAAAAAAAACGAAATTTTTACAGTACTGTTCATCTCGCACACAAACTCAACCACAGTGAATGTGCTGTATGTTTCTTTGGTTTCCTGACTGTATTAACATGGAAAATACAGTAGTTGCGTAAAATTAACAGCACAATGTGCTGGCAATTTGGACGCCAGCAGTTTGTGCTGTAAAAAAATGCGTCCAAATTGCCAGCACATTGTGCTGTTAATTTTACGCAACTACTGTATTTTCCATGTTAATATAGTCAGGAAACCAAAGAAAGATACAGCACATTCACTGTGATCGAGTTTTTTCTGGCAAATCTACAGTGGTTTTTTACAGTGTTTTGCACTGTAGCTAAAACAAAAGCCTTGTTCAAAGTTAAAACTTGGCATTGTGCTAAGCGCACTTTAAAAGGAGATCGCAAAGATGCAACGCAGCCTTATTCCACGTAGCGTTTTTTCAGCTACATTTTTAATTAAATTTTAAAGACACAGGAGACGTATTGTGAGGTCTAAACAATGGAAACTACTCCCGAATCCGATAGTATTTGTGTGATTAATTCTAATTAAATTAGTCTGTTTTTAACAGTTTCACGTATCTTTCTTTTATACTGCTGCTGGTCAGTGCATTACACAATTATATCATTTAAAATTGTAATCTAGACTTTAAAAGTCGATGGTACATAGAGTGCGTCACCCCTGTAATTATGTATGTCCAAAAGGTCCGTATCATTAAGGGTTAATATCTCGGATTATTACCAAAGATTCTTTCGAAAATCATTATTAAGAATGCTTTTATACTTCTGCTACGATGGGTACCTCCAGCGCCTCTAAACACTTTTGCTGAATGACCGAAAATCGAAATTTATGAGTAACGGAAAAATGGGATTTCCTCAAAAATTATGTGAACTAGGGTAATCGCTATACTTTTCCAGCAAGGCTTAAATTAATGTCTACTACCTCATTTATTTTCATAATTATAGTTTCAGTAGATTCGAAAATAGAGGGTTGGGCATATATTTTTGCTGTTCATTTTCGACGATATCTCTGAAAATACAATACGTAAAATCAAAAGAAATTCATTTTTGAGTTCAGCGTTACGAATGCTTTTACATGATACATCATACGATATATAAATAAAAGATTTTTTTTTTCAAGTAAGTTAATTAGCCCTTCTACATTTCTCCTAAATATATTTGTGAATGTTTAGTAATCTTTGTGTATATATGGGTCAATAGTCATTATTAATTTACCCCCAACTCTAACTTTCCCCTTTCCATAGGTTACGACTAAAACGGCTCTGAAAATGAGTAATCTTATAATCGTTCCGTTTTCACTTTTTAAGTAAGGAACCCTAAAACAGAAAAAAAAACAATTTTTTACTCGATTTTTGCCAAACTGAATGTCCACGGTACCCTTAAAAGTATAAAGTGTGTTCGGTATTTTAAGTTCTTTATGATGAAAATTTATTCTTTAGAGGAATTTTCAATAATAGAGCAAAGTCGACTTTATTTACTGTCATGTGTTTTATGCTTAACGATATTTATTGATAATTTTGTTTTGTATAGGTATTCATTATATGTCTCATCTAATTGACAACTTAATATTTTTTATCCAGAAACTAAAATTTTACAAAAAGGTACAACGGTAGTTCGTTTTTTTTTAATTATTATTGTACAAAGGGGGCTCTGCCCCCTGCTCGCTACGATTCCGTTCGGAATCGCGAAGAAAACGCGCTCCTCCCCAACCCCTGATAATTTTATTTCCTTATCCCCAAGTACATAATCATTAGTGATTACTGGGTTCCATAATTATCATAATTATTAAATATAAAATTATTAAAAAGGGTAAAATTTATAATTTATCTGAATAATTACAAATTAAATAAATTTATGATTAAATAAAATGATAAATTAATAGAAAATTAAAAATTTAAAATCTTGTAATTTTCAAAAAATATGTTAAATTTAAAAAGTAAGAAAATTATTAAAATTATCTGGAATTTTTTTTTCCTTATCTTGAATGGAGTCGCTAATATAATGAAGTTGCTAATTTGTAGTTACAGTAAATAATCTTATCATACATATATCTCCTCTTCTCTGATATTTTCACTTCGCCGCCTTTTCTCCATCTTACATATATGTGTAAAATTATATATACATGCATAAATTATATATATATAATTACGCAGACGACCCCCAATCCCCCTTTCTCATTAGTTAATGGATACTAGTTAAAATCAATATTTGCCCCTAGAAAAAAAAATAGTAATAAATAAAACACCAAAAAAGAAATATATCGAAATTCAGCAGATTCTTCCCTCTCACCGCCCATACTATCTAAATTCTCAAATTTCTCGGCTTTCGCCAAGCACAATTCCCGCTAAGAAAAGTCAGAAAGCTCTGACCAATCAGACATTACCTACGCATATTTTGATTGGACCATTTCCAAATCGTTCGGCCCCGTTCCAAACGTTCATTTTTAGGGTTTCGTTCATCTGACGAAACCCTATTCGTCTCACTCCTCTGTATGTCTGTCCGTCACAGAGACCGTTCTCAAAAACTATATATGTTTCAGACTTGAAATTTTGGATTCTTATAGCTGAACACCTCACATCAAACGACAAATATTAAAATTTTGAAAAAGTTTCATATCTACCCTTCTGTGCTCTAACTTCTGTATTTTAAACATTTTTTTTTTCTAATTGAGCCTTTAATTAAGTTAGAGATGTGAAATTTTACATACTTTTAGCAGCACAATTGCGATCACACGAAAAATCAAAAATTTTTTAAAAAAATTATATTATTTATCACTCCGGGCTCTAACTCTGTATTTTTAGCAGTTTTTTTAACGTCCACCCTTTGCATCCGGGGTGCACTTTTCTAACTTTTGCCGACACATCTTTGACCACTCTTTCATATTATGCACCATAGTCAATCATATTTTAGTTTCAATTTTTACCGCCAGGGGGTACCTACCTATCTTGGGTGCTATGGGCCCGATCCCCTTGACTAATATATCTACGGATAGTTTGTAAAACGGAGTTTCGTTCGTATAGAGGATTGTTTAGAAAAGTGTGCGCCCCCTGGTTGCGAAATGCAGAACTAACAGATTTTGAAAAAGTATTAAATTGATTTGCAAGGAATATTAAACGAAAGTCTCTGTGCGATCTGAGATCACATTTACCCATTTGTTTTATATAAAGAAGGATTTGTAATTCGAACTTTTATAGCAACGAGGGGATTCAATTCGGACTTCCTCGGGTTACAGAATATAAGGAAAATCTATTTTTGATATTAATATATTTTTTAGATTGAACACTAACATCATCCGAAAGCATTTTAATTTATAAAGTATAAATTTTGTTTTCCCATAAAATTTTGACATTTATTATTGTCCTTTTTAATACAGCTAGATAATTTCGAATAACTATGAAAACAGTTACTATATCAAGTCTTTATCACTAATATATTACACCTAATGCACAGAATATAAACATGGTGTGTTTATAGCATAAATAATTTTTAAATATTTATCATTAATCCTGCCCTTAAGATTCAATGTTTTATTTGTAAAATAGTCTATAGTAGGTGAAAACAGAGTAATGTAACATAAAGCTTAAAGACAACAATCATAAGAGTAAAGAAATATATTAAATAATACTGAATTAATCAAATTTACGAAAACTACTTCGCAAGTGTTTCTCATAAATACTCGTGAAAAAAAATTATGAAAATAAATACTAGCAAAAGCCATGCTTTGTTTCGATTCGCGAAGCATTATTTAATAAGATAAATATTTGAAAGTAACAATTTTTTTAAATATTATTTTTGCATCTTTATTAAGCAAAACCGTTATTTTATGTTTTGGAGTATTTTAATTTTAGAAATGTAAATTCAGCCAAATAACTAAGCATTTTCTCGGAAGTTTTTATTTATAATATAAGACTGGTATAAATAAAAATATTTTCGAAGCAAAATTAAAAAAAAATATTTATATAACGATTTTAACAATTAATTTTACTTGTTTTGGCTAATGTTAGACGAACGTCATTTTGCATTCTTGTTTCCCTACATATCATCCCAACACAATGCCCATTAGCCTTTCAATTCTTTTGTGGCCACTTTACACAAACAAAAATAAATCGTAATATAATTCTTTTAAAATGCGTTCGTATCGTCTGCGTAAATAGCTTCACATAATAAGAAGAAATTGTGTAGTTGAATTTTTAACACCGAAAACTACTTTTATGAATGAATGTAAATAACTGAATTTTCACAAATTTTAATTCGTTACAAATATGCAATAATTTTCATATAAAAAAGTATTTTAAAAATTTCACAAAAGAAATCGTAACTCCATGATTTATCTTTTCTTCTGAAAATATACGTGTTTCATTTTTTATTTGCAAAAATGCGTCCGTAATGGAAAAACATATAAAATAAATTAATTAAGATAATAAATTTTTAACATTATTCTGCAAAAATAATAATATAGTGCAAATCTACACATCATAATTTATTTTTATGTTTAATTTCAAGTCAAAATACCGAATAGTTTTCTTTTGTAAAGTGTACGATAAAATGTAATTTCTGTAGCCTAGTAGAGGTTTAGCTTCGCTCATCTTAATAAAGATTGGTAAAAAATATGATTAATTGAAAATAGAATCTCAATACATATTTTTTTTTATTTCTCATTAATTCAAATTTACTAGAGAACCTAATCACGATGATTTTTAATAAGCATCAGTCAAAATCATTTTAGCATTGTATCTACTTTTTTTTTTTTTTAATCTATATAAATTTCTAATATTGAATTTCACTTAGTTCATTAATACTGTTCTTATTGGATTTGATGGATTTTTAAAACTCATTCCTTAATTTTTCTCACTCACGGCTGTTTCTGAATTATAGAATAATGATTGAATCATACATTAGTAAAAATTGCCCAAATTATATTTTTAAATACATTATTATCAGAAAATTGCACATTTGGTTAATTTATTTTGTACGGATATTATGTTAATACATTTCCAAGTAATTTTTAAACAATTTGAATATATATATATATATATATTCAAATATAATACAATAATTTTGTATATTATTTGTACAACAATATTGTATTCAAATATAATACAATAGTCAGCCAGGATGAGTGCTTGTGAAACAACCATAATATATATATATATACAACCATACAATATATATATATACAACCATAATATACATATATATATATTATGGTTGTTTCACAAGCACTCATCCTGGCTGACTATTGTATTATTTACCCAAACAGCTGTAATTATGTTTAAAATCTAGTGCAGTATATTATTTTATGGCACTCGATTAATCTGTATACTCACCAATCACTCATCACCACTTTGATGAATCACCAATTTTGCAGTCTTGAAAAGCAGGTCGTCGTGGAAAGCAAGGTTGAATTTATATTGGGAATTTTCCAATAGAGAATAAAGACGCTGCGTTTATCATCAATAAGTTTATTAGACGTCAAGCAACAGAGAAGAATTCCACATAGATCTCAAGTTTTAGGCCCATACATGAATCTCGTTACGTCTTTTAGCAAATAAATAAGATATTAAAGTGATTAGAGAAAAACATCGAATATTGCAAGAAACTCCTCCCGGTGACACGGATTTATTATGCAAGTAAAAATACGTACGAATTTTCGTCTCCAGATCTGTGTAACCTAATTTTATACATCAAAACTCGCAAAGGTACACTGATTTGCTCTACGTCAGTGCCAAAGAAACTCAAGTTAGAGGGAAGTTTGGTAAAGGTGAGCCTAGTGACTGTTTGAAAACGATGAGCAAGGCGGGCAATTTATGACGTACGTCGGAGCTCTTTATCGCCAATGGTGACAGAAAATTTGAATATATTGACACAGGAGGATGCAAAGTATGATGGGATATCGAGGAATAATTTTAATTAACTATAAAAATGGTATTAATAAGCATTCGAAAGAAATAAAAATTTAATGCCTCAAAATATGAAGGAATGAAAAAGATTATACTGTTTTTACGAAGAAGCATCGCTTTTAACAGATTAAAGTTTTTTGAATAAGAAATAAAAGAATATGCTGATTTAAAGGCATGGGTTAAAATATAATTGCTATTTAAGATATTATTAAAAGATAGGGGAAAAAGGGTAGATAATGTAAGAATTTGGAATAATATAATTAAGATAAACATGGCAATAAATATTTTTATTTCTACACACACACACACACACACACACACACATATATATATATATATATATATATATATATATATATATATATATATATATATATATATATATACATATATATATTTACAGTGGAGCGCCGATTATCTGAACAAGTGGAGACCGACCTTAGTTCGGATAAGCAAAAGTTCGGTTAAATGAACAAACAATTTAAGGGATGTTTCTGACTATACTAAAACCTTCACACTGTTTTTAACATTTTTATCATTATTATTATTTTATTTTTATTTTATTTTATTTTTTACATTTTTATCATTTTTTTTTCCTTTTTTTACCGTTTTCAGAATTCCATAGCTTATAATTTAAGCAAAAAAAGCTTTTGATTGTTGCTTGCTTCAACGAAGATATTCTTTTCAATGCGTCCATATCTCTAAGGTCTAAGTGCAATAAGTCTTCTTAAATACGTATTAGGATCAACGTTTTTCTGACGTTCGAGCCATTTCATAGCTGTTTCCAAACATTCAAAGTCTCCGTTATATGATGGCCCTAGGTTATTTTCAGAGCATTCATTTTCATTTCCTTCAATTTCTTTTTCATCATGAATCTCATCTACAATCTCATCATCATTTAAAATCTGATATCCAGGTTCATGTACTTCACTATTTAACAACTCGTTAATTTCATTTTCTGCATAGCTTAAGATTCTTCCTATATCCTTTATTCTGTTACATTCCTCATTTTCTGATCCACTATCAGTGTTTTTCTTCATTTAAAATTTTATTCCAAGCCGATGAATTATTAGGAGTTCGGTTTAAAATTTTTTGGGGAGATTAGGCTGTTCGGATAAGTGGAAGTTCGGTTTAAAAACTTTTTTGAGAGAAATAGCCTGGTCGGATAATTGGAAGCCCGGTTAATTGGAGTTCCGATAATCGGCGCTCTACTGTACATATATATATATGTGTGTGTGTGTGTGTAATTTAACTGTTCTTTTTTTATCAAATCTTGTATATATATTCCAAACCTATAATTATACATTCCGAAACATAAACCTGCCTAAAACGGAAGTATGTCTTCTGTTATGAGATTCTGTTATAATACGCTTCGATGTATACTGCTTTATTTATATATATATATATTTTATGCTTAAAATATATACATGATTTTAAGATGTGTTTGTGTTTACACTTTGTATTTATGTTTTGATTTACATGTGTCGTCTTTTCATTTTTCGCGACAAATGACCAAAAGTAAAAAGTAAAATGTAATTAGTACAAAATATTTTTTTTTCTATCAATGAATATCAATGAAATTTCAGTTCATCCTACTATTAATTAATTATTTACTATTAATTAATATTCAAAAAATCGTTTTTATGCGAATAATTACTTGTATATATTATAATTTATAGTAATAAACTTTTATTCTAAACTTAAAATTTTAGCATAGTAAGTCCTGTTGAGATATGCGTTATACAATATTTTGCATATAAACCTTTTTAACCAAATATATATATAATATTTTCAATTTAAAATAAATCTTTTCTTTTATTCTTTCCTTTTGTTGTAAGGGACAGATAGTTATTAATCTGATTGTTCTTTGATTGTTCCTTGTTCGTTACACATTATACGTAGTATAGGGTAAGTCTTAAAATCGTTGTTAAAATTGTAACATTTTTTTTGACGGATTTACACGTTTCAGACACTGGAGATTCCGGAAAAAAAAAAAAAAGCGCCGTCCGTCTGTGTGTGTGTGTGTAAACACTCTATCTCCAGAAAAAATTGAGATAAAGATTTGAACTTTCGTGTGTATTAATATGTAATAATGGGAGGAAGCCTATGGAATATCAGTAACCTCGATCATCTGGAATTATTTTTTTCGGACTCTCGTAATATTCATTCTGATAAAAAGTACATAATTTTTTTCTAATTTTTTTTTATTCTATTTTAAGCAGTAAATTAAAAAAAAAAAAAAAAAAAAAAAAAAAAACATAAATTTTGCATAAAAATGAAATCAATCGGAGAATTCGTTGCTTAGATATTTGCAATCATATATTTCACACTCTTCGATTTTTCATGACCCTGTATTTGATTTAAATTTCAATTCTAAGATATATTTTAATTGGAAATGAGACAGTTAATCCGAAGCAATTAATATCATCATCATTTTTGCAGTTAAACTGATGTTTCTTTTACGGAATTCGCTACTACTTGATTATCCCGTCGGCCAAAAACCTATCGCCAGTCTATAGATTAAATGCTAAAAATGGCTTATCATAAATACCACATTCACTTGGCATTAAACACGTTACACGTCTTTGTTGAGTTATCAAACGAATTTTAATTCGACGTTTTAGTTGTGTTTTTATTAATCTTTTACTGATTTGTTTGTTCTTTCGTTATTGAAAATAAAAATTAAGGCAATTTGTACGATTTTGAGAGCAGTTTGGCGATTTATATAATTTATCGAAACTGGTCGACGATATAATGAAGTAGTACACGCAATTCAGTAATAGAGCATTACTATGTATTAAAACTATTTAAATATACGTTTAACTTTAAATTTGGAATTGCAGTGCATTTTATAAATAAACTACACATGTTTTATTTTCATATTTTATATTAGGCTTATCCAGGATGGGTAAGTATTACGTTGGCCCCCAACGAGCAGTTTATTGTTATTTTCCGTAAATGTCCAATCAGTTAATTTTTATTTTCTAAATTATTTACAGCGCTCGCAAAATACCAATAGCATAAAACCGAAATATCCGTTACATAGAGTGTTCTGAAAGAATAAAGTTTCTTTCTTTCTTCTTTAATGTCTGTTGTGCTTAAAATAACAATAATAGTAATATAATGAACGTTGAAATCGAATAAAAAATAGAACATGAAGTTTCATTTTTCGAAGCGTTTTTCTTGAATGAGTAAAAACTCAAACTAAGAACCATTTGTTCAATACTAAACGATTCTCTTTACTCGTAATTCATTTCGAAATACCAATAACTACACTTGTGAAACTCTAATTACAATACAATGACAATAACAACAGTTTAATATCGTAATTATACATACCTTTCATCACCGTAAAAATAGATAATTTGTAGATTATCCATTTGAAAGTTTGTGAGCATTAAAATATTTAATTTTATAATTTAGAGATAATTACGCATCATTACATTCTGTAATAAGAACTTGAACAGTGAACAAGCGATAATTCCAGGGGCTACACAGTTGCGAAGCAGCTCCACGCCCTGTATATGAGTAATGGTATAGCATATCTTAGGAAAAAGCAGGAAATGTTAGTCTAATTGTAGCGCAAGCATTACTATATAAGAGAGTGTCAATAATTCGCAGCATCACTGCCGAGAATCAAAGACGGAAAGAGGAGAGGAAGAATGGGAAAGTGTATTTAAGCATGTGGCTGAACTGACCGCCAATCCGAAATAAGGACGGCGTGGCTTCAGCTAGTGAAGCACGCAGTAGAAAAATAATGAAAAGTTTTTTTTTACGTTTGAGGGTGGATTCTGATTTCAAAGTTCTCCTCCTACGGTTCAATTAAGAACCTTTAAGAAAATGAATGAAGTTGGACATATTTAACAGAACTGGGTTAATATATTGCAATGAAAATGTTATGCCACATCATACCTTATTATATCAAACAAGCAGATAAAATTAAGTGACAGATATTTGAGGTTTATTTTGACTCTAAGACTTCATCTGTAAAATAGCGTCAGATAAATCCTAAAACCTTATACATTTCGAATTGTTTTGTCTGCTACCTCATACCTTGAAATTACATTAGGCTGATATACTGCTGTGCCGTATCTTACATAGGCTATTAAACTAAACATGTATTTCAAACATGTAGCTAATTTTTAAGTTTTTTTTTTTTTTTAACGTATATGAAAATATTTATCAGTACGGTTTGTTTGCTTGACGGTTTGTTTAACTTTCTGTCTTACTTGTCGTCTCTCTATCCGTTTCTAACTTTCACAAATAGAATTCGATTGCCACACAATTGATCTTTGTTAGTGAGGTTCTCACAGAATGTTTCCTGTAAAAATAAAGAGTGTAGCATTTACCATTTCTTTGCATGGACACTGCAATTTTTCGTATATATTAATGTCCACTGACAAAATTTCAAGGATTTAGATTATTTTTTACACTTAAAAAAAAAAAAAAAAAAAAAAAAAAAAATATATATATATATTTATGAGCTTTATTGTTCTGCCTGTCGGTTTGTTTAGCTTTCTCTCTTGCTGGTGGTTCCTCCGACAGTTTTCTAATAATCACAAATGGAGTCTGATAGTCACAAAATTGATGTATGTTAGTGCACTTTTCCTAGAATTGTTCATATTTAAAAAAAGCGTTTATGACATTTACCATTCCTTTCCAACGACACCCAAATGAATACGGATATTTTAATGTCCACTGACAATATTCCAAAATTTCAGATTATTTTTAACGCTTTCTAATACAGATGAAAGTATTTATCATCTCGGAATTTATTCTGAGTTGCTTTTATCTTTTATTTCAGTTATTATTTTAAGCATTCTAACAATAATTTTTCTTCACCTAATCTTTGATTTAAAAAAATATGTTCATTAAATCACTTTAATAAGCACTTATATAATCATTACATCATTTTATAATACAATTACGCCATTAAGATGTCTGAATAATTAAACCAATTATTTTTGTAGGTGTTTGTCTTAAAATCCTTTTAAAATGTGTTATGGATTTTGTAGTTGAAGTTAATTTTAGAACTATACATTTTATGTATGAAAACACTGTAGACGGTTGCTGGACAGAAAATTACACCTGTTTACTTCCTATTTAATTTACATCCAAAATTGTTAATTGGTCCAAATCATCCAAGCAACCTCATAGTAAATTGGTATATAATTTTATATACCTTAGATAAATTCAAATAACATAAGTGATCGTAATTACGTAATTCTAGCAGAAGAGCAACGCGATTAATTAATAAAATTAAATTATAATCCGCGTCAAAATGTAATTATTGAATTTAATTAATTACGAATAAAATTAAGAGTTTGCGTTGTGAATTATTTAGACGAACTCTTCCACTTATGAATTAAACTAAAATTTAAGCTGTAAAAATAAATTGACACACCTTAAACATTATCAATTAAATAATTACAGAAACTTTTTAAAACTTGATTAAATATTTTATTTACATTGAACACAACTATATACAGAAATACATAATATTAATTCAAAAAAAAAAAAAAAAAAAAAAGAAAGCAACACTTTTGTTTCCTTCTCATTATTTTATGTATATTTAATCTTTAAAAAAAAAGACAATTTTTTCATTTACTCTTATTATTATATATTTTTATTTTTTGCTAAAAGAATAATTCTCTTTCATTTTTAAATTACCTTAATTATATTTAATTATTGGTTTTGTTGGATCTCAGATTGCTCTCTACCATAAAATATCAGAAAAGGATATTTTTAATTTCTCATATGATTTCAAGTGGTAAAAGAAAAAGTTTAATGTATTACCTTATTTCATATACGGGATGGTGGCCTTTATTCATCAAATTCAGAGTTGTCGCGTTGCTAAGGAACATATCCATATGTCATCAGGAATCCGCTTCTTATCAGAGCGGCTATATCGGGATGGCAGGATGCATAGCTACGGACCTCAGTAGAACAATCCACTTTATTTCAACATCAGGAAGACGTCGTCAATTAAGCTTGCTTAGGCTCACTCCGATATGTCCATCTCGCCTGGGCATTACTAGGGCTTTCTGGATTCATTGCACGGGCTTTCAGGATTCATTGCACGGGCTTTCAGGAGAGCTCCTGCGTCCTCGACATCTTTTTTCAGACTCCCTTTTTCAAACCTTTTTCTTCTGGCACACCAACTCTTGCAGTGGGTGGAACTATTTGTCTAGTCCACCCTTATTGGATGTGAGAAGATTTTGCATTATCCTTCGATAGGCCTATTAGCTAACAGTCTGCAAATGGCCCCTTACATATACTTTAATATTATTATATGCCTTAAAGTTTGGGTGGTCTGAAAAGCCATAAATTTATCCCAACACTTTTATTAAGGTCATAAATTTATTCCAACATTTTTATTATTTTACGACTTCTAATTATACACCACTTTCCACTGGCTTGTCATAAAACGACACCATGGCGTCTGGCTATTGTTGTTATCTGAGATCCGAACTACATTCAACATTATACATTCATTTTACAATACAACATTTTTTTTTTTTAAATATATATTTAATATTTAAAATCAACTTAATAATTTTTGTATGAAGTTACACTCCTATTTTACTTAAATATATAAACATTATAATTTTACACTCATAATTATATTTTATAAAAAAATATTTATACAAACAGAAATAACAAATTACGCAATTTTACTTTGATTTAACCAACATGGTGCGGGAACATATCATTGTTATATGTTGCCCAGCAACGGTCATTACTGAAAACATATTTTTAACATCAATATGTGTTTCTTAAGTTGTCTATTGAGATATATTTCATAGTATGAATAACCTAATTTTCATAAGAGTAATCTGATTATATCAGAAAGTTATTCATATATATCAGTAAAAATCGATAGTAAGAGCAATTTGGAATGTACTATATTTCACTTTATTATATTTTCTAATTCGAATTAAATACAATTATCTAACATACAATAATAACACTTTACTGCCGTAATATAAGTTTTTCAGTTATGAAATATATCATTTTAAACTCATTATTTTCATTTTACATTGCATTAACAATTGAAAAATTATTATTTCAGGGTAACAAAAAGTGTTTATTATTTAGTAAGTACAAATTACACCAGTTATAGCTTTAGGTTTCTTTTACATTTACTAATGAGAAATGTCACATTTATTTTAGTTTGTCAAAGTTTTCTAATTAATATTATGTAATGTGTAATACACTTTAGTAACTAGGTCTTAACAGTTTATTCATGAGTTATAACCTAAAAAATATATTTAGGAAATTACTTTAATATACTTAAGATAATTTAATTAAACTTAATTTTATCGTAAAATTTTATTATTTTCTTCATTCGCTCTGTATTGATCCTAAATGTACTATATTTTACTACGAATTTTTAAGACGAAAATTTTTGAAATCGAACTAAGCTGTTTATCCCAAAGCTTACATAAAGGGATTATCTTGTTTTGATATGAGATTTCCCTGAACAGCCATAAAATTGCAAAATTTTCAATTTCAAAAATGTTGTTTAAGCTTTCCACCCTCACATTCTGTTATAACCCAAACAAGATAGATAAAAAAGTTTTGTTGTAGAAGAATTGCTTAATAAATCATAAATTTCATTTGTTTATTTTACGTTTTAAATGCGTCACATAAAATATTTAATATTAACATTTAAAATATTTAAATAAAGTTTTACGAAAGCAAATTTTAAATTTAGAGGAAATTCGATGTGAATGTAAGCAAAATATGAATATTATATACATATTGGAATTAATCATATTTTAGATCTGGTAATTGTTTATATCATTTTAGAGCAAATAATGATTTTTCTCTGTAGTAAAATACCTGAAATAAAACAGTTAAAAAATTCATAAACACATAAAGTGAAGTTATTGTTGCACAAAGAGCAGCAATTATAGTTAACTTATCTTTGTATTGCAATTAGATTCAGCCAAGTTACACTTATAAAATAAATTTTAAACGTTTAATTTCTTCAAAGTGTTTTAATTGATATCGTATAACACAACATAAAAACCTAATATAAGAAATTGAATTCGAGTTTAAAGATATTAGTTTTGTTTTATGCTTCTTTATTTTTTTCCCCGAAGACGTTATAGTTTCAATAAATAACGTATATCTATATTTAAATGTTTTTCCTAATACACGGTACAAAAAAAAAATCCCTTATTATCAGTCTTTTTTTTTTTTTTTTTTTTTTTTTTTTTAAGAAATGTTTCAGACATACTTATTGTGAAATATTACAATAAATGTATATTGACATTCCATTGCCTAAGTTTGGTTTATTCATCTTCATTATCTAACAGGCAAAGTTATGAGTTTTTTTCTTTTCGTAAAATGGAAAAAGTGTAGAACTGACTGTATGTACAGGATGCAGCAGGTATTTGTGAACAAACATTATAGAACTACATATAAGCATGTCAGAACCTAGAATAACTGAAGAAATAGAGGAATGGTATCATTGTCCCATTGGGTGAAAAACACCCGATTTAGTGAACGGGCATTCATATTTAAAGTAAACATTTAACTAAAGGCTGTCAGATTCGATATGCAAGAGTTTCATACAGGAATGACATTGTTGGTGATATGACATTATCAAGACTCCGGAATTCATCATTCGTGTCGATGAAAATCCTAGGAAGTCGATTAGTGCACTGTCTAAGAAACAGCTAGTTGATGAGGCCACCATCTGGTGTGCTATTCTCAGGACCTTCGTTAGAGGTCGTACATGATGAGGAGAGGACTATCCTTGTGCAAGAGAGTCTGCGGCAACTGCCTGACCACATACAACCGCTTTCTTAATAAGCTGAAACATGAAGAGGAGCCAGTAATGCTGTTGTTTTCCTCAGATGAGAAAAACTTTATCAATGGTCAGGAAGTAAACCGCAAAAAAATTGATCTCTGTGTAAAATCCCCGAAGAGGTTGCGACAGCCATGAACAGAAAATTCCCAGCCTCATTCATGATTCTGGGGGACCGTGATCAGCGAAGATGGTCAGGCCCCTCCACATGTCTTTCCTCAAGGTGCCAGAGTCAACGCTGTTATTTATACCGAGCTATAAGTTCAGGATTACTTCTATTATATCCGGGAGGATGTGCGTTATGCGGCAACACTCTACAGAATCCCACACAGTTAGCAAAACCCAATAATGGTTGGTGAAAAACTTTCACAAACATGTCATCCTCAACTTGTTGCCCCCAGCTCCGCAGGTATTAACCCGGCGGTCTATTACGTATGTGACGGGTTAAAAGGGATTTCAATATGCATCCAAGCAACACTGCTGAGAATCTCAGAGCAGCTGTTTGTATTCAGTAGCATATGTTCCTGACACACATCTGAATTTTGCCTACAGTTCTTTTCGACAGAATATAGAGGCTGTTATTGCGGCTGGCGTTCGTTTGATCACACGGTGCTATCCATTGTGTATCTGGTAACCTGTTCAGAAAAATGCTCGAAGTGTAGAACCTATTTAGGTTGGAATGGGAACGTTATTTTGTTCTCAAATTCCTGGACCACATAAATGAGATTACAGAAAAATTTGCTTATTTTGTTTAAATATGCATTTCATACATTTCAAAACTTTATTATTTCAATACCTAAGTGATATATTTTATATGAAAATGTATCTACGTATAGTTGATCGAAAATCTAAATATATATTGTATATTCGATGCAAGAAAAAAAATATTTTTCCGTATATTTTCTGCATATAAGGCAGCATTTCAAGAATATTGTACTCGTGGAACAGGTGCTTCACAGGTGAGAAGCATTGAGGGGTTTCCTAGCTGATATCAGCTTAACTCCCAGTCTAGGAAATGAAATATCTTATGTTTTGTGAGCCATTGGGATAAGTTAAATTGTGGTTGAGAACTACTTAAGAGAAAAAAATAAGAAATTTAAAGAGAAAATAATTAGTTGTATAAAAATGGATTAAAGTTAAATTTTAAGTTAAGACTTAAGATGAGTACGTCTCGCGGTTGGCATCCCTATCCCATACATAGAAATAAACAATGCATTTTATCTGGTACAAATAAAAAAAACCTGTTAGTATGTTTTACTTACTGTTTATTGACTATTCAACATTCCAGCGAGGGTATTGTACTTTTAAGCACTTGTAGTATTTTATCATAATTTTCAAGCATAGTATTTAAATATTAAACGCGCTTTGCGACATACTTCATATTTGTAATTAGAGACAGATTAGCACAAAATTTACACAAATCAGCTGTAAAAAAAAAATTAATACGTGTGTAAAATGTGAGTACAGTGTTTTAGAAATACCAAGTTTGTCGTAAAATTTTCAATCTCGCAAAGATTAACAATAATTCGTCTTGAAGTAATTTACAGCTTCGAGTTGCTATCTGTACTGGGTCGTGAAGAAAATTATTACTAGCTGATATTTGAGGAACTGACTTAAAATGGACATACCCTAAGAAAAAAATGCTTTAATTCATACATTTTTTTTTAACATTGCCTTTATTTTATACAAACTAACTTTGCGATGCATACAAAATGCAATGTTGAATTTTAAAAAATCACATATAACGTCACAACGTCATAATGACTATTTATATAAAATACTGCAGTTATTTTATCTAGCGTGCTGTCCTAAAACAACACACACATATGTTGCTATTACTTTTATTTGTATACATCACAAGTAATTTTTTGTGCACCAAGATTTGCGGGCACATTCACTATGTACCCACCTTGAACACTTAAAGCATTTTATCTAATCCTCTTTCGGTTTTGAGTGACTGAATAAATCGTTTGAATAAAGACGTTTCATCATCATCATCTTCAGTTATGTAAGAAAGGGAATATTCTTCTAAGCTTGTATAGGTGCACATCTTGACTAGGTATTATGTTTCTCACCAACTTTTGCCCCCACTTCGGCAGTATTAGGCCTGCTTGTCAAAACTTTTACACCTCCCTCCGTCCTCTTTTTAGAAGATGCTCTAACATGAGGTGTGCAAACATGTGGCGTTACATCAAGTGGTCAGATAAACACTGAACTTGATGACTAGGTGATACACTTGAAGATGCTGTCAGTTGAAAAGATACACGCTTCTTCGGAGTATTGAAAACATACATTGCCGATGCTGGAACTGGACGAGGTGAATTCTGGAAAATTGACGGATTGGGTTTGAGAACTTGTGTTGCCGTTGTTACTTTCCTTCTTTTTTATTGGACTTTTTGTCACATCTCAAGCACAGAAAACATGATCAGGAAAGATGTATGGGTCCATGCGATATATTCTATTTTTCTGAAACCGGTATGCCATTTTACCTACAATCGCTTTATTTTATATACAGAGGCAGTATTCGAGAACCCACGCATTTATAAATTTTTGCATATACAAAAATAATCTAATAAGAAAGAAGTACTCCCTTTATACTTCATATATGTAATCACTGAAATGAAACAAACGTGAATTGTAACCAAAAAATAGTCCCAAGAAATTTTTGATGAAAGTTTAAACAGCTTCTTTGAAAATAATGAAAAATAAAAACTTGAGAACTTCTCGTTTAAATGCTTATTGTTTTGCACCAATTTCACAACATAGCTGCGTATCGTTAAGTGCTGGGCTCTAGCGGAAATATTAAGAAACAAATGGTATGTCATTTTGCCTAAGTAAGTCTGCCATTTTGGGACTGTTTCACATTTCTAATATAATTACCCTTTAACCGATGTGACTAAAATTTTTCACACAACTGATGTGATCCGGTCTCTCCAACCCCTCGAATAAAATGAATTTAAAAAAAGTCCTTCCGGCCAGTGCCGCGAGGAAGAGGTAGCTTTCATAATCCTTATTTAAAAAAAGCCAAATTATATCATTCAAACACACGAATCTCAATTTAGTGGAAACCGAATATAGAAGATTCAATACTAATTTTTATCAATATAATGAATGAGAATTTCGCGAAATTAGTCAGCTTTATCCAAGCTGCTTTTCTTTAAAGTAACATATATCTGGCTGCCAAATTCGGCAATTTCTTAAAGTGCCTGTCATTTTAAGACAACATGGTGGATGAGGCTAAGCAGTGAACTTGGCCGAGACCTCAGTAATTGCTGTGCACATGCTCACTCACATCGGAATCGGTTAATATATAGGAGTGCTGTCGCATGCAAAAAATCAGATTTTTCAAAATGTCAGCCACAATAGAAATTGAAACTGCTATATCTGAGCCATTTTTTAAGGTAAAGACAAACAAAAAATGCTCCTGAATCCTTATATCAAGGTCAAATACCTAAGAAAGAAACCTTTTTCAATTTCTAATTTTTTTGCACCTCACTTTAAATATATATATATATTTTTAATTTAATGGTCACCATTTTGAAACAAGATGGCTGATGAATCTGGCCAGCGAACTTGGTCGAGATGTTGATGTATACTATCCACATGCCTTCTTACATCGAAATAGGCGAATACGTGTGTTATCACGTGACAAATACAAGATCGTATCAAAATGTTAGTCATGCTAGAAATTCAAAGTGCTATAAATCAACCATTTTTTAAGATATAAACAAAAGAACAAATTTTCAGAAACAAAAACTGCTCCGGAATCTTTGTATCAAGGCCAAACACATAAAAAAATCTTTTTCATTTACCATTTGTTTAATACCTCATTTTGAAATTTAAATTTAATTTTTTTTAAATGGCAACCCTTTTGAAACAAGATGGCGAATGAAGCTGGCCAACGAACTCGGTCGAGACATTGGTATGTACTATGTACAGACCAAGTTACATCCAAATAGGTTCATAATTACGCCTGTTATCGCGTGACAAAAATCAGGTCGTTTTAAAATGTCAGCCACAAGAGAAATTCAAAATGCTATTACTCAGCCATTTTTTTTAGATATAGACGAAAGAAAAACTGTTCCGGAATCTTTGTATTAAGGTCAAACACATACAAAAAAAATCTTTTTCACTTTCCAATTTTTTGGTATCTCATTTAATTTTTTTTTAATTTTTTTAAATGGCCGCCATTTTGAAACAAGATGGCGGAGGAAGCCGGCCAACGAACTTGGTCGAGATATTTGTATGTACTATGTACACACCAAGGTACATCCAAGTCGGTTCATAAATACGCCTGTTATTACGTGAGAAAAATCAGGACGTTTCAAAATGTCAGCCACGCTAGAAATTCAAAATGCTATAACTCAGCCATTTCTTAAGATATAGATGAAACAAAAACTGCTCCCGAATCTTTTTATAAGTAAGTAAGTAAGCACCCACCCTGGGAACCCGCTTTTGGCTTATGGTTAGGTGTAACCCCCAAGCCCAGGGCAGGGAAAAGTTTTACTACCTGCGAAACTCCTTGAATTTTTTTTTTTTTTTTTTTTTTTTTTTTTTTTTTTTTTTTTTTTTTTTTTTTTACAGTTTAGGAGAAATAACAATGTTAGATATATGACAATTATTGACAGTGTTTGCAATAAATATTTACAGATGACCCCTATAATTACATTTGAGAGAAATATTCATTATTATAACATATAAATATGCATAGTTTTTTGAATTTGATATTAAACTTTTTTTTTTTTTTCTTTTTTTTTTAACACAATTACCTACATATTTGCAACACTTTTATATTATTTTCAGGATTCACACATAATTTAAATCATAACATCAATTTAAACCATGTACAGATGTGATATTTGCAACACTTAAAGCTATTTTCAAGATATATGATGCAAAATTATTTTTAACTCTATACTAAAAATAAGTATTAAGGTACAAGATGCGAACAATAATTAATATTATGCACTATTATGAAAGTATAAGTAATTGTAGATAATAATTACCTACAAATTTACAGTACAATTATACTGTGTTTGAGATATTATGTAAGATACATGATTCAAAAATTATTTTTAAATCTACACTGAAAATTTAGTATTAAGGTACAATATGCGAACAATAATTAATATTATGCACTATTACAAATTCTTTTGAGTTATTTAATATTTGGCAATATGGCCATATGGTCCTACGGAACACATCTTCTATTTGCCAAGTGTGATTGATAAACCGGACACGCAGTGGAATCCGCTGAATGTTTCCTATAATTAGGTAAGTGGAAACAATTTGTGCATCTATATTGCGAGGGAACTCCCGCAAAAGGGCACTCCGAAGTGCAGTGACCTCTCGAACATTTGGCGCAAATTAGCTGTCTCCTGCAGTAAGATGTCTGATGTCCATACAGCTGGCAATTGCCGCATCTAATTATTGGGCGAAAAGAACGAATATAGCACTTGTTGAGACCCACCTGTATAATTTTTTTTTCTAATAGTTCTTGTGATGCTTTTGTTTCTAATTGCAATATGATGTGATGTAGTGTAGAATTATCCCTCTTTAGAATTTTCAATAAGGTGATGTTTTTATCAGATAAATTTTCTTCAAGATATGATATTATTTCATTTGTAGGTACTGAGGATGGAATACCGGTGATTATTACTCTTTTGTAATTAGTCAACTTATATGTGATTTCT
Organism: Maratus speciosus; assembly: GCA_963932465.1. NCBI lineage: Eukaryota > Metazoa > Arthropoda > Arachnida > Araneae > Salticidae > Maratus > Maratus speciosus. Next base: position 493,705,562 of record OZ010791.1, read on the forward strand.
GTTAACTTTGTAATGTCAGGAGTGTTTTCTATCATTTTTAACAAATGTTCTGTATTGTCATCTGTATTAGATTGTATAATTATTGTGTCTGGATTTCTGGCATTTCTGCAGTATATTATTGGAACTTCCTTCACTTTATTAAAGTGTTCGTTAAGTGTTCGCTTTGAGTTTTGGAATCCTTATGTGTTTAGCGGTTGTTCTAATTAATATTGCAGAATTAGAGTTCGGCAAAGCAGGGGGAATGCCCGTTTTTGTGCCATCACCGCATTTCACTCCTTGACAGCCCCCACTAGAGTACTCCAGGTTTCGCGTCACCAACTCCTCAATTTTCTGTAGACTGTTGGATAATTGAATGAACCCTCCTTCACCATTTCCTTCTATTCTCTCATTTTCGTTATTTGCCATTATTGTTTGAGTTGCTATTGTTTTTAACTTAACTTCTGTTTGTATGATTTTTTCTCTAGTTTGTGATTTTAATTGCTTCTGTTGTCGTTTTAATTTATTAATTTCTTCTTGAAGGGTTACAATATTTGCATTAATCTGTTCTTTATTTTATTCTTCCTTGACCAAAGAGTCTTTTAATTGTTTATTTTCTTGTTTCAATTCTTGCAATTTATTTTCAATCTTTACTTCTGCATTTGATCTTTTTTCCATTATTGTTTGAGTTGTTGTTGTTTTTAATTTATTTACTGTTTGTGAAAATTTGTCTGTAGTTTTTTTCTTAAGTTGCCTCTGTTGACTTTTTATTTTATCTATTTCTTCTTTAAAACTTTCTTTTATTTGTTCTTTACTATGTTGTACCTCAGTTAAGGAGATTTTTAATTGTTTATTCTCTTGCTTCAGTTCTTCCAAATATTTCTCAAGTTTAATTTCCACTTTTGTACTTTCTTTGAGCTTTAATGACAATTCATCATTCTGTGTTTGCAGGATATCCAATTTATGTCGTAATTTTTTCATCTTTTCAGGAGAATCCTTATTTATTTCGTTGGAGTGTTGTATAAGAAGTTTTTCATCTCTTCTTGCTTTAGAAAAGATTGTTTCGAGATATTTTTTAGCTTCTTCTGAGCTACTATTAGATCTGTTATTTAATAGTATATTCTACTCCTGAATGAGCTGTTGGATGGATAGTGACTCTAGCTGGTTTATGGATGGTGGTATTTTTAATGGAAGTGGTGATCCACCTAATGCATTTTGTATAATTTTTTCTTTGTTTTTTAATCGAGCCTCATTAATTTCTTCTGCTAGTGATATTGCAGTTTCCAAATTAGACTGCTTTCTTTGTTGGGTATTCTTGGTACTGATAGTTTTTGATTTTAGTTTTTCTGGTTGTGGTATGCGATCATTCTCTTCCTTTAGTAGGATCAGAAGCTGCAGATGATTGAAGAACGGACAACTAGTCACATATGGTCTTCTGTTTTCTTTATGATTTAGTTCTATAATTCTGTTTCTTATGCTAATTATTTCTTCACTTTTCATTTCCCGATGCAGGTTTATTAGTTCAGTATTATTTGCTTGATAATATGGTATTTTGTTGTATTCTTTATAATGTATTGCTCTGATGTGTTGTAACTCAAATTCCAAAAATAGTGCATTTTTTCTTAATTGGGCAGCTCTATCACCCTTTGCTGTCTTCATACGATATTTTTCTGGTTGATATATATTATTTACAACATTATAACTTTGTATGTTATATATGCCATAGTATGGGCTCTTTGAAAATTCTCCCTTTTCCACAGCCTTGATATGTTCTAATTGATTTGTTAATAGGACCTTAAATTCTTCATAACGTTGTGGATAAACCGCCTCGACCTTATTTATCAACTGTTGAACAACATGACTCGTAATTAGCGCTGGTTCTGTCGCCGGAATAACTCCAGATGATTGGACGTCAGCCAATTCATTATTAGATGGCTCTCTATTTATTGTACTTGTTTTCACTACTGTGTCCATATCCAATCTTGTCAAGTTGACTGTTGGATTGATTCCTTTTTGATTCATTATGTATCTTGACATTACTTTAAGTCCACTTTAACAAGACTGCTTATCAATACTTGGGATTATTTTAGTTAACTAATTTCAATTAGTAATTATGCAATACTTTAAGAGAGATAGTATTAAGAATGATCGAAGATACTATTAAAATGATTTTAGATACTACGTTCTATCATCATATACCAGCCAAGCAATTTAAAGATATAATACGTTTGAGTTATATTAAAAGTTGAAGATAAACACATAAATGGGGGGGGGGGGGGGGTCCACTAGACCTGCACCACATATCTTTGAAAGAAAGGGATATAGATAGAAAAAAGCAAAAACCGGTGGTCGTGACCACCGAAAATGACTAAGATAAAAATTAAGAGCCTAATAAGGGGAAAATTTTGAATAATAAATGAAATAAAAATAAAATAAAATAATGATAGTAAAAGTTTACTATATCAAAACAAAGAAAAGGGAAAAGTATGTGCATTTGCCCCCGCACCACAAAAACCATACACTCAAAAAGAGATATAAATCAATTGTACAATTCTCCCAATAACACCATACCCTGTCCAACTTTGTAATTCCGACAATCACAATCATAATTTTTTACAAGTAACAACAAATTTCAGTATGTGAAGATCACATAAGAAGAAAATATTTTTTCAATTCTTAATTTTTTTGTACCACATTTCAAATTTAAATTTTTCTTAAAAATTTAAATGGCCACCATTTTTAAACAAGATGGCGGATGAAGCTGACCAACGAACCCGGTCGAGACATTGGTATGTACTATGTATAAACGAAGTTACATCCAAATCGGTTCATAAATACGCCTTTTATCGCGTGACAAAATTCAGGACGTTTCAAAATGTCAGCCACGCTAGAAATTCAAAATGCTATAACTCAGCCATTTTTTAAGATATAGACGAAACAAAAACTGCTCCGGAATCTTTGTATAAAGGTCAAATACATAAGAAAAATATTTTTCCATTTTATATTTTTGGTACCACATTTCAAGTTTTAAAATTTTTAAAAATTTTTAAACGGCCGCCATTTTGAAACAAAACGGCGGATGAAGCTGGCCAACGAACTCGGTCGAGAGATTGGTATGTACTATGTACACACTGAATTACATCCAAATCAGTTCATAAATACGCCTTTTATCGCGTGACAAAATTCAGGACGTTTCAAAATGTTAGCCACGCTAGAAATTCAAAATGCTATAACTCAGCCATTTTTTAAGATATAGACGAAACAAAAACTGCTCCGAAATCTTTGTATAAAGGTCAAATACATCAGAAAAAAATATTTTTCCATTTTTAATTTTTTGGTACCACATTTCAAGTTTTAAAATTTTTTAAAAATTTTAAATGGCCGCCATTTTGAAACAAAACGGCGGATGAAGCTGGCCAACGAACTCGGTCGAGACATTGGTATGTACTATGCACACACCGAATTACATCGAAATCGGTTCATAATTACGGGAGTTACAGTGTGACATAGGTCATATATATATATATATATCAATTTTGAACGGAGGGTGGTTTCGGGGTTTGGGGGTCATGATCGATGAAAATATACCAAAAATTTTTTGAAATCGCTTTCCTCCGAACGGTAGCTTTTTTGTAAAGAAAGCTACCTTAAATAACTCAAATGGTTGAATTTACTTAAATTTTGTCCTAACAATATCGTTGTACTTCTCGTAGGAGCATGTGAATTAAATTGCATGAAAAAAGTATTTTATTCATATTATTTAACTTCAGTACAGAAAAGTAAAAAGCTGTAAAAGTGTTTACAGCTGGGAGTCATGAGGTCTGGGAGACCGCGTGACATCAGTTAAAGGTTAAGTATTACTTTTTTAAAAATTATAATTTATTATTATTATAACTTGGGATGCAAAATGAGAGATTCGGTAGCACAGAAATATTTAAATTTATTATCCAAGGATAGCGCCTAAGTAATTTTTAAAAAGTAACAATTAAGTCAATAATAGCTATCTATATTAAGATATTGCTTAATTTACAATCATAATGTCGTTTCAATTCATCGATTTTTTTAAATTCGATTTAATATAGTCTTAAAAAACATTCCTAAAATATTCATTTTTACTGCTGTGCCGTGTGATATAAATTAGTAGTATTTAAAATGTTTAAATAAAAGAACCTCTAAATTTATTTAAAGACTTAAAATGAAATGATAAAAAATATATCGGAATAGAGAATTGGAGATTTTCATTATCAACCATAAAATGTAGACATTTTTAAGTTTCAAAAATATGTTGGAAACTGTTCGTGTTCTCACTGTAAATCCAAAAGAGAAGCAGATTAATTTTCACTTATTAAAGTATATAAATTATTTCCAAACAAATCTATTTATTTGTTTTATTAATTATAGCCTTGCATTTTTCTTAATTATAAATATTGTTCTACATAAAAATGTGTAGAATTTACAATTGCAGAAAATTTGAGTAATATATCTAATGTATAAATCATAATTCCTAAATATATTATCACTGTTAAACGCATTAAAATATCGATATTGCATTTCTTAAAAAATGCGCTTTACAATTTATATGATTTTAGCAAAGTATAAACTATTACAAAGATGATACTAACACTTATACAAAGATGAAACTACTAAAAGATAGGGGCGAGGGGGAATTCATTATAAACGCAAATTAGTTATTCATAATTTTTCCAGTTATATGCCTCAAAAATCAACCTTCTTTTGTAGTTTTGAAAAAAAAATCCATTATTTTTTCTTTCAACCAAATATTACCAAGCAGTGGTACACGCAGTAGTAATTAACATAAAATTGTCAACTGAAATTTCACAATAATGAACTATCACCGTTTTTATTCATGGCAATTCGATAAAAAATGGGAAGGAATCCAGTAAAACTGTTTTGTCACATCTTAATATAAAAGGAATGATTTTGATAAATGCATTCTTCCTTAGACAAATAATTTTAATATGTTTTACTTGCACAAAAAAATACATATAAAAATTGCAATTATATGTCTTTCTTTAATAGTAACTTTAACCGTTTTTTAGGTGCGTTCGTAATTATATAAATACGTAGCACCTATAGTCGTCGTTCAGTCCGTCTGTCTATCCGCATATAACAGAGCAAAAACTACCCCACTGAATGTTCTGAAGTTTTAAATATATGATTGTTGTATAATTTTGTCGAGCCATTTCAAATTTTATGAAAATCGGATGTACAGTTTAATTACAGGGACAGTCAAAATTTTTTCTTTGCATCACGGCCAATGGGGAAAAATTATTGCAAGTGCATTTTTATGATGTTACAGCCTTCCGAATGGTCTGAAATTTTAAATATATAAGTTTTGCACAATTTTGTCGAGCCATTTCAAATCGGATGTATAGTTTAATTACAGGGACAGTCAAAAGTTTTCCGTTACATTACGGCCAATGGGAAAAAATTATTGCAAGTGCATTTTAATGATGTTACAGCCTTCCAAATGCTCGGAAATTTTAAATATATAATTGTCGCAAAATTTGTTCAAGCCATTTCAAATTTTTTTGAAAATTGGTGTATAGTTTAATGACAGAAACAGTCAAAAGTTTTGCGTTACATTACGGGGAATGGGAAAAAATTATTGTAAGTGCATTTTAATGATGTTACAGGGATGACACTTATGAAGTACTTACACACACTACTTACTTACACATTACACTTATGAAGTGCAAAAAATATACATTCAAAACAATATGGGATGCAAAAATTAATTATAAAACTTGTTATAGTACGAACGCACCTCATTTGCCACGTTTTACGAGCAATTTCCAACTTGTTTATCGTTAGTAGCAGGCCAATATTGCTTATACTGATAACATTGGAGTGCGGTTATTGCATCGAAAGCCTATCCATTCGAAATCGAAAGTCTATACATCCACAGTAAAAAAAAAAAAAAAAAAAAAAAAAAAAAATTGAATATCGGTTGAATATTGTGTTTGCGTTAGAAATATTTGCAATGAAACATCAATATTGCATCTCATTAACTTTATTGGAAATATTTCCAATAAAATGACGAACTATTTCCTGAAAATAATATTCCAATATTTACAATATGTGTGTACACAGTTATTGGGACAATATTTTATTCCAATATTGCCGAATATATTTTGAATGTAAAGATGATATAGGTAAAGTAAGACAAGATACAAAAAATACAATCAATGCTTGACAAATATTATTTTACTACTATGATTAAAATATATATATATATATACTATAATGTATAGTAAAGTGGTGTATCTAGTGAAACAAAAAATGGTATAATTCTCTGAATGCTTGAAAGTTTTAAAAAAGTAAATATGTGCTAAAGAAACATTTTTACTGAACTAGCGTAGTAAAAAACTATGCAACAGTGTATAACCCTGTGTTTTTATCATTTATTTTACATTTTTGGACATAATGCAAAGCTTAATTTAAATACATAAATCTATCATCATGAAATGTCAGCAAGTAATATACATTTTCTTTCTGTATTAATATGTGGAATTCAACGTAATAGTCTACAATGAACAATGAAAAGCTTGAAGAACTGAATATCTTTAATGAAAAAAAAATTACACAAAAAGCGGGGAAAAAAGCTTTAATTTTTATTTTGCGTCTAGTTGATAAGAGAAAAAAAGTATCTATTTATTGTTAGAAAATTCTGAATAATATGTATTTACTTGGTCAAAGAGGTTATCTGCATAGGAAAGTGTCAAATGTTTTTCATTTGCATTGCATGATATCTTTAGATTTCTTCAGGAAAAAATAAATATGCTTTTACATGAGGCGTAGAAAGGGTTTTTTAAAATTACAATTCTTAAATAACGAGATTGCTTATGTAATTCTAATAATTTTTTACAATTTTTCAAAGGCATTTTCAATGGTATTATGTGGCAAAATTGTTTTGTTATTTTAAGATCCGATTTCTAATTTTGGAGCTCTTGAATCGAAAACGACACTATATTTACAACGATACATAACATTGTTCAGTTTCTAAAAAAACAGAAAAAAAAAGTTTACATGGCGAATATTTTCTTTTTAATATTTTATTTTAAACGTCTCTTATGTATTGACGGTGATATTAAACAGGCATTTACTTTACTTACGAGGAATGTCTTATACTTAAGACGCATTTACGGTGTATCTATTATGCATCATGTGGTATAATAAAATAAAGTTAAATTGATATTAATAAGAACTTAAAACATATAACAAACTTATAATAATATAATAAACTGTTCATTTTATACAAAATATCATTTGAAAGATAATGAAAATATAGTTATGAGTGCCTTTTATGTGCTAAAATTTATCCTAACAAGACATATGCTTTATTTAAGAGGAATTTACTTTACTTAAGACGCATCTATTATGCTTCGCGAGGTATAATAAAATGAAGTTCAACTGATAACTTAAAAGATATTTAAAAAACTTATAATAATAAAATAAACTGTTAATTTTATAGAAAATATCATTTCAAAGATAATAAAAAATATAGGGGAGACCGGGGCTAGTTGGCTATATGGGTAAGTAGGCGCAGTCCTTATAAATCGGCTGTTTGTATATAGATTATGCACCCAGTCACAGAGTACCTTTCTTTTTGCTTTTTACAATCCTCAATGTAGTTTTGCAGCGTTACTTAAGTACAGTGGACATTTATTACGATTTTTCTGTTTTTTGCACTCCTAAGTAATTTTTTGTTGCTTCATTCTTTTTCTAATTTCTAATACTTATCTTAATAATTGCTATTTAACTTGCGCAGTTTTTCTTAGTGTATGATTAACTGTACCTTCCCAATATGTGATTTACTATGAATATTTATGCATAGATGGTTACGTGTCCCTTTTGTGAAGAAATTCATTATGGGGCTAGTAGGCGCATTGAACACGGGGCAAGTTGGCTCGATGTCTGGTGTGTGCTGGTAGCTTGAAAAACGAAAACACAGAGAAAAGTGGTTGCAATGCAAGATTTTGAGCACACGAGGCTTGCCCAAACGGGGAAACTCGTTTTTTTATTTGTGTGTGTTTTATTTTAGCTCTGATGATGATATCGAGTAGGATAGAAATTACTCATTGTTTATGTTTTATTCATTATTTTTATGTCTGCATAATTTAGAATTTACATTGAACGGCAATAACGCCTTTGTTTAAACTTACTGGTAATAATGAAATTGATTTCTCTTAACTGCGTGTCTTATTTAAATTTTTATAAAGCGTGTGCCAACTTACCCCATAGGTATAGGCAACTTGCCCCGTGACGGAGTACGTTGGCGCACAATTTTCCTGTTACTTTAGGCTTACGCTAAACATAAACTACAAAAACTACAAACACAAAACTCCAGGTATTTATAGCCCAATGCCTGTTCTTTAATGTCTGTTTTTGTTCTTTTTCTTTTTCTTTCTTTAAATTTTATTTAGGTTTACAAATTATGTAACCTTATGTATGTAGATTTTATTTCTAATGAGAGTCTCACTACTGATTGTTAGTCTATGTTTAATCATTTGCCGTCTGGTTTTTCTGGGCCTGTTTTCTTGGCGGTGGTTTTTCTTGGTGTTGTATAGGGTTTTCCGCCGGAGCAATAGAACCTATGACAAATTTGGTGGGTGCTCCGGTTGGGTGATTTTCCCTGTTCTTTAAAAATACAGTTAAAGTTTCATAAAAAAGCTTAAATAAAAAATTAATAAAAATCAATAACTGAAAACTGCGCCTACTAGCCCCGGTCCCACCTACTTATTAGCGCCTCTTATGAACTAAATGTAAACCTTGCGAGATACTTACTTTACTTACGAGGAATTTAATTAAGACGCATTTACGAGGCATCTATGATGCTGCGCAAGGTAATATAGATTGAAATTCAACTGATATTTATAAGAAGTTAAAACATACAAAAAACTTATGATAATATATTAAACTGTTCATTTTATAGAAAGTATCATTTGAAAAAAAAATAGTTATTACTCGTCTTATGTACTAAAATTAAGCCTAGCGAGGTATTTACCTTACTTACGAGAAATATATTAAACTTAAGATGCATTTATCAGGCATCTATAATGCCTCGCGAGGTATAATAGGATGAAGTTCAATTTATATTTTTAAGAATGTAAGACATAAAAATTTATAATAATATAGTAAACCGTTCATTTTATAGAAAATAATCATTTGAAAGGTAATAAAAATATAGTTATTACGCATCTTATGTACTAAAATTAAGCCTAACGAGGCATTTACTTTACTTACGTGGAATTTATTATACTTAAGACGCTTTTACGATGCATGTATTATGCTTCGCGAGGTATAATAGAATGAAGTACAATTTATATTTTTATGAATGTAAAACATAAAAATATTATAATAATGTAATAAAATTTTCATTTTATACAAAATATCACTTGAATGATAATAAAAATATAGTGATTAGAGACTCTCATGTACTAAAATTAAGACTAACGATGCATTTACTTTACTTGATAGGATTTCACTTTACTTAAGACGCATTTACGAGGCATTTATTATGCCTCGCGAGGTATATTAGAATGAAGATCAATTAATATTTATAAGAGCTAAAACATATGAAAACTTATAATAATATAATAAAATGTTCATTTTAAAGAAAACATCATTTGAAAGATAATAAAAGATTAGTTTTATTAATTTACAGTAAATTTTATTGAATTAGAAAGAATGATTTATTTCTTTATAGACAATTAAACTATATGCATTTATAGATTAATATTGTTAATTTAAATATTTACAAGTTAAAATTTATTATTCAACATTCGACAAAAATAAACACAACATTTTTCTATGGAAAATGTTAACACATAATTAATTCTAAACAAATCATTATGTTAAAATAAAAAGTAGAAATGAATGTCAAACACGATTAAAATTAAAATGTACTACGCCACAAACTTAAAAAAAAAAAAAAAAAACACTCTCTCTACACTGTAAATAGAAAATTTAATGTATTTAATCAAACTTTCATTTTCGAATATTTGTATATGCAATACGTTATTTTATTTGACTGGAAATATCCAAATAGCTTTCTTTACTTTGCAAGATGGAAAGTCAATAGATAATAAATAATCCATATTGCAAGAGCCCAGTGAAGTCAAAAATATTTTTAAAATATATTTATCTTATTTTTTACGCTTCCCGATTACTTATGCTAATTTAAATAGAGTGTACATGTAACGATAAAATTTTATATAACAATAATTTCTTTCCAAATTTTGTCATATAAAGTAATGGTAATTGGAAATCAGATTCATAAACACAAATTCATTTCAGCAATATAATTTCAATTCTTTATTCAATCAAAATCCGTGTACGTCCTTTTTCGCTACATTGTACGCATTTTTTTTACAAAAAGAGCGACAGTAATGATCTAGAAATAAGATGTAAAGAATATTTTTAAGGCATCAATTTAAGTATTAATTCAGAGTTTGTATATTTCTTTTATTTAAAAATAAATAAGCATATGCCGTCATATGTGTGTTCTATAGATATATTCGATGGATCGTTACCAATTAAATGCAATTAAAACTTCTTAAACCCGCAGTAGCGCTTCAAAGGGTTTAATATTTCTCATCTACATGAAAAAAGAGCTGTATGACTTTAACAAAAAAACACGGCTTAACGAAAAACGAAAGAAAGATAATAAAAGGGAGCTAAGAGAAAAAAAAACTGAGATAGGCGGGAAAGAGAAAGAAAGAATATAGACGAGGAACAGAAAGAAACAATATAGACTGGAACCCAAAGAAAGAAAATGACGGGAAACAGAAAGGGAAAAAGGCACCAAGATACGGCAGGAGTTAAAGAAAATAAACTAGAAGCTCACAGGACATGTTCAAGAGTATGAGAAATGTGTCTTTCCTTTCTGTTATAATAATAATAAAAAAAAAATTGTCAGTTTTACTCTTACACTCTAAAAAGATATGTAAATCCACAAAAGTAGTTTTTGCAAAAACTTCAGAAATCTGTATGTTTACTAAAATTCTATCTGTACACTGTACAAAAAAAAAAAAGCTGTAAATCTACAAAACTAGATTTGTAATGCTACAGAAATCTGGATGAAAAGTAAAATTTTATAGGCATTCCGTGATAATAATAAAAATTACTTGCAGTTTTATTGTTTCAGTTGCATTAAAAGTTCTAGGCTTCCCAGTTCCCTAAAAAAAGTTAAGCAACCTTAAAGACTTTTTTCTTCAGTTTAAACGTGAATCTGTTACAGGAATTTTTTTGTTGCAGTTACATAAAAAGCTCTAGGCATACCAGTTTTCTAGAAAATCGTTAGTACCCTTATAGTCTTTTTTTTTTCAATGTGATTTGAAAGTTATAATTCTCATGTTGAAGCTGGAAACAAAATTCTAGTCTCTCGAATTAAATTACAAATTGATAATGAGAAAGATAAATGAAACTAAAAAACATTTTAGGGATCAGGTTTACTTGAATTACGCTGCACCTTATAAAAGATTTCGATTTATGGTTCTTAATTTGTAATTTTTAGATTCAAACAATTATAAATAAATTTTGATACATTGAATACTTTTTTATGCTTATTAAATTGAAAAACTACAAGCAAAATAAATATACATCAAAACTTTAAAAAAGAATCAATTGATACAGGTAGAAATTGCGTTAAATACACGCTTTGTCATAGAAAATTCAAGCGCTACCAAACATGTAAAAAATGATGTATCGTAATAGATTTTTAAATAACCGTATTTTTTTTAAATTTACTTAGTGATATATTGCAATAATCTTAAGTAATAAAGAAATTTCTATAACTAAACTACACTATATTGTATGGACAATTCTAAATATAATAAAAAAGCATATAAAATAAAGCATTATGAATTTTTCTTAGATATATAATTACCAAATAGAAAATGCATTTCTAATATTATATAATTTGTAGTATTATGCACTACGATATAAAATTTTAGGATGTCTTTCACATTAGAAAAACTTAATATATACAAAAAAAAAAAAAAAAAAAAAAAAAAATCCGCCTGCTGAAAACATTCATATTCAAAGAACATTGAAAATTGAGACATTTAATAAAATAAACAAATTAAAATCATAAAATAAAATCATAATGTAGATGTTCGAAGCTTTTAAGAAGCCCCTCATAAGCTTCGATAAACAGTGTTGCGATAAATATATGAAAGATTAGTTTCACAAACAGATAATCTGATTTAAAATACATATTATGATGATTATATCTGACCCTCTAAATATATATATATATATATATATATATATATAATATATATATATATGTAAAGATACTAAAGTGTTTCTAAGAAACTGGGATTTCTAGAACTTTTTATGTAACGGCAACAACAAAAATTCAGGTAACAGACACACTTTTGCGCCGAAAATCAAAATATCTGTAAGGTTACTAAGAATGTTTTGGAAAACTGAGATGCCTAGAATTTTTCATGTAACTACAACCATGGTTACAGATAAAATTTTAGTAAGATTACTGTAATCTTTGCAGATTCATTTGTAAAGTGACATATTTCTGTAGCTTTACAAAAAACTTGTTTTGTATATTTGCTGCTTTTTTCGTATAGTTACAAATCAAAGTATAGTAAGCATGTAACTTTTCATCTGTAGAACTGCAGATTTTTTTTACAGTGCACACCTTTGATAATATAAATACAGTTGAAGTACAAAATTTCACAAGTTACATAATATAGGTGAAAACAATTTTTTGAAATTGAAATGTCTAACTGATTTTTTACATTTAATCTGTTTCTTTTAGAATCCCCAATAAACATACCCAAATTATTTTCCTTACACAAAATAGCAATTATGCATTGAAATAAAGTTCAATTTTCGTAATGGCCTCCTGCCAGGAATTAACAGCGGAAAAATTCGCCAAGAATCACTATTTGCATCCAGTGTTTTTATTATTATTACTATTATTATTATTCTGATCATCTCAGTTATTTACGGTCGTATCATAAATATATGTTTTATTTATACTTTATTATTTAATTTATTTTCTGATGAAGTTTTAATTTCTTTATGGAATATAAGCTACAACAAACGCTGAGCTATTTACATTATTTTTAAACGCAAACGGATTTATCTTAAGTAATCGTCTGAACGTGATACAGAACATCACTACAGAAACAAAAAAGATACAGAACAAAAACGTTATGCTTGAAAATTATTTTAAAACCACAAAAAATGAGTAAATTTCTAAACTTTTTCAAACAATTTGCGATACATGTTTTTTTCCTATTCGGCGGTGTAAATTTTGAAAATGTGCTATGCTCAGAAATGAAATGAAATGCACTAAAAGGTAAATTTAAACGCCTGGTTTTGCCACCGTCAAAATAACAATTGTGGTACGGACGGACATATCTGTTCCTTATAACAATATAGTTATATAAATTAAATATAGCTTTTATTTATTTTATTTGTTTTAGAAGGAACTGTATACATATTAAACTAGGAATTTTAAATATTTATACGCTCCCCTGATTTTATAAGCTAAATATAGAAATATTTTCAAACAGTAAAATTTCAGTATAACACAACCGAAAATTAACAAGTTATCATACTATGAAAACAGTGTTGCGCACTAAAAAGGCGTCTTTCAGTTTTTAAATGATGGAAGGCTTTTTATGTATTAAATTATAAACCAATTTTAAGTACCATTTTTTCAAAATAACACCAAATTTGCTGTTTTAAAGGTAGAATTTACAACCTCTTCAATTACAACTGACTATCTATAAATTAAAAAAAAAGTATTATGAGATTCGTGAATCATTGCATATTCCCGATAAACATCCATTAAAATCTTTATATCGTAAAACAAGAAACGCAAATATTGTGTCATGCATAGATTATGAAACACACAACACATTCAAAACAATCTCATAAATTTATAAAATGTAATATATGAGCCAAGTTGGTGTTTTAAATAATTTTTTATGTTTTATATTTAATACATTTTCCGATATAAGACATCGTATCTTTATATTATTGCAAGTACTGAAAACTGCCATAAAAGGATTAAAAGGTTTTCGTAAAATATTTCCCTGAAGTTTTATAAGGCATACAAAATTTCTATAAAATAAAGTCTGTTAAAATTTTTATCTGTGTTAAAAGATAAATAAATAAATAAATAAAAATAAAAATGTAAAAATGTTATTTATCAATGACAAATGCAAAGCATCCACTTATATATAATGCGCTTACATTTATTTTATATTTATCGAATATGATTTTCCTTTGCATAAATATTACAGTAACGAAATACAAAACAAAAACGTTCTGGAATTTTTACTTATATTGAAAAAGGCTATTATTGTTTGCACGACACTAATATGGTTATTCTACCCAAATATTTATATCGTACAAAAATAATATGCAAGTAATATTTCTGAATGGAAGTAGATATATATATCACACAGTAATGATTTTACGAATTTTAAAAATATTTCGCAATATGACCAGTTTTAGATTTCATTTAGTGTATTATATAAAACGTACTGTTAGATATAACTTATACATAATTATGTATCTATTAGAGCACATTAAGAAACAGAACTTTTCTATTTATAATTCACATAGAGACAGTATTTCACAATTATTTCTTGGCACTTCCATTAGAAAGCTTTTCTAGAAATATTATATAAGAAGAAGCTATTTTTCATTTTCTATTACTCTAATGGAAACAACTATAAATTACAGCTTAAAAAATTCAGGTAAATTTTGTTTTCTTTTCCGTTTACGCTATATATTTTACAGCCATAAAAAAAGTTTTTCTTTTAAATCTTACTTTATTGAATAAGCAATGTAACTGTATGCAGACATATTTTTTAAGTGGAAGAAAAATTTAAAATTGTACAGATATTTATTGTTATTACCAATCATCTCGTATATATTTTGTATGTAAAAGAAAATAGGAATGTGCTAAATACAAATGCGTTTTGTGATAAGCTGAATACAAGTTCTTTTTTTTTTTCAAAATGTGTTACACCATATCTGAGAGGAAGGTAATATAAAATTTATTGCATGCAAATTTAGTTATTAAACTATCTTTAATTAATCCTTTACATAAATTGATGCTAATTACATTTTGGCTTAGAACGCCCGACAATTAAATTGCTGTATTGCGTTTTTAGCGATAAGCGATAACTATACATGAGCTTCTGAGACGTGTCAAACATATGTAAGGTGACGGATATGGTAAACAATGCTAAGTCGATTTTAGATTTGAACACTTAGCAGAAGGTGCTTGTGACGATATTAACACACGTAAGAAAGTTTTTGGAATTGATAAGATTAATTTAAATTGCAGAATTTATTAACATTGAAATGATACATATATAATTAATTAATATGAAAATTTCAATTATTTAATAATTGTCATAAACTTCAAGTTGCAGTTGAAATTAAATGTAAATAAGTACGAGTAGTATGTCAAAATTACATCCACTACTAACCTTATCATAATATTAAAATATTTATTTGCTTAAAAGACGTTATAAAAACACGTTATAATTAAATTAAAAATCTATATTTACATGTTTCAACTATTTTACTGAGTCGTCATCAGAATGTATAACAGAAAATTACAAATGCATATGAAAAATGGAAAAAAATCATCAAATATAAACAAGTAATTATGTAACGTGCCCTACATTTTCACGATTGCTCGTGCTCCCTCTATGTGGCGACGCCGTAAGTTATCCAACTATTCAACCCATAAATTCGCGATACGAAAAGATAATGTATCGTTAAATATGAGAGCTAATTTGTTTAACCCCAATTTAATTTTCATGAACTCCGAACATTTTCTTTTTCAATGATCTCTTTGGTTTTGTCACATATTTTATGTAATGGGTTATGCTTGACGGTTTTACAATTCATTTTATCGATAATAATGGTTTTAATCTGATTTCATTTTTTGATCTGTATGATATATTGATAGGAGTATTAGAAGGTTTATTACGATACATTATCTTTTCGTATCCCGAATTTATGTGTTGAATGGTTGGACAACTTACGGCGTCGCGATATAGAGGGAACACGAGCAATCGCGAAAATGTAGGGCGCGTTTGTGATTACTTGTTTATAATCGATGATTTTTTCCATTTTTCATATGCATTTGTAACTTTCAGTTATACATTCTGATGACGACTCAGTAAAAGAGTTGAAACACGTAAATATATATTTTTAATTTACTTTTAATGTGTTTTTATAACGTCTTTTAACCAAATAAATATTATTTTAATATTGTGATATGCTTGAAATTAAAGTTAAATTATGCATATGGGTGCGAATCCAAGGGCTTTGACATAATAAATATGTATTTAAAAAAAAAAAAATCAGGAAAAAATCGATCACATTGTATATTTATTATGGCCATATTATAATGGCAGAAAATGATATGTTTCAAACAGCATTTATGCAGTCGTAGAAAACGTAGCGAATGGATAATTTTTCAGTTCATACTAACACAGCTTTTGGCGACAAGCAATGCATATTTCAAATTTGCAGCTAAATATAATCCTTTAAGACCCAACCCGCACGATCGTGCGGGTTAGACACACATGTATATTTTTGCTTCTGAAACAGTTGTATGTAATAAAACCCCGAATCGAACGATTGTTCTGGTTTGCAAAAAGAGTAAAGTATAATTTTTTATCAACGGATGACGGTTGTAGTACATGTTTTACTTTTAACCGGCATGATTGGCTTTGTTTACAAGTACAACGAAAACAGCTCATCATTTTATCTATCGCAAAAAGGTAATTATCAGTATGTTTCTAATTGCTTAAATAAATATTTTTGATTTAATGTCTAAATAAGTATAATATAATAAAAAACATTAATTATACACTATTTATGTTGCTCATAGGACTTCAGATTTCGTTACCTGCACGATCGTGCGACTTGGGCGTTACGTTAGTCAGTGCTACTGTAAAGGTCAGAGCTTTCTCAATGTTCATTTTGTTTTCTGTTTCAATAATTTTGGTGACAGCCAGAATAAAAACGAAGTATGTTGTTATATAAGTAATGCCATATTTTCTTGGGTGTTGTCATGGGTGAATTATTTTTTTTCAATTAAATTTTACTTTTTTTTTCTTTTCAATTAATAAAATTTTCTAAGACATTTTTTATTAAATACTTTGTTAACTTTTAACAAAGCAAAATAAAATACTTTTTCAGATGCCTAAACGGAAAAGAATTCTCACACAAGAAGAAATATTGCAATTGATGAATAAATCAGACTCTGAATTTAGAGGTTGCGGACAAAATATTTGAAGCAGATTTATTAGAAGGATAGTCAAGTTCAGATGGGCTCGATGAAGAAAAAAATATAAATATTTCTAAAAAAGGGCAATATTGGATCATTCTTCCTTATCAAAGTCCCTTGAACTCATTCCTCAAAGCTCTACCTACAAGCCAGTTTCAGCAGAGGCTAAGATAATGAAAACAACAACAACAACAACAACAACAACAAACAATACATGTGGGTTGTTAAGAAATTCATTTCTGTACCTCATTCTGCTCCTTTAGATTTCATGCAATTGCAGGTATGTCTTCCATTTCTTAAATTTTAGTTTAAAAAAGTTACAGACTTATAGAAAAAGTAAAATCGATATCATAAAAAATATTTAAACAAGGCAAATATTTTTAAATTAATTAAAAATATGAATTTTTTGAAGTCGATAAATACATCTACAATATTATTTTTTTTCTCCTTTTTTAGGCTTTAGAGCCAGTAAGGATTCCGTTGCAGTATTTCAGCCAATACATCCCGAATTATCTTATAAGTAATTATTTCACAGGAAAAGCCCAACCCGTACGATCGTGCGGATGTGGCTTTCTTAGAAAAAGCCCAACTCGCACGTTCGTGCGGGTACTCTCCAAGCTCCAGGGGGTGACGAAAATTTTTTTTATTATTTTTTTAAGTGTCATTAGGGTCAGTATAGAGTTAATAACCAGAAGAATGTAATATTTAAATGTGAAAATGTTCCGGGTCTTAAAGGGTTATAGGAGATCTGGACTAAACTAGATTTGGAATTTATGTTTCGCAAAAAGCTATAGGTGACAACACTTGCAAAATGGTATCCTGGTGAAAAGTAAGCAAAGGAATTTTGGCAGATGTGAAAAGAGATACATTAAGCATTTAGTATATGAAACTTATGATGATAAGAGAGAAACTACAATACAGAAAATATACTAGTTTGAGCAAAAAGTTCTGGGAAATGTGAGAAAGTTGAGTTGTTATGCGCAAATTAACAACAAAAGCAACAAGGACTAGTCTTCAAAGTAGGAACCTTCATAGTCCACGACTTTCTGCCATCGATTTGCCAGATTCTGGATTTGAGGGAAATACCATGGCGGCTCCTTGGAATCGAAAAACTCTTGACATGCTTCATCAACTTCATTAAAGGATTCAAATCGACGGCCCTTGAAGTGTTGCATTAATCGAAAAAGGCCATAATCGGATGGAGCCACGTCCTGAACGCCTATAGCTATAGCAATAGTACTCCTATATACGATGCAAATTCTGGTAACTATTACATAAAAAAATTCCCAGAACTTTTTGCTCAACCTAATATTAAAATATGTATTAATTGGTACCTAGAGAGACAGATATTACATGAATGTTTATTTTATGATTATATAAGAGGTACAAATAAAAAAGGTAATGACTTGTTATTAGATTGGCGTTAAAAAAAGTTGTGATTTTATCAGAAGAAATTAAAAACCAGCCACCAGTGAAATTATCCTCTTTAATTTTTATTTATTTTATAAAAATGTGTGCAATTCTGAGCAATGATGGCAAAGAGCGTAAGAAAGAGATTAATTTTATGTAATGAAAATTTTATATGCATTTGAAAAAAAAATCATTACTGCAAATAATTATATTTTGACAGCATAAAATAATATTAATTAACATAATTTTAAATATAATATGTGATTATGAAATTATCATCGTAATGATGCTTACCGATCTTTAACAAAAAACTTACAGTTCTTTCTCAGGCTATATCCGGTAAATATTCATTAAACATCGTATATGAGACCATTAGAGATAAATATATATATATATTGGATTTATTGTAGTTTTCATTGTCCAACAAAAGCCATATTTTATGCTATGCTTTTTTATATTCATCAATGTTGCATGACTGTTAAAATCAAAATAATGTTGTGCCTTTCTGATTTATAATTGACGGTTTGCATCTATGCTATTTAAACTTGATAAATGTTCGACATAGGAGATACAAATTCTGTGGTTACAGTACATATATTATTACTGACTTTTATAATTATTCAGTATTTATGTGGAATCAATATCTACGCGAACACAAATATAAATTAGGCTTCTTAAATATGCTTTGCAAAATCCTTTAAATCTTACATTATAACTCTTTGAGAAATATTCTCAGGTAAAGATATTTTCTCTTAGATGACTTTTACACAGATATATATTCCTTATTCGATTAAATAAGATATTCTAAAATACCTGATTATTTTGAAAGTACATTTTATTAATATTACTATCTATAGTATTCAAATTAGAATAGTAAATACATTTATCATAATATCTATGTAAAACATATATTAAAAACTATTCTCAATTGTAAGCTTTTTACATTTTAATATATTTTCCTGAATTTAATGCAATTAATATAAGTGAATTTTTTAATTTATTGTTTTTCTGTTATCACGCGCAGGGAAAAGGAAAGGGGAAATATCTATAGATATTTTTTATGCAGTCTTCTGAGATTGACATAGTTTGAATTTAATCAGAAGTTTTAATTAAACATGTAAAAGTTTAATTAAAAAATACGACAATTTTATTGACACAAATGTGAAGGTTTCAGTAAATACATTCTTTTAAAGTAGAATGAAAATTAAAAAGAAAAGAAACATAAAAGTTCAGTGTTCTACCATTTTATTATTATTTCTAAGTTTTAATTAATGTTTCTTCCTTAAAAAAAGAATTAATTAATTATAAATTTCTTGGCAAAATTTCTGTTAAAATTAATTTAAGATAAGTCATTTTTTTAATAAGTATTATTGGGTAATATAAATTTTCCTTTATGTACACGTTTTTTGTTCTTTAAGAAAACGGATTTAATTTTTATGGAACATATTTTACTAGAAAATGTATATATATATATTTTTTAAATACAGAAAGTAACACACATTTACAACTCGTTCTAGAATATATGACATATTTCTTCTAAAACCAATACATTATTTTAAAATATGTATTGTTATTGGCAGAACTTTCCTATTTAAAATTTGTCTAATGAACTTAACAGTAAATTCTTACTAACACACATTCCATTATTATTTTTTCCTAAATATAAAAGTAACACATCTGTGACCACACATCTGTGACGTCACATCTGTGACCAAAATGCCACCACTCAGTGATGTCACATTATGACTGAGATGTGAACTTCTTAGAAAACTTTAAAAAATTACGAAAATTCTTCAAAACATGTTATTTACTGTAAAATTATGTTTTTCTGGCAATTAAAAAAAAATTGTGAGGTCACTGTTATGTAACGTACGTCACGTCACATATGTGACAAAAAAACCACCATATTGTAAGTCACAGTGTGACAAAAATATGAACTTCAAAAATCTTTGAAAATGAAGAGAAATATTTTAAACAGTCACGAGTTACATGGCATAAGGAAAAAAATATATTAGTGGATAGCAAATGGTAAATTCTGTCACTAAAGGGGAGGGGGGGGGCATAATAAATAAAGTGCACGATACAAGCATTAATAAACTAAATTTTCAGGCTATATTTTATCAATTTGATATCTAAGATAGTGAATGTATACTTTTTCGTGATTTCAATTTTATCTAGCATTTGGATAATATATTTAGAATTAGGAATATTAAATTTATACACTTTACATATTTAGTTTGCTGGGAGGAAATTTATTTATTTATTTCTTTTTTTACCGACCAGGATTATTCGAAACACTTCTGTGGTTTCAAAATAAAAAATTTCTATTACAGTTAAATCTGCACCTTTTAATGAGCACGTAGAAAGAGTCTTCAGAGTTTAGTCATCTATGCATTTCTTGCTTTAGAATATTTTTATAATTTGCATTCAAGTCATAAATTCTACTTCTTTCAGACTTTTTAAATAAAATTAGCATTTTCCGAAAATAAAAGAAATATACAAAATTTGTGCAAAACAAACTTTACTTTAAAAAAAAAAAAAGAAAAAAAAAGGGGGGGGGGGCTCGTTATTACCATTAAATTTATTTTTACACCTTTTGAAAATTTAAGCAATGGTATATCTAATAAACTCTAATTATGAATATTATTATTATAATTATTTAGAAAAAAGGAACTTTAAAATACATTTTAACTTGAATTATTTGGTACGGATAAAAAGAAAAGCTTAAATACATTGGACATTTCTTCAAATACAAAATTTTAATTAACCATACTTTCCAGAAAATTACTGCGCATTCAAGTTTCATATCTCTTGCATGCAAAAACAAATAATCTGTACCAGACCATCTGCTTGAAAATCGTCTGCCCACAAAAAAATAAACATGAGAAGACGCGGGAAATAAGTAGTTCACTGTTTTTAGAACATCACCTTCACCACGTCTACAACACTTTAAGATAAGGAAATGACCATTTTAGGATACGCGGATATTAATAGAACGTATATGTAAGTTTTATTTAATTTAAATATTTTATTCCTGATTTGTACATATGAGTTAAATAGTTTTATGTTATATTTGTAAGAGACTGATCTTTAACTGTCACTAGCGATATTTTCAAATTCGATAACTGTAAAGAAAAATATCTTAATCTGCCATCGCTTGAAAAAAAAAAAAAAACTGCGCAGAGACTGTGCATGCCTACATTCATACTGGAATTAATATAAACATTAATTTACTCTTACTTGAGATTGAAAATGTATGGAACGACAATGATTTGGAATTATTTTATCGGATTCTTACTATTTTTTGATTACTAACACTTATAGTTATTATTATTTTGGGGTTAAATATGATGTTCGATTATCATGAGATTACGAAACTGTTTCAGATTAGAAATTAACATTATACTGGGAAACTGTATTTTTACATATTACAGTAGTGAAACATTTGAAAGAATTTTCTTTTAGTGCTAATAATATTTTAAATTATCTTTCAAAATCCTAAATCTTCAGACCAATGTTTTCAGATTCAACATTTGCCGAAATTATGAAATAATAGGAATTCCTTATACCATATGGAAATATTTTTGAGATATTGTTAAATCTAATAATGCATTTAATTTATCTATTGAGTTTGCTGTTGTTTAATAGTACAATTATAAATACTAATTATTATTTTTAGTGTTTTTCAAATTGGTATATTTATTTTTTTTAATTGTATGTAAGCATTTTTTCTGTTTGTGATTTTAATCAAACATTTAATTATAGACATTCTGAATCGGTTATTAAATTTTCTTCTATTGTAAATTCATTTTCTACGTTTATGATACGCGTAATTATTGGCACTAAAAAGTAAAATATGATATTTAAGCTTTGAAACAAAGTGTTTTTCATGCCTGATGGGAAGTTATAGATTAAACTGCTTAGTATATATTTTGAAAAGTTCATATAATACAGGATACATAATATAGGACACAAGTTGAAAAGTGCTTATGACTTCGGTTTGTCTCTCCGTCTGTCCGTCTAGCAGTCTGTCCGCACTCTAACTCTCGAAAATATACTCGGATTGCCCTGAAATTTTTGGATGTTATTGACGTTTATCATAGCGCGGTACCTTTTTGTAATGAAGTTTGTAGCATGCTTTGTTCATTTACAGGGACAGCCAAAATTTTTCCGTTACATTACAGCCTATGGGAAAAAATCGTTTCAAATGATTTTTTTATGATTTTACGCACGCTTTCAAACAGAATAAAATTTATATGCATTTATGAAGTGCACTAAAATATGTATTCTGTTGACTATGCGATGCAAAAAATAGTTATTGTTCATTTACAGGGCTAAAAAAGGAATTCAAATACATAATGATATAGGGGTGGAGGGAATTGTTTGCGGCATACTTTAATTATGTTAATCTATTTCATATATAATGAAATTGATTTATGTCGCTGAGGTTTACATACTATAAATTATTTCATGTATAATAAGAATAATACGTATATAGCATTTACAGGGGCACACAAAATATTTCAGTTACTATATTGTATCCGAAGTACTGTTCATTAGCGATGATTGCTGGAAATGTATTTTTAATTATGATATGCGCTTTTATGATTCACTATATTTATGCATAGTATATGGTGTATATAAATGCTATAATTCCTATACAAGGCTACACAAAAGTATTCGTAAGGATTACTGGGTATGGGCGCAAATTGCTTAAAGGTTGTTTTTAAATGAGATATGCTTTTTTTTTGCTGAACTGCATTTAATTTACCAAGAAATGTTTGTAGAATATAGATAAAATGATATACAGGGTCACGTAAAGAATTGGATATATGGCTGTCTATAAATCATAATTTCTGGAAATGTGATTTCAGCAGTTTTAAGAGTGTCTTAGTTTGAATTAAATTTTAGCTAAATAGTGGCGTGTAATAAAGATTCTAGGTAAACTACAGGGTTGTACAAAAGTATTCAAGTATGTTTCCATACATTAGTATAAATTGCTGAAAAAGAATTTCAACCTGTTAGGCGTTTTCTTGCTAAACTAGATTTTCCCATTATATAGTATATATACAATTAAAAAAAATGGGAAGTCAAAATTGAGTAAAAAGTACTCAATTTTAAATGCGTCACATACTCAAAATAGCTCCGATCCAAATGTACTCAAAGTTGAGAAACATATGTACTCATTTTTTATTCATTGGTTGTAATCAAATATGAATCGTTATGTACTGCCCCCCCCCCCCCAAAAAAAAAAAAAAAAGAAAAACCTAAAATTTAAAGTAAAAATGTACTGACATTTATTTCCCGTTCAAAGTTCTTAACAAGAAATGTTTAATTGATTATTTATTAAGAAAAATAGCAAAATTCTTAACAAGATACTCAAATCGAATATTTTTATGACAAGAGTATTATTTCCAAGCACTTTTAAATTATTTTTAAAATGCTGTGCATAATTTAATATTTACATTAATAAACATCATTTATGCCGCCATAAATGAAATGAACCATTACAGGGTACAAAACTATTCGTTTGTTTGGGTTTGATAACATGTGATGTTTCAAAATAGAGAAAGCATGGGTTCATTTTTTATCAAAAATATTCAATTCGATATGAGTACGTCGGTTTACTTATTTTTGAGTACATCATTTTTCTCAGTGTATCAACCTACAGATCTAATACAGGGCTGTTCAAAAGAATTGGAAAACATATTTGGCTATGGACGGTAACTGCTGAAATCAATTTTTCAAATGTTTTATGAATTTTCTAAAATGCTTACTTAGTTATCTTATTTACGTCATTTCCCTAATTTACGATGTCTTGTTAAAGCATTCAGAAAGTGTTGGAAAGTATTTTATAATCTATGATTAACGCATGATTTTTCTTACTCGTTTTTTTTTCTATTTCCCAGATCAGTCTTTTCCTATAAAACATACCAAATCTATTTAGCTCATATTCATAAAATACAATATACACTGGAATAAAAAATTTAAATAAATATCGCTTATCATGCCGCTCTATAAATAATAGTTGTATTAATATCCGTTAGTCTCCATGTTCGTATTTAATAAAGCAATGACAAATCACAACAAATTAAAAAAATTACACATTCTAAATATCAAGCTTGAACTCAATATCAAGCATAGAACTTAATATCAATCATAGAACTGAATAAAAAAATATGTCAGTTGATAAGCATTGTTTTTTAAGTGGAAAAATTTAAAATGTTTTAGAAGAATAAGACTCCAAAATAGCGATATTTTGCTAAAAAGTACGGTAAAAAGATAAGATTTTATATTTACAGAAAAAGGTTATTTCAAAATTCATCGCTGTATTAATACTTCGAAATTTTTCCAGAGAGAATCCTTCGCCTTATATACAATATTTCAAATGAAAATCAAATATCAAATTAATTGCTTAAAAGGCGCAAAGGCCAACATAGTGAAAAAGATTCCATGCCGGGACTCGAACCCGGGACATCAGTATAGCACACTGACATTCTACCGACTAAACCACATGGAACGACGCCCAGTCTGTAAAATTTCTCACTATTACAGGTTGGCAAGGCTACAAACGCAGCACAAGATGGAATATTTATCGTGAGCCACCGACATGGGGTAAATACGAAACTTAATGAAATCCAGCATCGATTGAAACTATATTAATAATTGGAAATTTTTCCAGGGAGAAACATTCGCCTTGCATACAACATTTCTAATTAAAATTGCCTTTTAAGCAATTAATTTGAAATTTGATTTTCATTTGAAATATTGTATGCAAGGCGAATGGTTCTCTCTGGAAAAATTTCCAAGTATTAATATAATTTCAATCGATGCTGGATTTAATTAAGTTTCGTGTTTGCTGATGTGGATCATGTTGGTGGCTCACGCTAAATATTCCATCTTGTGCTGAGTTTGTAGCCTCGCCATCATGTAATAGTGAGAAATTTTCCAGCCTGGGTATCGTTCCATGTGATTTAGTCGGTAGAATGTCAGTGCGCTGTACTAATGGCCCGGGTTCGAGTCCCAGCATGGAATCTTTTTCACTATTTGCGTCTTTTAAGCAATTAATTTGAAATTTGATTTTCATTTGAAATCACAGTGTTTATGACAAGTTCGTGACAAATGACACATATTTCACAAATTGGTCACAGTGTGACTTCAAAGCATTGTCGCTTTCGTCACAGGTTCGTCACAAAGTTAATGCCAAAATAGTCACAAATGACACTTTTTTCACAAATTTGTCACACCGTGACTTCACAGAGTGGTCACAATGTGACGTCACAAACGACCTCTAAAACGGCCATAACGACCTCGCATTCTAGTCACTGTGACGTCACATCGACGTCACGTGACGTCACATCGACGGTCACAAAATCACAGTGTGACTTCACAACGACGTCGCCGTGACGTCACCATGCCTTACGGGTACAGCCGTTTATCTGTCTGTCTGCATATAACAAAGCAAAAACTACCCAGCCGAATGGTCTGAAAGTTTAAATACATAAATGTTGCAAAATTTTGTCGAGACATTTCAAATTTTATGAAAATTGGATGTATAGTGTAATTACAGGGACAGGCATTTTTTTCCCGTTAATTACGGCCATTGGGGAAAAAATATTGTAAGTGCATTTTAATAATGTTACAGCTTTTCGAACTGATTGTAATTGATATGCGATTATGAAGAGCACGAAAATATACATTGAGTACAATATGTGGTGCAAAAAATATTTATAAAACTAGTTATAGTACGAACGCACCTCATTTGCCACGTTTGACGAGCAATTTCCCACTTGTTATATTTACAATCATAAGTTGATTTTCAAGTACGCTTTTGTGAATATTTTATAACTGTTCTTTCAGAACACGAATGATAGAAAAAATGTTCTTTTCTTCAGCTTATCTATTATTTTTTAAATGGACATATTTTGTATTCAGTTTTTATTATCATAGACAATTTTGATATAATACCATGCAAATTTACTAAAAGTTAGTATTATCATGTTACTTTTTGAAAATGTGCATTATTCATACATATTATAGAAGCACACAGTAAAACTTTAGGTTTATTGAACGTTGCATATTTAGAGTTTATTTTTCATACAGCCAGGCAAAACACCCTAATATAAACAATTCTTATGATAAATGTGGCCGAACACAAAGACCTGCATAGGGTTTTATTTTACCAGGAATGCTCTTCTATTCAACGAGGTCCCAGAAAAATATCATGAAGATTTTAAGAAACATGAAAATGGCACTAAATATAGCGTATGAAAATTATCCTCAGAAATATTGCAAATTCGCCAATCTGTGATGTGCTAGTTAATACTATCCCAGTGTCTTCTTTTTGTAGCTAAGAAGATTTACAAGAAATTATCACGTCTCAACGCTTGTGTATTAGAATATTAAAATCATTAAAAAAGTTTTATCCTTATTAACCAGTTACCAGTTCAATATGTTTGAAAAAGACTTTCAATAATGCCTATATTTGTGCTGCAAAAATAATATTTCCATGCCATTTTTATACAACAAAATGATTACAGATCAATTATAAAGATGATGTATGACAAGTAAAAATTAAATTTAAAAATTCAAAAAGCAAAAAACGTAAAAGCAAAAGGCGAACTAATTAATTACTTCTCATCAATGTGAAACAATTTTTTTTATTACTTACCTATTTTTTATTTACTTGTATTAATGGTTTTTAAGCTGTGTTTAATTGTCAGTTCTATCTATAAACGCTGTTTTGAACAGATCTATAGATGCCAGGTTAGAGTTGCAGTAGAGCTAGAGATCCTACCTACACAACTTCTAGGTTGTGTAATATTTAAACGGAGCTAATGTCTGTAAAATAGTCAAAGAAACATCGTCTTCATTTTGAAAGGTCTATCCAATGATATGCCACTCAATATGGTGCGAACATTTTTTTTTATCTCTACCGCCATTTTGAATTTATAAAAACAAAAACTATCCTTTAACTATCGGACGGTTAAGACGAATTGGTAGAGATCTCATTCATTAAAATCCATCCAGTCGTTGGGATGTTTCGAGGGTATAAAGAAATCCACATACCCAGATACCCGTCACACACATAACCCTTCTTGGCAGTCGGGTAAAAATATAAATTTATGAGCTGAATTGTCAAATAGAAATATACCCAATGA
Source organism: Maratus speciosus (assembly GCA_963932465.1). Lineage (NCBI taxonomy): Eukaryota > Metazoa > Arthropoda > Arachnida > Araneae > Salticidae > Maratus > Maratus speciosus. The sequence continues at coordinate 493,733,426 of OZ010791.1, forward strand.
ACGAAAATGTTAGCTTAGAAATTGCGATGTCCGTACATAGGCCGTGGGGCAAATCATGCTGGGCGAAAATAATTTGCTTGTACGGACAAAACTGGTAAGCGGTTAATACAAAAGAATGGCAGAACAATGTACCTTAAAGATTCTCAGGACTCTTAAAGCTTTAAAATTTTCGAAATTTTAATTTTTTTACATGTTAAAGTCCTATTTTTTCTGAACATTTTGATATAATTGTTTCCTTGAAATTCCTATTAGAACTGAAGTTATGGCTTTTTAATTTATGCACGTGCAATAGCGGAAGCGTCGTTTCGGAAACTTTGAAGCCTTTTTTCTCCAAATGACGTTTTTGGCGATAACGCGCACGATATCTGAAAAACTTATGAATATTTTTTCATGAAATTTTTAAAACATACGTTTCATGTTAGTCTGTATAAACTGAACCTAAAATTTCCTCTTTATTGTAAAAAACAATATTTTTTAGGTGATTATACTGTTGAAATTTTCTTAATTTTGCATTAGCTAAACACAACTTTGTAATAAAAATAAAAAAAAAGCTTTAAATACAAATTTATTTAAGTTCAGAGTAATTATTACAATCTGAGGTATAAGTAGGCACCAAAATTTTCATTCTAGTTGCAATACATATTTTGTAATCGTGCGCGTAAGCTCTTATGCCGAATTTTTGCTCGTCAAATGTCTAACAGTTTGGAGCCCCCTGTAAATGCTAATTCTCCATCTTATAAATTTTTAAATACATGAAATGAAAGAACATACTTATATATTTTATTCCAATTAAAATTGTATCTTAAAATCAAATACATTTTAAGATATAAAATGTTGAAAATGGTCTTTTTTTTTTCCTTTTTGCCAATTTTAAGAGTCCTGAGACCGCTTAAAAAATCCTAACATTGTCCCGGTTCGCGAACTTCAAATTTAAAGTAATGAAATATTCGCAAATGCGTCTCACTTTACGTGCATATATGTGGTGTCGGTGAAACTAATAGCATACACGTATTCACACAGGTTTTGTCAATTAGTATGCATATCGATCGGAAAAAGTTTCTCAATGATTTTTGCAATATTTTGAATGAATGTGGTTTGTTCTATTACGCTTTTAAGTCCAAGTAACCCAATGTAAATCTTATAAGATTTTAAGATTAAATACGGATAACGCTATCAGTCAGACGAATGACGTTATTACCAAAAACTATTTTTTTTTTTTTTTTTTTTTTTTGTTTTATACGCCTGGACAAACTCTAAAACACGGTTTGTTGGTAAATATGCACTTTTTGTGCACTTGGCATTGTGATATTTCCATTAGTTCACAAATAATATAATTTTAATATATTTCCATGCATTTTGAATAGCCTGGTATTAAAAGTAACAAATTGTGCCAAATTTATATTGTTGCAAATACGTAGTAAATTCAATGTGTTATAAGAAATTACTTAAATGATTTATATTTACTTTTGAATCCAAAAACATCCACCATAGAATTTTAAATACGGATTAATAACAAGCATTTAGGTAATAGGAAATGTTTTGCACTGATTCCATTTAAATATACAAACTTTCAACTGCATTATTGATGGGAAATTCTTAGTGTCTATAATTGTATGTATTTTCTGACTGTTGATATAGCACTAGAGAATACCCAACAAACACTGAACTTTCGGGCCACTGATGGTTTCGTTAGCCTTGGCCGAAAGTGTTCGATGGAGGCCCGTTATCAATGAAAGTTACGGCTCCGTAAAAAAAGTGTCACGCTGGACACAATAAGGCCGCAAGAAAATTGGCCGTAAGTACAAGAAGTTGCCCACAATCGTGCCACTAACTTTTCAGTAAAAGTGTTAGATAGCCTTAAACTGCCCACAATTATTATTTTACTGGCCATTAAAAATAAAAGCTAACCAGAAGCTACCCTTTGTCCTACCATTTCTGGTTGTAATAAATTAAATTTAGCCCGAACCTGCCCACAAAAAAGCCTATTATGGTTATTTAAAATGTAATCACTAGCCACGGTTGTGCCATAATGATTGTTTAGGTATAAATCAAAATTTATTCTATAAAAGAAAATACCTTTTTAGCAGGCTAATTAAATGATAAAATATATTTGCAGGATTAAAAAAATCTTATAATTATTTAGGTACGCTTTTCAAGAAATTCAAATTCTTTCACTTTGAACTTTTTCAAAAAAAATTCCAAAACACAATACTTCACATAATGCATTCATTTTTTTGTTTATTTATTCACTTACATATTTACAAAATTTATATGCAATGCATATTTAAATTGTTGCATTTCATAAAAATTTATAAAGTATATAATTGAAGAAATAACTAATCAATTAATTCATTACCAAATATTGTATTTTGAGCATTTTTGAAAAAGTTCAAGTTAAAGTAACTTGATTTTCTTGATAAGTATATCTAAACAATTATAAGATTTTTTTTTAACCTGCCAAAACATTTTATCATTCAATTAACCTTTTTAAAAGTATTTTATTTTAAAGAATAAATTTCGAATTTATGCTTAAATAATTTACATGATTTTAACATAGTTTATTATATATTTTATATTCAAATGTGACATGTTTGTGATATTCTTTTTACTTAGATTTTCACTATATTTTACACAGGTTAGTTGGTAAATCTATTAGATTATGCTTATTCATCAAAGTTTTATTAAATCATTATAATCTAAATTTTTGCATCATTTCTAATCATTTTTCATTCAAATATTATATAAAAATAAGTTTAAATCTTTATGTAGTAATCGAATGACAGTATAATATTCCTCATATTTTTTTAAATTTTGCTTTTATGAGATAATATTTACATATTTCTCTTGCAGTTTAATAGCCAAACATTAGAAAAAAATATATTATCAACTTTTTCAAAATCCTTGAAAATTATTTATAATTATTAGAAATATAAATAATAGTTTAATACTGATTTAAAAAATATATTAAATTAATCTTGATATTTCTAAATTTTATTTAAATTTTAGTTAATCAAATTTTTTCAAGTATAAATTCGTAAATATTTTCTCCTGGTAGAAGAAAATAAAACACCTTTCTTTTTAGTCACATTTTTATATTTGCACTAATACAAACTATTTTAAAGAATGTAATAACGATAATTATAAGGTTTAAAAGTTATTTAGGCAATCGCTTAAAAATTAATAAGAATAATAAAATAAAGAAAAATAACTACTGATAAGAATTTTACACTACTTTATCGAAGATTACATAATGTATGTTTATAAAATTTTTGTGCATTCATAAAGACTATAAAATAAAATAAACTATTTAATGCAATTTAACCGAAAGATACAAAATGTATGAGTATACATTCTTAAATACTTTCTCCTGGTAGAAGAAAATAAAACACCTTTCTTTTTAGTCACATTTTTATATTTGCACTAATACAAACTATTTTAAAGAATGTAATACCGATAATTATAACGTTTAAAAGTTATTTAGGCAGTCACTAAAAATTAATAAAAATAATTAAATAAAGAAAAATAACTATTGATAAGAATTTTACATTACTTTTGTAAGATTACAAAATGTATGTTTATAAAACTTTTGTGCATTCATAAAGACTATAAAATAAAATAAATTATTTAATGTAATTTAACCGAAAGACACAAAATGTATGAGTAAAAAATTCTTGCGTATTCATAAAAACTAAAACATAAGTATCAAACAATAATAATGAAATCAAATGATGCAAAAGATAGATTCTGCGATTAATAAATTTGCAATGAATAAACATAACTCAAAGACTTACCGAATCAATACGGACGCAAATATACAATGCAATGCTATATATTGAAATGAAATGAGTGACCGGTTGTAGCTTTGTTATCACCGTACATGAATAGCACGAATGACGCGGCAAAAAAAAAAAAAAAAAAAAAAAAAAAAAATCCAAAGCTGGGTGGGGTGGAGAGTAATTCTAGGAAAGATTCTCCTTGACCTTGCTTTACCGCCTTAGCGATACGAAAGCGGTATTTGTTTTGGGGGGAAGGGATGGAGGATATTTTTAATGAGAAGTCCTTAAAAGCATGATAAATAAAATTCACTTATTTCTTAAATCATATATTTTTGAATAGCTGAGATTAAATTCTAACCTGGTTAGTGTTTAATTTTCTGACTTTGGTCGCAGAATTTTTGTTTTATAAAGTTATTTTCATTTTTTCAAATTTGAAAAGAACGCTACCATAGGCAGTGTTGAATTCAGAGGGTGGCGATGGGGAGGGGGGGGACATTCCCCCCGGAGCAATGAGATGTCCTCCCCCGAAAGATTTGAGATTTTGTGTTTTTAATGGTCAATATGAACAATCCCCCCCCCCCCCCCTCTAGAGCCGCAGAAATCCCTCCGGGTGAAAAGCGTCCTGAATTCTACTCTACCCATAGGTTTAACATTAGCTTGCGACTTTCTTTGTACTTCATATATACACATATACATATGTGTTTCGTTCTCGCAAAAATGTACAGTCAAACTTATTTATTTATTTATTATTATTATTATTAAAAAATTGCACTTGTAATTGACATTTTATTTATTTATTGTTATTTTTTTTAAAAATCTAAATTTGTTCTGTAATTCTTCCGTTTTCTTAACATTTGTTTTCATGTAACTGGCATTGAATTAACTATTTTTATGCATATGAAAAAAAATATATGGCTTTAACTATAACTTTTATTAGTGAAATAATTATAATAAAGCAAATAAATATGCATAAATCATTAGGAATTTAATAGAGGCAAGGAATTTTATCTTTTTTTTTTTACCTTTACACTGAATTCACAACTTTAAATCTTATATTATTTTGTTTTACATTCATTGTTTTCAGTATGACGATAAAAAAATATCCATGCAAAGATATCGAAGATTAGTTTGGAAATATTATTTTATATTTTGTAAAAATATGTTAAAACTAAATAAAAATATCTAATCTATTTTGCTGCATTAAATATAAATCTCATAACGTATTTATATTTTTACTAAAACCCACATTTAAAGTAATTAAGGTTAATTTAAAAGAAATGAAGAAAAAATACATTTCCTCTCTTTAAATAAATATGTCGGTTAGGTAATATTAGCCCTCTACTGTCTAAACGATGAGGATACATTAAATGCTTGCCGGAAATTCCCCTCAATGATTGACCGGTAAAATAAACGCAACTGTTTTCTCGTTTCCGATCCCTAGCCTGTTTGGTGATAGCTGCCGTAATTACCGGCGCGTCACTTACGGCACTGTATTGTTTGGCTACAAATGGCCTTAACTCACCCTGGCCTCAACGAATACGCCATGCGGCCCGAAGTTAGGTGTTTGTTGGGTATTCAGTATAAGCTCTCATAGAAATTGTAATAGTATGTTATTTTTTATTTTTTATAATATTATTATCATAAATTATACGTTACGCCACCTATATATTAATAAAATGAAGTGTTTGTCTATGTGTCTATCTTTTTGCGAAAATAAACCCTGAAATCCAGCATTTTGAAGAATAGGATTCTACTTTCTGCAGCAAGTTGAATTCTGAAAATTTGATTGAGGGTAGTTCAAGGCAGGTAATAATGCTTTTCAGCCTCAGATTTTAATTTTTTTGATATTTATATGACATATTAATTGAAAACATAAAATTTTATAAGAAAAAAAACATTCTTTCACAAGCACATGCGCGCTCGCTCGCATGTGTAGTTAGGCACTTCCGACAATCTCGCACTATAAAGAAAAGTGAAGAGAATTTTCTTTCTCCCCAACTTTCTAAACGCTCATCAGCCAAAAATTTTGCATAACTAAAAACATATTCTTAAATTTATTAACCATTTGGAAAAATGGTTATTGTCCTCTGTCAGGGTAGGAAATCAAAAACATATCTGAAGCGTTTTATTGGTTGAATCCCGCATTTTATTCGTTTTCTGATTGGTCTATACAGTAATCTGTATTTACCTTTACTTTTAACAGAGATGGATACTTATGTTGTCACTATGACAAAAAGTAATATAAACTACAAAAAAAAATTAATAACTCAGAAACAAATTGAGATAGAGCTTTCAAAAAAATTGCATTTAAAAGTACATTTTTTTTCTCTATACGACGGTGTAAAAAGTAATATTGTGGGATGTTTATAAGTTTAAGAATGAAATTTCATTTAAAATTGGTCCAGGAATATTAATGTTTAATCCATGGCGTGCGTAATGTATGATCAACTCCGTGCGATTTTTTATGTCTTAAATTTTAGTCTTTGAAAAAATCATTTTCCAAATGGTCGTTGTAATTTGTTAAATGACATTTTTTTTTTAATACCACAAGCGACGTATGACGACACGAGCGAAAAATAAGAATTTTAATCCTTTCATTATTTTTTTTTTTCCATTTCGTCTGTTCCCCTCCCACTTTTATATCGAAGCTCGCATCGTGAGAAATTTTACAGATATGAAAAAAAAAATTGAAAATATCCACTTAATGCAGATACATTGTTCTCTTTTACGTGCTATTCGGTTGCTCACATACGAATATTAACGTATTAAAAATCACACCTGTAAATTCCTTCTTTTTTCTACTCTAAAAGTAACTAAATGTCGATATTTAACACACTCGGTTTAAAAGTTCTTTGTGCACTTCATTTACATCACCTATATATATCTCGAATTATTTTCTGGGTTAGAAGTATTTAAAAAAAAATACAAAATTTTAGCTCAGAACGTGAATATGCGAGTAGCTTTTGCTAATTTTTACAAAGAAATATCCATATTTTTGCTTGTAAATTATGCTCAAGCTTCCGAAACATTATATCTATAACGCATTAAATTCATACATTCGGGCGATAAGAAGTATGTTGTTTTTAATAATAAACTATTTCACTTGAAAAAATAAATAAATAAGTGAAAAAAAATGTTTTAGAACCGTTTAGAACTAAATATCAAAAATATTTTATCGATTTTTTCCCGTAAGCTTTAAAATCATTATATTTATGACTCAAAAATTTTTCAAAGTGTTTGGACAAAAATAAATATTTTTTTGTTTTATTTTTAATACCCGATTTGAAAAACAATCCTTGCACTTTAAAATTCGGAATCCACTATTTAGTTTTAGAAATACAGAAAAGCATGTAACTCCGACTTAAATCAATGTTTATTTTATCTTAAAACGACGCAGTAGGTTATAAAAAATATAAAACTTGCGAGGATCTCGTTAATAAGGTTTTTGAAAAATTTTCGGGGAAAAAATAATCGGGTTAGATCAATAAAGTCAAACAAATTGGACACTTATTTACTATCATTATCTTTGTCCGGGGAAATGCTAAGCTGGTGAGCTACTAGTCAATACGTTAAATATCAAAACATAATATATTGAAAAATTCAACCAACAGCTTATGTCTTCAAAGACACAAACAAAATTGTCTAAAGTACCATTTTTTCGACTATCAAGCACATGTTTAAACTTAACCCTAGAACTACCGGAAATTTTACTCAAGTTTTATAAAAACATTCTACACCAGAATTTTTACTTAAAACTATTTAATTTGTTTATTTAACTTATTATTGTCTGATTTATACATTTAGTTTGTTTTGAAGAAATTTCTGGTTTGAATAGATATTTTGAATATACATGTCGGGTCCATTGGACCCTTCTGGTAGACAGAGGGTTAAGGGTTTATTGCTAAAAGAATAAATCGATTCTTAACTGTTAGAAACTGATAATGTACAAGAATAAATAAAAGGTATGCTTTTGGATCATGTTTCTATTATAAAACTATAAATTACTGAAATATATAAAGGAAAAATTTCATTATAAAAGATTTAATTAAATGTAAAACATTTGCATGAGAGTGTTACAAAAGGATGATTTATACACTGGCGGGAAAAAAATCCCAACACCAAGAAAGACTTGTGTTAGATAAACGAAATTTGGTAGGCGTGTTTATACCTATGAAAAATGATATCGATTGAAATTTCGCGCTTCGCGCATAAGTGTGGCGCTAGTAGCGCCACTCAGAACTTGCAGATCAGGTTTACTTTAAATGCGTGCTGTAAAGTTCGTAGGCGTTATTTAGCTTCGAAATGTGGCGTATTGAGTTGATGTTAGCCAAGAATGTCTTTGACAAGACGAAGAAGCCACTGTCAACAGCTCATCGAGTTGGAACGAGGTCGCATAAATCGGGCTACGAGAAGCTGGATTTTCTTTCCGCGATATTGCAGAAAGACTTGGCTGGAATTTATCCACTGTGCATGATTGTTGGAAGCAGTGGTCAAGGGATGGTACTATCTCAAGAAGACCAGGTTCCAGTTGGCCACGTGGTACTCCTGAGAGGGAAGATCGCCGTATTCGGCGTACGACTGTGGCGCATCGTACTGCGTCTGCGGCAGAAATTCGAGCTGCAGTTGGTACCACAGTGACACAACGAAATGTTAGAAATCTATTAGAATGCACGCTAGAGGGCGCCTGGCTCGGAGCTGTCCTTGAAGTAACCGATTTCTAACAGTTCGTTGTGTCACTGTGGTACCAACTGCAGCTCGAATTTCTGCCGCAGACGAAGTACGATGCGGCAGAGTACAATTTTTCCTTACTTATTCGCATATTTAGAAATCAAATATAGGGCTACCACAGCTGTTAAATAAAACCTCTGTCCATTGCTGTAGTTTTATATTGTATTGAAGAAAAAGTTTAATTAGTTTGCTCTAGCAAAGGCAGTAGTGAAATCATACGTAAATTTTAATATTTGAATTTATATTTCTGAAGTACCATTTTTAATACGTTTATGACTAATGATTTCATAATGAATAATCCTAATATTTTTTACGCAGTGTATAATATAGTGCCAAAAAGTATAAAATAGTGGTTCGAGACGTTACGCAAACAACCCAATCGAGAACAATCGCCATCATAGAAAATAGAAATTCAAACAGAATTGCTTCTAAATATTGCAATTGATTATTTGATCGAAACTTCTAAAAACCGCAATTGAAAAACATGGCGATTATCGCGAGAAAAAACGTGATGGACCATTTTTTAATTATACTGCTGATTATTGGAGTCTAAGGGGAGGAAATATGTCTATCCATACTTTCCGTCGATCCCATCTTTTGAATGTTATTTTTGGAAGGTTTCGAGCCTACAAACAACATGCACTTGACTTCACTTCAACATCAGATTTGTTTAATTGACACAAACGTTTCAAATATGCTCTTGTTTTCTGGCCACCACTAAGGATAATGATTAATGAATGACAAAATAATATTTATTAATAGCGTTTTGCTTTTTTTTTTTTTTTGTGTGTGTGTGTGGGGGGGGAGACATGGCATTGCGGAACAAGCCGCGCCAGATTTCGACGACAGTTTAGAGGCTATTCAGAACCGATATAATAAAATACTAAACTAATAATTAGATTAAAAGGTATAAAGAAAGTGTTATTCATCATGTTTGGAAATGTAGTCCATTTAATGGTGACGCTAAAAATATTTCGACAGTACAATTTGATAGCTGAAAAGGAGGGGGAGGATGTGGTCTAACTGATAAAGAAAAATGATATTTGAGAGAAAATTAGATTTAACTACTTATTATTTCCTTAGATAAGACAGATGTAAAGTTACTGCAACTTATTTAAAATGAAAATACAGAAAAAGTTGTTTTCATGAAAAGCTCATGGAAATTATGCTTCACCGAAAATATGTATGTAAAAAACTACTTTTTTTCCCCTTAAAAATATTGTTCGTCTTTATAATCATATAAAAGCAACCTACGGATTTTTAGTAGATATATAAACTTTTTTTATTATTCTTGCAGCACTGGTAATGTAATATATTCAAAACGCACCGTGACCATATGTAAATCTTAATGCCGACATGTAGTCATGTGACATTGATGACGAATTAATTGCTGGCAAGTACCAAGGATATCCATATGTAACATTTTTTAAGGAGGTGAAATTGGCAAAATAAATCGTTAATTGTGACCTCACTTTTCTCCCTATGATACTCACCTGTGAGTCATAATATTGTGAAATTTATTTACATTTAGCTACCATTTTTTTAGCATTTCCAGAGTAACCATTTCTTAAAATTTTAATGCCACTAAAAGTCGATGTGCATTAGGATACTGGCTCCTATAACGCTGCTATACTGACATGAAATGTCATAATATTTTATTTTATTTTTATTTATTTTATTTTTTTTAAGATAAAAATATTCACAAATTACTTTAACATTTTTAACAGATTTAATTTTCATAAATCGTCTTTTCTTAAATGTACTTCGTAAAGTCTATTTACATTTTGAAATAAAATGTGACAGTTCACGCAAAGATTAATTTTGTTACATTGGGGATTTAATAGTTATATAATAAGCTATTTTTTTGCTTTTTAAATAGCTTATTACATAACATCCTTCATTGTAGAAAAGGCATTAAATATTTTAAAATCATGTAAATTTGTTTAAACACACGACGTTTTAATTCATATATCAAATAAAATAAATTATATTTTAAGAATCGCACTTTTTTTATAAAAGTGTGATAATTTTAAATAAATATTTCCTATATAGATAATAATTTAATTAAACATCTCATAAATAAATTCCTGATTGAAATTAAATCATTTAATAAATACGAAAGTCTGGATTTATTAGTTTTCTGTTAGCATGTACCTGAAAAAGCAAACTAAGCTGATTAACGATTTTTTATAGTCCTTTTAGAAAAAAAAATTAAACTCAATTTTTAAGATTAAAAATAATTTAAATCCTTTTTTTTATGAGGAAAATTTTATTGGCAGAAACTTCAGGTTCACTATAAACACGTTACCCTAGTTTGAAAAAAACAAAAAAAAAAAACATAACTATCAAGAAGAGTGACATTTTCTTATTATTTATATTGTTTAACCAACGCTTGGAGTAAGAAAATGACTCATAAATTAAAAGAATTTTGACAAGATGTAGATTAAGCTTATTGAGGGGTAAGTCAATACTTTTTAAAAGAATAATTCTTTAAAATCGTGTAAAAATGATGTTTTAATTTATGCAAGCATTATTCACAGATCATAAAAAAAATTCGTGTCATAGAAAAGTGTTTAACAAATAAAAATTATTTGGCTCGTGATGAATCTAACAACCGCACAACAAAAAGAAGTACGAAACACTACATGCATTTTTTTTTCTTTTAAGAGTATTACAGAACCTACAGTTTCATAATGCGCTTTTCAAAAGCCAATCATTTTTTGAACAATTTTTTTGTTCTACTACAGCGTATCTAATTTTTAAATTGCCTATATGTGAATTCATATAAAGACACGTTTAAAAATTATTTAGAAAAAAAAAGGATTTATGTGTAAAAATTAATAAAATAAAATATGGAAAATGCATTTATTTAACTGCGTATAGGAAGCATTTATTTTATTTTATTATTATTAATTATGTATATTTTTACATTTGCTGACTAAAAGATATCACAAAAAAACAAAAAAAAAACATTTTAACGCATTTTTGGTTGTTAGATTTCACGATAGAATTAAAGAGAAATCCTAAGTGTACACAAAGTTTGTCATTCCTTTTTTATTCTTTAGTTTTATCTGTACATTTGTTCTGATTTTTCGATTATCTTTGAAGTATTTCTAGACTTTTATTAAAATACTAGTAATCAATCACGTTAATAAAAAATGCCTCATTTCACTTTTGAAGCCTAAATTTTTAACGATTAGAGTGTATTAATGTTCAATATTTCAGAATGACATTTCTGTCTGCTAAAAGATTACGCTATCCTTAAAAGGATTATTAATCTTTTTATTCGGAGAACGATTTAAAAATTATGCATCCGGTATCCGAATTATGCATAATAGGCAAGACATTTCACCTTTTTCATTTTTTATTGATCAGCGATATTTCCGATTTTATTCAATCTCTTCCGGTTTATCTATAATATTAAGGAAAGAAGTTTGTGTGTGAGTGTGTTATTGAGTGTGTCGACGGTGTTCTGAAGGGACCGCTGCACGTAGAGCTACAAAATTTGGGGAAAATGTACATTTGTATATGAAGTTTTGCCCCTCGAAGCCCGATTTTCGATTTTTTGATTAGATTTTTTCTATTTAATTTTTATGCGATTTTCAGCACTTTTTTAAGTTTCGAGGCGATTTTTCCACATTAGTGAAAAGAATACGGTTTCTTTCTTTTAACCCAATATAGTAAATTTTGTTCTCTTTTCAAAAAAGTTTATTCGGAATTCGTACAGAGATTTTTGAATTTTTAGCGAATTTTTTATGCGATTATTGAACAGCAGTTAATGCGTGTTCATACCTATAAGGGGTGTTACCATAGGGAGGACAAAGTTCGGTCGCCAAATACCACCAAGTTTGTTGCCAATTTGGCGATATATCGACAAATTTGGCAACCAAACTTAGTCGCCAAATGTGGCGCTTACTTGGCGATATCTCTTATATTTCTCCAAATTCCCATAGACTTCCATTGTAAACCAATAGTGATTACTTGCTTACAGAAAATCAATTAATTGAGATATTTTAAAGCAACAAAAATTAATATTAAATTAAGTGGTTCTATTAATTATATTTAAGGGAATCCAGGTAAATTAAATTTATAAAAATAAGGAAAGAAGTTTGTGTGTGAGTGTGTCGACGATGTTCTAAAGAAACAGCTGCACGTAGAGCTACAAAATTTGTTGAAAAGGTCCGTCTATATATGAAGCTTTGCAACTCAAAGCCAGATATTCAATTTTGTTTGATTAGATTTTTTTAAATTTAATTTTTTATGCGATTTTTAGCGTTTTTTTAAGTTTTGAGGAAATTTTTTTTTAATTTTGAAAATCGCCTCAAAACTTGGCGGTATATCGCCAAATTTGGCGCCCAAAATTAGTCACCAAAAGTGATGCCAACTTGGCGATATCTCTAATATTTCGCCAAATTCCCATAGACTTCCATTGTAAACCAATAGGGATTACTTGCTTACAGAAAATGAACATATTGAGATATTTTATTGCAATAAAAACTAATATTAACTTAGAGGTTATATTAATTATATTTAAGGGAATCCGAGTAAATTAAATTATGAATAAAAGTAACATGATACAAAGCTTAGCATATTTTCCCAAACATAAATTTTAAGAGAGCCCGCAGGTCAAAGGAATTAGATATGAAACTTTTATCCAATTACACTAAATTTTAACTTTCGTGATTTTTGAACTTTTTATGATTTTTAATTCGATTTCTACGTTTCTTCGCTATCAGTTGTAATTTTTCGACATTCCATTTTTGGCCTATAATACTAAAGTAATTTCAGCCCTCATTTCAATAACGTTTATTCAAATTTCGTATAGCAATTTTCGAATTTTTCGGGAATTTTGTATGTGATTTTTATTGTATTTTAGCGATTACCTACCACTTTTCCACATTAGTGAAAGGAATCAACTTTCAATCTTCGAACACAACATACAGTGACCTCTCACTTATACGACTTTCAAGGGACCGTAGAAAAAAGTCGTATAACTGAGAGAGTAATATAAGTGAGAGATCGTCTTATTATACAAGTTTCAAACTTCATAGACATTAATTATTTTACGTGTAGTAAAAACGATAAGTTATTATTACTAAGCACATATTTTAACAAAATTTGTAAAATGTATTAAAAAATGAATCATAAAATATATTTAAAAAGTTCACAATATAGCTCATTTACCAGTATGTATATTTTAAAGATTTGTAGATCAGATTTTCTCAAAAAATGAAGTGATATTAGTTTGTCTCTGTCGTAGATGGAAAGAGAAAATGCCTATTTCTAAGTCTAATAAAGCTTTTAAGCTAGTTTGGGAATAATCATTTTGATGGACATAATTCTTTAATTTATTTAAAGCGGTACTTGCTTTTGAAAAATTTACAACAGCAGGAACATTGTTCTCATCTTCGTCATCCGCCCTGCTCACGTCTTCATTATTAATACCCTCAAAGATTTCTTCAGCAGTTCTCAGTTCTGACAGAAGAAGTTTATCATCACATTCTACATAATCTTTGAAATTAATACCTTCGTCCATAAACATTTCATTCGAGCCTTCGTTATTAAAGGATTACATACGCTCCGAATATCAGGTTCATTCGTTGAACTAGCAGTTTAGTCTTGTGGAAAACTGCATTTCCTAAAACAATTCTTAATTGTCTACGATGTCACATTTTTCCATACAGATGCTGTAAAATGCATATAGCATCTAAAATGTAAATTGATTCAGCTTCTTTTTTGTTTTCCTGATAAAAAATAAAACGGCGCATCAAACTTATATTTTTACATTCTTCTATCTTCAATAGAAGAAAGTATTGTAATCGAAATTTTTTTCGAGTACCGGTTTTCGACGGATTTAAAAGTTTTAGGGGTCAGAGATCCCCCAAAATATGTTTATAGAAAATGTCTGTCTGTCCGTGTGTCCGTCTGTCCGTCCGTCTGTCTGTCGCCATTTTACCATCAAAAAGAGTATGAAGTTATGCATAGAATTGAACCAAATTTTTATTTTAAGTTTTTGGCTATGGCAAGCAGGTCCTCCCTGAATTTCGTAAAAATTCGCCGGTAGGGGGCGCTGTAATAGCGATTTTTTGTGCAATTTTGAATATTGTACCATCCAAAAGTGTATGAAGTTATGCTTAGAATTGAACCAAATTTTTATTTTAGGTTTTTGGCTATGGCAAGCAGGTCCTCCCTTAATTTGGTAAAAATTCGCTGGTAGGGGGCGCTGTAATAGCGAATTCTTGTGCAATTTTGAATATTGTAACATCCAAAAGTGTATGAAGTTATGCATAGAATTGAACCAAATTTTTATTTTAAGTTTTTGAATATGGCAAGCAGGTTCTCCCTGAATGTGAGAAAAATTCGCCGGTAGGGGGCGCTGTAATAGCGATTTTTGTGCGATTTTGAATATTGTACCATCGAAAAGTGTATGAATATGCATAGAATTGAACCAAATTTTTTATGTTTGTTTTTGGTGATGACACGAAGGTCCTCCCTGAATTTGAAAAAATTCTGCCGGAAGGGGGCGCTATAATTGCGATCTATGTGCCATTTTCATTATTGTACCACCGAAAAATATATGAAGTTATGCATAGAATTGAACCAAATTTTTTGTGTATGTTTCTGTCTACGACAAACAAGTCCTCCTTGTATTTGAAATAAATCTACCGGAAGGGGGGGGGGGTGCTGTAATAGCGATGTTTGAGCCATTTTCTTTATTGTACTACCGAAAAATGTATAAAATTTTGCATACAATAGAACCAAAATTTTTGTGCATGTTTTTGGCTTTGGCCAACAGGTCCTCCTTGACTTTGGAAATATTGCGCGGTGAAGGGGCTCTGTGATAGAGATTTTTGTATACTTTTCTTGATTTTTCGTAGTTCTATTGTGCAGCGGCGGGAACTCGCTTCCTGCTAATCCAGCTATTCGCAAACAGCTGATAACAACAGAATAAGGAAAAACTAATAATTTTAACAAATATCATGATATAGATTAACTCGTTTTTAGTCCGTTTAATTGATTGAAGTAGAAATTTAAGATGAAAATCAAAGTTGGTATAGTATTGAACAAATAATATTGAAATATTAACATGTGTAACTAGGTTCTGAAATATTAAGATGTATAAGATAGAAGGAAGTTTTGGGATTGGCACATCCAACTAGTTTTTCCTCTTTTCGAAATTTTTGTAGCAATTTAAAAAAATTTCGCGATATCTTATTGTGATTTTCAGAGCTTTTTCGCAATTCGAGCTGTTTTTTTGACGTAACTGGGCAACGCCGGGCAAGTTAGGTAGTATCATAATAATACTAATCGCTTTATAATGAAAATAATGTTAAAACAACTTTGAGGTGTTCAATGTATAGTGTATATTTATATCTTACTACCAGCGAGATCAGTATTTATGAAATGGGATGCTAATATATGAGCAGTATTATTATGCTGAAAAGTGGAATTATAGTTTAAAAACACTTGGCAAAAAAATTATATATATTGTTTTTCTTTCAGCTTTTTGAAGAATCTTTTTTATATCATTGGAATAAAAATTCAGCAAAATTTCAACAGAATCGTCAAATTATATCCGTCATGAATAGTGTCAGAGAAACTTAAATTTAAGTATAAGAATGACTCATTTCGTTAATTTTGTACTTCGTGTGTACTGTATTTTGATGCATCTTTAAAACCAATTCCAAATTGCATTAATATCTTAATTATCACCTTTCACAGTCTAAAGGTGAATTTATTAGTAGTAGTTGCCACTTCTTTAGAGTAGTTATTTCAGCAAATCCTTAAATTACGTTCCTGGCTCAGGTTCCAGGTCCATCATTTGACCAAGCACTGCGGTAGTCTTAATTAGCCATTTGTCTTAGAGCAGTTACACCGTCACTTCCCCCCACCCAACCTTCGTCGATTTTTGCATAACTGAGCCATATCATAATAACTCTACTGCTATTACTCATATCTTTTCGAGATAATTCCAAATAACCTAAATATCTTAATTATCACCTCGCTTTGACTTAAAGTTAATTTTTGAGTAGTGTTACCACTATTTCAGGATAGTAGTTTTAGCAAATAACTAAATTATGTTCCTGGCTGAGGTACCAGACAACATTTTTCGCCAAGGACTCAAATACGCTTAATTAATCCTTTTTCAAAAAACACTTGCATCTCCCCTCCCCCTATTTGCGCCACCCAGGGGACTTTCTCAATTATTTGAATCCTCACTACTTCAACTAATATATCTCCAGATAGGTTTAATAACGTAGTTTCGTTCGGATAGAGGCTTGTTTTGATTAGGGTAACTCGTCTTAGCGGTGGAAAGTTCAACTAACGTATTTCGAATTTAATAGTTAGGTTATTATCACGGACCCCGCGAACGCTGGGCAAAGAAACTAAAAAATAAATAAATACTATAATTATTTATATTTTATCAATTATGTAATTAGTTTTTTTTTTTTTATCAAATTCTTTTTGATTATTAAAAAGCAAAATAAGCGACATACAAGAAAAATTTTAAGAGTTTCTCAGAAAGTTCAGTTTATATGCGCAAAATCTGAACAAAAGTAAAAGCAAATTTTGTTAATATTTCTACTGCGGGTAAACTGTATTTTGAGATTTCATGTATGCAAATACAAAGCAGTCAGAAATAAGAATTTGACAGAGTTCAAAGAAAATGTTACATTTTATATAAAGCGTTGCATATAAAAGTTACAGCTCCCCCCAGAGGCAATTACAAAGTAAGACAATTCTTCTAAAAGAAACCTCAAACGTATTTGCATCAATATTTTAAATCCTGTTTCAATTTCCCTATTTTAATTTTACAATTCCGCCCTAGGAAAGGAAAATTCATAATAAAATTCCAGAAGTTTGATTTGTATTTCTGAATTAATTTCATTAAAATATTTTATATGGAGTACATGATTTTACAGTGTATTGTTTTATTATATATGTTGCAATGTATACACTATATTGCACGGAAAACGTACAATACATTAAAACGTTGTTAAAACATACATAATAAATATAAAATAAACAAATACACTGTTTTGATTACTTTCAAGAACTGCAGTAAATAATAACATATTTTGGAGGAGTAAATTTTATATTTTGAGTGAATTTCAATTTAACCCAATTTCAATGATATTCGCGTTAACGTGAAACATCAAAATCGTACTCATAATCGTTGTTTATATCTTTCAGTATTTTTTTTTATTAAGATCTCTGCATTCTTTTTGCGACAATATTGAAGAAAAATTTCCATTTTGAAAAACCTGTGATAAAAATTGAAAATACTGTAAAGGAAGCTTTTAACGATGTGATTAACACGCTTCTCGCACAATAACATTAATTGCTTGTCAGAAATAAGCATGTCAGATATTCAAACGGTGGAACAGAAGTTTCAAATGTCAAAAAAACGTTGTCTTGAAAAAGAAAATCTTTACAAATGAGCATGAAGGCTGGCATGTAAGGTTTTTTATATTACTAAATAAAAATATTATAACAAAAAGCAAAAATTTTATATGAATAATACAATATGGTGCGCAAAATTATAGAAATCGATTAAATTTATTGAATGTTATACTGAAATACAGTATATTTAAGATTGTTTACCTTTAAAAATAATATGTATCGTATATAAGTAAATCCAAAATTATTTACTAAAATAAAAATAGTCTCTAAGCGGTCTCAGCATTTCTAAAATTGTAAAAAATGAAAAAAGAAATAATTTCGACATTTAATATCTTAAAATGTGTAAGATTTAAAAACACAGTTTTTTGGGATACAAGTTATTAAGTATGTTCTTTCATTCCATGTATTTAAAAATACTGTAAGATGCAGAATTAGTATTTACAGGGGGCTCCAAACTGGCAGACATTTCTTGTGCAGAAAATTTATATAACAGCTTACGCGCATGATTGCAATTTAAATTTTGCAACTAGAATAAACTTTTTCGTGCCTTATGATACTTTAGACTGCAGTAACTATCCTGAACCTAAATAAATTTGTTTTTAAAACATTTTTATATTTTTATTTCAAAGTTGTATTTAGTTTATATTTTCAAAATTTCAACATTTGAATTACCCAATAAAACATTTTTTGTCCAATAAAAAGAAAATTTTAGGTTCTGTTTATAAAGACTAACATGAAACTTATGTTTTGAAACTTTCGTGGAAAAAAATATTCTGAATTTTTTCAGATATCCTGCGCGTTATATTCAAAAACGTCATTTGGAGAGAAATTACTTCAATGTTCCGGAAACGTCGCTTCAGCTATTGAGTTGGTATAATTTTAAAAGCCATAATTTTTGTTCTAATAGAAATTTCAAGGAAACAATTATATCAAAATATTCAGAAAATGTAGGAGTTTAACATCTAAAAAAAAATAAATTTTCCAAAATTTTGAAGCTTTAGGAGTCTTGAGACCCCTTAATATGTCTGATAATTAGTGTGTTTGTATTTTAGGCGGTATAAATTACTATTTTTTAGTTGAAAATAAGGAAAGATGAATTATAAGAATCCCGAGAAAAAGTTGAAACACTGACAAAATTTTGACTACCGCATTAGCATGTTTATTGTTTAAGCCTCTAGCTACCTGATTAAAACGTATCTAATTAACGTATTAAGCGTATTAAAATCTTCTGTAAAGTAAAATTCATGAATTAATTATAGTATTCGTAAATTACTGTATATTTTTCCAAAGAGGTAGATAGCACACCAACATCATAAAGCAACAGCATCTTTTAAAGTAAATTCATCGAAAATAAAATTGAATATTTTAATTTTTTATGAATATTATATTAATAAAATAATTATACACTATATTATAGAAGTTATAATATACTCAGCAATGTTATGTGATTTAATCTGTAATTGATAAATAAATATTATCCAATTTAATTCAACAAAAAAGAAATGTTAATGTTTATGTACTTTTTCGACTTCAGGAAAAATATGCATATATGACAACTTATTGAAAAAATACAAAAAACGCAGTGAAGCGTGGATGTGCAGTTGTTTTTGTTAATTTTTAAAGATAATATTATACATATTATAAAATATGAAATCATGGATTAGAAAACTAAGAGATTTATATCGGTTTTCCTTGCCAAAACAATCTTTTATTATAATTTTAAATAAAATATTAATTTATTTACTAAATATTAAGTAATTTTTGTATAACATTACACATTGTTAATCATTTTCTACTTGGCGTCAATGAAATCCATTTTACCAAGTAAAAATTGGTTAATTCCATCAAAAAGTATCATTAAAATACAAGTGGCGATTTCATCTATGTGCTTATTAAAGAAACGTCTTTGAAGCGAAGATGACTGTGAACACTCCACAATGGTAGAAAGTAAAATATGGGCTCGAAATGGCAAATTCCATGAACTGGAACGTTATTTCAAAATTATTCTGGACTTATACTTCTTTTTTTTTTATAGACAATTTCTTTTTCTAACTATACAAGAAAAGTTTAAAAAATGCATTCAAGATTTTAAACAATAATAATAATGAAAAAATAACAATAATAATAATAATAATGAAAGCATAATCAAATATCTAGTGTGTAAGGCCTAAATACAGCCTGCTTAAATATTCGTTAGATCAAAAGATTAAATTAAAAAAGACTATATATGTGGCTTGTCTTATTTATTTAGTTACCAAATTTTAATAGTCATATCCCTCGTGAGTTGTTCACTTGAAGAAGGAAATATTTCAATGTCTTCACGATCTTGGGAATCGTTGGTACTTACAACAGTGATTGGGGTATTAAATGCATCACCGCTCGTTCTATTTGTTTTAGGTAGCTTTCATTACAAAAAGCTACCTATTGCAGCCGTTCGGAGGAAAGCGATAAAAAAAAAATGGTTTATATTCATCGATCTTGACCTCCAGACCCCGAAACAACCCTCCGTTCAAATCTTGATATATATATATATATATATATGCAGCATTTTGCTATCGACTTGTCAGACCTTCTGGCGACACTAGTATATCTCGAAGTAAAAGGTAGTAGAGTAATCATGGTCAACCATCCGTTATCATGAAAATATCGGACTGCAGTGAGGGTGGCGAGTAAGACAGGCTTCATAAATATTGAGACATTTCCCATCTCATAATGAATAGAGTCATCGTAACTTTAAACTGGTTTATTTGACAAAAACATATCGAACATTCCCAGTAACTTGTTCATCAACTCTCAGTAATCGATCATCAACTTCATAAAACTTAAGATGTTACAAGATTAGGATCTACACATTAGAATCGTTCACTCCAATCGACGTAGATTATTTAAACAACCTGAAAAACGCAAATTTCCTTGCTCCTTGCCGATGTAACGATGTATGTACTCCAAGCAACAGGGCGCGGAAGAATACAGAAAAGTGGAGAAATAACGCCAGCAGAGAGATGGGGAGGAATGGGACAGAAAACAGGCTACGATTCGATGGGAAGGGGATGACGTCGATAATGAACTCTTTATACGGCGTCAGAATTAAAGCGCCATTAAATGCTGGCGGACGCATGGAACTGTGGGTAAAGAACATGATCGAACAAATACTATTAACACATTCGAAAGAAAAAGAATTTAGTTTTAGAAGAAAATGAAAAGTAATTTAATGGGTTTTATAAGATTAGACGAATGGATTAAGGTTTTTAGAATAATAAAAGAATACGGAAATTTAAATGCATGAAATAAAAGACAAAAGATATTAAGATATTATTCAAGATAGGTAAAAAAGGAAAAATATTAAGAATTTGGAATGGTTTTACTAAGAAAAAAGGGCGAAAATTTTTATTATAACATATCTCCCCACTCAAAAAGAATGGATGAACTGGTAGGGCCTAAGACCTGCAAGTTTATAGAAAGGAAATGTTACATAGACTTGGATTACAATTTCGTCACTTGGAGTAAACCCCCAAAGAATTAACTTTAAAATATATATATATATATCTAAATGCTATATTAAATATAAAATTTAGAATGCGAAATACTGGAATTGTTAATTAAATACAATAACAATATATTAATCTTGTTTATAAATTACAAAGATGTAAAATAAAAAGTTACTATAAATATTGAGAATAATTATTTAACATAGTTTAGTTATTTACATAATAAAGTTATGGCCATTCATGGCTCATATTTATGTGCAGAGCATTTATGAACTCAGTTGTAAAGACTTGAACGTAGCATTTTATAATATAAGCATGCTAATGGAATTGTTAAAAAATGCATTCAAAATATAAGTTCAAAATTATATTCGTAAATATATGTTCATTTGAATCTACTTATCCTTACATTAGCAACTCAGTTTCTCCAATCTATGTTCATTTTCAGTTCAAATAATGAAATTAATATATTACAATAACTAAATAGTAATAAAGTTCATAATATCAAATTAAACAATAATAATAACAAAATTATTAAATAAACATATTTACAGGATCTTTGAAGTGTATTTACATGCATACATCGATGGAAAATCTCTTTGTGGGTACCTTTTAACTATTTGTTATTATTTACCATTTACCACGTGGTATTTACCTATTACTGTCATCATAGGCTTTTCAGAAACTTTTTTGGAATTCCTCTAAGTAGAAGAAAATTTAATAATCTGAAATTTCTAAACTCTGAAATTTCTAACTCATAAATTAATTACTCATAATTAATAAACTCTCTAACTCATAGCAATTAAAGCCATTAAAATCTGACATTCTCATAAACTAACAAAAACTCTTAAACTGAAACTTCATAAGAATTTTTTTTTCAATCTCATGTTCTGTCCATTAGTTAGCTACACGTTAATTATCTTCCAATTACCGAATAATAAGCATATTATATCTAATAATATCGATTTCTAGGACAAACTTACAATGAGTAATTGAAATTCATACTAATCGGGTTATCACAACTCATAGCATAAATACTTTCTCACGTAATACCCCATGCTAAGTTTTATACATCTCATTTATTACAGTAAACAATATTCATTATGATCTTTTCCTGTCAATATAAAGTAATGTATAGTATAATAAATAATAATAACAACTACATTCAACATTATTTAAAGTAGTATTTAAAAATTCAGTAACATTTAAAAGTATTAAACAAATTTCTTTAACTAATCCTTAAAGTATCTAATTGATATCTCATGCATATGACAGCGAATGAGGTATGTAAACATACTCAAATATTAGGCACAATATAAAGTAACAAAAAATAAAATAGAAATGTTGTGAAACAACTATCAATTCAGCATGATTATGCAACGATCTTGTTTTCAATCAAACAAGAAACTATAGTTGCTGAATGAGAATGAAACTTTGTAGCATACTTAAGAAAGGTTGATAAAAGATCCAGATTATTGAATTCTAATAATTAACTTTAATCCTAGATTCAAATTCAATTTTATTTTAATCGAGTTAATGTTATTTATTTAGTTAATTTAGTTTAAGTTATTAATTCAATTAATTTCAGTACAAGAAATTCTCAACTTAAAACAACGAATTTACGCCAGCATAAACAAATAACTCAAGTAAAAAAATCTCAACAGTAAAATTCCTGTCCGGATTCAAGAACACACTGTTGTATAGAAAAGAATTGCTTACTAACTTCTAAAGGTATTTACAGGGTTGTTACGGGCTCTTGAATTTCCAAACTAAGAAATTCTTCGGTACCAGTTTATTCTTATGCAAAATCTCTCCTAAGGCGAAATTTCGTCCGTTTAAACTAGATTTATTTTTCTCTAAAAAAATTCTGCTATTTGGCTTTGAAAATAACGGTACCCGTACGAACCCTGATTTATTTAATTTAGTTAAAATACTTATTATTATAATATTAAAGCGCGTCTATGGATTTAACATTAGTTTGCAGAGGTTTTTCATGAGCTAACTTTAATTGATCTGGAGAATAATATTTTCGTAATTTGGCTACATGGACAATGTCCTTATTTCGGTTTTGAATTTTCCTATCTATCTCAAAGTTAACATCAGATATTTTATTAAGGATTCGATATGGGAACAAATTTTTAGTGGCCCTTAAGAATAATTAAAAATTATATACTTTCTACTGCAAAACTTAAATTTAAAAACAATAAAATATTTTTCAGGAACAAAATAAAATGATAAATAATTCAATTTTCAATTTAAACTTTTTGGAGTAGTAAACTTTAAACGCAACACAACATAACAATATCTCAGCAAAAACATTCAAGAAATCCAAGCTTGTTTATAAATCAAGAACATTTTTACATATTTATCATCAGATATCATCAATCATCAAGGAAGGTAATTAAACTTGAATAGGTGGAATAGATCTTAGCATTAGAAATTTTATTAAAACATGGTGTAAACAAGGTCATCTTTACTATATTTAATCAAAACAACTTTTTTTAAACTATATTTTAATTGTCAAAATCCCAGTAAAAGGTTCACTCATGGTGCTACTCGATTTTTGAATCATTCTAGATCTTAATTGTATAAAGGAGGGATAGCTCATTTATATGGAAATGCAATAGTATAAACATAATTAAAAAATATATATAACTTTAAATTAAATAAAAAATGTAATTTTTTTTCAATAAATAATAACAACAACTAAAGTATAATTCGTTTTCTAACAACAATAATAATAATAACAATATTGTAAATAAATAAAAATCTACTGAAATTCCATAATAAATAATATATTAATTCTCAACCACAGAAAGGTATTTTCCAAACATGACTTCTAGACGGAGAGCTAATTCGGCCTTAAATTTCCGCAATCAAAGGGAATTCAGTGGAAAACCGTTTACAGGGAGATCGCTATAAGTTTTTTCATTATATTTCAATGATCTCTGATCATTTTAAAACTAATCATATTAGCGTGCTTTTAGATTTTCCGATGTCTGAACGGGGGTTGGCGAGCGTAGCTTGCAGGAGGCAGAGCCCCCTAGTATATATTATAACAATGTAATATATATTTTTTGTGATAAACTTTCTCACATTGAAGAAATTCATGAACAAAATTTTTATTTCTTATATAATATATATTATATATGTTTAAGTGTGGTAATTGTAAATTATAGAAAAAATTAAAATATTTCACGTAGATACAAAACGCAAAATTTTATGTTTAAACAAAAACAAATCGTGGCATATTGCCCTAAAAAGAATAATAACTTAATAAAAATCCAATCACATATAAAATAAAGTAACTAATATCCCCATTTGACTGTATGTACTCTGATATTGTTAGTATCTATCAACTTGAAAAAAAAAAGATTTAAACATGAACATAAGCTTATTTTTAAAATATTTCACAACTATAATTTAACATCATAGAATGTGTTTATCTTTAAAATTTAGAATTTTAAAATTACAAGCATCCAAATAAAAAAATATATATATGTCTGTAGAGTAGGCAAAAAATACTTCAAGGAATAAATTTTACATTTTGTAATTCTAAAAAAAAAGGTTATGTAGATCATGCATTTTTAGTATCTCCAAAGGAAAATACTTATTACCGCTAAAGAAATTGAAAATGTTGTATATTTTAAAAGAATATCCTTAAATCCTTTAGCAAAACAGTTTAATTCCATTATCTAAGTGAATATTCAGTGAAATGGAAACGCAATTTTTCTTACAAGGAATTCATATTCAGAAAAATATTATATTAAAGATTTTTTCAATAACTTTTAAATTGAATGCAAAGTAAACGTGAACAAAATGTCGCAGGTAAGTTTTTATTCAAAAGGTATTGAAAGTATTTCGTTAAATAAATCCCTCAAATGCAAAATTATCTGTGTCGGCGTGGTGGAAAGGTTTCTTATTTATTTATTTATTTATTTTTAAATTTAAAATAAGCAAAAACGGAAATAGTAGTTTATGTACTGTATATTAAATGACCGTGTTTCTTTCAAATAACGAGATTAAATAGATTTGTTTGAAATATTAAAATGCGCATTAGATTAATTAAAAGAATATGAGTAGTGTTAAACATATAATAAACAGATAAAGTTAAAAAATGCTATAAAAAGTGATAGAAAATCATTATTAAGATTGACGATCGTTTCGTTGCACAAACGGCAACATTTTCAAAATCATTCAACGATAGAAAATATTTTCACATAATTTAAAAAAATAAACATAGTAAACAATGTCACGCGACATGATGCATACTGAAAAACATTGTAAACATAAAATTAATTTAAAAGATTAGATTAGCTATTGGTGAGCGTGGATTAATTTAAAGTTTATAAGTGATTATTATACATGTGTTTATATAATAAACAGTTTTTAAACCATATTTTTCTAGGAATTTCTTTAGTAGGGTACATTGGGTGAAGATGCCGTAGTTTTTGAGTTAATTGTTTTAAAAATCGCCTGTTGTTTATGTTTGTTATTCATTGATTTCTTGTTAAAGTTTAGACTCTTATTTAGATATAAAATTTAGATTTAGAAAGTTATTTCATTTTACAAATGTTATAGAAAGCATCGAAAATTTTTGTAAACACTTGCATTTCGGCATCATAACCATACCTACGAATAAAATAGGTATGGGTAAGATGCCGGGTATAGGTAGAATATGGGTAAGTTAATATCTTAATCGAACATATCTTAATAGAATCGATGGGTATATCTTACCCATACCTATGGGTAAGATGGCCAAATATCTAGGGGTAAGTTGCCTTATACAGTTTCAATTTAAACAATAATTTTTGTGAAGAAGTATAAAACATAATGAGATGAATAAAAGTAATTTAAGATTTTAGCCATATTGAAGTTGTTAACTTAATTAATATTAGGAAATTACAAAAATATGAATGTAACAAATGTTAGCAATATAATAAAAGAACAAACTAATATTTATTTGTTATATATTTATTTATGTTATGCGAATATATTTAGTTGTGTAATATTTATTTAATATATTATGCTCTACTTAACATTTAAAAGAATTTTGGCTCTTAACTATGCCTATTTTTAAATATTGTAACAAGTTTAACTACGGTAAAGCCACTGTGATAAAGTGCTTTATAGTCAAGTATTTTTGTTAATGTTTTTCATATGTCGCTTTGTTCTTTTTAGCAACATCTCAGGTCTACCACACACTGCACATTTGTATAGCAACTTTGAGCAACTTTTATGTAACCAACAGTTTCACTGAATGCACTTGATCCCATCACAATTTCCTGAGGTTTTATTGCACTCTGCTAGACACTCTGAACTACCATTCACATTCACATAAAAAAAAAAAATCCCCGTGTTCTGAATCTTGGCAGGGAAATTAATCATCATCCATATCATCGTCAGTTGAAGATTCTGTCTTTCTACCCTTTGACTTCTTATCTAATTCCTTTTTAGAAAGGCTTGAGACACCTGGAAATTCACAGTTGCTATTGTCACACCGATTTTGTTTGACTTTTATAGGCCTTTAAAATTATTTTTATTTGAATAATCAAATGTGGAAAAAAATTACGTCATAAAAATTTACGTGATATTTAAAACGGTACATTTAAAACATCTAATTTAAAATAAATTTCTTATAGCGTCTTTATAAAATTGTTTACTTAGTCATTTTGCACAAGCTAACTTTAAATCGTTAGGTTGATCTTATTTAATCAATCACATCAATCACGAAAGTAGCAGTTAGCTATCGTAGCAGCAATTGATTCTGTCTTAAAATCCCTCAGCCAAAGGGAAATGAATGAAAACCTGATTACAGGAGATCGCCACTAGTCCTTTAATTACATTTAAACTTTTGTAATCTTTTCAAAGCATATCAAATTAGCGTGTTTTTAGAGTCTGCGGTATCTGGGTGGAGATTGGCGAGCATAGCTCGTAGGGGCCAGAAGACCCTAGTTATCTAAAGCTATATTATACACTACCGATATTTACATTTATTAAAGTTATTTATAACTAAATTTAACATAAAATTTTTAACAATGATTAAATTTAATAATTATTAAACAATTATTTATAAGACCAATATATTTTATTTATAAGGCAGAATACATATAGAAACCTTTCAAATTATGTTCACCTTAGATTTTAATATCGCTTTATGTCATTTTAAACATTTAGAAAATTTATAATTTTAATCAATGATTTTTTTAATCAATTGATTAAAATCACGATGCTATCACCGATTTAAATTATCTGATTAAAAATAATGAAAATAATGACAAGTTAGTTAATAGCCAAGAGTAATATAAAAAATTAAAAAACAACCAGGCATTTGACCGCAACGGAAAAGAACCGGCATCTTACACCAAGGGAAAACAACCAGCATCTCACCCACCAAAAGTTTCGTCGAATCACCCCAAAGTATTGGGCAAGACGCCGGTGCCCCCCACTGACGCTAAGAAGCAAGAACCGGCCACTATTTATGTTTTGCAGAAATGCTAGGTTCTAGTAATCTCTAAAAACATTAGATTTATTTCTTATATAGAAAAAGACTTATATAGAAAAATAAAGAAGACACGTAAAAGATTTTGGGCACTTACCAGAAGTGTTAAGATGAAATAGCAATAAAAAAGTACCTCTTAAAGTATTTTTAAAGAACGCAAATGGAAACTAAAGTATCACTAGGGAACCCTCTTCCTTACAACTGGGCAGTGTTTCCCTAGATCGCCTGCGCATATGAAAACTGCGTGATACAGTGAAACCTATATATGGACACTTCCGAATAGTGGACACCTTCATTTAGAGGACGATGCTCGATCTCCAACACCTATATATCTGTGCATTTTTATCGCTAAATAATGGACAACTCCGAATAGCGGCCGATTCCGCTCTTCCAAGATGTCCGTTATTCAAAGGTTTTATTGCATTTGATAGTATTTTTTTGTCGCGTTCGAATGAATATTTGAATGGTATCTACTGGTTGTGTATAGAAGTGAAATCTGTATTTTTTCTAATTAATTTGTAGACTATGGATTGATTGATTATATTATTATATGATGATAACACTATTATATATGATTCGTATGTCTTTGAAAATACGCAGATTTTATATGGTCCTTTAATTTGAACTATTTTCTGAAAATAAATATTTGATCTACTGAATAACATAAATTAGGTGAAAAAAAAATACATAACACGAAGTCTACTATTCCGAAATACTGTTATTAAAACATAAAATACGGATCAGCTAAAAATCTGGATTATGCAGCTTTTGACAGCAACGTTGTAAAGGGTTTAGTTACAAACTAGCATAATAAATCTTAACAAAACACAAAGTTTTATACATAACGAAAAATATTTTAATTTTAATTGTACTATTTTCCATTTTGCACTATATTTTTAAATATTTTTCCCGGAATGGCAGGAAAATGTAACATTTTAAATGCAAATATTCATATTTTGCTCATATTTGAAACGTCGAGAATATGTGTTTAACTAAGGATATAGGAACTCTTCGCATCACAGATTACAAGAATTTTGACTGACATTATTTATGATATTACAACAAGTATTTGTTCGAAAATCATATAAAGTAGCAGAAAAGTATTTTAAATACGTTGAAAATCTGAAAATGCAAGGTTTGAATTCATTTAAATGTTTTTAAATACTACTACTACTACATGCTACTAACTATTGCATTTTTTAAACTATGCATAATAATTTTCTATGTCAGAGGAAATCTTTAAATTAATATAGAAAGTACACTATCCAAAATGCATAAGTATAAATACTATTAATATTATGAAACCAGGACAACGAGATTTATCTGTAAAATATCAGTCAGTTTTCAAAAATCATACAATACGATATATTGGAAGCGGTAGGAGAGTGTATCAGTGTATAAGTTTTTGACCTCAGAGTGTATAAGTTTTTGACCTCAAATAGAAATAATTGAGTGAAATTTACGAAATTGCTACATTTTATGAATCCTTTTCTACATAGTCAACGTGTACAGTAATACATTTTTACAAACGATATTTAAAAGAGAGGTGGGACGATGTATTCCAGGAGGCGTGATAGTAGATCCAAAGGAGATGGGATGTTTTAAACTTTTACCGACCTCCAAATGTGGCATATTGTTGGAAAGGCCTGTGACTACTTATTCATGCTATGCACCACCCGAGCCCCTCTCTCCAAATTTTCCCTCCAGTGGGCACTTTTTTAAATTCTGCAAACATCATTCATGCTCCCCCCCCCCCCCTACGGTTGCCAAATTTTGGGGTAGTGGCTCGGGAGTGAATAACATGAATAAGTGGTCACGGGACCAACTGTGGAGGCCACAGATGAGGGCTGTAGCGTGTGAGGGTCTCTTCAGAGGCGGCATGACAAATATTTAGAATTGTAGAATAAAAGGTTTAATTGTATTGAAACCCAATAGGTTTTCTGTACTAAATATTCGCATATGTACATAACTTTTGCGTTTTATCGCTGCTCCCATGGTCACAATTATAATAGTTTTTATTTTGCGCTTCGCGCAGACGATATTTTTTTGTTGACAAATGAATTTGTTTAAAACTTAATGAACTAAATGTATCTACGGTATATTATGAAGTAACATTTTATTTAAACGAATTTGTGTACGCGAACGTTATGTGTTTTGTTTTGTGATCGTCAAATATATGTTATGTGTCTACATTTTGTATGAAATTTTATTTCGAAGATAGTTAAATGAGCCGTTTATCTACCGATAAGATAACCTCCCGATAAGTAAGCCTAATTCATTTGCATGATTGAATAGTTATATTTTTAACTGCGAAATTAATATTGATAATTAAATAGTAATATAATAATATTGAACATAAAATTTTATAAACGGTGACTAGAATCAATATTATTTGGCATCAAACTGCTAGCATATTATATTATTTAAGAAAGTAAAATAAGATAATAGAACAGAATAAAAAATTACGCACTCCATTAAGAAACGCTTTTACGCGAATTGCTAATTTGCTTGAGAACAGATTAAATGGTGAAATAAATATGTTAAAGAAATTGAGATTTTATATGCTCAAATAAATGAAAAATGGGCCGAACTAAAACCAAAAGACACAGAAATTTTAGATCTTCTTTTAAACGATCAATCATGTTATCAAGAAAATTATGATAAAGAATACGATGGTTTTAGTGTTTATGAAGAGAAATTTATTAAGTTAAAAACTAAAGTTCAAAACAGTTTTTACTAGTCACCTTTATCATTACGTTATAATTATATGTTATGTGTCTACATTTTGTATGAACTTTTATTTTGAAAATAGTTAAATAAGCCTTTTATCTCCCGATAAGATGAACTTAGGTAAGCCTAATTCATTTGTGGGATTAAATAGTTATATTTTTAACAGCGTAATGAACATTGATAATTAAATATCAATATGATAATACTGAACATAAAATTTTATAAACGGGGACTGGAATCAATATTAATACCAATAAAATAATTGAATAACGTTTTCCAAAGACAAACAAATGTTCAGTGAGGTGATAGCATTAAACAAAGTTCTGATTACAGTGAAATATAGAGTTCGGTTAAGGGGCCGGTGGACCTTAATTTGAGCAAAATCGACATTTATTTTTGTGTATATTATTATTCTCCAATTTGTACTACGTCATTCGTGGAAAACCGCATGCAGATGCGATTATTTTACGCAAAGTTACAAGTGTTTTAATTTTGTCCACAAACATTTTTTTGGCCTTTTAATATACTTCAAATCTGTGTTTCTCAATGCTGATTTTCAGCTTTTTTTTAATATTTGAAATGCTCCTTGCTACTTAATTTGTGATTAAAAAACATGAAACTGATAAGGCAGAATCCTCATATTCCTTAAAAAGAAACTGTGTATGCATTTTAAAATTCGACATCATTAAGCTAATTAAATTTGATTTTTAACTTATTATAAAGCGGAATTTTGATGAAAATCGATATGGAATTCAGAAATATATCTCTAAAAAATTAACTATTTAAGGGATTAAAAAATTCGACACACAAATTTGTTTGTAATAAAATTTTGCGTGATTAAATTGCAAAATCGAAGAAATATCTAAAAAATTAAGACGCAAGGAGCATTTTAAACCTTCCAGGTAAAGATCTGTCACCTTTTCCCAATCGAGCCTCGAGTTTAACTAACTAACTTTTCTCATCAGCGATCTCCTATATCTTCTCATTTATCTTCCAAAAATCAATAAAAAGTTCTTTAGCCATTCGCAATGTTTTGCTGACAAAAACCGCTGCTGGTTGTGCTACAATAGGTCGGAATTGACCCAGCCTACTATTTTGCGCTCGACACTCTACTCAACAACTGATCGTGGGAAAGCGCCGTTTAGTTTCACTATGTCAGTGCATGAAAGGAACTCCAAGTAGTCCGTGCTTTAATGCTCGTTGGCTCCATAGTGTCACTTTCCATCATGAATTGTGATTGAGCTGTTCCTTCTTATGTTCCCATCTAAAGTTGGAGTTTAGATGAAAACTCGGGTCCTTTTAGGAAGTACATGGGTTCTCCTGTGTAGCGATCTAGTACAATCATCTACGGATTATTTTGGTTCCCATAAAATTAACTCTACGATGTCTATGGTCAGTAATGCTAACATATGTGTGACAAGATCGTCTGGATCAATTCCTGACCTCTCCACCTGCCTTTCAAATACATTTAGAAATAGGGTTATATCTGACTTTTCTGGGTCAAAATTATGCATAATGGACTTGATTTGAATTTTAGGGAGTCTATCTGATCTACTACTGGAGGAAGAACGTCTTCTCTCCGCGTCTTGCGTTATCCTAAGTTGTTCTAACTGGAATTCGAGTTCATTGAGTTCCGCGTTCGTTGTGTGCTGGACTGTCATTTCGTAGTCTTCACAATTGCCGCTGTGACTTTTGGTTCTGCTGCTTAGCACTCAGCTTTTCCTTCACTCTAGGGTTTCTATGACCTCACTACCTTTTTATTATTTGCATCAAAGTTTGTTTTGAGCTTCCACCAGTTGTGGGGGGCCTCCGATGAAGGCGGTAGCGTGTGAGGGTCTCATCAGAGGCGTCACGACAAATATAAAGATTTGTAGAATAAAAGATTTATTCGAATTGAAACCCAATAGGTTTTCTGGACTGAATATCTGCATATGTACACAACAGTAAAATATTTCAATAATGTTTTTCAATGAGAAACAAAAGTTCAGTGAGGTGTGATAGCAGTAATCAAAGTCCTGATTCCAGTGAAATATAGAGTTCGGCTAATTAAAGAGTCTCTAGGAAATCTATTTAATCTACTCTTTAGAGAATGTTCTTTTGCAAAGAGATAAAGAACCCTTACTCCACTGACAGCCTGTCGCTGTACTTGACAACCCGGCTACTTCCAGCCGCACGAAAGATGTCTCTTTCCTATCGGATCTCTACCTCCGAGAAAATATATGCATGAGCACCGAGAGATGTTTCTCTCCTTCTAGGTAAAGTCCTGTCACCTTTATTCATTCGAGTCTCGAGTTTAATTAACCAACTTTTCTCATTAGCGATCTCTTATATCCTCCCATTCCCCTCTCTAAAAAACAGTAGACAGTTCTTTATCCATTCGCAATGTTTTCATATCAAAACCTCTGCTGGTTGTGCTCCAACATTTTGGCATTGACCCAGCCTACATTTTTGCGCCCGACACTCCGCTGAACAACTGATCGTAAAAAAGCGCTGTTAGTTTCACTATGTCGGTGCATGAAAGGGACTCCAGATAGTCCGTGCTTTTATTCTCGCTGTCCCCATAGTGTTACTTTCTATGATGAATTGTGATTGACTTGTTCCTTCTGATGTTTCCGTCTAAAATTGGAACTTAGATGACAACTCTGGTCCTTTATGTAAATACATGGGTTTTCCTATCTAGCAATCTTGTATCACCTTAAGGGCTTCTTATATGGAATATTGCGAACAGTTTTGAAGTTCCGCACAACAATATGCCACATGTGAGTGTTGCCAAAAGTTAGAAAAATTACCCCGTTTGGGCTTACTATCGCGCCTCCTGGAATACATCTCCACCATCTCTTTGAAATACCAATTGCAAAAATGTGTTACTATGCACGTTTACTATATAGAAAAGGGCTAATGCAATGTAGCAATTTCATAAATTTCTGTGTGACTATACACAGTATGAACACGCCTCTTCACTTAATTTTGCCCTCACATTTCTATGTGAGGGCAAAAACTTATTTATACACCCTCGTATTAAACGTTTGTTTTGTGTCTAAATACGCTTTCACAATAAAAAAAATAATCCACACACCTTCATTAAAAACCTTTCCAGTTTCACTTGAGTAAAACTGCCAATGCTTCAAATTTTGCACAATCGGTTATAAAGAAATATGTTAGATTAATAAAGAAATATGTTAAGAAATCTGTTAGAAGATGAATCATTCGTAATTATGCATATCAGTAGTAAAAAATAAATTTCAATTTCAGAGCCATTTGTGAAAACCAAATTTCGGCAAAAAATATGTTTGTCGTAAAATTTGCGACAGATGCGCGGGTGTAATTAAAATGAAAAATGATAATGGAGTAAACGAGATCGGTAACTTTTAAAAAAGTTATAATTTTACTTGTATATTTAACGTTAAATTTCTATTTAATTTGTTTTCGTTACTAATTTTTTAGTATTTATTTCCACAAAATTATATTTAACTAAAGGTTGTGACAAATTTTGAGTCTCAAATAATTACTTAAGAATATTTTATTAAAAAACCGTTTTAGTAAAATGAACAGTTCATATTATATATTTAATATGAAATTAATTAATATCTTCTAAAACCAATAATGCATGTGCTATCCCTATCAATGTTTATTACAAAATTTATAATTATCTTGTAAAACCAATAATGCATAGGTTATCTCAAAAAATATTTATCATGAAATTTATATTTATCTTCTAAAAGCAATAATGCGTACGATATTACTATCAAAGAATCCAATAGAGCCAAGATTATATGCAAATACAATTCGAAAAATGTTCATTCGAATATTCACTAAAATATTTACAAAGAATATACCATTACAAATTTTTACTTACAAGTCATTTTCGCAGATCGTCACATATTTTAAAAATGCAGAGATATTTCAGATTAAAGCATTAAAACTTACAAATATCTCTATCTATCTATTTATATGGAAGTCAAGATATTCATATCTGTATTATAAAGGACAAACGTGCCGCGCGTTACGCTGACGTTATTTTGACGGTGGTAACAGCAGAAAATTCAATTTAACTTTTAATAACTTGTATTACAATTTTATAAACTTCTAAACACTGCACTATTTTTTTATTGTTACACCGTAGAATAAATGAAAAAAGTACTTTCGAATGCAATTTGTTGGAAAAATGTATCATAAATTGTTTGAAAACTGTATTGCTATTTACGTAATTTTTATTGTTTTTAAAATAATTTTCAAGCATGAGATTTTTTTTTCTTCAAATCTATGTATCGCGTGTAGATGATTACGAAGTATTATTTTTATACATAGTATACTTAAATATACATTTCAGTTTTATATATTTCATTTGCTGTATATTTACCATGTCAAATTAAAACATAACATAGTATTATACATGCATCTTATGTGCATTTTAAAACATATAAAAATCACAAGAAAATAAATTCACATAATATTACATCTATTGAAAAATACCGTTAAAAAAATAAAAATAATAAAGTTATATTTTTTTCCGAAAGCAATATGACAAATGCAAAAAATTACACACGCACACACAAAAGGATAAATTCTATTCCAGTAGTAAAAAACGCAACCCCAAAGACAGAAGATCGGATCAACCACATTGAAACATTTATCGCAAAGAAAATCGGAAAAATATACGGAACTCTTCCCAATTTAAGACGTATAATCCAGCTATGAGCTGATATGACTGAATGACGCTGATATGAAGCGCTCTATCAAAAAAATGAGCAGAATAAAAAAGTTGGTATTAAATAGCGGTTTCTTGGCTGTAAACTACTAGCGCTAGGCCAATGTGAAAGCATCATTTTTTAATAATCTCTAACGAAAAAAAAAAATTCAACGCATTTTTGAAGTTTATTTATGATGTAAATTTTATTAATAATTTTTCTTGTATTCTTACTGGTAATTCTATAAAAATACGTATAATGTAAAATAGTTACCATAAAAAAATAAAATAAATAAATAAATAAATAAATCCTGTGCATGGCTCAATCACCGGAATCTTCTGCCCATACGATTTTCAATAATTTTTAATTAACTGCATTTTTTTAAATCAAACAATGTAATTTAACGATATATAAGTATGTATACAACGATAAAGTCATCTTCCTGAACCTTTAGAAAAATACCACATTTATGGCTTTGTCTTTAGTATGTGGAGAGAAAAAAGGCCGTAAAAACATCAGAAGTAATATATATAATGGTTTG
The DNA here is from genome assembly GCA_963932465.1 of Maratus speciosus. Lineage (NCBI taxonomy): Eukaryota > Metazoa > Arthropoda > Arachnida > Araneae > Salticidae > Maratus > Maratus speciosus. Next base: position 493,769,281 of record OZ010791.1, read on the forward strand.
CGCCTATATTCTGTAATCCGGGATGCTGGGGTTTATTCCCTTGTTATAAATAAAAAAAAATATATTGTAAAAAATACATAGGCCCAAACAATAATTCCTAAATTTTTCAATTTGATTACCAATAATGTTTTTCAAGTTCGTTTTTCAAGATCAACTAGTTCAACAACAGCGCATACAGTAAAACCTCCCTAAAGTGACCACATTCCGTTCCAATAAAAATTGGTCGCTCCGAGATGTGGTCTCTTAATGGAGGTCATGTTTAAATCTAGATTTAAATTGTTCAAAAGAGGTAACAATTAATGTTACTAAAATTTATTTTTCACATTAGGTTAAAATATGAAAATTGAAGTATCAAAACAAAAGTTAATTACATAAGTTAATTAGTGCAGAGTTTAAAAAAATGAATGCATTGACTTTTGCGTTGATTTTACGGTTTCACCTTCTATAGCTTTTATTTCCAAGTCCTTTCGAAGTTCAGTAAATAAATTCTTTTTTTTTTGGGGGGGGGGGGAACAAATTATGACGATTTCATAAATGTATCTATTTCTTTGAGAGTTTCCTGACAGAATAGGGAAGGGGAGTTTATTGACAATTCATCCTTACTTTGTCAGCAGAGTTAAATTTATTGCCTAAAAAGACACAAAGGGGTTTAAACACTTAAAAGTTTCCGGAATAAATAAAAATTCTAAACTTAGTTTAGAAGTTTGATGAATAATGCGCTCTGCGGTATTATTATTCTAATAAAACCTGCTTCAAGCGACCAGGAAAAAACGGAATTTGTTTCCTTTTCTTCAAAGAAATTAGTCGCGTATAGAGAGAGTTCAACTTGGGTGGTTTCTAAATAGAGGTAAAATTAGTACTGACTGTATGAAAATAAATTTCGTTCCATGAAAAAATAGTCGTTGATGTAGGTGATCGCTTAATGGAAATGATCACACAGAGAGGTTTCGCTGTATTTCCATATGGTAACACTTTCCTAACAGATCAAAACCCACACAGATTGTTAAAACTAACCACTTCAGCTTGAACAATCCTGGTTTGTTTGTTTTTTACACACATCGGCAATTTTTAACTCTTTCCAACATAGTTAAAAAGTGGGGTTTGTGTGTTCGTCTGTCTCTTTTTTTCTGTCTGTGTGTCCGTGCTCTAACCTCGTGTAAGTACATTCTGATTGCTATGCAAGTGATATACTTTATGTATTATTATTGTGGTTTGTTCTTCATTGAAAATGAAGTGTATAATATTCATAGTCCATTTACAGGGGCACTCAAATGTGTACGATTACATTATGGTAAATGGGGAAATATCATTTACGTGCATTTTAACAATGTTTTAAACATGTTTTAAACATGTTAAACGTGTTTTAAACAATGTTTTAAACATGTTTTACAATGTTTTAAACATAATGACATTTATATACATTTTTCTTTGCTTAAAAAATGGTTACTAAAAAATAAAATTTTATGTATAGAGCTTATAGTTCACGTACAGGGGAACTCAAATTTATTCCAATTCATTATGTTCCATAAATAAGGAACGTCTTCAAGGTATTATAATGATGTCCCTCTGTTACAAACATAATGGAATTTATATGAATTTCTGAGGTGCAGGAATATATGCACTCTGTAGAATTTGGAGTGTAGAGCATTCATCTGCAGGACCACGAAAAATGTACGATCATATAATTGTTTACGAGGAAAAAATATTCACAGCGTATTTTAATTATGTTGAACTATTTCAAACATACCGGAATTGACATACATTACTAAGGGTATATGCTAGGAAATGCTTGCAGTAGAAATAAATAAATGTGCATTGCATTTATCGTTCATTTGCAGGGGCACATAAAATATTTTGAAGGGAATGATGTATCCGAAGGTTGTCTGTTAGGGATGATTGCTGAAAGTGCGTTTTCAGATATGGAGTGCATTTTTAAGTTTAATTAAAATTTTGCATAAAACATGATGTGCAGAAATTCTATGGAACATATACTGGGTTACGCAAACGAATTCGTAAGCATTACTCAGAATGAGCGTGAATTTATTAAAGATTTTTTTTATTTGTATTATGCAAGATGAAGTTTATTTTCAAGATCTTCTATATTTAGTATTATACTAAGAAATGATGGTAAACTGAAAAAAAAAATCAGATAAAGGACACTGTGCAAAGAACTGGATATAAATTCACATATGAGCAGTGATTCCTGTGTGATTTCTATAGATTTAAGCATGGTTTTGCCTTAATTAAATTACAGCTTAACAGGTGGAGGGTATAAAAATCTGTATGCTATATACTGTACAAAATGATTCAAGTACGTTTCCGTGTAGTAGTGTTGGGCAGAATCTGATTACAATGTAATGAAATTATAGATTAAAATACATTATAATTGATTAACATGTAATGCATTAAAAAGTAATTTCAATTAAGCTTTTGAAATGTATAATCTGATTATAGTGCAATAGATTACAAATCAATTCTAATTTTATCTTTTAAAACTTAATTAGATTAACTTGTAATGGATTACAAGATGATTCAGATTATATTTTTAATCGTATAACTCAATTAACCCGTAATTGATTACATGATGATTCAGATTAGTTTTTTAATTATATAATCCATTGAACTTGTAATCTACTTGCAAGTTGATTCCGATTACTTTTTCAATTATAGAATCCAGTTAACTTGTAATGGATTAAGGTCAATTCTAATTACATCTTTAAAAATATGAATTAGATTAAATTCTAATGTATTACAAGTTAATGTCAATTACGTTCATTCAGAATCCAATTTGGTTAACGTGTAATGTAATACAACTTAATCTAAATTTCATTCTATGAAATGTATTTAAATTAAATTGCAATCAATTACGAGCTAATTCTAATTGCATTTTTAAAAATATATTTTAGATTAAATTCTAATGTATTACAAATTAATGTCAGTTACGTTTGTTTAGAATACAATTTGCTAACGTGTAATGTAATATAACTAAATCAAAATTACATTCTATGAAATGTATTTAAATTAAATTGCAATCAATTACGAGCTAATTCGAATTGCATTTTTAAAACTGATATGAAAATTACTTGTACTTTATTGCAAGTTAATCCCAGTTACGTTTATAAGAATGTAACTAAATTATAAGTAACTAATTATATGTCAGTAAATATTAATTTATAATGTTATAAAAACATAATGGCATTTTTTAAATAGAATTGCATATTTACTAATTACCTAGTTATTTTCATGTAATTACACGTTTTCTAGAAGTATGCTTTTTTTTTTGTTGTTATTTCAATTTAGACCCGAAAAACGCGCTATATACAGTCTGATGCACTGATTTTAACGTGCTCGTTATTGTGCATACATCATAATTTTACAAAACAATAAGTTTTTTTTAATAAGTTTTATACTAAGAAAAAAGTCAGTACATAAGGTTTAAATTATTGTGAAATGTAAAAAACTGTTTATCACTCTCGAAGGGACAATTTCACGTTATTTTTAACCTATAGATCTTAAGTACCCGTATGGTATTTAAAATTTTGTAGATAATCTGACGACTGAGAATGCAATGTTGAAAATGAAATTTAACCATCCATGAGTACATTTCGGTTCTGAGACTGTCTCTTCTGTTTAGGTCACAGTGCTTCGATCCCGACGTTTCGGTCCCGGTGCCATTTCAGTTCCTAGTTATTTCGGTCCAACAAAGTGACAATTTTACAGAAGATATTATCTTTTTTTTTTTTTTTTTCTTTTTTTTTTTTTTTTTCTTTTTTGAAAACAAAACCACATGAATATTACTACAGCGCGAATATAAGGTCCCGATATCCACAAACACATATAACTCAAATCTAAGTTGTCGACACAAGTTTCATATCATAAAATAATAGTTTTAAAGGGGGGGGGGGGCTCTATAGATTTTTTATAAAAGCCCTCCCATATTTTAGTACATCAAAAATATAAGAGGCTGAAAAATTAAAATAATTATAACTCAAGTTATAATTATCCTAAAACACTTATACTTTGTATGGTAAGAGCAATCTTTATAATGACGAGGGACATTGTCGGTGTTTTTAACACAAGCTCCACAACTTTCACTATAGCACAAATATAAGGGCCCGTTAAACATAAACGTAACTCGGATCCAAATTGTCACAGAACATACAAATTTCCTATGATAAAAGCAATTATATTAAACAGGGAGAGGGAGTCTTTTTTTGGTCCTGTTTGCAATCGAAAATCATTTCTTGAAATTGATTCCGTTTTTATAGTTGTGAGAACAAAACAAAAAATTTATATTTAAAATCCAAATTCATCGAATTTGAGTTTACATTTTTATGAATTAATTTCATGGAAAATTAATTTTTCATCAGAACAACGTATTAGCATATAAATTGAAATTCAATAAATTTGAATTTTAAGTATTAAACTTTAAACCGACAATGAACTTTAAACTGGGAAATAATAATAATAAAGATAACATCTCCTCTTTCTAAAGATTACGTTTACCTTACAAAATATGAGTGCTCTACAATAATTACAGCTCCAGTTATAACTGTTTTATGTTGTCAGCACCTTATGCTCTAAAATACGGAGGAACTGCTATAGATAATAAACCCCCTCTTAAAGCGATTAAGTTTACAAAATAAATTTGTGTGAGATGGGTTGTGACAAGTTGAATTCGAGTTATGCGAATTTGTCGTTATCGAGATCCAATATTCGCGCTGAACTAAAATTTAGAAATCTGGCGTTAGAAACGCCCACAATACAATATTCCCCGTTTATAAATATTATGTTTACTTCACAAAATATGAGTGTTCCTCAATATTAATAGTTACGAGTTGTAAATGTTTTAAGTTCACACCAACTTGCATTTATAACATACTAAAATATAGTGGGCTTATATAAAGAAAAAGTCGACAGACCCCTTACCCTTTAAAATGACTTCCTTTACCACACCGAATTTGTCTAAGTTATTACGATTTATATCAGAATTACAAGATGTTTTGGTTTCGCCCTTATTTTTGCGCTATACTCAAATTTACTGACCTCCAGTAAAAAATTGCACCCCCACCCCTTCATAAAGATTACTTTCACCATAAAATATGAGTGCCCTACGATATTTACAGTTTAAGTTATAAGTATTTTAAGTTACCAGCCCCTTTTATTTATGATACACCAAAATATTTGTGTGTGTGTGTGGGGGGGGGGGTGAGCTTCAGTAAAAAATTGGTAATTTATCCTAGTTTGAAAATTCTCTGTTAGCATTAAAATAATAACTGTAATGTATAACATCAAATATCATCCTCATTATAACATCAGTGTAAATGAAATTTCTTAATTCTCATCAAAAGAATATAATCATAAATAAGTACAGTCTCAAGTACAGTTGGAATAAAATCTAATTAGAAATTTTACTGTTTCCATTACACGTAATTGTAACTAAAATTTCTTAGTTACCATTACAGCAACGTAATGATAATTATAATTATCTCAAGTACATTTGAAATCAAATGAGTAATCTAAATTTACCATTCACATTACACGTAATTGTAACAAAAATTTTACAGTTACAGCATTACCGCACCATAATGAAATTCATAACCTTCTGCATTACAGTTACAATCATATCTTAAAAAAAGAATTGCCATTGAAATTACACGTAATTGTAATTATAAGTTCTCAATTATATTTACAATTATACAATGATAATCATAGCATTTATAGTTACGATTTCAATGCTAATTGAATTTCAAATTGAGATTAAAATTACATGTAATCGTATTTATAATTTTCTCATTTATAATTACAATTATACATAAAGATAATCATAGCATTTATAGTTACGATTACAATGATAATTGAATTTCAAATTCAGATTAAAATTGCATGTAATCGTAATTATAGTTTTCTCAATTATAATTACAATTATATAACGATAATCATATCATTTATAGTTACGATTACAATGCTAATTTAAATTTAAATTCAGATTATAGATACACATAATCTTAATTATATTTTTCTCAATTATAATTACAATTATATAATGATAATCATAGCATTTCTAGATACGATTACAATGCTAATTGAATCAAAAATTCAGATTATAATTAACATGTAATTGAAATTATAATCCCTTACATGCCATTACATTGTAATCAGATTACAAATTAATCAGATTGCGAATTTTCCCAACTCTGCCGTGTAGTCGTAGAAATTGCTGAATGGGAATTATCAACTGCGTTATGATTTTTCTTACTAAACTTAATTTTAGCATACTATGTAGAATCTGTACAAATCTATAGATCACATACAGAGGTACGCAAGAGAATTGTAGTACATCTACTGCTATGGGCGATAACTGTTGAAATCTAGTTTTGAAATGTGTTATACTTTTTCGAAAATGTTTGCTTATGTATCATCTTTATCTTAATGCACAGTTTTGTTAAAACGCTCTGAAGTGTTGAAAAGTATTTCACAATATTTACTTGACGCTTGATTTTTCTTTCTTGTTTAAAATTTAATTTTGTTTGATATTATAAATTTATTAATTTAATATTCTCAAACTGCACTATTTAAAGCATATGATTTAATAATGTCTCATGTAATAATAAAAATAATGCTTTTACATCGACAGAAATTTAACTTAATATTGAACACTCAGTAACAAATAGTCTTTTTTGTCATTTTTTTTTATTCCGGTCTTTTTAAACAAGATAGTCTCAGTCAATTACATATAAAACTGTTTTTACTTCAAATAATATTGCTTTCTTACTGTTGAAAATGAGTTTTCCTCATATAATTATTTATATGTTGGATTTTTCTGGCGCCTATATTCCATAAGTTTTTTCACCTAAAAAAAATGTTTTGTAGTTCATTTTTCGAATTCCGGCGAAAGGAACAAATAATTTTCCAAAAGAATTGTCAATAATTTTTTGTCGCATTTCTACACAGAAACACTGCTACTTAATTAATTAGCTAATCAGTCACTGCTAATCTCGTGCACAAGTTTACGTGTTGTGGTTTGGTTAAAACTGGTAAAGTGCCAAGAGTTCTGATCCTAACATGGATATTCCAAGGCACTCTACGAAAATTAAATATATTTTATCAAAGGCAAAAGTACAGTTTTGGAATACAATAATGATTTATGCGTTTTATATTAGTTCATCCATGTGCCTTTTTCTCTCTTGAAATGCTAAATGTTTCCTTTAAGTATTAGATTTTGCTTTAAAAATTTTTTTTAACACTTTGATTACACAGATATTTTATAGATTACATAATTTTAATAATCACTGTTTCCGTCTTGCTCTTTTTGAAAGGAACCATCTTACGACCAACTTTTTAGCATTACAGTTAGAGGCATACTTAAGATATTTGTAATAAATATTTAAGTATTGCGCGGCAGCGCAATACTTATTTATTTCCAGTGTCACTTCTCAATGTTAATTTAACATGGAAAAGCCTATGGAGATCGTAACTTTTTCATTTTTTCTTCCCACCTTTTTGTCCCTGATGCTACTCATTTTTTATTCTTTACTAATTCTAATGATATTGTAAATGTAAAGTGTAAAAACGTTTGCCTGACGTCAGGGTCAAAACGAATGGTAAAATGCCTTTGCATATGGATGAATTATAACCCAGAATGAAACATGGGCCATTTTTTTTTTTTGCATTATTCAAATATTTTCTTAATAATTCCAATTTTCGCTTTTTTCATTGAAAATCAACGGACATTTTCCATAGAAAATGCAACATTTTTACTTCATTGTTGCAAAAATTTCAAAAGCCGTAATAATAATTTATTTATTTTTAGTTGAAAGATTTTCACGTGAAATATTAAATTGAGCTAGTTTTTTTCCCCAAAAATTAGAAAGGTGAATATGGCGTCATAGTGGAAATAAAACGGATATTTTCAGAATAAGTTTTTGCTTTAGTCAAGTTTATAATTTAGTAAAAAGTTTCGAATGGATAGCTATTTTTACACAGGTAGCGAACTTAGTGGGGAATTACATAACTTAAATTTTAAAATGTATTTTTTTTTTCGAGATGAGAACTATTTATACCCCAAGTTAAACTTAGGTAATAATTTTCTGATGTGTTTAAATCACCCCTTGGGAGAGAATAAGGTTCAAAAATTTAAGTAAAACTTTTATTTTTTATTTTTTGCTGTATCACAGATATAATATTGTTAAATATTAGCAGGATTCAACACAATTTACATTTACATTCATAGCGTTCCTGAGTGGGAAATAGGGTACCTAAAATTAAGTTAATTTTTTATGTTTTGATTATAGATTTTTTACGTTCAGATTAGAAGTTTCTGTCCAAACTACCGCAACCTGCATTTCTACAGTTGTGAAACATTTTGAATTATACATTGGTAAACTGCATCCCACATTGTGATGCAATACCGCATACATCAAAACCTGATGATGATACTCTCTATTAATTTTGAAATGTGTTCGTCTGACTGCAGTTGTTATTATAAAACTTGACATATTAAACAAAAACATAATTTGAAGAACAAATTAAAAAAACAAAATTTATTTCCTGCATTGTTTAAGCCCGAAAAGGGACAGATATTAAGTTATTTCATTCAATTAGTTCTACATTTAATGTTAAATTTTTGTAACAAATTAGTTAAGCCAATTGAAGATTAAAAAATAAAAATAAAATTCATGCAATATGATACTTAAAACACCCTAAAAAATTAGATTCCGTTCAAATGAAATCGAAATAAATCTTAGATTTTTTTAAAGTTTTGTATTTTGCATGCATCTTATCATTTTATGCACAATTGTCATAAACATAATACAAAATCTGCAATACAAACCTTTTTAATTAAAAATGGAAGAAGTCTAAGATTTATTTTGATTTCATTTGAACCGAATCTAATTTTTAGTGTGTTTTAAGTATCATATTGCATGAATTTTATTTTTATTTTTTAATCCTCAATTGGCTTAACTAATTTGTTACAAAAATTTAACGTTAAATGTAGAACTAATTGAATGAAATAACTTAATATCTGTCCCTTCTCGGGCTTAAACAATGTAGGAAAAAATTTTTGTTTTTTTAATTTGTTCTTCAAATTATGTTTTTGTTTAATAATTAATGTCATATTTTAAAATTCCCTTTTAAATAGTAACGCGATTATCGCAATATGATATTTAATAAAAAGATAATTGTTTTCAAGTTTCCACATACTAATAAAATAAGACACGGATAACTATTCACAATGCCCTTCTTTTGTGTTCGATGTTAAAAAACTTCGTACACTGTCAAAAATAATTTACTTAAAAATGAGACTTCCATGTACTCGTATTTTTTTAAGTACAATTGATTCAAAAAGAAGTACATTGTTAAAAATAATCTACTTAAAAATGAGCATTTCTATGTACTCATATTTTTTAAGTACAATTAATTCAGAAACGAGTACGTGATATTTTGAAGTTGTGTATACTTATACTTGATTTATAAATGTATGCATAAATTAATACATATATTTTGTATTTTAACTCTTAATATTCATGTTTAAATCGTATGTGCTCAAAAATATGAGTTTTCTGATAAACCCTTTTCTTACACCGAATTGGCAGTAGGGATTTCCAATCTTTTATTTAAAGATATGTCTATCTTTGTTATAATTTTTAATTTATAATACACACTTTTCAAATTTATTTAAAATTTCGTTAGAAATGTTAAAGAAAATTTAGTTTAAAAATTGTTTTATTAGAAATTAAAATATTTAAGAAAGGGAAAATTCATCTCTGCTGTTAGCAATGTTCCGTTGCTGATTCATAAAAGGTGTCATTTAGAAACAGCTGGAAACTGCTCTTACAACACAGTCAGTTCAATACTGATCTCCCACCTAGAGGACTCGGGTTCAAATCACGGGGCGGCTCATACACAAAATTTCAAGAATTAAAGTAGTAAATTTCGTTGTTTTTTACTCCAAAAATTGTAGTTCTTCGCAATTCAAAATTACCGTAATTAAAATGGGGATTTGTCGGTTCTCTGTAATTTCGCTTTTTTCTTCTTATAGTGTATGTGTGTTCCTATACGTACTTATTTTCGAGTCCCTGTATGTACTCAAAAAAAATGAGTACATGCGTTTCTCAAATTTAAGAGTTAAGTACTGGGAGCTATTATAAGATCGGAAAGTACTCAAAAATGAGTACTTTTTACTTATTTTTTAGTATCCAGTTTTAACAGTGTATGCTTGAAAATAACATTCAGAACCACGGCATGGAAAAGCACTGTGTCTTGAAATTTTCTTTTACATTTATGTTTTGATCAAGTTTTAGATATTTTGAGGTACAGATATAGCTTAACTTTGAATTCTTTTTTTCTATTTTAGTGCACCACCAAGCATGTTTTTATGTTATATTTAAAATGCTAAATATTTATTTTAATTAATAAGTGTATACATAATTTCTATTATAATTTATCGTACGGTAATTCGTACAAAATAAATCAAAAGCATTTTATGGTTACCCTTACTTAGATTTATGCTGCAGCAAGTGAGGAAATACATAAACACCATATTTTTACACCATATGATTCCCAATGTGACGAATCATACGTTTAACTTAAATAACTTAATTATATTAAATTTTTTTTTTCCTCTTTTAAGATAACGCTATTCAATTTAAAAGTGTTTGGGAAAATTATTATTTGAGCTTTTTAAACATGAACTAACATTTATCATTAAAAGTTTTTCACATGAAAATTTTTTTGACATTTTACATATAACTATATTTAATATTTGGGTATTTTACATATGAGGTAATTTTCACCATAAAATGTATTTCACGTGTAATAATTAAAGATTTTCTGACCTTTTTACTTTTCCCGTGTAAATACAATTTGTATGACGTAATTTTCACTATTTTGTGTTTTTAACATGTAATCATTTAATTATTATTTTAAACTTTCATTTCTCATTTTAATAGTCATGTGTAAATACATTTTTATTTCAGAAGAAATATAATTATTTGCGCTGTTTTATAAATTGGCATCAATATTAAAATATGACTTTTCTTAATATGAAAAATATATCCCTTGAATTGCTGAAAATTTGATGCAAAATTTAAAAAACCCTCAAAAAATGAGTCAAATAATAATAATAATAATAATAATAAGCGCATTATGCATACCACAATTTCATGAAGTATATCTTTAGAAAGAAATAATTAAATTCCTACAAAACTTTTTTAATGGAACGATTTTGACCGACTTTAACAATTAATAGTTCCTAAAATGCGATTTAAAAATGGTTTGCTTCAATGTGATTATCAAACATTTTTCTTTAATACCACCCATTATCATACTTTTTGTATGGAGAAGTTTTCTTAATATTAGCGAAAAAAGACCTCATGTCACAACAAATTCATATACGAAAGCGGTGACAGCGTTTGTTCCTATTTTTATTATGGAGAGGATTATTCGCATACTTTACAGATTAATATTGAAACGAAGTCAATAAAATATATCTATTATACATGAAATAACGTTACAATAAATAACACTTTAAGAAAATACTATTTAAAAGTATTTTTTAAAGGAGAAATATAATAAGGAGTAAATAAGGAGTAAGCAGAATTTCATAGGAACAAAACAGGTGGCCACCATGCTTCCCATTTTTTTTTACTTGCAAAAATAACTACTACCATTTAGAACGTGGTTTCTTTAACAAAGCATAATATGCTCATCTATCAGAAGAATATGAATGCCGAACATTGGGATATTCCATATTTTGGAATAAAATATTTTATAATTATTTAGTGGATTTAATAATAACTTTTTATGTTCATAAATATGTATACACACTAAGAAAAAAGTAACAGACTATTTTGATGCAAAGGCAAACTTACAAAAAGGAAAATTTTGGTTGGATAAAAAAAAAGAAAACGATAACATAAGACAAACCCTACAGACATCTTACGATATCAAGTACCAGACCCTCCTTGACACCTAAAATGATATCGTTATATATTTACATACCCTAAGGTGTTAATTAAATACACCTATTTAAAACTGTATATACGGGAGTTTTCTGTAAATAATACCGATCAGTTTTGAAGGAATTAAAATGTGTTATACAATTATATATTAATCAGTCATTTAAAATTTGTGATAAATTTTAAAGTTCTTATTTCTTCTCTATAAAAAAATATCTGCGTTGCTTTGTGCATATATTTAATGAAATCAGATTAATTTTAATATCCCTTTAATGAAACATAGTCACAGGAAATCAAAATAAAAATATTAATATTTTCCCTTTTCAACAAAACATTAATTGGTGGCTTTATTACTTTAAACACAATTCTTTTTTATCTTTTACGGTATCAGGTTCTTTAGCAAATACTTTCAATAACAATATAACAGGAAGCACCTGATGGATAGGAGAACAAATACTTCCGCAGCTGTTGCCGTAACCAAACAATGGTATATATAGAAAATAGTTTTCTTTTTTCATCATCTATTATTCTGTATAAGATATCAAGTTAATAGACTCAATATATAATATCATCTTTCTTAAGAAAGGTGGAAATTCTTTAGTGTACAAACATATTAAAGGCGACTTCGGAAGAATTGAAACAATGTTTTCTATTTACGTTTTTTATAAAAGAAATTTGTCAGATTATTAAAAGCTTTCATAAGTAAAATGATTTTATCAAGAAATTAATCAATTCAGGAAGCAAAATATGGAATTTTTTTAATTCAAATTACTTCTTTAAATAATTTTAAGCAGTGACACTGGCTAGATACTCCAAAAAAGACTTTCTAGCATTTTCGGATGGCATGCAGTTCTCGTATATATAATACAACCCAAAAACAATATTTTTACTCAATATTTTACAAAAGTTATAGGGACATATAAACCCTTGAAACGAAATGCCTCTAAACAAAACTTTAAAAGCATTTTTCTCAATTTTACCTACATGTCCGCTTGGATTGCTTGACAATCGCTCCAGAGTTTGAATTCAAAATTTAATACAAGCGCTCTGAATGCAATTCCATGTGGCTTTACGTAGATTTTGTTTCCATTTTCAATTTTTTTTTAAAAGAATTTTAAGATAATTTGCATTGGGTTATGTTTATTTTTATTTTTTAATTCCATCGTTTTCCAACTTATTTAAATTTAAAAATAATATTACGCTACGCCATTACCAATAGGCTAATGAGTTATTGCTGGGAATTTGTGTGAAAATTGCACCTTTTCTAAGATACCACCGCTAAGATAAGCACCTTTTCTAAAGTAAACAAGAGCATTACGAGTTTCGTAGGCATTCCAGAGATATCTGGACTGATTCATTGGTTCAAGATGTTCTTGCTGTTGTTACTTTCTTCTATCTATAATAGAAGAAAGTATTGTAATAGGAATTTATTTATTTATTTTTTTTTTCTCTCGGTATTTGACGAATTTACAATTTTTAGAGGTCAGAACTTCCGAAAAACACGTATTTTGAGAATGTGTGTCTGCCCGTGTGTCGTATTTTTATGATCGAAAAGTGTATAAAGTTATGCATAGAATTAATAAAACTCTATACATACAGTGCATGCCAAAAGTTTAAGCGCAACATAAAATTACAAAACAGAATTTTATTATTGACTGAAAGTTACTTTCCTTTTCACATGACATACAAATTGTAGTTTTATAAAGATATATAACAGATTTATACTTTCAAATTTATCTCAAATAATATAATTTATCAAAAGAACAAAAATGAATGTGTCATAAGTTTAAGCACAGTAGTTTTTTAGTCTTTAGCAGAACAAGAATAAAATCCATTTTACTAAATTTAAATATACGGTCTTTCATCGATAAAATGAGGTTCTGTATTGTTTCTGGTTCAATTTTAAATCATGCGTTCTCCATGGCATCTTTCAAATCTTTAACTGAAGAATGCTACTTTCAGTTTGGATAAACTACATGAGTGAGAATACCCCACATATTTTCTATTGGGTTTAAATCAGGGTTAATTGCCGGCCATTTCAAAACGCATACTTTTTCGATTTGAGCCACGTTAAAATTGACTTTCAGATATGGATCGAAGCATTGTCATGTTGAAATAACAATTTCTCTATCTCCAAAACATCAACAACAGGAACCAAATGATTGACAAGTGCCTCGTGATCGTTTTAAGAGTTTTAACGACTGCTGAAGAATATTAGAGATATCTGACCATTGAAAGAACTCCTCCGCCCATAACATTACATATCCACCACCGTGTTGTCGGCTAAATGTATTCGTAGGTTCTTTGCGGACATCATGCCAATAGTAATTAAACCCCTCGGGTCTATCGAGGTTCCATTTTTTCATCACTGAATATGACATCCAGCCACTTATCATCAAATGGCACGTGCTGTTTGGCCCACTGTAATCTAGCTTCATTATGGTGTAGTTCCAGAGATGGTAACCAAGCCATTTTACGGTTTACGATGTATTCCGATTCCAAAATCCTTCTATGAAAAGTTTTTTTTTTTTATATCTGTCTTCCAACTGCACATTTTATTTGCGAAAGAGAGTAATTACGAATTGAAGCCAAATTTCTGATGCGGCGGACTTCGCGCAAAGTAGTCACTTGTGGCCTTCCTGAACGAAATTGTCGTTTGAAATCAGGCCCGTAGCCAGGATTTCACTTCGGAGGGAGCTTGAACCTGGAATTTTTTTCTGATTAAACAGCATCTGCATAATTTCAAGCGTAAATAAAAAAAAAAACAAGGTTTAACCTAATGTATATTTCTGCATAGGATACTTGATGTCCACATCAAAAAGTGTTATTTCCTATTTTCTCGATTTCTCTGTTACAATTTATGGATTTCAAGAGCACTTCCAGTTTCCAAATCGGTTCGGAAACCGGAAGTGGGCAAAGGGAAAAACTGCAACGAAAATAAAAAAGCACAGACTAACAATGTTTTAAATGAGCCTCATGTAACCTGCGGGAAAAACGTTAAAAAGATTGAAATGCAAACAAGTAATTTGAACAGATTTAATAGTAGAATGTGAGTGTCTTACATTATGAGTGCAACATCTTAAAACGATAAACCCATAGGCTAAATTAATTACACATATTATTTTTTCCAAAGAAAATATTAATTGGTACATATATATGTAGTCCTAAAAATTATATTTATGTTTTGTATTTTCTGTTTAGAATTACATTAATTATAAATGCAATATACTCTTGGTACAATAAGTTTACTAGTGATACAAAAGCTATCTTCGTGACTTCTTCTCAACCATGAGGCTGATAAACTTATCTGGATCTACTGTAATGTCCCAATGAATGAAAATCATTGCAAGGCTACTGATGCCATAATGCTTCGAGGCAAAGATTTAATTCATTTCATTGTCGCAACAGACCTTTCAAAACTGGCTGTTGTCCCTCATACGCCTGTGCCACACATTTAGACAAGACGTAGTTCATCACAACGTTGTAATTTTACTTCTGTTAAATTTTTAGCAGACAAGTCATTTACTAGGATGAAACCTAAAAAATGTTCTCGAAATATGGGCTTTGTAAATTTTATAAATAATCCACATGTGTAACACAAAGGGCAAGCTGTCCTGTGCTTGAAATGTCCATATTTTCATCAACAATCAAGCTAAAACAGATCGCGTTATTTATTTTGGTAATTATTTCTTCGGTAGCTATATCTGAACATATTTCAATGATTTTATTCTGAATGTCTGGGCTGAAGTAAGTAGCATTTCTACGGCTGTTTATAATACGTCGCTTCAATCCACCATCTCCAGACTTTGCAATAAATTTTAAAAGTGCTCTTAGTTTATAGTCTTTTTTTATCGGTTTCTCTAACGTTAGAGGACCGCTATCATGGTCACCTCTAACTGGCACTTCTTGCTCTGCACAAAATAAGATTGTTACAATGTTAGATGTTCCCCCTGGAAAACTCTCTACAGGCCACTGTGACAAATTGCCAAAAAAAAACTACATAAAGGTATCCATCCTTAAAGTTGATAATTCTTCAAAAAACAAAGAAAATTTCTCAGCGTAACTACGCTTTGCACATTTTCTTTCTATTAAAGATTCATACGAAAATAATTTGAAACAAAGTTGTTCCATGAAGAGTCTGGGAGATGCTGATTGCATATATCCCTGAACCTACCTTTGAAGTTTTCTCAATTCCCTATCGTTTTTCTTCGTTTCAAACTATTTTTTTTTTTTTAATAAAAAATCTTTTACAGTTATAAAACCACTTTCAAAGATACTTCCTTTAAAACAGTTAATTGTCACATAATTTTACGTTATAGGCGGCTGTTAAAGATTTTGGTTCCTTTCTCTACAAAGCACGGTACGTTTTTATTATATGCATGGTATAATGAGAATAGAGAAAATTAAGGAATATCATAAACATGCAATCAAAATGCAAATGCTTTATATTTGACTCCTAAAGTTTAATTATGCACCATACGTGTATTACACTTACTTTTTCTTAGTCAAATAAAGGATATGGAATTACCCTTATCGAATTTTACTCTGCATAACAGTTAAAATTGCGTTTTAAAAAGAACTTATATTTTTAGTGGTAGATATGAATAAAGAACAACATATCCGAATGAGCGATATATCAAGGGATTGCTATAACTATAATTGAATGCATTTATATTTTTACAACTAAAAATGTATGTAGTTTTAATGTAATGGAAGATTTAAAAAAAGAAAAATTCTATTTTTATTATCATTAGAGGTAACTTTGCAAAGCATTTTAAAACTTTCGGAGGGGCTTCAGCCCCCTTAGCCCCCTTCCTGGCTACGTTCCTGTTTGAAATCATTACCACGATACAAAACTTGTGAATACCTCGTTTTGATCTTTTTAATGCACTTGCAATTTCAGAAACCGACTTATGATTCAGTCTCATACTCCAGATATTTATCACCTCCTCCTCTTAATATTCTTTTGACTTAGGCATTTTGTACTAACTCAAAAACAACAACTGACTGTTTCTTATACACCCAGAAATCGTTTGCGTGCGCAACCGCTTAACATCAGTTTGCATAAAATCCATTTTATGCTTGAACTTTTGACACGCTTATTTTTGTTCTATTCTTAAACTCCATGGTTTGAAATAAAATTTAAAACATAATTTTATTGAATATGGTGTTAAAACTGCTATTATTAACATATACATTATACAAGACAGATATTGAAATAAAGTGAATATTTAAAGTTTTATTTTAAAATTGTTATTATGCTATATTGTTATTATTGTTAACTATTGACACTCGCACTGTATATGATTTGGTTATGTTCAGTAGATTCCAGTTGAAAGTGATGATATTCCACCGGAAGGGTACTGTGATAGCGATTTTAATGTAAATTTAATTATTGTATAATTGAAAAAAGGAAGAAGCTATGGACAGAACTGAACCAAACTTCATATATACATTTTTCACTATGCGAATAAGGATTTAAGTCAATATCGGCTCATTCCGGAATGAATCCATCGGAATAGGCCGATGTAAGCGATTTTAGTTGAATTTTCTCGTTTTTTTTTTAAAGTTTAATTGAGGGATTTATGAATATTGAGAAATACTAGCAATATAATGTTAATGCTATTGCAGCGTTGTTTTCAAATATATTGTTTGCATTTAAATATTTTTATAATTTAGTTGATGTAATTTTATTATTTTTCATAGTCCCAGCACATTTTATAGGATAGTCTTAAATCTTTATCTAACTTTTTGCGTTTGTGCTTTTCAAATTTGGCTTCTGATTTTTTTTTTATATAAAGACATTTTACTTTTAATACCAGTTCCGAAAGTGAAAGTCTTGCATTAAAGAAAAAAAAATCCTCAATATAAAATGAATAAAAAATTCTATTAATTCTATATGTAAAAAAAGTTACAGAAAAAAACTGAGTTCTCGATTTATCTATCTTATGAAATATTTTCTCGCACACAAGTAATATAAAGAAATACAGTAACTGATCAGAAAGAAGAACAAACAAGTCCATATCTGCTTTCATAAACAAGTAATAATACATAACGATTTTTTCTGTTTATGCCAATCATTACTGCATTACAAGATTGTTATCAAGATATTAGATTTGGGAGGAAATATTGTAATATCAGCGCAACATAGTAATTTTTATAAATTCGATTGTCATCCTATATGTACAGAGTGCGGCGACTAATTACGAGGTTTTATCTAACAATGTATAAGTATATATTTTAAACTAAGAAGTTTCCCATTTTAGTGTTATAAATATTAATGCTAATTTTAAATAGTATTAGATTTTTATAGATATTATTATATGTGAAAAAAAATAAAGGACAAATCTTAACACAATTACTAACAGAGTTTTAAAAAATGATAAATATGAAGTAAAGAGAGACTTTCGAATAGGAAATTTAAAGATTTTAAAAATAAGAAATGCTACAGGGTCATTCACACATACTTCCAATCTCAAAGTTTCCTAAGAAAAGGTGCAACATTTGATAATATAGGTTGCTATTCCTGGGGTATATATTTGAAAAATACGCAAAATAAATTTTTATACGGCCCCCGTAGCAGTAAAATTTACAAATGGGATTTTTTTCTTTATCAAAACTGCATATTAAGTGTACAATGTCAATACTGGAATCTGGAGTATATTGACAGAGCTGCGCCATCTGTTGGACGGGGTGAATAATGCAAATACGCGGGCTTTCAGTATGACGTCATATATGACAAAATATCTACTATTTGCGCATCTCTTGCGCATATTTTCTGAATCTTTACTCACTTATGGAAGATGAATCATGTTTACCACATTTACTGCAAAATATTTTTTTTGTACAGTTTGTTTTGATAAAATTATGTACATTAAAAAAAAAAATAGTCGCAATATCATTTTAATTTCGGGAGAAAAACACTAAGGCTACAGAAGCATTACTGCCTTTTACACTTAAACTAAAATGACATTGCGACTTTTTTTTTTAAATACACATGTTTTTATCAGAACAAGCTGTAACAAAAATATTTTGTAATAAATCTGGCAAACAAGATTCATCGTCTGTGAGTAAGTAACAATCTGAAATTCGTAATTGAATTTTTAACAAGGATTCTCTAAATGACTTTGTCTGGAAACGCCATTGGAAGTTCCATTCCAGCCTTTATCACGCATTTATGATCATTTATTTTATTTTTTGTTGAGCAACCGTATAAAAAACAAACAAACAAAACATTGAATATGCATTTGTTTACAGGCGTCGTTTAATATATAAGAGTCTTTATTGGATACTTTTATAACAATATCATTTGCACTTCGTATAGTATAGCACTGTTAAAACACTTGTCAAGCATTGTCTTTTGGCAGTATTTTATTCGTATACGTTTCTGTGTCACTAGGAATTAACAATATTTGCATCTCACACCCATTTTTCAGGAAAATTGTTACAGTGCATGCAAAATAGTAATACAGATTTACTAAATATTAATAGTAGAGTGACATATTAAACTTAATTTTAAGAAATTAGGACCATAGACCATAATGTATTGTAATTCATTCGACTTTTTCTATAAAAGAACTCTAAATACAACACATATTTACGTATATATATATATATATATATAAGTCATACTGTAGTACGTATCAATAATTTATGTGATAGTCGTAATGTTTGAAGTAGTTTATAATATGTAAAATGTATTTCAAAGGATTATCGCAAACATTTCATTTTCGGCAGGAATGATGCTTCTGTTAACCACAGTATCACACAAGATGTTTATATAAACTTTTGTATCCAAATGCATATTCGACACAAATTCTATTCTTACACAAATAAAGGTAAATGTTATACGCAACCCATAAATATTTCGCTTTCGACAGCAAATATTCTCCTGTTAATCACAATAACACACAAGATATTTGAATAAACTTTTGTATCTGGATGAATATTCGACACAAATTGTATTCTTACACAAATGAACACAAATGTTATATACACTCTACATTGTCACATGTTACAGATGCAAGTCATTTCGAGGATTTTGTTTCAGAAGGGGATATCAAATATTATTATTTTTGTTAAATTTGTTGTTAGTTCTCTAATTGCCCTAAAGATAAATTCTTCACTGAAAAGTATTTTGTCAAACAGATTATTTTAATACTTAAAGTATTCTTTTAGTATATTCTATATATTCGACATTCAGATCTAAAATCAAATGTCTCCTGTGACTTTTGGTCCCAATGTGCAACACGATTAAGTTGTAATCCATGCATATTTTTCGGAATTTAGTGTATGGGCAGACAGAATGACGACCAAACGAACCGAAATCATTTATACTTTTAAACTTTGCTCAAAAGTGTTAAATATTGCTGTTAGCTTATAGCATACATAGAAATTGGTAAATATAAGTAACTGTAAAGGATGTTAGCAGTATAGACGCGACTCTTACTTTTAGCATGATTTTATAAAAAGAGGGAACATAAACGTATTATTCATTCCAGTAATAAATACATTATTTTTGAGTTAAAATTAGTTTCACGTAATTGTTTAATAACGTTAGGTAATCAAATATCCTTAGTTTTAAAAAATATTTTTTTTACATTTCAAAATCTATGAATGTTAGTTTTAATGATAAGTTTCTATTATTAAATCTGTATTATTCAGTTTCATTAATATAATATATATATTTAATAATAATAAAGACATCAGAAACTACTAGTGAACTATTCGAATTTGACTCTGTTTCCAAACAATGCATTGCTATTGCAGTAATTGCTTCCGAATTTCTTTTACGAATCCAATTATATTGAAATTTAAAAACTATTTACAAAATTAAAAGTTTTGATAACCTCATTGTAGTACGATAATTACTGAATTGTGTATTAAAAAAAAACAATGTGAGTAATTGTTGTCCTGTACTATTTTATTCAACAATCATAGAAAGAGAAAGAAAAATCGCCAGTAGTGATTTTCTCGCCAAGCTATAGAGCTACGTTACTTGATTAAAATAGATGAAAATGAAATTATTGAAATATGTTTATTTATTTAAATTTAGTCACGGTTAAATTTCTAAAAATACACCGAACCACTTTTGATGAAATTTAAATAGGACAAATTAAACATATTCTCTTTAAAAAAATAAAATAAATAATACTCACTGAATCGGTCGCGTAGTTTTGGAGTAATCAGTAAATATAACATAAAAAAAACTATGTGTCGAATTGAAACCATCTTCCCTTTTTTTTTAAATCTTAAAAAAAAAATAAAATGCAGGTACAATTACCAGTAATAAACGCAAATATAGTTAATTTAATTAGAAAGCATTCTTACCCTTGACATTTTTCTTAATAAATGTGTTACTAAATAAAAAATAATTTTTTGATAGAATATTTTATAATGGAATTTTTTTTATCATACAATCTGTCATTGCAAATTATCGTATTTATTATCATTATGTTAAAACGGAGGAATTATCTATAAAAATGACTTAACAGAAAGTCATGCACAAAAACATTCCTTTAAATATACATTACAAAACCAGAATTAAAAACGTATATATTTTTTTAAATAAAACAATACAAAATTAAAATTGTTATTTATTTATTTAAGAATATATCATGTTTTATTTTCATCGCATTTTTCTATTACTTATTCAATGAATTCCTAAGCTTTCTTTATTAATTTTCAAAAATAATTCTGATAGAAAAAAAAAAACTATGACAAAAAAGTGATAATATTTTCTATTATAATGGTGATATTGTTTAAATTAATTACGTATTTTTTTGGGTAGCGTGATTTAAAATTTAGATAAGGCATAATAATTACATAACAGAATAAAAATGTTCTAGAGGGTTATATGATTAAACGCAAAATTAGGTTTTAGTAGTAAATTTAATTAAGCATTATTTATTGATCATTATGCACATTATGCGGCAATTTTATTTAATAACTATCTTACAAAATAATGTGTATGTAAATTAAATTTCGAAAACCAAATGCTGAATTTCGTTTAATTTAATCTTTGTTTAATTTATGCATATATTATTAAACAGGGCATTTCTATAAAGCTTGTATGTTTACACTATTTTTTAAATGGTTAGTCAAGAAAATTTACAAATAAAGCTTCTATTAAAAATATTTTAATAGGGTTACTTAATCGCAAGTTTTAAAAGTGGAAGAAAAATGCTGCTTTCAAGTACATATGTTCAATATTAATAGACATATCAAAGCATAATATCATGCTTAAAATTACTTCAATCTGTGGAATTTCTACAAGTACGATTTTAATGTGATAACGTCATTTGTACACGTGACTATTGAAAAAAAATCTATTACATGACTGCAAAATTTGTTACTTCAAGTTTCCACCTACATGGGTCGCATTCTATTCAAATTTAACCTATATTCAAAAAAAAAAAAAAAACCCTCTCTTATTTAACCTATCTGAAAATATTACTTGATGGGGCCGGTCACAGGCCTTTCCAACGATATGTCACATGATGGGTGTCGGGAAAATTTAGAAAAGTGCCCCTCTGGGGGTCAAAGTGGGGGCGGAGTACCGGAAGTGGATAAAAGGATTAAGCGGTCACAGGCCTTTCCAACGATATGTCATATGACAGGTGTCGGGAAAATTCAGTAAAGTGCCCCCCGTGGGGGCAAAGGGGTGGGCGGAGTACCGGAAGTGCATAAAATTATTAAGCGGTCATAGGCCTTTCCAACGATATGTCACATGATGGGTGTCGGCAAAATTCAGGAAAATGCCCCCCTGGGGGGGCAAAGTGGTGGGTGGAGTACCGGAAGTGCATAAAATGATTAAGCAGTCATAGGCCTTTTCAACGATATGTCACATGACGGGTGTCGGCAATATTTAGGAAAATTTCGTAAAGTTCCCCCCTGGGGGGCAAAGAGGTGGGTGGAGTACCGGAAGGGCATAAAATGATTAAGTGGTCACAGGCCTTCCCAACGATATCTCACATGACGGGTGTTGGTAAAATTTAGGAAAGTGCCCCCCTGGGGGTGGCAAAGTGGTGGACAGAGTACCGGAAATGCATAAAATGATTAAGTGGTCACAGACCTTTCCTACGACATGTCACATGATGGGTGGCGGTAAAATTTAGAAAAAAGCCCTCCCGCGGGTGTAAGGCAAGTGGGGGAGTGGGACACCGAAGGTGCATACATGAATAAGCGGTCACAATCCTTTCCAACGATATGTCACATGACGGGTGTCGGGGAAATTTAGTAAAGTGCCCCCACAGGGAGCAAAGCGGTGGGCAGAGCACCGGAAGTGCATAAAATGATTAAGTGGTCACAGGCCTTTTCAACGATATGTCACATGAGGGGCGACAGCAAAATTTAGAAAAATGCCCTCCCTCGGGGAGGGGCAAGCGGGAAGAAGGCCACCGAAGGTGCATAACACGAATAAGCGGCCACAGACCTTTCTAACGATATGTCACATGACGGATGTTGCAAAATTTAGAAAAGTGCCCCCTCTAGGTGTGGAAGTGGGGGGAGGGTCATCGGAGGTGCATAACATGAATAAGTGGTAAGAAACTTGCATATTACACGATCTTTCAAGGCAATTCGCATATTTCGCACTATCTTTTGAAGAAATTCGCTTATTTTACACGATCCTTTGGCGAAAATAGTTTTTTTCCATGACCATTCAAAGAAATTCGCATACTACACGATCTTTCGACTAAATCCGCATGATCTTTTGATGAAATTCGTATATTTTACACGATCTTTCGTCGGAATTCACATATTTTACACGATCTTTCGATGGAATTCACATATTTTACACGATCTTTCGACAAAATTCAGATATTTTACACGGTCATTTGACGAAATACGCATTTGTTTTCGCGATCATTTAACAAAAACCACATTTTTTTACGATTCTTTGATGAAATTCGTATTCTTTCCATGACCTTTCAAAGAAATTCGCACTATCTTTTTAAAAAATTCTGATATTTTACAGGATCCTTTGGAGAAAATCACATTGTTTTGCTCGATCTTTCGAAGAAATTCCCATATGTTACACAATCTTTCGATGAAATTCGCATTTTTTGCGCGATCATTTGACAAAAATCCCATTATTTCGCGATTTTTTGACAAAATTCGCGTTTTTCCGCGACCTTTCGAAGAAATTCGCACATTACACAATCTTTCGATGAAATTTGAGCATTCCGCAGGATCTTTTGAAGAAATTCACATATTTTACACGATCTATTGGCGAAAATCAAATTTTTTCGCAATTATTTGATGCAAATCGTGTCTTTTTCGTGATCCTTTAATGAAAATTTCATTTCTCCTACAATCCTTTGACGAAAATTGCGTTTCCTAGCAATTCTTTGATGAAAATTGCGTTTGGCAGCGATCCTTTGACGGAAGTCGCATTTTTTTCATGATCCCTTGACGTTAATTGCGTTTTTTCCATGATCCTTTGACGATTATGCTCAATTTGCGCAGTTCGTACTCACGTTTTTGTTATATTTCATACACTCCAACTACATCCCTTCCCCCATTAAAAATGTCAACAAATTTTAATGCATATTTGCATCTATCCCAGGAATAATAAAATTCGCTGCCCAAAAGCGGAATCCCACGTATCTGCGGCAAAGTAACAAGTCTGAAAGCATCTTTCGATTATACAGTTTCTGAATACAAACACCTGCCAGTTTCATGCGTTTCCGAACAAAAATAATTTAAAACGTAAGTCATAAAACTGCCCCTTTGGATTTCAGAACACCCCTAATGAAAAAGTATTCACCATAACAAATGCACAATGATAAATCCAATCAGGAGATACAGTGTTCCCACATCATATATATATATATATAATACTAATAATGCATATATTTAAATTGAAGGATGAAATTTATAAAAATATTTTACTCAAATTTTTCCGATAGATTTCAGTACAATTAACAACAAAAAAACAGAGCAAACATAGATAAAATATGTCAAAATTTTTAAATTGAACAGAACTGAAATTCTGGATGTAAATTTGAAAATATGAATTTCATAAAATACGATAAATGTCACAAAATTGAGTTTTTCTATAGAAAAATCCCAAAACTAAGAACTAGAGTAATCTTTGTAATTCAGAGTAATCTTTGTTCATTCTGACACTATTGTCTACGTATGCCCACACTTGAGAAGAAAAGTAATGTAAAGCTCCCTAATTTTTAGATAATTTCATATATAAACATCAAGCAAACACAATTCTATATTATTAATTAAAAAAAATTCAAAATGCCTATAAATTTGTGGTTTGGAGATAAATCTACGACTGTTGTCACAAATAATGGCTGTTTGTTTACATTAGATGAATCAGAGATTAAGGGTAATGTTTACATTAATGTCAAGATTATAAGTAATTTAATGAGAACAGATGTCATATCTTTCCGTCGAAAGAAAATTTGCAAAATTTGTCAGTCAGTTGCATGAAAATATCTCAAAATTCATCAATCAGTGACAGATCAAAAGTTAATTATTTTTTTCAGTCAGACATGGGAAAAAATGCAAGTTTTGTGAATGTCACAGGATGAAAATGCGAAATTCACAAATCAGTCATAAAAAATATTGCAAAATTTGATTGTAGAGAACAAAATCGTTAATTTTGTCGCATGAATAACACGAAATGTGTCAATCAGTTGCATGAAAAAACAATTAAATTCATCAATTGGTCACAGAAAAATATTGCGAAATTCATCAGTCACATAAAAAACAGCAAAATTCGTCCATCAGCCATATGAAAAAAAAAGCCTCACAAGCGGGGTTAGAAAATAAATTAGTTATCCATAGTCGTTACTGCATTTCAACTACATAAAGTTATTTAAGATATCCAAACATAATACCCTAACCAAATCTCAAAAACTTCCCCGACTCAAAACGGGCATACAACGAAATTTGCTACTGATTTTTGCAATCCCTTATCAAAATTAATGATTTTTTTCTGTGATCGTTCTTAAAATTTCTCTTTTTTTTTTTTTTTTTTTTTTTTTTTTTTTTGTGATCGCTTGATGAACTTTTTGATTTTTTTCCCTACAGACTTATGAATTTCACATCATTTTTTATTTTTTCTCCAACACTTTTTAGAAACTATTTGTAAATTCCCTGACTTTTCCTATATGTTTTGAAATTTCCCTGACTAATTTGAAATTCCCTCAATTTTCATGACATTTAACGGATATACATTGTAACCATTTAAGGGCAATTTTAGTAGAACTTCTTTTATAATTGGTTACAATTTTAAAATTTGCAAACATTATAAGTCGACATACAGATTTATAATAGCAAACATTTTTAAAATGTAGTGCACGTTTTAAATATTGTTTGCCTCATTAACTAAAATAGTTGTTAAAGTTTTCTTCAAATAAAGTTCAAACAACTAAATAGATTCATAAATATTAATAATTTGTATCATCTTTTTTTTTTAGGTTACCCGATGTCTTAGTATTTAAAAAAAAAAATTCGTTATTATTTTTTTGGGGTGAAAAATTATGGTTTAGCTTCATAAAGACGACATTTTTTTTTTTTTTTTTTTTTTTTTTTGTCATATTGAAATTTATTTCATTTGAAATGATAAGACACAGTTCAAACAGAGTATAACATCACATTTTTTTGCAGATTTTTTTTTCGTTTTGTTTTGTATTTTTGGGCCGTTCGGAATGTTGTGTCCGTTTGGGAAAATTCTATTATATAATTATGGGGTGAGACTCCATACATAACTCACAGCTCACTTTTAGGACGAACACTGACATTTATTGAGACGAACACACAAACAAAAAATACAGATATAAACACTCTTCTCGTTCTTTAATTAGCCTAAAGTCTATAATTCAGGACGTCGTTGAATATTTCTGAGATTTTCTTACGTCGTGTAAATATTCAATCTTATTTCACCGAAATATGTTCTGTTCTTTTTTAACAAAACCTTGCGTCGTAAAACTCATTTCGTTCTCTTTACTTCTTCCGCATTTCCACTTCACACAGCTTCGTTAAGGCTCGTTTCTTTTTTAATCTCGAAGCGGAAAATACGGGGACACTCAGTCTGATGCAGGTGTTGCTTGCGAAATCTCCACAAGCGGCCGTCCTGACATCTGGAGCTGCCGCAGCGACATGTGGTAAAATAGAATCTGAAAAACCAGTAACTGTTCTTAGGGAAAAAGAAAAAAAAATTAATCTGCACATCATAGTTGAAGTAGCGTAACATCATATAGAGATTTCTTTGAAAGCAGTGACTTGTAAAATGTTTATAGGACACAGAAAGAAAAGATTTTTTTTTTTTTTTTTTAAGTTTCAGTTTTCACCAGGCCAAGGTTTCATGTATTCAGCACAGGAGCTAGTATTTATCGGTCCTTCAGTTGATGAGATTTTCGTTACGTCGTAGGTGTCGTTAGACTTCACTTTGATTACTTTATACGGACCTAAGAATTTAGATTTCAACTTTAAACCTGGTCCTTGCTGGGTTCTCTTAATTGCTACAAGGTCACCAAGCTTGTACTTACGGAGTTTCTTACGTCGTAAATTATAGTGCTTGCGATTTTCTTGTTGAATTTCCAGAATATTCTTCTTGGCTTCTTTACGGAGCTCTTCTCTGTCTTTCATGAATTGTTCTTCGACTGCACTGTTTAAGAGGTCAATAATTTGTACATCTTCTTTCTGTTTCATTTTTGTACCAAATAATATTTCAAACAGTGTTCTCTTAATGCTTCTTTGGTAAGTTGAATTAATGACTTGTTGAACTTTAGGAACATGTTTAAACCATTTGGTCAGTTCGTCTTTGGACATTTTAGAGATTACAGAAATTATGGTGGAATTAAGTCGCTCTACTTGACCATTGGCACGGGGAAGGCCAGTTGTAGCTGTCTCGTGCTTTATATTTTCATCTTGACAATAATCAGCAAATTCTTTGCTTGTAAATGCAGGAACTTTATCGCTAATGATAATGGAAGGATTGCCAAAAGTATGACTTTGTTGTCGTAGTTTTGATATAACTTCGGTACAGAAGTACTTTTACAGGGATACAACCAGACGAATTTAGTAAATGCGTCTATTAAAGACAAAATATGTTTATAATTTTTGTTGGTTGTTTCAAGAGGGCCTAAATGATCAATGTGGTAGGTTTGGAGAGGAGTCTCTTCTTTAGGTAAGGGATGCAATTCACCTTCTTGTTTGCCACGTTTGCGATTATACAAAAGGCATGTTACACAATTTGCTATAATTTTATCAATTTTATTTGACATATTAGGGATGAGAAATTCTTCGTTAAGGAGTTCTTCACAGCGTTTACGGCCAAAATGTCCTTTGTCATGAACGTGTTTAATGACATTTAGCTGCATTTCGTTCGGCACAACTATCAGATCGATACCTTTATGATTTTTATAGAGAACGTTATTTTTAAGGAAATAGTTGTCATATGGCTTTGTTTTCAAAATTTCTTTGATGGCCTGTATATGTTCGTCAGTGTTCTGTGATTGCATGATTTTGGTAGTAAAACTATCTTGAATGACCATACATATTGGATTTCTACTTAAAGAGTCGACATGGCGCATGCGTGTACCTTGTCTGTGTTCGATTGTATAGTTATAGTCAGCTAACATTAAAGCCCATCGAGCAATCTTGGTGCAAATATCTTTTTTATTCATAGTAAGGGCGAATGCGTTGCAATCTGTGACTATCTTGAAAGGAATACCTGGAATGTAAACGCGAAATTTTTTAAGGGCTTCTATGACAGCTAAAACTTCTAATTCATAACTCGAATATTTACGTTCGGCATCTGTGGTTTTTTTGCTCATAAATTAGACAGGGTGAAATTGATTGTCAATAGAAGACTTTTGAAGGAGGACTGCTCCGTAACCGTCAATAGATGCATCACAGTGAACTTCTGTTTCGTTACTAGGGTTGTAAATGCTTAAAACAGGACCTGAAGAAAGGATGTGTTTCAGCTGATTAAATGCATTTCGTTGCTGGTCGCCAAAGTGAAATTTAGTGTCCTTTCTAAGAAGATCTGTTAAAGGCTTAGCTATTAAATAGTAATCTTGAATGAATTTACGAAAATATGAAGTTAATCCGACAAATGAATGTACATCTTTTATACTTTTAGGTTCTGGGAAATTAAGGACAGCTTTAGTTTTTAAGAGAGATGGGTGCAGTTGACCATTTTTAATGTCGTAACCCAAAAAATCAATTTCTCGTTGTAGAAAGTGGCATTTTTTGAGATTCAGTTCTAAACCATATTCGGATGCAGTTGTAAGGACGCGTTGTAATTTCTGGAGTCCTTCGACTTCGTTTTCAGCTGGTATTATGAAGTCATCCATATAGACAATAAATACTTTTTCATTAATGAGGTCTCGAAAAACGTTATAAATATATCTTTGAAACACTAAGGGTGCATCGCTAAGGCCATAATTCATATATAAGAATTCAAATTGACCAGAATGTGTTACGAAAGAAGTATATTTTCTACTATTTTCTTCTACTTCGACATAAAAAAAAGTATTTTTAAGGTCAAGAGTAGTAAATACTTTTGCAGAATGCAACTGATCAATAATGTCATCAAATACTGGGAGGGGAAAACGTTGTTTATGTGTTTTAGAATTTAACTTCCTATAGTCAACACACAATCTATATGAACCATCTTTCTTTTTTACTAGGACAATAGGTGATGAAAAATTACTAGTGCTTTTACGAATAATTCCTTTTTCGAGCCACTCAGAAATTTGTTTTTCGACGAAGTTTTTCTCTATTTGCGCCAAGCGCCTGGGAGAACAAGTAACAGGTTCTTCGTTTTCCAGATGAATTGATAATTTAACATCAGTTGTCTTTATTTTTTTAGGAGAATAATTTTGAATAAGTTCTGAAATTTTTAAACGTATTGTTTCATCGGTAATATGAGATAAATCAAGATTAAGATCGTCTAACACATGAGCAATATTAATCAAAAAATTATTGGACGTATCGTCATTTTTCTCGATTTTTTGCATCGAAATATTATTTCCAGAAATTGTTAAAATACTTTGTTGAATGATATCTGTACCAATAATAAGATCAAAAGATATGGAATAATCTGGGACTACATAAACATTAGTTGTATAATTAAAATCATCTTCGTACAGAAAAAACCTAGGGGTTTGATTATAGTATTTCCTAATCCAGTTAATGTGATAGTTGAATGTTCAAGGTTCGAAATTGTAGGGAGTTTGCGATAAATACTTTCCTTTAGTAAACTTCTTTCACTACCTGTGTCTACCAATGATGTAACATTTACAGACGAAATAATGACTTGTTTGGTCATGAAAGTGTTCGACGTGACAGTGGAAACATTGGAGGGTTCTGACTTAACTCTAGGCCTCCTTGGTTGATCACATCGAGCCGATTTATGGCCAAAATTCGAACAATTAAAACAACGAGGGCCTTTATCTTTATGTCTGCATTGGCTACTTTTATGATTCGACAAACCACAATTAAAGCAAAAAAGATCAGATTTTGGTCAAAAGGATTTCTCTTTCACTGGCATTTCAGGTTTAACTTTACGAAATTTAGTGTTCTCAAAGTCATGTCGAATTTTGTCATAAATTTTGAGCTTTTGCTTGAATTCTACAATGGATTGGCATCCATATAACATGGATTTTCTGAAAACAGAGTCGGGTATACCATTTATGATGTATTGCATTAATGCGGAATCCTCGATTTTACCACGCGAGCATATTTGTTTCATGATAAGAAAATATTCTTCTATTGATTCATTTTCTTGCAATTTTCGTTTATTTAATATATCATGTAACTCGGCAGAATTATAAGTGGTGCTAAATTCTGATATTAAGAGTTGTTTAAGTTTGTCATATGAATTGATATGAAATTCTGTTTGTGCTAATAACTGGGCTTTTCCTCGTAATGATCTTTTACAAAATATGAATTTATGAAAGTCAGATAAATTAAACATATTAGTAACATCCTCAAAATTATTAAACCATACATGTATATCACTAAAAGAACTACCATCGAAAGGAGGCATTACACGTTCAATATCAGTAAAATTAATAGACGATGGCATAAAACTTTGAACTGGAAATTGCTGCTGTTTGTCAGAATTTGATAATTCAGTGTTATTACTTGAAGTCATATTATTTGAAGGCAGTTCGGGTTCCGAGTCAGTGTCACTTTCATTTTGTATAATATTATTTTGTAGTAAGGTCGAGTCTGAAAGGTATGTAACTAATCGGGTTGCGAGATCGTTTAAAGATCCCTCATTATCAATACAAAGTAGATTGCACACTGTAATCAGATCATTTAATGAAAAATCAGTTTGAACTTTAGTTATTTTATTTTTGAATTCGGTGCTGTCGGTTTGAAAACCGAAACCAGTAAAATCACGTATTCTCTTTCTATTAGATCGATCACCGTCAGCATCAAATAGGAATTTATGCAGCAATTTGATTTTATGCGTTCGTTCGTTTTTAAATGCAACTTCCAGTTCAGGTATCTGAACTAACTTCATAATAAAATAATAATAATGAACTCACCGTCAGAATAACATCCGGCTTGAATCTGTAGGATGAATAACTCTAATTAATCATATTGGTGGGCTAACTGTCACTTATGACACCAATTTATGGGATGAGACTCCATACATAACTCACAACTCACTTTTAGGACGAACACTGACATTTATTGAGACGAACACACAAACAAAAAATACAGATATAAACACTCTTCTCGTTCTTTAATTAGCTTAAAGTCTATAATTCAGGACGTCGTTGAATATTTCTGAGATTTTCTTACGTCGTGTAAATATTCAATCTTATTTCACCGAAATATGTTCTTCTCTTTTTTAATAAAACCTTGCGTCTTAAAACTCATTTCGTTCTTTTTACTTCTTCCGCATTTCCACTTCACACAGCTTCGTTAAGGCTCGTTACTTTTTTAATCTCGAAGCGGAAAATACGGGGACACTCAGTCTGATGCAGGTGTTGCTTGCGAAATCTCCACATAATTATTAGACATTCATTCCGAATTCTAATGTCTAATAATTATCGGGCAGAATTTTCTGATACCAATTGATTTTCCCAAACAGACACGACTTTCCGAACGATCCAATATCTATACTTGGCAATTATTCAATTGAAATAAAAAAAAATAGTAGTAATAAATAGTAAAACCTATGAACAATTGACTTATCTATAGCGGAAAATTGTCCTATATTCGGAATGCGTTTGCTATTCAGATGTAAATATGTTCAAAAGTATTGCTGTTAAGAAAAAGTGTCAGCGATTGAAGTTGTTTTCTATTTTGAAAGATTTTGAAAGCGTAAAGTGTTTATGATAGGATGTATGATGCACTTGATTTGATAAACAACAAAAGACTATAGTTTGAAAATGGTGAACAAATGATATTGTATCACATTTGTTTTTCTGTTTATACCAAAAGCAAATTCTGAATTAGAAATGTTAACCTTGGTAATTATAGTGTGTTTGCATATTTTTCTTAATTGAAAAAAAGACTTTTCTTTCGTTTTCTTTTTTATTATATGTTTCATTTTGTTTTCTTAATGACTTGTGTTCAGTAAGAATTTTAATCTTTAATGAATTCTTTAATTCAGTAAGAATTAATTTTTGAAAAATTTTAAGAATGTAAAGTATTTATGATACGATATATAATGCACGTCATTTGATAAACATCAAAACAATTTAATTTGAAATGGTATACAAATGATTTATTGTGCCCAATATGTTTTTATATTTAAACCAAGAGCAAATTCTGAATTAGAAATGTGAACCCTGTTAATTATACTGCTTTTGCATATATTTTTAAATAAAAAGAAGTAAAAAAATCATGCGTTACGCATATATTATGAAACACTTTCCAACACATCCTGAATGCTTTAACAAAACTTCGCTATTTAGGGAAATAAGGTATATAAGAGAACTAAGTAAACATTTTAGAAAACACATAAAACATTTGAAAAACCGATTTGAGCAGTTACCGTCCATAGCAAATATGTATTCCAATTCTTTTGAACAGCTCTTATTTGATCTCTGGGTTATATATACTATATAATGCGGAAATTTAGTTTAGCAAGAAAATACATAACAGGTTGAAATTTCTCTTTCAGAAATTTATACTGATAGATAGAAACATACTTGTATATTTTTGTACAACCCTGTAGTTAACCTAGTACCTTTATTACACGCCACTATTTAGCTAAAATTTAATTCAAACTAAAACACTCTTAAAACTACTGGAATCACATTTCCAGAAATTATCATTTATAGACGGCCATGTATCCAATTCATTGCGTGACCCTGTATATCCTTTTTATATATCTTCTACAAACATTTCTTAGTAAATTAAATGCAGTTCGACTTAAAAATGCTTAACACATTTAAAAATCAACTTTAAGCAATTTGCAATCATACCCAGTAATCATTACGAATTCTTTTGCGTAGTCCTGTATATGAATTACAGCATTTATACACACCATATACAAAGCATAAATATAGTAAAAAATAAAGGCAAACAACATAATTAAAAATGCATTTCCAGCAATAATCGCTACTGTACAGTACTTCGGATACAATATAGTATCTGAAATCTTTTGTGTGTCCCTGTAAATGCTATGCATTTCGTATTATCCATGAAATAAGTTATAGTAAACCTCAGCGACGTATATCAATTTCATTATATATGAAATAATTTAACATAATTATGATACGCCAGAAAAAATTACCTTCACCCCTATTTCATTATGTAACTGAATTCTTTTGTATGGCCCTGTAAATGAATAATAACTATTTCTTGCGCCCCATATTCTACCGAAAATGCATATTGTAGTCACTTGATCAATTTTATTAAATCAATTTTATTATGTTTGAAAGCATGTAACATCATTAAAAATCATTTTAAAAGATTTTTTCCCATTGGCCGTAATGTAACGCAAAACTTTTGAAAGTCTCTGTAAATGAACTAAACAGGCTACAAACTTAAGGGGGTCCGGAACACAAAAATCTTCAAATTTTCAATTTTTTTTTTTATTATTATTGGATTAAAAATTTCTTTGCCGTTTTCTGCTTAAAATGATGTTTAAATCGTGTTTCTATCTTAATTAGAACAGGAAATATTAATTTTTTCGTTTTGGTTTGTTTTCAAAATCTACCTTTCAAGCTATGGTTGTCAAGGAAACGAGTTCTTGTGAAATTCCGTTTTTCTTCATGATAGGTTTTTTCACCATTTCTCATATTTAAATTCTTATAACTCGAGAGCCGTTAAAGATACAGGGTTGAACCTCGGAATATATCTTTTTCAATTATTTTATTTTACTTTTGAGCCAGTATATTAAAAAATATATATATATTTGCTTTTGAAAATATGATTTAAAAAAAAAAAAGCTGCACCACTTTTTTTGCAATTTTTTCGTTAAATATTTTGAATTTTATAAAAAATTAATATTTTTTTTAATGCTGGCTCTAAATTAAAAAATATATATTTCTGTTTATTTAAATGAAAAACAATTTCAATTCTACAAATAATATTTCGAGTTATAACGATTTTAAGTTATACCAATTTTTTCATAAATTTTAAATTTCATTTTTTTTTTTTTTTTTAAGGGTATGAGAAGTTTTATCATTTGATTTTGTTTAAAAATAATATGGGTAACCATCACAAAAAAAAAATCAAAATTTTAACTCACTAAATAATTTTTTTTTTGAAAATGTGTCCCCGATACCCTTAATTATAAATAGGTTTCGTGCTATGGTGGGGACCACTAACATCCAAAAATTTCAGAATGATCTTATGGGAGTTAGAGCGCATACAGGCGGACAGACGTGCAGACGGACAGACAAATCGAAGTCATAAACACTTTTCAGCTTTGTTAGAAAGTGTTAATTAGAAAGATTTTTTTTTTTTTTTTATGTTTCATTTTGTTTTCTTAAGGAATTGTGTTAAACTTTAATTCAGTAAGAATTTAATTGAAGAATTTCTATATGAATTTATTTCTGTTAATTCTGCTCTTCTGTAACTTACTTTATCTTTGATTAAATTTTCATTTCTAGCATTTCTTGCTCTTTAGGAAAATTTATATTTCCTAACAATTTTTCGTATTGGGATCTTCTGAGTTTTGTTTATTCCTGCACTGTAAAAATGACAGATGTTTCTTAATCTACAAAAATGTATAATACCCACGAACGCAAATATACAATAACATGTTCCGAATCACCCAAGATTTCGAAAAGTGTTTTTTTTATCTTTAGAAACCTCAGAAAAAAAATTATTTTCGAAATTTAAAGAAGAATTTACGAAAATAAATTTTTATTAGCCGCCCGTAATTTTTGGAAACGTTTCCTTGTACCTTTTACAATGGATTCTTCAGTTTTCTGTATCCGGAAAATCGTTTTTTCGAATTCTATTAATTCTCAAGTAAACATTTTCAGCTGTATAACTGAATTTGTGCATGCGATTGTAGCAATATAATGTTCATTTTTATATTAATGTTAATGCTGTTAATATTGTATGCTTGTCTGTTAAACATATTTTCTGAATATCGAAATAGTTAGCCGAGAATTGATAGCATGCGAAAAACTCATATTCTGAGTTGAGAAAACTGATAATTGCAATGTAATGCTACTTATAAACCTTTCCGAAAATGACGAGCAGCAAGTAAATATTTATTCTTTATAAATTCCTCTTTAAATTTCGGAATTAAATAATTTTTTGTGGTTTTTAAAGGAAAAGGACGCTTTTCGGAACCTTCAACGACTTGGAAGAGGTTATTGTATATTTTCGTTCTTGATTATGGTACATTTTTGTACATAAGAAACATCTGATATTTTTTACAGTGTAGCGGGCTTACTGCAACACATATTTTGTAATGCCGAAAAACGACAAAGATCTATCCGTATCTGAGGCACATGAGTCATAAATTATGTTCTCTTTCGTGCACCGGTTGAGGAAATAGCTTTCATTACATTAAGTAACAAATTTTACTACGCACATCTGGTAATTGATTCAGTTATCAATGGGGAATATTACTTAACACATTCAGGGGCAAATTACTTCCATTTCTACGAAGTTGAATTGAATGAATGGGTGGGGCTAGTACAGCTTTATCTCTTGGGTAGGCCTACTTACCTAGTTGAACCTTGAATGAATGCCATCGGAAATTACAAACAAATTTCTTTGAAAAAAAAAAAAAAAAAAAAAAAAAAAAAAAAAAAAAAAAAAAAAAGACTGTACTTCACATAAAGTAAATGGAAACTTTTTGTACAAAACTTTTGGTGTCATTGTGGCATTTGGAAATTAAAGCCATCTGGTTTCATAAAAGTACCACTACCTTTGAAAGGTTTAACTGCAATAAAAATTATATTTACTTTTTTACTGATTTTTTAAAGCAAAAACTGTAATATACTATTTTCGATATTTTTTGCTCTAATTCATTATTACGTTCGCATGTTTTATTTCTGTAAAGCAATGGAAGTTGGTCAAGAAATGTGTGTTATCTCTATACATACAATATTTATTTAGTCCTAAGAAATTAAAAAATAAATAAATACTAAAAGAATCATTACTATTAATCATAAAAGATAAAAAAAATAATTTGCTATATTTTAATTATGAAATAATACACACGACGGATTCGGCGATTTAAAAGTTGTGTCAGTCTTGTCTTAAAACACATTTTTCCTTCCCAAACTCTTTGATAAAATATTAATGTTGAAGTTATTACTTCAAATGCAATTCCTTTACCTCTTAGATTATCCTTTTGCAAACATTGTCAATAATAATAGAAAACGAAGGACCCTGATGGATAGGAAAGCAAATACGTTTGCAGCTGTTGCCGTAACCAAACAATTGCATATGAAGAAAATTTCCTTTTACCATTTGCACTTTGGTCGCCAATAATAATAGTCTTTATTTATAACATTTTCAGTATCGAGAAAAGTTAAGATTGCTTTAATGTATAACGGAAATTTACAATACTTGGTAAATATTTTAAAAAGTACTATTTTTATGGAGTAGCTGTAAAGAAAATCATAGTTTAAAGTAATAGATCTACTTTTATCGTATTCAATGGAATGTATAATATAAAATTAACGTTTATAATATAGTGTTATGTTTTCACGTGCATTCACGTGTATTATAAATATATAAAATATGAAAGATATAAAATTACTAGAAAACAGGAATTCTGTTTTTTTTTTCAGAATTTAGTGTCCCCAACGATGAAAAAAAGAATATATGTATCAAAATATAAATAGTACAAAGCATATTTCACTTTTAAGACATAAAACACACGCATTTATTTTATAAAAAATGACGTCATTCTTATCCGGTGAAGAATTCCACATTTATGATTCAGTCTTAAGCAACATCTACAGAAAAGTATGCATATGATTTCCTCATCTCAGAATAATACACAAATCCAGCAAAAAGCGAAGTCGTCATTCAAGAAACTCGACAAAAAAATCGGTTATCTAATGATTCACATGCCTTCATTTGTTTGTAACATAAATATTAAATATAGATACTTAAAATTATATATAGTTTATAATAGCTCCATGTTTTATGAGAAATCATTCATTTATATTTTTTCAGAATACCGCGTATTTTAATTACTTTTTTTTCAGTTTTTATGGGAAAATCGCAACAAAAAATATAATAATCTTATATTTCCAAACTATTTTCCTTTTACGTTCTACAGAAATGGAGCACTCCAGTTCCGGACATTTAAAAAATGATGTTAAAAGCTGCAAAAAAAATAAAATAAAATAAAATAAAATAAAATAAAATAAAATAAAAAATAAAATAAAATAAAATAAAATAAAATAAAATAAAATAAAATAAAATAATAATAATAATAATAATAATAATAATAATAATAATAATAATAATATCTCAAAAAAATTTGAGATGCAGTTTTCAAACAAATTGCATTTATAAAAGTACTTTTTCCCGTATACGACGGTATAAAAATTGAAAATGTACGATGCTTAGAAGTTTAAATAATTGAGGTAGACAATATCCGTATTTAACCGTATAATGATACATTTGTTTGTTTTGCGGTTAGCTTACATAACGAGAAGTTATTTTTAGAGACGACATTTTAATTGCTGCCCGAAAAAAATAATATACCGGGGGCTAATAAAATACAAATAAATGAGATTGCTTTGACCTTTTATGTTTTGTTAAAAATAGCTTTTTTTTCCATTATGTAACGAAGTTTTACTATGCTCCTTCATCAATTATTTCAATGGGAAATATTGAGTAATAGCTCAAAAAATGTTACATTTTTAACGCTTTTTTAGGTGCGTTTGTGATTACTTAAACACGTAGCACCTACAGTAGTCATATGATCCCTTCGTCTATCTGTCTGTAAGTCTATCCGCATATAACAGCCAAAAAACTACCCAGCCGAATATATATATATATATATATATATATATGATAATATGATATATATGATAAAATTCTTGACCCGCGTATAAGCCGACTCTAAAAAATTACAATATGTTTTCAGGCAAAAATCACATTTTTAATGATTTGCACAATTGCCTCCTCGTCATAAAAATCGGACTCTGTATATGATGAATTTTCGCCATCAATAAATAAAATGGTCATCAGTGCAATCCATGGCATTAATAATACAGCGCTTTTTAAATGATTTCACAATCATTTCCCTTGAAATACACATCCACGCCTCCTCAACCAAGAGGAGATAACATCTATTCCCGCTTTTTTCAAGTTGCTATTCTTTGTTTTCTGCACATCTGGCTAACATATCTACTAAATATAGTAAACGAAAATATAATTTGAAGAACAAAATATATATATATATATATCCTACATTGTTTAAGCTCGAGAAGGTGACAGATATTAAGATATCATTCAATTAGTTCTACATTTAACGTTAAATTTTTGTAACAAATTAGTTAAGCGAATTGAAGATCAAAAAATAAAAATAAAATTCATACAATATTATACTTAAAATACCCTAAAAAATTAGATTCCGTTCAAATGAAATCGAAATAAATCTTAGACTTTATCAATTGTTAATTGAAAATATTTGTATTGCAGATTTTGTATTATGTTTATGACAAATTGCACATAAAATGGTAAGATGCATGCAAAATACGAAACTTAAAAAAAGCCTAAGATTTATTTCGATTTTATTTGAACGGAATCTAATTTATTAGGGTGTTTTAAGTATCATAGTGTATAAATTTTATTTTTATTTTTTAATCTTCAATTGGCTTAACTAATTTATTACAAAAATTTATTATTAAAAGTAGAACTAACTGAATGAAATATCTTAATATCTGTCCTTTCTCGGGCTTAAACAATGTAGGATATATATATATATTTAATTTGTTCTCCAAATTATGTTTTTGTTTAATATGTCAAGTTTTTAATAACTACAGCATTCTAACGAACTCATTTCAAAATTAATAGAGGGTGAATCATCATGCTTTGATGTATGCGGTATTGCATCACAACGTGTGATGAAGTTTACCAACGAATAATTTAACATATTCCACTACTGTAGTAATGCAGGTTGTTGTAGTTTGGACAAAAACTTCCAATTTGAACGTAAAAAATCTATAATCAAAATACAAAAACTTAACGTCACTTAAATTTAGATACCCTATTTCCCACTGAGGAACACTATGAATGCAAAAATAAATTGTGTTGAATCCTTACTGCTAATGTTTAACAATATTATAGCTATGATATAGTAAAGAATAAAAAATAAAAAATTTACTTAAATTTTGTTAACTTATTCTCTCCCCGGGGTGATGTAAACACATCAGAAAATTATTACTTAAGATTTTACTTGGAAAAACAGATACATTTTAAAATTTCAATTATGTAATACCTCACTAAGTTCGCTACCTGCCTAAAAATAACTATTCATTTGAAACTTTTTATTAAAACATAAATTTCACCAAAGCAAAAACGTATTCTGAAAATAAATTATTTCCACTATGACGCCATATTCATCTTTTTAATTCTTGAAAAAAAAAAAAAAAACACTAGTTCAATTTAATATTTCAAGTGGGAATCTTTCAAATAAAAATAAATAAATTATTATTACAGCTTTTGAGATTTTTGCAACAGTGAAGAAAAAATGATACATTTTCTATGAAAAACGTCGGCTGATTCTCAATGAAAGAAAGCAAAATTTGGAAATATTAAGAAAAATATTAGAATATAAAAAAAATCGGCCCATGTTTCTTATTCTCTGGTTTCTTCTCTGGATTATAATTCACCCATGTGCATAGGCATTTTACCATTCGTTTTGACGCTGACGTCAGGCAAATGTTTTTACACTTATTTTATAATATCATTAGAATTACTAAAGAATAAAAAATGAGTGGCATCAGGGACAAAAATGTGGGAAGAAAAAAATGAAAAAGTTATGATCTTCATTGTCTTTTCTATGTCAAATTAACATTGGGAAATGAC
Organism: Maratus speciosus; assembly: GCA_963932465.1. Classification (NCBI taxonomy): domain Eukaryota; kingdom Metazoa; phylum Arthropoda; class Arachnida; order Araneae; family Salticidae; genus Maratus; species Maratus speciosus. Next base: position 493,809,705 of record OZ010791.1, read on the forward strand.
ACTGGAAATAAATAAGTATTGCGCTGCCGCACAATACTTAAATATCATTTGCTATCTATCTTGAAATACTAGTAGTTTGTTGTTGAAAACAGCAAGTGGTTGAAACATTGATGTTTGTCTATTTGGTATAACAACCATAGACAAATTAAGTTTGTAATTTGTTTCTTTCATTTAGTTAATCGTACACTGTAAAAAAAAAAAAAATCTCTAAAGTTACTAAAGTTTTTCTAGGAAACTGGGGTTCCTAGAACTTTTTATGTAACGGCAACAACAAAAAATCATGTAACAGACACACTTTTGCACCGAAAATCAAAAAATCTGTAAGGTTACTAAGAATTTTTTAGGAAACTGGGATGCCTAGAACTTTTCATGTAAAAGCAACCAGGGTTACAGATAAAATTTTAGTAAGATTACTGTAATTTTAGCAGATTCTTGTGTAAAGTTACAAACTTCTGTAGCTTTACAAAAACTAGTTTTGTAGATTTACAACTTTTTTACTACAGTTACAGATGAAAGTTTAGTAAGTATGAAACTTTACGTCTGTAGAACTACAGATTTTTTTTTACAGTGTATGAGCGCTAAATGATCCCCCAACAGACACCACTGGTTTCGTAAATACAACTCTGGATCTTTTGCAGTCCACATTTTCCAGCTAGTTCATGGTTCCTCTTGATTCCACCCATTCATCGATTATTTTGAGACCTGAGAATTACTCCAGTCAGAAATTTTACGTTGAATAGAATTTTTTTCTTCTCATAAATGTAAGGGTCAAGAAAATTTAGAGCCATCTGATAAACAAGATAATACAACTGTAAAACTCGTTATCTAGTGACCTAGTGGCATAGAACATTTCTCCCCAAATCTGAAGAGCGTATAAGTCGACTCCGCTTTTTCAACAGACAATTTCAGTCAAAACTGTTCGGCCTATACGCGAGTATATACGGTATAACGATTATTTTACAACAAATTTTTATAGTGAATATTTTTTAAGACATTAGTTAAATATATGTTCAAAAGATGAAACTTAACGCTTCTGCTTTTACTTCCCCTTCCAGGTAGTAAATTGTGTAATCCATAATTTCCTTTAAAGCATCGGAATCAATATCATACACTGTAAAAAGAAAAAAAATCAGTAAAGTTACTAATGTTTTTCTAGGAAACCTGGATTCTTAGAACTTTTTATATAACGACAACAACTAAAAATCCTGTAACAGACGGTGTTACAGGAATTTTTGTTGTGGCCGTTACATAAAAAGCTCTAGGAATCCCAGTTTCCTATACAAACTTTAGTAAATTTACAGATTTTTTTTTTTTTTTTTTTTTTTTTTTTTTTTTTTTACAGTGTACCTAACTGTGAGGTTCTTGGGAACTAATGATAGGGCTACAAATCATCAAAAATTATACTTTTGACTCATGTGTTATGCACCAGATACGTATTACTTATTAATAATTCGAAAAGACACATCGGCTACGAGATCATTACTTAATTATTAAATATATGTGATTACATTATAAACCTAATATAAAAATTTCATTATGTACGGAATAGGGATTTTCATAAAACAATGTCATTTAAAAACTATAAAAAAATATATAAATAATATTCATTAGGTGCATTCGTAATTATATGAATACATAGCAACTATAGTCGTCGTCTGGTCCGTTCCTTTGTCTGTCTGTCTGTATATAGCACCGCAAAAACTACCCAACCGAATGGTTTGAAATTTAGTATGTATAATTTTTGCAGAATTTTGTTCAGTCATTTAAAATTTTATGAAAAAGAAAACTTGAAAACATATTAATAAAGTTTCCGTCATTCTATTAATTCCTATCACACGTAATTAATTCAATGATATCCGATGACAGGTAAACATTATAGAGGCTCCCATGGTGATTACGTCATATTTAAGTAGGAGTCATATTATTTCCGTATTACTGAATTTAATAAATATAATCGTAATTAATTTTGTATTCATTCATTTCTGCATAAGAGTGCAATATGTATTGCACCAATATCTGAATATTTATAAAACTAGTTATAGTACGAACGCATCTAACTTACCACGTTTGACGTAGAATGTCTGATTGTTAAAGTTACAAAAGTTCTATCCCATTTCATATATTTTTTTTTAATTTTGAATCACTTTTTGTTAGTATGTTTTGTTCAGATAAAGTAAGGGAAATTTATCAAATAAAGCTTGTTATCTCTATTGATATAATATTGTTTTATCTCTAAGGAATTTATTAAATTCATTCCAACAGCTATTATTACTATTCATCAGAAAAAAATCAATAGTTTTATATTAAATAAGCGTTAACACATATCACATAGTCCATTATTTAAAAATTTCGTCGAGAAAACCTATCTCACAATTCAATTGGCCTTCCCAAGATTTTTGATATATAAATAACCTTGAAGATACTCCATGAAAAACCAATTTCTTTACTATTTAGATTATGCTTTTTCAAATATTATCAATAATAATAGAAAACAAAATACCTGAAGAAAAGTAAAGGAAATACGTTTGCAGCTGTTGTCGTGACCAAGCAATCATATAGGAAGAAAATGTCCTTTTACCATTTGCACTTTGGTATGACCTAATAATAGTCGTTATTTATAGCATTTTAAGTATGGAGAAAAATTAAGATTTCTATAATGTATAACAAAATTTTACGAATAGTTGGTAAATATTTTAAAATGTGTTATTTATAAAGAAGATCCAAAGAAAGTCATAGTTTACAATAACATATATACGTTCATCGTCTTTAATGAAATGTACAGTCTTGGAAAAAAAAAATTAACACCCCATACTAACTCTGCAAAAAATATCGTAGAAGAAAGTTACTGGTACCACACGATTGCCAATAAAGTCTACTTTTAAATGATGTAAATAAAATTTGCTTAGGGGGCCATCTACATATTAAAACGAACCATAACTTTGTCTTTTTCAATAGCAGTACACGATCCTGACAGAATACATGAACACTACATCCTTCATTTAGACTAAACACCAATTTCTATGCAATTCGTACGATAAGTTTCCGATAAATTAATTATTTTAGGCGACGTATTTTAGGGTCTGTAACCAAATTGAAGTTCCGTACTCAAATGTTGACCAAGAGAGCCTCCTTCTTGATCAAGGCATCTTTGGCGCCCACTCAAGCAGTCATTGAAGACTGCTAGATTACAAGATGACATAAGAAATTTCAAAATATCTAGACACTTCTATCATAGATGGCCATCATTACATCATTTTGCCGTTTTTTTAAAATATAATTCGAAAATTACTTGGAAGAAAAATGTGAAATTTTGGATTTCCATTAAGCAGGACTTAATAAATCTAAATGCATAAAAAAAATTGTAGATTGTAATTCATAATTTTTGCGAATATTAATTTCATAATTTATAAATCATATCATAAAATTATAAAAAATGCAAATTCGACTTATTTATGTTTGGTTATTTTAGTATTATTGCTGCACAAAAAGGTATAATTTCAGGTGATTTTAATGAAAACATGAAGATGTAATTTAACATTAGAAGCACTAAATTTTGAATGTTTATAATGCAAAAACATATTATTCAAATTACTTGAAATTTGGTTCTAGACATAGTTTGAACCGAAGATTTAAATATCTTGTTAAAATTGGGTATTACCAATGAAAAAAATGAAGTTTGCGTTTGTTTTAATATGTAGATGGCCCCTAAGCAAATTTTGTATACAACATTTAAAAGTAGATTTTATTTCCAATCGTTCGGTATCAGTAACTTTCTTCTACGATAATTTGTTGAGGATTTAGTAGGGGGTGTTTACTTTTTTTCCACGACTATGTACAATAAAAATTAAATAAAAACTCGTCGGAGCTAAGCTCGGTCAAAATTAGCTTTGTGTTCAACTCGATATAATATTCTAAATGCACAATTCTCTCTGTAGGATAGGGGAGTACACAGTGAGACAGCAGCCCCTTTGACATACAGTTGTAGATTTTTCTTCAAGCTGAAACACACACATAACGAACTCATCTTATGCAACACGTGGATAAGATTCGGCACTTCAGTTAATCATCCGACAAAATATTAAATAATTCCTTATTTTATAGTAGTTAAAGTTACATAAACGTCTATTTTAGAGTCTATTTCCTTCAATATGACATATATTTACTTACCCAAACCTAGCTATATAATAATAGACTATTTCGGCAAAACGATATAAACTTTTTAAAGCGATGAAATTGATGTAACAGATGTGGCATCCATTATGTTACAACGTAACGAACATACACAGTGAGACCGACAGCTGTGGTACACAGTGAGACGTGTCTTATTGTCTACCTACTATGTGGTTCTGGTGTTAAAAAGGTTATTTATTAATAAAAGAATGTTATTGTTTTTTCTCTCTCTCTTTCTCTCTGTGTGTGTGTGCGGGTGTGGGATGGCTAGGGAAATTTACTAATTTTTATTTATAAAAGAAGTTTTTAAAATTATAAAAGAAGTTTTTAAAATTATAAATAAATTATAAAATTATAAAATTATAATATAATTATTTATAAAAGAATAGTTTTTTATTTATAAAAGAATGTTTATCTCTCTCTCTCTCTGTGTGTGTGTGTGTGGGCGTGCGATGGCTATGGAAATATACAAAACGTAAGAGGATGAAAATTTGCATGAAGGTAGCCCAAGGTCTGCCATTGTCCACCCGAGGCTCATATTTTTAATATTTTAAAAATCTAGAAATATTAATTAGAATACATAAACTGCAGAAAATTATTGATAGAGTGTAAAAATATATGATTTAGGAAAACATGTACATTGTCTCACTATGTATTACTTGTGGTACATAGTGAGACAATTTTCGATACTCCGTCATGCTGCTTCTGTGCTTTTATAAATAAATTTTAAAACCATTTATACATTAATGTGTGGCGCATTTGTATAGCCTAAAGATGTAGCAATTTTTTTTTCGAAAGAATAAAAATCGTCGCGATTTGTTAAGTAATAATAATTTTCATCTCACTGTGTACTACCCTCCCCATTATTGCTATATAGCATATTATTTATAACAGTATAATTTACAAAAACAATCAATATTAAAACCATGTATGTACATGTATCTAAATTTTACATTATTTATATATTTACAACGAAAGTACACCAATCAATATTACATTTTCAGCTCGGCTCTACTCAGTTTCACCATGTATCTGGATTCCTTTTTGAGAATTTCTAAAAAAAAAAAATCATACACATTCTGAAAGTCTTTTTTTTTTTTTTTTTTTTTTCCAAATATAGCCAAATTTAATTTGGGGCCTAGTATGTGTTTTGGCATTCCCAATCTTGAAAGTCGATTTTCCGGTCAAATGTCGCCAATATGTTGTCAAATATCGTCAACATATTGGTTATTGCCAAATTCTCGGCTTCGTGACCCTTACTCGTAGTGGCCCAAAATCACTATCTACTTTTTTTCTGTTAATCATAAACGTTTAATCCGTTTTTCACATAAAATTAGTTTGACCGGCAGTGACCCCAAAATGACCCACTAATCTAATTTTCTCGAACATATGACTTAGCCAATTGTCTTCTCTCTATCCAAAACGGCAGAATACAAAATGTAATGAAAATCGTTAGAGATATTTTTTAAATAAAATTGGTTTGACCCATATGGACCCCAAAATGACCCACTAAATCGAATTTCTCAAACATGTCACCTAGCTCTATAATTTTCTTGTGCCGAAAACGATTGGATACAAAATTTATTTAAAATTGATTGAGCCATTTTATAGATATATTTAGCTTGACCTGGACCAATTATAACCCAAAATGACCCAATATCAGAATTTTCTCGAACATGTGATCTACCCCAATGATCTTCTCGCGCCTTAAAATGGTAGGGTGCAAAATTTTGTAAACATCTTTAGAGCTGTTTTTAAGATAAAATTTACATACACAGACACACACACACGCGATTTGCTAATATTATAATATAAGATATGCAATTGGACAGACCTTGTAAGTTTTATAGAAAATTTGCTTTTATTCAATTTTGTAAAAATGTTTTACTATGCCCATCAAGCAATTGTTTCAATGGTTCATATTTATCATATTGATTAACCTCTCTAAAAAAATGTAGTGGCATTTTTAACACTTTTAAAGCAGCAAAAGTAATATCCTGTTTTCTACATTTCTACATCTGAAAATTTTTTTACGTTTGTATTCTTTGTTTTAGTAAAGCAAAGGAAGCTGGTCAAATAATGTGTTCTATCTCTATCTATATAATATTATTTTAGCTCTAAAAAATTCATTAAATCCATTCGAAAAACTGTTATTACTATTCATATTTATGTAAAAAAATAAACTGTTTTATTTTAAATATGCTGTAATACATTTTCTATGGTTTAAAAATTTCGTCAAAAAACCTATCTCACTATACAATTGATATTTTCCAGATTTTTGATGTAATAATAACGTTGAAGATATTCCTTTCCCATTTAGATTATCCTTTTGCAAATATTATCAATAATAATAGAAAACATGGTACCTGATGTATATGAAAGGAAATGCGTTTGCAGCTGTTGAAATAACCAAACAATCACACAGGAAGAAAATTTCCTATTACCATTTGACCTTTAGTGTGGGATAATAATAATCGTTAATTATAATATTTTCAGTATTGAGAAAAGTAAAGATTTCTTTATTGCATAACAGGAATTTACGAATAGTTACAAAACATTTCAAAATGTATTGCTGTTAAGCAGTAGATCAAAAGAAATTCATACTTTATAGTAATGTACCTATGATAATAGTATTTAATGGGATTTATAATATAAAATAAAAGCAAATTGATGTGGTTGGTTGAAACTTTTATGTTTTATTTGTGACATAAGAGCACAGGAGTAATTAAATATATTTATAAACGCATAAAAATGAATTTTTTGTCACCTGTAGTGTGAATATTTGATATTTTCTGGAAATTAATATTTGCTTTCGTTTTGTATTTTGCAACTATGAAAAACGAGACTCAAATAAGTTTCGCCCACTTCGTATTGTAGTATATAAAATGTCATTAACAATAACAGTTTATGATATACCTAAAATCAATCGTGTTCATTGTTTTTCAATACTCCTGCTTCGCTGTTTCAACGAGGAATCATGACCCCTTTCCATGAAGAATGCTGGTGTTGCGTACAACTCCTATTTCAGAGTGTCCCACCGGAAAATTTTAAAGCGATTTTCCTTAAGATAAACAGAGAAAACGAGAGAGAGAGAGAGAATTAGTAGGTCTGTAGATTTTGTCAATATACGTGTGAACGTATGTGAATAGTTAATAATTTTATGTGAATGATATGTGCAAACATATGCGAACAGTTAATAAATTTATGTTCACACATGAAATTATTAACTGTTTACATATGTTTACCCATAACATAAAGATTTCAATTTTTTACGGTTGTTCACATTAAAATTATTAACTTTTCTAATAGGTTAATTTTAAAATTATTAACTTTTCCAATATTTTCATAAACATAAAATTAATAAATTTCACATACGTTCAAAAACATAAAATTACTCACCGTTTATCTTAGAATGATTACAAAGACACGTATGTCTTACATACATGAAATAAAAACCTTCAAACAGAGCATACATATAATATGTTTGAATCTATACAGGTAAAAGAATTTCGTTATCTGATTTAATTTAAAATGTTTTATTTTAGTTATTTAACTACATTAAGCTTAATTTACTGGTAATGTTTATTGAATTTTATAAATATATCGTTTTCTTAACAATAAAAGAATAAATAAATCTAAAAATATACTCTTTATACCAATTTGAAATAAAATTCTAATTTTACGAATTTCCATATAATTAAAGAATATATCATAAAACAGATATCGATAGATAAATTTCTAAATTTTCTATTAATAATTTAGCATTGGAACATTTAAAACCTTTTAGATTTAAGCGAAAAAAAAATATCAGAATTGGTTAATTTTTCTATGGAATATACTCTCCAAATGTCTCAAATCCAGATGTTTTATTCTCACTGACATTCATGTAAACATATTAATTAAGTACACATCGAAGCGTCTCTTATTAAATGAAATATGCCAATCATATGTTGAAATGCGTAATTTTAATTTTACTTAAATATCAGGCTTACTTTACATTAGAAAAACGTATAATTTTTTATACGTAATTTTCAATTAGCATGGCAGTATTTTTTTATTTGTTACGGTATGCTAATCATGAAATTGAATTTAAATATTAAGCTTCCAGTTAAAAGTTTATATCAGAAGTTCACTAATAGACACGTAATCTTTTTTAGGGTTCCCTACTTAAAAAGTAACAAGTTGGAAATTGCTCGTCAAACGTGGCAAATGTGGTGTGTTCGTACTATAGCTAGTTTTATAATTATTTTTTGCACCCCATATTGTACTGAATGTATAGTTTTTTCACTTCGTAAGTGCATAGTCTGTAACATCATTAAAATGCACTGTAATAATTTTTTTCCCATTCCCTGTAATGAAACGGAAAAATTTTGACTATCCCTGTAATTAAGCTATACATCCGATTTTCATAAAATTTGAAATGGTTCGACACTGTTGCAACAATCATATATTTAAAATTTCAGACCTCTCGGAAGGCTGTAACATCATTAAAACGCACTTGCAAGCATTTTTCCTACTGCTCGTAATGTAAAGAAAAACTTTTGATTGTCCCTGTAATTAAACTATACATCCGATTTTCATAAAATTTTAAATAGCTCGACAAAATTCTGCAACAATGATATATTTAAAATTTCAGACCATTCGGAAGGCTGTAACATCATTAAAATGAACTTGCAATAATTTTCAACATTGGCCGTAATGTAAAGAAAAATCTTTGACTGTCCCTGTAATTAAACTATACATCCGATTTTCATAAAATTTGAAATGGCTCGACAAAATTCTGCAACAATCATATATTTAAAATTTCAGTTCATTCGGAAGGCTGTAACATCATTAAAATGCAATAATTTTTCCTACTGCCCGTAATGTAAAGAAAAACTTTTGATTGTCCCTGTAATTAAACTATACATCCGATTTTCATAAAATTTTAAATAGCTCGACAAAATTCTGCAACAATGATATATTTAAAATTTCAGACCATTCGGAGGGCTGTAACATCATTAAAATGAACTTGCAATAATTTTCCCCATTGACCGTAATGTAAAGAAAAAATTTGACTGTCCCTGTAATTAAACTATACATCCGATTTTCATAAAATTTGAAATGGCTCGACAAAATTCTGCAACAATCATATATTTAAAATTTCAGATCATTCGGTTGGGTAGTTTTTGCTCTGTTATATGCGGACGGACGGACAGACGGACTGAACGACGACTATAGGTGCTACGTATTTATATAATTACGAACGCACCTAAAAACGGAACCATTATAATATCACTCCCGTGTCTGTCTGTCTGTTTACTCGTAAACTAATGCAACGTGCAAAGTTTAAATTGGAGAAAGTAATAAAGACAATTTACCCATATATTTACAGATTATTATACATTCACAAATATATTTAGGAAAAAAGTAGAGGGGAAAATTAAGTTACTTAAAAGCTTTTTAGGGTTTTGTTCATCTGACGAAACCCTATTCGTCTCGCTCCTCTGTCTGTCTGTCTGTCTGTCCGTCTGTCTGTCCGTCACAGAGCCCGTTCTCAGAAACTATACATGTTGGAGACGTGAAATTTTGGGTTCTTATAGCTGAACACCTCACATCATACGACAAATGATAAAATTTTGAAAAAGTCGTACATTTAACCCTTTGGGCTCCCGCATGTGTATTTTAAACAATTCTTTCTCAGTGAGCTCCTAATTATGTTGGAGACATGAAATTTTGGGTTCTTATAGCTGAACACCTCACATCATACGACAAATGATAAAATTTTGAAAAAGTCGTCCATTTAACCCTTTGGGGTCCCGCATGTGTATTTTAAACAATTATTTCTAAGTGAGCTCCTAATTAGTTTGGAGACGTGAAAATTTGCATACTTATAGCTGAACACCTCACATCAAACGACAAGTCATAAAATTTTGAAAAAGTCGTACATTTAACCCTTTGGTCTTTCGCATGTGTATTTTAAACAATTCTTTCTAAGTGAGCTCCTAATTAGTTTGGAGGCGTGAAATTTGGCATACTTATAGCTGAACACTTCACATCAAACGACAAATCATAAATTTTTGAAAAAGTCGTTCATTTAACCCTTTGGGCTCCCGCATGTGTATTTTAAACAATTCTTTCTAAGTGAGCTCCTAATTATGTTGGAGACATGAAATTTTGGGTTTTTATACCTGAACACCTCACATCATACGACAAATGATAAAATTTTGAGAAAGTCGTTCATTTAACCCTTTGGGCTCCCGCATGTGTATTTTAAACAATTATTTCTAAGTGAGCTCCTAATTAGTTTGGAGACGTGAAAATTTGCCTGCTTATAGCTGAACACCTCACATCAAACGACAAATCATAAAATTTTGAAAAAGTCGTACATTTAACCGTTTGGGCTTTTGCATGTGTATTTTAAACAATTCTTTCTAAGTGAGCTCCTAATTAGTTTGGAGGCGTGGAATTTGGCACACTTATAGCTGAACACTTCACATCCAACGACAAATCATAAAATTTTGAAAAAGTCGTGCATTTAACCCTTTGGGGCCCCACACGTGTTTTTGAAACAATTCTTTCTAAGTGAGCCCCTAATTATGTTGGAGACATGAAATTTTGGGTACTTATAGCTGAACACCTCACATCATACGACAAATGATAAAATTTTGGAAAAGTCGTACATTTAACCCTTTGGAGTCGCGCATGTGTATTTTAAACAATTATTTCTAAGTGAGGTTCCTAATTAGTTTGGAGACGTGAAATTTTGCATACTTATAGCTGAACAAACGACAAATCATAAAATTTTTGAAAAAGTCGTACATTTAACCCTTTGTGCTCCCACAAGTGCATTTTAAACAATTCTTTCTAAGTGAGCCCCTATTTAGGTTGAAATTTTGCATACTTATAGCTCAACACCTCAGATCTCACGTCAAATAATAAATTTTGAAAAAGTTTTATGTTTAACCCTTTCGACTCCAGCTTGTGTATTTTAAGCCATTCTTTCTAACTGAGCCCTAATTAAATTGGAGATTTGAAATTTTGCATACTTATTGCAGAACACCTGAGGCCAGGCGACAAATCATAAAATCTTGAAAAAGTCTTACGTTTAACACTTTGAGCTACCACATATGTATTTGAAGCAATTCTTTCTAAGAGAGCCCCTAATTAAGTTGGTGACATGAAATTTTGCATACGTATAGCTGAATGCCTCAGACCACACGACAAATCATAAAATTTTCAAAAAGTCTTTTATTATTTACCCCTCTGGGCTCTAACTTGTGTATTTTAAGCAATTTTTCTAACCTGCGCCCTTTTAACCCAGGGAGAAATTTTCCAACTTTTGCCGACACCCTTTTGAACATTCTTTCATATTATGCACCATAGCCTTACATATTTTAGTTCCATTTTTTCCCGCCAGATGCGCCTACTTATCTCGGGTACTATGGGCCCAATCCCCTCGACTAATATATCTACGCATAGTATGTAAAACTGATTTTCGTTCGGATACAGGTTTATTTAAAATCAAGTGCGCCCCCTGGTTTTGAAATATGGAACTAACAGATTTTTCAAAAGGATAAAGTGTTTTGAAAGGAATATTGAACGAAACCCTCTGTGCGATCTGTAATCACACTTACCCACTTGTTTTTATATCATGTGAGGTGTCGTTTGAAAGCTTTTGTAACGCGGGACTCAAAAATAAATTTCTTTTCATTTTAGGTATTGTATTTTATAGATCCCGGCGAAAATGTAGTGAGAAAAGTATGTCCCCACTCATCTATTTCCGAATCTACTGAAACTAAAATTATGAAAAAATTAGAAGTAGTAGACGTTAATTTAAATCTTGCAGGAAAACTACAGCGATTACCCTACTTCACATAGTTTTTGAGAAAAGCGCATTTTTCGTTACACACAAATTTCGATTTACGAACATTCAGCGAAGGTTTTGAGGAGCGTTGGATTTACCTATCGTAGGAGAAATATTAAAGCATTCTTGATAATGATTTTCAAAAAAATCATAGGTAATTAGCCGAGATATTAACCCTTAAAGACACGGATTTCGACATACATACTGACAAGGCGGTGTATTCTATGTACCATCGGCTTTGAAAGCCTAAACAACAACTTTTAATGCTATATTTGTGTAATGCAATTCCCAGTAGCAGTAAAAAAAGCAATAAACGTCAAATTGTTAAAAACAGACTAATTTAACTAGAATAAATCACATAAATACTATTTGATTCGCCACTAGTTTGCATTGAGTGGGTCGCTCAATGCGCCTCTCATGTCTTTTAAAAGTGAATTAAAAACCTACCTGGAAAAAAGCAGAACGGACCACGGCGGCTCTGAAACTTTGGGACCTCCTTTCGAAGCGCGCTTAGAAAAATGTCAAATTTAATCATGGGGCAAGGATATTATTTTAGGTACTCTGTAAAGAAAAAAGATTATTACTGTGCTGAATTTAGCTTTATGATATCCCAAATGAAGTTTAAATAAGCACTACTTTTATTGTCAGCACCGAATTAAGTTAATCATAAACAGATTAGGATAAGATTAGAGTGTAGATTTCATATAGAATGTGTAGTTCATTAAAAGTGTAGATTTCATATCGAATGGCTATAACTGATATTATGTAGGTTTCATATCTCTTTGAAATTTTATAGTATAACCATTCATACTTTTCTAGTATATACATATATATCCAATCCTACGTTGTATAGTTTTTTACAAAGTCTTGTTCTTTTAGCAATGATTTTTAAAATAATACAGTTAATAAATCATATATTTATTGTACGAGACCCTCTGAGCGAAAGTAAGACTCGCACCTGCCCATTTATTCTTAACATAAGTGTTTTAACCTCTAAAACAGCAAATTTACTTTAAAGGCTATTCATTTTTGAAAACTGAAAAGTACTTTTTGTGTAAGAAAGATTTAAAACACATTTATGTATTACTTTAAAACAAGCAAAGAAATTTGTGACATATAATAAAATTTTTAAAATGTTAATATAGTCTATGCAAAATGTGCAATGCAAAAGTAGATGTTAAATATCATTGAATAAAATTATCTCATATTGTAAATTGATTATTTCAAGAATCAATAACATAAAGTATTTCTGTGAAGCTTTTAATGGAATTTTAATGTATAGCAATGTATGTATCTATAAACGAAACCTAAACTTATGGTATAATGCTTTTGAACAATCTCATCATACGTTTAGATATAGGGGGGGGGGGGGGGGAGAAGCCGTTGTTAACATGGCACCAATAATTTTAATTATAGACTTATTTCCATAATTTATAGATAATTAATATTAAATAACATATTTTTCTCCTTAAAAAACTTGGATCCTATGCAGATTCGGTGAAGGTCCATTCAGTGAATGTGCTTTACTACAGTGCTTTCGAAAAAAAAGCTACAAACTACTTGTTTTATTACCGCATTCATTGTAGTTTCTTCATATTTTGTGTTTAAAAAAAAAAAAAAAGATTTAACCCGAGAACTTGATTCTGTGCACTGCAATACTTGTATTTAGTCAAACGATCGGGCCAAAAATCGAATTAATAAAGTCTTACTGACCAGAAGTTCAACCTTTGCTGTTTTGTAGTTTTATAGTAATGTCACCGTCATCACGCCATCCCTTCTAACTCGTATCAGCAGGTAATTTATGATTATTCAATGGCTGTGAACACTGAATGTACATCTGACTGAACCATCTGAACCACTGAAACATCTTGACATTTGCAAATGGAATTCGTTTGCAAACCCTTTTAAGTACGTTGCATCTTTTAGTTTGGAGATATTTGCAATGGAATTAAAAGTATATCTATATTATAAAGTGTTCTATATTTTAAATGTATAATGATGCTCTATAAAATGAAATATATCTAAAAAATACGTTTAATACACATATTTGCAAGCAACTCACTAATAGTGTCAGTACGTTTCAAAAGCAATTATTGTTCATGTGCATAATATACACCTTATGCAAAGTATTAGAGAAGAAATATTTTTGACAATTAACTGAAATATTTAAAAAAAATAGATGTTTACTTTTTATATGACTTTATTATGTAAATAAAGAAATATTAAAAGACGCTTAACTTCATTACAGATTTCTTAAAATATTAATGAATGTGTGTTTTAAAACTCTATGACTACTTTAACGAATTTTTTAAATGATGACATGAATTTCAAAAGTCGCCTTATCCATAAAACCAAATTTTGGGGAATCGCGAGAAACCTCAAACTGCGTCCTTTAGTTTTCATTGTAAACCAAGATTTTACATTGCTAGAATTAAAACATAAAACTCGTTTTTGTTTGCAGTTTGTTGTGCTTTTTGATGCAGGTTTACCAATAGAATAGATTAAATGAGAAAACATGATTTTTTTTTTTTTTTTTTTTTTTTTTTTTTTTAAGTTTGGATAAGGAGAGTTTTGAAACTCACAAATTCAAATATTTTTCCAACAAGAAAACATGTTACACGGAAAATAGTCTTTTAAAAACCGTCCATTTGCAAGATTGGAATGAATATTTTTAATAGTATAATCTCTATATAATAAAACACAGTGTAACGAGTCCGGGTGGAACCCTTCCTAGATAAAAGCAATTATGGCTGCCATGTTAGGCATAAATATTTAACAGACCGCAAGTTTGCATAAAAAACATAATCTGCTTTGTATCACATCTATTCTTCGTTATTTTCTCTAAAATGTTAAAAAACTATCAAATTATAAAGTTTTAAATTCTAAATTAAAAATAACGGATAACAAAAGTACAAGATATAAACAAACGAAGCCATTTAGAAATACAAATTGGAAATCAAGAAACTTATGAACGACACTTAAAGTGTTTCATAATATATATATATATATATAATAAGAAGAAGAATAATAATACAGTTTAACATCTGATTCTGTTATTAAAATATTTGTAAAAGCATATTAAAGCCTTTAAATTCTTTGAAATGCGTTTTTCACTTTTTCATGTTAACTCACGATTTTATGAAAAATGGAGTTAGTTAACCGGAGGTACAATCTATATTCGGTACACTAGCGCCGCTACGCGAGCTTTACAGAAAATCCCGTCTATTTTAAAATTTTGCTTTGGCGCTATCTTTCGACAATCAATATAAATGAAAGAACTTTCGATTGAAATTAGAGTTCCTTATAAGGGAAAAAAAGGCAGACGTAATCATGTAATTCGAGATGATTTTTTAAAAGCTTCATTTAGATAATTTTAAAATTTCATTCAGTATGAATTAGATGAATATTATTATTATTATTATTATTATTATTATGACTTTCATAGAATTATTTAATTTTATTTAGCCTAACATTTATCTGATTATTATTATTTTTTTTTTTTTTGTATTTTGTTTGCATTATAATTTTTTTATGTCCCAGATGTAACTGAAATGTGAGATGTTATCATTATTTCATTAGTATGGCTGAAAATTATCTTTTCACTTATAAAATTATAATTTTGTTTGTTCAAATCTTATTATGTTAAAAATCGAAATTTTATCTGCGTTGATATAATTAATATATGCAGTACATAACATGGTATTGTGTATTCCTTACATTTTAATTGCATTTGATATGAAATATAAATTTTCTTTATAATGCAAGTCAAATTCAAGTGGATATAAGCTAAGTTCTTAAAAATTGATAAATTTAAACTAAAATTTTACGAAAGAAATAATAATAATAATAATAAATTTTGATATAATTTATACCAAATGAAACTTTAAAGTTATATAGCTAATTTTTTTTAATGTATCTTTAATTAAATCAATGCTTCCTGCGTATTATTTATTTTTACAAAATTTAACAAATTAATTTTCACAAAAATTTCCTTTGTTTATATTAATTGATGATAAATGACGTCAAGTCCACAATTGAAAATGAAACGTAAAGAAAGCTCCATAGATGAGTAAAACCCACTGGCTTAATGTCACAGAGTTCTAATACAATCCATCTACCTCTTAACTCCATGCCTTGATCCACCCCTAAAGTAAAGCGGTGGGATATTCATTATTAAGATTTCCTAATTTTTATAAAAATAATATTTTTTTAATTAAAAAAAACAACCTTTAACGCATTGAATACTTAATTGTAATGTTTTGTGAAATCTTCAAAAATTGTGTTTCACTTTGCTAATTAATGTTATTGTTGCAATAAATACTGCTGTTTGTTTTGTCTAATTGTTAACGCAGATCATCATTCCGTCCTTTTTGAATGGGTTATATACTTGTTTTTTATTATTTTTTATTTATTATTTATTTATTAATTAATTAATTAATTTATTTATTTATTTTGTATATGAGAAGAAATCTATAAGATAGTCAGGACACTCTTTAAGCTAGTATTACTTTTCCATTCTAAAAAATTCGTTAACACTTTTCTATAATTTATAAAAAGCTGATAAGTCCCAATGTAATTTTACTGTTCATACGTAATAGCTTCATGTTAAAGATAAACATCTCCTTTGGAAATAAAGTACTCTGATGTGCACAATATTGTTTCTGTTGTACATTTCTTAAACTCTATATTATGTTTTGCAGCAATAATTACTTTTTCAAACAGAGTGACATTGTGGCTAAAATTCCATTTTTTTTTTCAAAAATCTACATTAAAATTGTATTTTCAGGCATGTTATATTTAATAGAAAATATTGCATAAATATTGCATAAATATTCACTTTAAATACATTAAACTATCAAAAAGTAATTCATTTGTAAATAACACAGCTCCAGGACACACAAATAACTTAGAAGAAATACAAAAATTTGTTTCTTTTGAAAGTTCCAGAAGAAGCACAGTTATAAAATAATTTCCATCAATATCTCTTTCCTTCGGTTATGAATTAAAACAGGTTGCTTTCATGTGATGCTAGAGTTATTGAAATAATATTAAAAAAAGTTTAATTACTCGCCAGTTAAAATTTTCAAATCAAATTTTGACTAGCATTTTCGAATAAATACCCCTATATACAGTTTCGGAAGTATTTTATTGCCGTTTTATTAGATGCATCATAAAGAGATGCGTTAATGCCATTAAAACAATGGCTTCTTCGATATCTAAATCTATAACAAGAGCCTTGAGAAATATATTTTGAGACCCTGATGTCTATTCTTTTTTTTTTTTTTAACAACAAACAAAATTCGATTGGATTTCACATAGCCAGATGAAATGATAGGTAATTCTGACTATTAGATTTTAAACTATAATACTTTGAAATTGAATCTTTTATTGCTAATTATAATCTTTATGTATTTTAATATCTGTTTTTAACAGAATTAACGTCATTATTTTCAGTTCAGTTAAAGTTAGACTCACATAAAATGCATATCTAAAATTGCAATAAATCTCATTAACTGAAAAGAACTACAGATAGTTTTATCAAACTGTTTTGGTTAATTAAAGTTTCACTTTATTTTACTTTTTTTCAAACTTTGAATTTATTTTAAGTGTGTTTTAATTCATCAATAAATATTTAAAAACTTGAATCATACATTTCACAACTACAAAAAAAAAAAAAAAAAAAATAAAATAAAAAATGCTTGAGCCAACGTCGACTAATTGTTCGCGAATTCTTTTCGTATATTGACTCACAGTAACAAATGCTCATCTTAAGCTCCAAATTCACGAGCTCTCTGTACTTACAATTTTATAACTATTCCCAAATCTATCTTTTCCCAACAGTTTGTACAAACTATCAACGTAGACCAGCAATCTGTGCTACTTGGAAAACAGTAACAAATGCCCACCTGAACGTAAAATTGCCCAAAGAATCATTTTCCAACAAAGGCCCAACAGTGGTTCAACCGTTAGCTTCTCAACACAGTTCACATAAGCTCCAAATTCACGGGCTCTCTGTCCCTACAATTTTATAACTATTCCCAAATCTATCATTTTCCAACAGTTTGTACAAACTACCAACATAGACCAGCAATCTGTGCTACTTGGAAAACATTCGGTTTAAAATCGAAACTTCATAGGAAGACTTATTTAAAAAGAAAACATGGAATAATGACAAAAATTTATATATTTGTACATTTTCCCTAAAAATGAACACACAATTTAATGGATTATAGCGTAATATTGAACTGAATTTTGTATTACACTTTTTATTTATCACTGTGAAACCGAACTCCCTAAACGTTTTCAGCACATCGGTTGCATTTTCTAACTTCCATTAATATTTCCTGAAAAAAAAAAAAAAAAAAAAAAAAAAAAAAAAAAAAAAACTGCACTAAGTTTAGTTTAGTTTGAACAATTATTTCAAACTTGTTAAAACTAAAAGAGAAAAGAATACCATGGCAGTTATTGCCAAAAGAATTTTATTCATCTCTTGAAAAAACCCATATAGTTCGATACATACCATTGTCGTTAGTCTAATTTTTACGACTATCAATACTTGCACTAAAGTACTTTAACGGTAGTACAGTACAGCTTTAAGTACTTGCACTAAAACAAACCGTATATATGTATGTAGCCGTATATAACCCTAATACACACACATATATATGTGTGTGTGGGTTTGTGCTTCTTTTCAACTGCATGTACCGTAAAGTACGAAAGTAATCCCTCTTCGAATAAACGCCCCGTGCCCTCATATATGTTAATTTTTCCTTTTATGAAAAAATGCCATATATAAACCCTCTCCTTCAAGTTTTGTTTTAAGCATTAAAATTTAATAGATATTTATATTGAGTTTATTTTTTTTTTCATATTTCTTTTATATCTAAATTAATTATTTTATGAAACTTTGTTTCATTAATTTATTATTTTTATTACTTTAAACTACTTAGCTTCTACGAGACTGAATTTTAAAAGCAAAAATGTCAATCCTGTCAAAAATCCTGTAAAATTTAGTAAATCCCCCACACTCCTAATTTTCTTATCCTTTTCAGAAAATTTCCAATTATAAGCAACTCCCCCCCCCACCCCTTAAATATCCAAATATCCTACTGTTAAAAGGGGGCTTACTTTCGGTACTTTACGGTATATATTTTTTTTTCAGGAAAAAAATAAATTCACACCTTTTAATAAAGGACGAAGAACTGTATAGTGTAATTCAAAGGAGAATTTTTATGTTATTTATTTAAACAATCTGCTACTGCTTATAATGTCCAAAAATAAAAATTTTAGTTTGAAAGAACTATTCAGGGATATCACTTTACAAAGTTCCGTTGTTTTACTCTCTTTCTAAACAATTTTCTAATTAATCACGTATTTTCAAAGTAAATCAAATGACGCGAAACATGTTATAAAGTTTGTTTAACAGGATTAAAATTTTATCAATTCGGAAAACAGTTTCTGCGTGATAAAAATATATTTAATTTTTTGATAAATTATGACGAATTTCATACGGTAGGATTTTTAACAAACGAAAATATTTTATTATAATTTCTGAATTCTTTTGATTATTTAAATAATTAGTTTCTCTAAATATTGTAAAAAAAATATAATAGTACTGATTAAAACATGATAGAAATTTAATTTATTCAATTAATTAAAAAAAAAACTTTCAAAGATTTTTTATTTATTTTATCAAAAGAACAGCTCATAGAATCAAAGGTTTAAACTGCATTAAAGACTTACTTTTAAAATTAATACATTTTATATACTAGGGGGCTCGGCCCCCTACGAGCTACGCTCGCCAACCCCCGTCCAGACACCGTAGACTCTAAATGCACGCTAATTTGATCGCCTTTAAAAAGATTTTGAAAAATTGAATTATAATTTAAAAAACAGTGGCGATCTCTCTATAAACGGATTTCTATTCATTTCTCTTTGATTAGGGAAATTTAACGCCAAATCCGTTGCGGTACTACTTGATTATCCCGTCGACCCATTTCGCCAAATTATATAAATCGCCAAACCACTCGCCAAATTATACAAATTGACATAATTTTTATTTTAAATAACGAAAAAACAAATAAATTAGTACAACATTAATTAAAATACAAATAAAACATCGAAATAAAAATAACTTGATGACGTAGACACGTGTAACAACATTTCAAAATAAGCTAATATAAAAGGAATTAAGTAAACAGGGTCTAGCGCAATTTCTAAATTTAAACCGTTTTGCAATATTATTTTGTGTTCATTTTATGTAATAACTGTAATGTGACGTAAATATGACGAAATTTCTCCTATTTAAGACTTCTAACGTATGTTAATAAATTTATTGTTTTACAAATTCCTTTCTCTCTTAAAATCCACGTGCAATTATAGTTTTTATGACGTAATTTTTAATAAGTTCCCGCTTTTTGTACATAATTATTTAATTCTAATTCCAAATGTTTTTTTCTGTTTATAATAGTCACGTGTAAATAAATTTTTAATTTATTTACGCGTATAAATATTTTTTTTTTTTTTTGAAGCAAACATTATTGTTTCCGCTGTTTTTACCGTTGGCAACAGTTTAAATTAATATCACTTTCTAAAATCTGTTAAAAATATCTCTAGAAATGCTGAAAATCTGAATTTAAAATAGAAATAAAACCTCAAAAAATTAGTCAAAATAAAAAAATTAATGCAATCTGCACTCCGGCAAATTCTAACGCATAAAATGATCTAAAAATGATTAAATTCCTATGAACAGTTTTTGCTCCTATAAAACTTTTTTAGTGGAACGATTTTGTCCAACTTTAGCATTACATATCTCTTAAAATAATTCTTCGATCTGAAAACTGTCTGCATCAGCGTGTTTATCAAACATTTTTGTATAATACTACCGATTTTCATATTTTTGTATGCATTATTTTTCAGAATATTAAAGAAGAAAGACCTCCGGTCACAAAAAATTCAAAACCGGCGGCGGCGGCGGCGGCGGCGGCGGCGGCGGCGGCGGTGACAGCGGTAGTTACTTTTTTTTAGAATAGAGAGATTTTCAAAAATTTATTTTCGTAACAGCAAAATTTTAAATACTTTTCTCTCGCAAATATGTTTAGATATAAGAAACAGTGACAGAACACCAAGTAAATAATTGTTAATATCTAGTTGATATGATTTAAAGTGATCAGAACTTTTTCAACTTTAACTATCTCAAAAATTTAATTTTTGAAATTTATTATACTTTAAATTTTTGAAAATTAAAAATTTAGAAATTTCCATTTAAAAGCAAATACCCTTCTTATTTCGGTAGTTAAGGATTATCCTCAATACGTGAAATAGAGCTACTAAATTTGGGGCAACTTGGTCTACTGTAAAATTGAATGAAAGCAACAGTGCACTGTAGAAAAAAATATCTAATGTTACTGCATAAAACTTGTGGCAACATATTGCCTCCAATTTTATGGAGTAATATAACTTATGTTATGGTGTAATTTTAAGTGATATAACTGGTGTGATATTACACATTATGGTAACACAATAACAGTTACATCATTTCAAATGAAAATCAAATTTCAAATTATTTTTGCTTAAAGGGCGCAAAGACCAACTTAGTGAAAAATATTCCATGCCGGGAATCGAACACGGGTCATCAGTATAGCGCACTGACGTTCTACCGCTAATTTTTCACTAAGTTGGTCTTTGCGCCTTTTAAGCAAAAATAATTTGAAATTTGATTTTCATTTGAAATATTGTATTCAAGGCGAATGTTTCTCTCTGGAAAAATTTCCAAATATTAATAACAGTTACATCATTTAAATTACTCAATATAGTTACATGAACTTTTTACAGAATTGGAAAACAGTAATTGTTCCTGTAGAAATCACTATATTTTGTTTTCTTTTCTACACAAGGCGGATTACCTCTCCAACAACAACCTCTCCATATACAATCTATTATACAACCTCTTTTTATATTAGGGCAAAGGGACAACAATCTCCAGATAAGGTGAAAAGGAAGGCAATCCTATTACATTAAATAGCAATTGTTCGCGGTATTATTCTGAAAATTTCCGTAATCGGGTTTCATTTATTTTCTTTTGACTGAAAGATGTTCTGGCCTTCAAGGCCGCAACCACAACATTCGCTATAGCTAACGTTTTTGTAGTTGATTAGCCCTCCCCCTAACAGACGTGTCCTATGGTTCCAACATATACATTCAAAAGGTTTTTCTCGTGAAATAAGTACTAAATTTTATTTAAATATGTGACATTTTCTGTAAAAATCTACGCTTATTATATATAGAAAAATTATATATATATATTTTTTCATTCCTTTATTTCTGTTCATATATCCTTTTATCCAAGCAAAATAAATATTTTATAAACAGATCGTTAGTGGAAACATTAAAAATAAGCTGAGTTATAACTTAAATATTTCTAATAAAAAATATTAATAGTTTTCTAGTATGGAAGAGATTTATGTCTCTGGGTAATACATTCTTATGCCTAATGATATATTTTCATTTTAAATAAATTTTTCTTAATCTACTGTACTTAATCACTGACATTTTCTGCATGAATAGCAAATCAAATAACCGTTTTTATGAAGAGCAAAATTTGGAGAAGGTATGAGGAGCGAGTGATGAATGATATTATTTGTCGAGAAAGTAATTTATATAACTGTTTCTGAAAAAGACGAATTGTTTAGAAAAAAAATCAAGGCAGTTTAATTATTTTTATAAATTTGGCTATAGGAGAAAATCTAGAAATTAAAAAAAAAAAAAAAAAAAAAACATTTTTTTGAGCAATTTGGAAATATATGAATCTATTATTGAAATGTATACACTTTTTCGTAATTAACATATGTTTGGAAGGATTTTGGGAAAATTAAAGAAATTAAAATATACATGAGCTATATAGTACTAAAAAAAAAAGTCATTAGAATGCAATAAATCTCGAAAAAAATCGATATAGCACAGCATTTGAAATAGTGGTACAGGCAACCCCATTCCAAAAGGTAGTGCATTGATTTTGTAGTTTTTAAACATAGATATTTGTTTTTTCAAGTCCTTAATCTGTTGTCATGGCATTTTGCACTATTCAAACACAATCTTCTCAAATTTAAATAACATAGACTTCTTTTTCTAGTAGTTATTAACGGATAGTGAAATTTAGATATAGTGGAACAGTCTGTATTTGTGAATTACATGTGAACACAGAATAACATGGTTGTATATCATTATTGTTTAATTTTGCATTTCTAATATCCTGAAAATTAATCAAAATGTGTTCTAAAACAACCTGTATAATTTTTATGTGTATACTTAACCATGGTAAAATTTCATTTAAAGATTACTGGCTGTGTTATTCCATTAACACTTTTACAGCCGCTGGGATGTATGCTTTCCTCCACAGTCTTGAAGGTGTCGTGTTGTACACGGCGCAATACAACTCTGAATAAAGGTAACCCGAAACGGACTACAATCGATGCTGTTCAATCCGAAACCGACCCAAATACAAAATATTGCAACCCGACTAGAAGTGGAATAAAATAAATCCTTATTTTAATGTAATTGTGGATAAGTAGTCTACAATTATATCGCTAATACGAATTTTACTTGTTATATTACATAAAAATGTACATATACACATTCATTAATAGCCAAATAGAAGGTGTAACAAACAAATAGAGTTATTAAAAAAATTCTTGCAGGAAACGGATGTGTGAAGTCTGGAATTTTGTTTAGAATACTTTATTATATTAGTTCAAAATCTGACCGACAGCTGGCACTACAGCACATTTTGGTGGTTATACGAACAAACGGAGCATGTGTGAAGACCCGACAGAAGTAGACGTGGTCAGTGAAAGTTCAGTAGTAACCATTTCAAAGGAAACAGTAGTTGTCGTTGCGTAAATTCTTCAAAATGGTGTATTCGTTGAGAATATAGCAACCAAAATGTGCTGTAGCGCCATCTGTCGGTCAGATTTCGAACTATTAAAATAAAGTGTTCTAAACAAAATTCCAAACTTCACACATTGGTTTCCTGCAAGATTTTTTAAAATAACTCTATCCGTTTGTTAATTATTCATTTTTAAAAATAGGTATTCTTTTTTGGAACAGCCTGTATATACTTTTTTATAAAACATACGTGGACGTCTTTTTTCCAAATCGGTTCAAACCTATCCTGACACGAGAAAATATAATCGGTTTATCTGAGCCGTTGCAGGATATTACTTTCCACATAATTTTATTAATAATTATTCTTAATAATTATTCGTATATTATTCGTAATTATTCTCAAATGCCAAATCTGTACCAGCATATTCGATAAAATCTTGTGATTATAATGGACGTGAAAAAAACATTTGTTTCTTTACAGATCAGTCTGTCAGTAAATATCAGTGGCAGTAAATCGTTTCGGCATTGAATGACTTAATTTGAATGAAAAACGATTAAGAAGCATAAAATATATTTTATATACTCTTTTTACAAAAACCTCATGTAACAATTTTATAAAATTAATTTATGTAAAGATTGTAATAAACGAATTTATGTAATAGTTTTAAAAAGGGTTTTATGAATATAATTTATGTAACAATTTTTTAAACGAATTTATGAAACCTTTTTCTGAAGTGTTTAAATGCGGTGTTTGTAGAAAGCTGACGATAATGTAATTTTTTTATGTTGCTGTAGGTGCCTATAGTGGATATTTTTAAGTGTTGTAAGTAGCACGTAAACTAATTTTACATGGACTTACAAAATAATTCGATTACTCAGCCGACCTTTAAGCGGTAATTAATTAAAATGAATTTTACTGCCATTATGTTAATTGTAGCTGTACGTACTTTGTGCATGTTACTGAATATACAGGGTTAGCGAAATTAAACTTCCGCTATTCAAAGGCCCCTGTAGGCCGTTCTACTACTCCGAAGAGGAAAATATTTTGACAACAGACACTTCGGAGGATGCGCTCGAGATTTCCGAAATAAAAAAAAATAGTTTAAAAACTCGCCACCAGAGGGCGCAGCAGGGCAGCACATTGCAGCAACACATGCAAATTCCACGCACGATAAAAGGAAGAAGTTCGTGCCCCAATCATATGAGCATTTCAAAATGCCGACGTTGCCAATGCTAGTCAAACTGTATTACCGCAACGGTGAGAATGCAGATGCAGTTGTGAGAGAGTTCCGCCGTCTCAAGAAACAACGACGTGGACTGATATCGGAGCGTGCTCTTAATGACATGATGATGAAATTCGAGCAAACAGGACAGTTAGGCGATCTGCCGGGAAGTGGAAGTAAAAGTGTGCAGCCGCCGTCGTAGAGGATATTGCTACAGCGGTCATGGAAGCAGGCACTCATTCGCCTCATGGAAATGTCAATGTACCGACGATTTCACGTACCCTTGATATACCCTACTACAGTGTAATACAATTCTTAGAATTCTGATCTTCTGCCCGTATAACATTCAAGCGTTTCAGAAATTGGAACGACAAGATCTGGACACTCGCAAAACATTCACGCTACAAATTTCTCGCGAGAATGGCGGTTGATGATTTCTGGCCATGGAAATTCTGTGCCCACTTATTGTCCTTATTGTGTTCCTTTTGTGTAAGACCACTGGTCCTTCAGTGTTTCGGGATCTCAGTTTGTCCTCTCTTCACACGCTAACTCGTAGCGCCATCTAGTGGCGATTTTTTAAACTAATATTTTTTATTTCGGAAATCTCGAGCGCATCCACCGAAGTGTCTATTGTCCAAATATTTTTCTCATCGGACTAGTAGAACGGCCTCTAGGGCCCTTTGAGTAGCGGAAGTTTAATTTCGCTAACCCTGTATTACTAAGGCATATTGTGGGATGTTCTTCAGAGAAAGTATGCTGTGTAACATATACAGTTATTTTATGGGAGACTACAAAATATTCAGATGCGTTCAATTTATTACAGTTAAAAGAGCTATTTTCCAAGACCGTTATTTAACTAAGGATGCTTCATGTATCTCTCACTAATTCGCTTTCCGAACACATTTTATATTCACTTCCCGTGAAAAATTTGGCTCAGATCTTGAGAAGCTCCCTCCCTTTTTAAATCTATGTATTATTTAAAATTTTCGCATTACAGTAATATTTATCCTGGTAGCGCCTATGAAAAATAAATGCATCAAAAACGTTATGTAACTCCCAGGCATCGCTATCAATTCCCCTTTCAACGTCAACTAGAAATTCATAATTCTAGATTACATAGTGATTTTATGTATGTGTTACCTTTTAGGCCATATTGGAGCTGTTTTATATGATGGTTCTTGTTCTAAATATTCAGGATTTAAATTGTTTCTTTTTTTATCTAGTTATAATATGTATTTGAATAACACTGTTTCTTAAATTTGATATTTCAACTTAAATTTTATGCGTTTTGCGCTGTCAAATGAACTGTGTTGCGCCTGTAGAACATAATTCTTACATTTCCATTACACTTATTAAAAACATATTTTAACAATATAGTTAGCCGCTTAGGACTTTAGTTTTAAAATTATATATATATATTCATGCATGTGTTATTTGTGCATAAATTTTTGGAGCATTCGTGTACTTTTTATACAATTCGTTCTAGATACCTAAAAAAATACTTTCAATTTTCTTTTCTTACTTTCAATATGAAATATATTAAATAAAATTATAAGAGATATTTTATATGAGTAGTGAGACGTGCACAGACTGGCAATTTGTCCTCTAGTTATACAATTTTTTGCAAATTGAATATAATTATTTTTAAAAAATAGATGATTAACTAGTTTCCAGGTACTCGTTGTTAGTGAAACATCAAATGCATTACATGTATCAATAAACACAGGTCAAGTGTTAATTATATTAATTTGCAGTACTCTTTCTTTGAAATTTTACATTTCAAAATTAATACTTTGCACAAATATTCTGAATGAAGTTCTAGCTAATATCGATAGGGAAGTGATCATTTGAAAGTGACAAATGAAATTATTTTGAGGTATAGGACTGATGTGTACTTCTATTGATTAAACAACGCTCTAAAAATTGCATCATTAAAGGCATATATAATACCTAAAAAATACTTTGGATTTTCTTTTCTTACTTTCAATATGAAATATATTAAATTAAAATATAAGAGATATTTTATGTGATTAGTGAGACGTGCACATATTGACAATTTGTCCTCTAGTTATACATTTTTTTGCAAATTGAATATTATTATTTTTAAAAATTAGATGATTAACTAGTTTCCAGGTACTTGTTAATAAAACATCAAACGCATTACATGCATCAATAAACACAGGTCAAGTGTTAATTATATTAATTTGCAGTACCCTTTCTTTGAAATTTTACATTTCAAAATTAATACTTTGCACAAATATTCTGAATTAATAAAATATTCTGAATGAAGTTCTAGCTAATATCGATAGGGAATTGACCATTTGAAAGTGACAAATGAAATTATTTTGAGGTATAGTGCTGATGTGTACTTCTATTGATTAAACAACGCTCTAAAAATTGCATCATTAAAGGCATATATAATACCTAAAAAGATACTTTGGATTTTCTTTTCTTAGTTTCAATATGAAATATATTAAATTAAAATATAAGGGATATTATATGTGAGTAGTGAGACGTGCACAGACTGACAATTTGTCCTCTAGTTATACACTTTTTATGCAAATTGAATATTATTATTTTTAAAAATTAGATGATTAACTAGCTTCCAGGTACTTGTTAATGAAACATCAAACGCATTACATGCATCAATAAACACAGGTCAAGTGTTAATTATATTAATTTGCAGTACCTTTTCTTTGAAATTTTACATTTCAATATTAATATTTTGCACAAATATTCTGAATTAATACAAATATTCTGAACGAAATTCTAGCTAATATTGATAGGGAAAGTGATCATTTGAAAGTGACGAATGAGAGTGTTTTGAGGTATAGGACTGATGTGTACTTCTATTGATTAAACAACACTCTAATATTTTCATCATTAAAGGTACATGCAATGTTTGCAGTTTTCAAAATTTATTTAATGCAATTAGAACAATTCCAAATAAATAACAGAAGATAACATGTTTTTTCATTTTTTCCTATATCATGTAAAACTATAATAATTATAGAAGTTTGGAAGTCTATCTGCATTTGTTATTGCTGTGTTTTGGAGACATCACTTGAAGCAGAAATAAAGGATATGGTAGGTAGCTGTACATTTGATATTATGTACCTCGAAGATGGTTTATAATATATATAGGGTAATTCCGGTATTTATGCCGCACTTTTTTTTTGAGCTGGTGTATGAAGTACCATGGTGGACATAAAATAAAAAAAAAATCATGCTGTGGTATTTAATGTTAAATATACAACGCGATAAGTGCGACAAACAAATTCAAAACAAATTATTAATATTTTTTAACATTTTTTTTCTAAAACATTGCACTGCGGCGGGTCACCCGCACATTCAGGCTGAGACGCCGCACTTGTGCGGTAGTTATGCCGCGCTTATAATAAGAACAGAATGAAATTATAAATAAAAATATTAAAAAAAAAAATCATATCTGGGCTATAATAAACGATGTAATAACAAAATGAATCTAAACGAGTACAATGAAACGTATTAGTAGATTCAAATCAAAAATTGCTGCCTACTTTCACTATTAAAATTATCGACTTATTTTTTTACATTAAATTTTAATTATTATTTCAGCACCAACGTAACATCAATGTATTAGAAAGGGAAAAGAAAAAAAGTAAAATTGTGTTTACATAATTTATTTGTTAACCCTTTCGGGACCGTTGGCTTTTACAAAAAGTTTTTCGGTTTGTACCACTTTTTTAAAAGAAGTTCCCTTTACTTAAATAATCATGAAAATGCTCTAATTAAACAAAGCAAATATTAGTTTTCTTTTTTACTGGTGCCAGAAACAAATTTTGTAAACTCTTCATCAAGGGGCTTATATGCACCTACGGTCCCGTATGGGCTAAGAGACCTGTTTTTTGGACTACAATCTACAGAAAAAGTGTCGAAAAAGTGCAGTCTTTATGTTACTACATTTAAACACATAATACAACGAAGCTAATTACACGTCCTCTTTTTTGGAGTAGTTTGCAAAGAACGTCTGCGTTACGCGTAATCCAATTTTTCATTATTTTTATCGTGACTTGCATCTTTCTTGCCCTTTTTAATTTTTATTTCCCGCTTTTTCTCCTTTGGTTTTAGAAAACTTGATAACATGCCTAACATCGTTAGTCTGTGCAAAAAGAACAGGAAAAGTTAATAACACTTAATCATTCCGTACAAAAGAATCCCATTTTCATGGTGCAGACATAAGCCATCACAGTTACCTGCAATTGCTAAGGGGAATGTCGTAACCATACACACAGTACTCTATACAAAGGATGCATTTAGTTTTGACTTCGAAATCATGCATGCATTTAGTAATTAGTGTATGAAAAGCATTTAAACATAACGTGTTTAAAAGTTTGGACAGTGAAATCATGCACTTACGTCAAATTAAGGATTGCATTTCTACAAGTAAACATCGAATCGGGATTCACGCTATACACTGGTTAAAGTAATCTCATTGCGCACTTATACTGTGCGTTTGACGATCATCTATCTATAATTACAAGAAATACAAGGGGTGCGGCATCTATCCCGTATGCGGCAACTCTCCCGGAGTTACCCTATATATATATATATATATCAATTATTCGTGATATTAATTAAAAATTCAAATGAAAACGGCAAAATGGCGGGATTCTATCCTTTAGCTGATTTTGTTAGTCCATCCTCCGGGCTTTCCGTGTATCATCACGCAGGATTAAAAAAAAAAAAAAAAAAAAAAAAAAAAAAAAAAAAAAAAACGTTAGGCATTTCAGCATTTTGAAATCGCGACCGCGGGGTTCTCCGTAAAATTACAAAAAAAAAAAAAAAAAAAAAAAAAAAAAAAAAAACAAGAAAATGTGTCTCTTATGTGCATTGCTCCAACAGTATCTTTTTTTTTTCTCTCTCTCTTGCGAAAATCGTGAAAAATTAAGCAGAGCAGTGCCAACTGTTAAGCGATTTACACCAAAACGTCATAAGTATATACGCATTTTAAGCACTAACGGTATCTAAAATCCGTTCCTTAGTTCTCTAGCCCTCTAAGTGTTTGTGGCGTAATATTCCGTTCACTAAGCTCCAGGTTTCACAGCAATACAAGCAATATTTAAGATAATATAATTCTATAGATTTAATGAATTTTAAATACATTGAAGAATGATTAATACTCTCAAGGTTTACATTCATATTTGTAATTGAGTTTTTTTTATAATGTTAAAAGAATAATATTTTCTTAGCATTTAAAACAAAATGCTAATAAAACAACATTACAATTTTACCCTTTTGCAAGACGCTCGGAGGGCTAGATAGTGCTAATGCACAAATCGTGCAAAAGGCAGCATAGCAGAGGCATATGTTGGGCGATTTACACCAAAAATTATCAGCAGCTATACATATCAATGATTTACTGAATATAATTTTTTATAAAATTCTGTGCATTAGTTCTTGAGATATAACGCTCATAAAATTTGTGTCAAATACAGACAGACAGTCAACCGGAAAGGCAGACAGAGTCACAGACTCAGAGATAGACTGTTGTAAAAATATGTTTTTCGGACTCTCTGACAGCTAATAAGCGAAAATCCTTCGAAAACCGGAATTCAAGATTTCAATACTTTCTTCTTGTAAAGATAGAAAAAAGTAAAAAAAAAAAATGCACTAAAATTTATTACAACAAAATACAGCTACGTCATAAAATGGTAGCTTTTAAAAATAAACTTCATTATTTATTTTTGTAAGAATTTTTAATGTTTTATTAATTTATCCTTATTTTTAAATTGTGATAAAATTCATTTAAATAATAATGTTAAAACTTTATTTACAAACATAAATTTTGTGTGCAGTCTTGAGGTGATGCTTTTTTTAATACCATAATTACGTTCGTAACTAGAGCAAACTGATTTAAAATTACGATAAGGTGTATTAATTACATAACACAACAAACGAGGTCTTCAGAGATATGAGTTATTTAAAATACATTAATGCTTTGCTAACAAAATTAAGTAAAGAACGTGATACAGGGTATTATCTAAATTGTTCTTCTGTGTTTTTAATTAACTTGGTGATAAAGTATTGTGTACGTAAATTAAAGTTGTGGAATTTCTTTTAAGATTAGATTCTTCTTAATTTGTGCAAAATAAATTACTTTGGGAAAGTTAAATTTATTCTTATTCTTTGTGTTCCAGTATTTGTTATTATGATAGTAACTGTTATACTAAGGATATTTTAAAACCACTGGAATATAATTCGTAGATTTTTTAATACATTTATATATTTCTAAATACTATTTAATACATGTGAAATCAATGTTTAAATCTGACTTTGTTGCATGTTTATAAAAAAAAAAATTGGAATAATTTTTATGTTCGGTACACTGTTTTTAACGTTATTCATGCATTTTAGCACCGAGGTAATTTTGGTCGGAGTCTTAATGTATAATATTAACAATATTATTTACTTAATAATTATAAATGTTATAGAATAAATTTCATCAATTTGTAGACACTAAAGTACTTAAGATAAAATCAATTTTTCTTTGATTTTATTATTTTTTTGAATACATGCGTTTATATATTTTTGATTGGAATGCCTAATATACTCGTATTTATTAAATCAATGATAACATAATTCCTAGTTATTTTTAATTACACGTAATTTCTTGTAAAATGTGTAATGAGTGCAAGAGTTTTTACAGGAATAATTTTCTCTATGTTTTTTCATAAAATATTTTTTTAATATTTTATTTTTACATTGAGTGTGTTAATTTAAAGCTGATGTTGATCTTTAAAATGGAATGTATAGGCATGATTTTTACTATAAATAACACGTAAAGGAAACCACGCTTGTAATTCAGGCGTTTGTTTTCTTAGAAATTCAATTTTGTCAATTTGTGCAGATTAAATTATTCTATAAAAGTTTGATTCCTATTTATTTTTATTTTCTACTTTATAATAGTATATGTCTATATAAAAGAATTTGTAGTATTAAAAGTATTTTTAAATATTGTGAACATAATTCTGGTTTTAGATTCTGAGAACCAATATTTCCTCGAAGACAATATTTTTTCATAAATGAGTGAGCGATTTTATGTTTCAATTGTTTTTATAAAATGTTTTATGCTTTTTTTAGTGTCCAGCGTATTATTTTTAAGCTATTAAAACAATTTCGCTTAAAAGTTGTAAATATGTAAGACAGAAATTAAATTTATTTGAGATTAGATTTCCTCAATTTCGGCATATTAAAAGCTTTTGTCAAAATACAATTTATTTTTTATTTTGTTATTTACATTTAATATACCTTTACATTATATTGCCAGAAACGTTAAATATACTATATTTGAAAATACCTGGAAACAGTATATATTTTATATGTATAGTTATGTGTTCACTAAGACTAAATTTTGTTTTAAACCTAAAAAACAATGATTAAATTCTATTCATTGAAGTACGTTTTCTTGTTTTATGTATAAATTTTTGTATACGATCTATTGGCTTTGTTTTGTCAAAATTCAATATATATATATATATATATAGTCCAGGCAATAGTGGATTTTACCTGGCAAAATTAATGGAAGTTCTGGAAATTGGCTTACTTTATGTTTTTTGGGTAGCTGAATCCGAATTTGTAACTTCCCACCAAAATTTCCTCCGGCAACACCCCCCCCCCCATCCAAATTTTGGTAAAATGCCCCCAAAAAGAAGATTTTGGAAAAAGGTGAAGGAGGGATCTGTCTCAGAACATGCGCCATGGTGCTGTGTGGACTAAGTTGCGCAATTCCACTTAACCACTCACAGGTTTACATTCGCCCTCCCATCTCCCCTCCGAACTTTCTCTATAAGGTTTACTTTAATATTTTTGGGTCGCTGAATCCCAATTTTTAACTTACCCCCCAAATTTCCCCCCTCCCCGAAACGCCCCCAAAATAGGTGTTTTTTAATTAAATGTTTTAGCGGGAAACTATGTAGAAATTCGGAAAGTAGACAAAATTTGCAACAAATAAGATATATGACATTACGACGTAGGATGAACGGGGAGGGATAGGGCTCCTCAGAACATACACTGCGGCGCTATGTGCACTAAGTTATGTGAGTACAGGTAATAGGAAATTTTACCTGACAAAATTAATGCTAGCTCTGAATACCGACTCACTTTATGTTTTTTGGGTCGCTGAATCCGAATTTGTAACTTCCCACCAAAATTTTCCCCGGCAAACCTTTAAAAAATTGATTTTTTGAAAAAATTGTATTTTTGAGAACAACGCGCGGGGAATATTCCGATGCAGCCCCCTATCTCCCCGTTTATCCTATGTCATAATTTCATATATCCTATTTTTTGCAAATTTTGTCTATTTTCTGAATTTCTACATAGTTTTCCCCTAAAATAATAAAAAAAATTAATTAAAAAAAAAACTATTTTGGGGGATTTCGGGGTGGTGGGGGGAATGGGATTTTTGGGGTAAGTTAAAAATTCGGATTCAGCAACCCAAAAAACTTAAAGTAAACCTTATAGAGAAAGTTCAGAGGGGAGATGGGAGGGCGAATGTAAACGTGTAAATGGTTAAGTGGAATTGCGCAACTTAGTTCACGCAGCACCATGGCGCATGTTCTGAGACTGATCCCTCCTTCACCTTCATCTTAAGTCATAATGCCATATATTTAATTTGTTGCAAATTTTGTCTACCTTCTGAATTTCTAGGTGCTGTTTCCCTAACCCCCCCCCCCCCCGCCCCAATTTTATTTTTAATATAAAACTTTTTTGGGGGGCATTTTACCAAAATTTGGGAGGTGGGTTGCCGGGAGAAATTTTGTGGGAAGTTACAAATTCAGATTCAGCGACCCAAAAAACATAAAGTAAGTCAATTTCCAGAACTTCCATTAATTTTGCTAGGTAGAGCCCCCTTATACGGTTTCTATTGCCTGGACTAATATAACCCGCTCAATAATGGCTATCATTCATATATACTCGACAAAGTACTGCGAAAATGTAATATTTCAACTAATTTAAAACGACTTAAAAGTAATTTTTACTGTATTGTACATCGTTTTTAAAAACGATTAAAAATTATTTAGTTCAGAAAAAAATAACATACGTTTTTCCAATTATGAAATTCAATTAGCTTGCGGTATTTTAAAGAACTGAAAAGTAAAATCGCTAATGAATTTTGATATAAAATTGCTATTTTTATTCACATTCCTTACTACTGATGCATCAAGAGTAAACATACTTTGAAGAAACGCTTTTCTTAATTTTAATTCATTCTGTTTTATATAATCACCCCAGAGCAAAATAATAATAATTTTTAAAAATTAGTTTTTCAAGTACAATATACACAGTTCTTTTGTTTGGCTAATGAAAAAAAATTATTAAGCTTTTGCCATGAATGCATTAAAAGATTTTCCAACAATCATGGTAAAAATAATATTTTTATATGTAAAATTGAAAATAGTTGCACAGCACTGTTCCAGTGTTTCCTCTGATTTATATTTTCCTTTCTAAAGCGTTAATGTGATAATAATTCAGGAAATTACATTAAGAAACTTTCCAAGAAATTGGAAAGTGATATACAGGGTGGCTATAATTAAACTTCTCCTATAAACAGCATCCTACAGCGGAAACGGGTGAGCGGAATGCTATGAAATTTGGTATATAGGTATATATTTAGTATATATTTGGTATCACATATGACCCAAGAGGTACTCAATGACAGAAAAAAATATTGAAAGTAGGAGGGTTAAATATCTTTCAACTTCACCAGATAAAATATTTGAAAAAATACATTCAAATGATGATAAAGAAATAGTTAAAGACTAGTTATAAAGTTTATTTTGTATGTTATGATTCAGGTCAATATTTGAGTAATTTATTTTTACATGTTTCAGATGATATAAGTACCAACTTGTTAAAAATCCAAAAGTAAAGTTTTCTACTTACGATTTTAAAAAAGATGTGCTACATTTCGGTAAAGATCAAAAGTGTTGGTTAGAAAGTACAAGTTGGTTGGTACAAGTCGGAGTAGAGTAGAGGAATAAAGGGTTGCGGACGAAGATGGGCCGCTCGCCGCGGCGGTTGACCCCCCCCGCCCACCCCCAACCACCGCTGAGACTAATAATAAGCTAGAAGTAGCTCGGAATCGTTCGGTAGCTTCATCACCCCGAGCCCATCCCTTCCCGCTTTTCGGTGTCTTTAATTTGTGTAATTTCCCTTTTAAATTTGTCCGGTTTCAATTTTTGATTTTTTTTTTCAATCTGGCTTTCGCTAGAGAGTCTTTCATTCGGGACGTGACTGAGCACCTGGGAATCTTGCTTCCGCAAAAGAGTCGGAGTAGAGTAGAGGAATGAAGGGTTGCGGACGAAGATGGGCCGCTCGCCGCGGCGGTTGCTAATAATAAGCTAGAAAAAGCAAGGGGTCGTCGTGTAGCTTCATCGCCCCGAGCCCTCCCTTCCCGCTTTTCGGTGTCTTTAATTTGTGTAATTTCCCTTTTAAATTTGTCCGTTTTCAATTTTTGATTTTTTTTTTTTTTTTTTTTTTTTTTTTCATTTTGGCTTTCGCTAGAGAGTCTTTCATTCGGGACGTGGCTGGGCACCTGGGAATCTCGCTTCCGCAAAAGAGTCGGAGTAGATTAGAAGAATAAAGGGTTGCGGACGAAGATGGGCCGCTCGCCGCGGCGGTTGACCCCCCCGCCCACCCCCAACCACCGCCGAGACTAATAATAAGCTAGAAGTAGCTCGGAGTCGTTCGGTAGCTTCATCGCCCCGAGCCCATCCCTTCCCGCTTTTCGGTGTCTTTAATTTGTGTAATTTCCCTTTTAAATTTGTCCGGTTTCAATTTTTGATTTTTTTTTCCAATCTGGCTTTCGCTAGAGAGTCTTTCATTCGGGACGTGGCTGGGCACCTGAGAATCTTGCTTCCGCAAAAGAGTGGGACTAGAGTAGAAGAATAAAGGGCTGCGGACGAAGATGGGCCGCTCGCCGCGGCCCATCTCCGCCCATCGCCGCGGCCCAACAACCGCCGCGGCGAGCGGCCCATCTTCGTCCGCGGCCTTTTATTCATCTACTCTAGTCCCACTCTTTTGCGGAAGCCAGAATGAAAAAAAAAATCAAAAATTGAAACCGGACAAATTTAAAAGAAAAATTACACAAATTAAAGACACCGAAAAGCGGGAAGGGAGGGCTCTGGGCGATGAAGCTACACGACGACACCTTGCTTTTTCTAGCTTATTATTAGTGAATTCTAGCTTATTATGATAATAAACCGCCGCGGCGAGCGGCCCATCTTCGTCCGCAGCCCTTTATTCTTCTACTCTAGTCCCACTCTTTTGCGGAAGCAAGATTCTCAGGTGCCCAGCCACGTCCCGAATGAAAGACTCTCTAGCGAAAGCCAGATTGGAAAAAAAAATCAAAAATTGAAACCGGACAAATTTAAAAGGGAAATTACACAAATTAAAGACACCGAAAAGCGGGAAGGGTTGGGCTCGGGGCGATGAAGCTACACGACGACACCTTGCTTTTTCTAGCTTATTATTAGTGAATTCTAGCTTATTATGAGAATAAACCGCCGCGGCGAGCGGCCCATCTTCGTCCGCAGCCCTTTATTCTTCTACTCTAGTCCCACTCTTTTGCGGAAGCAAGATTCTCAGGTGCCCAGCCACGTCCCGAATGAAAGACTCTCTAGCGAAAGCCAGATTGGAAAAAAAAATCAAAAATTGAAACCGGACAAATTTAAAAGGGAAATTACACAAATTAAAGACACCGAAAAGCGGGAAGGGTTGGGCTCGGGGCGATGAAGCTACCGAACGACTCCGAGCTACTTCTAGCTTATTATTACACGCTCTCAAGGAATTTCGAAAAAAAAAAGTTCCAAAATGTCCACCAGATGGCGCTTTTTCCGGAAAAAAAATAAATTTAATACAATAAACAACCAAAACAGCCGGTTTTATATTTTACTGATCATAATTCTTGTTCCGGATTGTTAATATTGTTTTTGTATTCCGTTTTGGTCGTTTATTGTGTTAAATTTATTGTTTTTTTCCGGAAAAAGCGCAATCTGGTGGATATTTTGGAACTAATTTTTTTTTTCGAAATTCCGTGAGCGCATCTCGTGTATATTCTATATACCAAATTTCATTGCATTCCGCTCACCCGTTTGAGCTGTAGGATGCTGTTTATAGGGGAAGTTTAATTACAACCACCCTGTACAGTCCTCAGCAAAAGTTTAGACACTGATGATATTTAACCTTTAAATAAAAGATACGAGCTCATGGGTTATAAAAATCGATATACTTATTTTCAAGTGCATTTTAAACATTTTAGGACAGAAATAATGGTTTTAATGTAGGATAATATTTAATTTAACCGAAAATTGTGAAAATTTCAGATTGCAAAATTTAAGACACTTTTTTTTATTTTTTCGCAACGGTTCACGGAAAATTGCAAATGTTAAACTTATGACGGTATATGTATCGGTCGTTTAAGTGAACCTCGCGATAGCACCGGATAGTGAAGATTCCGCGAGCTCAGAAATATTTGGTAATTGAAATATGGAGGCTGCAATTGAAAGGGAAGATTGTTGCTGAAAAAAGAGCCTTGGACTTACTTTAGCCGACAGCAAGGTGGTGGCTCTTTAATGATTTGGGCCTCATTTTGCTTTAATCGTCAAGTATCTCCAGAGTTCCTCAACAGTCATCGAACAGCGCAAGACTACATAAATATATTGAAGAACAATTTAGAGACAATTGATGAATTTTTAGCTTCTCGAAAGTATATAAGTCAGCAAGATCATGCGTTCATTCATGTTGTACACAAAACAAAAAATATGTTTAGATCACAAAATATTACTGTTCTTGATTCGCCCACGTGTAGACCTGATCTGAACCAAATGGAAAACATTTGTGGCATCATGTTTTGTAAGGTTTAGGAAAATTTTTGGCAATACTCCTATGTTATTGAACTTAGAGATGCTGTTGAACGTGCTTGGTACGAAGTAGATCCCCAAGTGATGCAAGATTTAGCTTCTTTAATTGAAATTACTGTAATTGCAACTTTACTTTTATATGAATTTAATTTTTTGCAGTACTAGGAAGCTTTGCCCCCTAGGAGCTACGCTCGTCAACCTACACCCCAGATTCTAAAAGCAGGCTAATTTCATCGGCATTAAAAAGATTGAATTATAATTTTTAAAAAAGTGGCGATCTCACTGTAAACGGTTTTTCACTCATATTCCTTTGATTGGAGATTTTTAAGGCGAAATCGGCTTTTGCTAAGGGATTCAATGGCTGCTTTCGTCTTTGATTAAAAAAATAGTTAAAAATTTGAAAATAAGGTAATGTAAAATGAATTAATTAAACAGAGTCTTTGTCTCCCGGTTTTTTAACAGCTCTATAAGAAGGTTCTTTTAAATAGCACTTAACCCATTTGAAATGCATCTTTTTATATCTGACGCAATATTCACCAAAGTTTTCTCTTTTTAATATTCACATGAAAATACTTTTGTTGTTAGAAAGGTATTATTATTTGCGTTGTCTTAGAATTCACGGTAATAGCTGAAAAGATTATCTCAAAATATGAAATAAATGTCTCGCGTAAATATATTTTTTATTTAAATTGTTTTGCCAACTGTCAATTATTTGGCCGTTTTAAATTTGACGTAAATTTCCTCCATTTGCGACTTTTAACTCATAATAATGGATTTATTATTTAAAAATTTTCTTTCTCTTTTAATATTCATGTGTAACTATAGTTTTATGTCGTAATTTTCAATATTTTCCTGATTTTTAGACGTAATCACTTAATTCTCATTTGAAAGTTATTTTCTGATTATAATAGCCACGTGTAAATAAATTTTTAATTTTAAGGAACTATTATTCTTTGCGTTTTTTTTTTTATTGGCAACAGTTTAAAATAATATCCTTTTCAAAAAAATGTAAAAAATATCTGTCGAAATGCTGAAAATCTGAAATTAAAATGGAGATAAATCCTCAAAAAAGAGCGAAATTATAAAAATAAGTGCAATCTGCACACCGGAAACTTCTAATGCATTAAATGATGTAAAAATGTTTAAATTCCAAGTATAGTTTTGGGTCATATAATTTTTGTTTTTAATGAAACGATTTTGACCAACTTTAACATTAAATATCTCTTAAAATAATTATTCGATTTAAAAATTGTCTGCATCAGCGTGTTTATCAAATATTTCTCTATAATAGCACCTATTTTCATATTTTTGTATGAAACAGTTTTCTTAATATTATCGAAGAAAGACCTCCGTTCTCAAGAAATATGGATGCTGATCTAGGAGTGTGCCGGGAAGATCTACGCAGAATTTTATTGGTCCGTTTCCAAACCATTACTTATATATATATATATATATATATAGAAGGATTTGCAAACAATAGTGGTGCAATTCGATTGTAATCTCTGATTCTTTTTCTGTAAATATACAGATTGCTTATATTTTTGCAACAATGTAAGTTTTTTTTTGTCATTCTAAATTATGTAAAGTGTATAATTTAAAATCTCTTGTTTGTAAATGAAGGATAAGTCACAGGTAATAGATGGCAGCTGAGTTATAACTATTCGTTGCATACTTCTCAGTGCAGAAGCAAAATCGACTAAACTTTTTCTGCGCACTGTAATACAAGAATGTAAATGTTTAATCGATGTTACTTAAACAGAAGTTATGATGGCTACATTTAATGCTGAAAAAATTCCATGTAACATATATTTACGTGATATATATATATATATATAAAAAAATCAAATGAAAAATGAAAAATCAAGATCTTATTTAAAGCAGAATTTGCACTCAGAAAAGAAAATCCAATATGTGTCCCAAATAAATAAGTTTCAACTTAGTATGTATGATTTCCAATTCGTAATATATTTTATCAATCCTCGATTACGTGAAATGAATTTCCAAAACAATTAATCGCACGATGTATGTATATATCTAGATATATATATTATAAACGCTAAAGAAAA
This sequence comes from Maratus speciosus, assembly GCA_963932465.1. Lineage (NCBI taxonomy): Eukaryota > Metazoa > Arthropoda > Arachnida > Araneae > Salticidae > Maratus > Maratus speciosus. The sequence continues at coordinate 493,849,795 of OZ010791.1, forward strand.
GTAATATTCAACAAATTTCTTTATTTTAATATTGATATGTGAGATGATGATATTACCAAACCGTTTTAAGAAATATAAAATATATTATTGTTTATTCTGAGAAACAAACGATGCAACATAACAAAATAAGATAAATTTCTTATTGCGGCATAAAACATAAGTGTCGTAATGATGGCTGAATGTCGGCAATAATGTTTAACCCATTCCGCGATTTCCATGGGTGACATAAAAGTAGCAAAATTTGCGCAACTCACGATTTCTGCGATCTTTTGTTTATGATCGAATTCAATAATAAAAAAAGAAATCTTTTACAAAATTTTTTTACATATTTTAAAACTAACGTGTATGCAGATTTGAAATATGTAATAAAAAATATGCAATTTTTTTAACCTATTTTGATTTAAAAGGGAAAAAAATACGCAGAGAGAGTGTTAAGAGGGGAAAAATACATAAATTCCCCTATTTCTTGTAAACGCTCCGAATCTCAGTTGCTATCTTACCAATTCATAGTCCCTGTTTACAGAAAACCGATGCATTTAAGTTCTACATGAAGTTTTTCGACTGAAGTCGTAATTTTTAAAAGAAAGGTAATGAAACTTTAAAAGGTGAAAGGAAATATCTCATTGCATAATGCAAATTAGTGCTCGACAAGAAGATAGAAAGCATAATTAACTTAAATAAATAACCCCGTATTTGAAAGTTCCACAAGTCTTTCATGCAATGCTAAAAATGTTTTATGCAAATAGACTGCATACACTGGAAATGTAGTTATGGATTTATTTTGGTTTGAATGTTTCAGAAATTTAAGTATTTCATATTTTTGTAAGGTATTTATTTACAGGAGAGAAATTGCTAAAATTTGAAATATAGCGTGTGTGATTTACAAAAAGGTTCCTGAGTGTTTTTTCTTTATTTTGCTTTAAAATATACATCTGAATGCATTATTTGTATGACCTTTTTTCTCTAGTTAAACATGAATAGTTTCTGGGCATTTCTTTAAAAACATATTATTGCATTATTCAATAATTATCTTAAACTTTGTTAAAGAGCTTTATTAAAATGTTCAACTGGTGGACGGATTTTGATGAGATTTGCATTTTTAAATTTTCAGGGATATTTTTAATATACTACATATTGTTCTACCTTTCGTTTTGTTATTGAATTTTAGATGATCAACGAATATTTTCTTCTTAACTGTGCAAATTTTGTCTGACACATTCGAAGATATAAAATCGTAATGGCGTCTATATTGTTTTCAGCCGTGCTGAAGAAAATTGATAGTAAATTTATCGTTTGCTGTAAAACACAAGTGAAATACAGCGATGTATTTCGTTGAAGTTTTGTTTGGAGAAACCGAAGACTGCTTCTCTCACTCGCTCTCTCTGTATATATATATATATATATATATATAGAGAGAGAGAGAGATAAGTATATATACTAAAATACTGAAATAGTTATACTAAATATGTACTATATATACTATATATAGTATATATAAAAACTAAAAAACCACATTAAGTAGATTCATTAATATCACAAAATCAGTTTAAAGAAATATAAAATATATTATTGGGAATTCACAGAAATAAACGATGCAACATTAAAAAAGAAGATAAATTTATTATTCTTACATAAACACAAGTGCCATAATAATGACTAAATGCCGGTAGTAACGTTTAAGATGTAGGAAACACACAAATTCTCTCATTTCTTTTAAACGCTCTGACTCTTCACTGATATTTTTCCATTTCATCATCTCTGTTGATAGAAAATCGATGCATTTAAGTTCTACTTTAAGTTCTTCGGCAGAAGAAGTTACTCTTTTTAAAAGAAAGTTAAAGTAACTTTAAAAGGATGAAACGAAATATTGCAATGCATAATGCAAATTAGTGTTCGACAGGAAGACATAAAGCATAATTATCTAAAATGCATGTACATTCGAAAGTTTCATAATCTTGTCATGTAATGAGAAAGGTATTTATGCAAAGAAGCAATTTTATTATTACTGGAAATGAAAGTTATGGATTCATTCTGATTTGAATGTTTCAGAATTTTAAACAATTGAGATTTTTGTAATGCATTTACAGAAGATAAACTGCTTAAATGTGTATGATTTGCTAAATATTTCTGGGTTATATTTTCATTTATTAAGTTGGTCATCGAAAGTTTAAACAAGTGTATTCGTTTAAAAATATACGCCTGAATGCATTATTTGTATGATTTTTTTTTAAATTAATGACGAATAGTTTCTGAGAATTAATTGAAAAATGTATTATTGTAATATTAAATAATTATCTGAAGGTTTGTTAAAAATCCGTTTATTTCGTTCACTTTTCTTTATGTGTGTGCATGTAAGAAATAATAAGCCAATTGAGAGAATATGTTCATTTATGAAAATTAATGAAATAAAAGGATGAAGTTAGAATGTTCTGTATATTATCTTAAAGGACAGATGCAGTAAAAAGCAATATATTTCATTTAGAAAAGTTGACACAAAAATCTCAAATTATATCAGCTTTTCCTTTTTTTAAGGTATATATCAGTAGTCCTCAGTCAGTCCTGCCGTCACAGAACCATCACATGCTAATGACAATTTCGTCACAAATGACACACTTTTCAAAAATTTGTCACACCGTGACTTCACAATCTGACGTCACAAGCGAGCTTTAAAACGGCCATAACGATTTCACATTCTAGTCACCTTGACGTTACGTGACGTCACATCGACGATCACAAAGTCACAGTGAAACCTCACCATGCCTTACGGAAAGTGTCCAGAGACCCTTAAAGAAATCATATTTTTATTCGACATGACTTATTCATCAGTGTTCTTTTCGTCTATTGTTGTGACAAATAAAAAGTGTGACCTTGTTATCTTACTTTATTACATTAGTGTTTCGTGCTTTTTTCTTACATGGACCTAGGGATAACGCCTAAAATTTTAAAATATTGTTCATTCAATTTGCATCGCGCCTTCAATTAATCTTTTTAAACTTAAAATTCTTGAAATTCTATTCAAAACTGTTTTACACTTCGGCTACATTTTCTAACTTATATTAAAGTTTTTTTTTTTTTCTAACACAATGTTTAGTCTACGTTCAACTATTATTTCAAAGTATTTAAACCGAAAATACAAAAGATGAACGTGACAGCTAATAACCCAAAGTATTGTACCAAGTATCTTGAAAAAACAACCTACAATACTGAGTATACTCCTATTGTTGGTATATCTTTCAGGAATTTTCATAAATTTAGATGTTTATACTAAAACAAACCGTTTAATTTATATTGTATACACACACACACACACAACCGCCGACACTCACGCATCCTCTCCCATACAGACATATATAGGTATGTGTGTGTGTTTGTGTTCTACTTATTTTCAACTGCCTGATACATTTTTTTTCAGTAAAAAATTAAATTTACACCTTTTAATAAAATGCGACGAACAGTATTATGTAATCAAAAGGATAATTTTACTGTTATTTACTTAAACAAGCTACTACTGTTAGGTGAGAGAAGCATTATTTGGACCGCCTCGCCTCTTTAAATGGACTACTGCAATTCTGCTATGAATTATTGAAAGGAAAGCCAATTACCGCTGAAATATTACTCATCCGAATGACGTCATTTATTATTAGAAGAAGCAGCCACCTTCCACGTGCGTTTTTCAGACAATTAAAAAAAAATTAGTTAATTTGATCTAATTGTTTCCTACTAAACGTAAAAGAATGTTTTAAACTAAGGTAAGTTGTTACGTTTTCATGTACATATCTAAATTCATGTGTTTATTGCGCATAATTTTTACGTGGATTTGTTTGCTTTCGCCTTTGTCCTTAGTATTGAGATTATCTGTTTTAAAAAATCACACTGTTCACTTAATTAGATTAATTTGAGTAGCTTAAATTGGGTAACATATATGATCATAAATTTGAAAAGTAATTAATGAACTTCGAGGGCTGAACGCTTTGGACACCATTTATATATATATATATAGATATATATATATATATATATTGTAATGGATGACTATTTCCATGCAAGTTTTTGAATATTTTTATAATTTTTTATTGCATATCTGGATCATTTTATAAATAAATTATATAATTATATATCTTATTATAATTACATATTATACGTCTTTATAAAATCATTGGTAAAGTAAACTTACGTTGCAAAAATAAAGTCTAATGATTCGAAAAACAAAAAGAAAAACCAAGACATGTTTTTCCGAATTTGTAAGAAAAATAAAATAGCAGAAATGATTCAGAGTTCAGATTGCCAAATATGGTTTTATGTTGTGTGCGCTTGAATACAAATGAACAAAAGAAATTCTCGTGTGAACCTTGCATCACTTTTTATATAATATTCAAGTAAAATGGCAATTAGTTCCCAAAATTTCTACCCTTAATTACTTATAACTTCGATTTATATTTTGAATACATTTTTATTTTAAAAAATTACTCTTAGTTTCGGACATTTCATTTCATTAAGTTCAATGCTGTTGTTTTGTTTGATTCTCTCATTAATAGTATTACATTTAATAAAAATATTTATATTCCCTACTTATTAAAACATCCTGATATTGTTTAGCCCAATTTAAGAGAGTGGGGGTCCAACTCATGCGACCAGTCGCTGAATTTAGACCATTTTTGACAAATTTACAAATTAAAATAAAACTTAATTTAAAAAAAAAATAATTGCTCTAAAGATTTTTTTTTAGTTAGTAGATGGATATATTGATCATGTCTAGTGCTATTAAGCAGATATTCCAAAAATAATGTGAGTTAAACATGGAAATAAGTAAAGTGGTCCAAATTTGGCTACACCCTCCTATATAATGTCCAAAAATAAGAATTTTAATTTGAAAGAACTTTTCACGGATATCACTTTACAAAGTTCTTTTGTTTTACTTTCTTTCTAAAGAATTTTCTAATTAATCACGTATCTTCAATGTAAATAAATTGCTGAGAAACATGTTACAAAGTTTGTTTATCAGGATTAAAATTTTAACAATTCGGAAAAGAAGTTTTAGCGTGATAAAAATATATTTAAATTTTTGATAAATTAAAACAAATTTCATAACACAGGTTTTTTTTTTCAAATGCTAAACTCTGATTATAATTTAAAAATTGATTTCAATATTTTGTTACACTAAATATTGTGAAAAAAAAGTAATAGTAATTATTAAAATATGATAGATATATCTAGTATTACTACTGGTAATTAATAACTAAATTATTTATCTATATTGTTTTGTTTTACACAGATTTATGATAATTACTCATTTATATTTGTTACTGAGAGTGGTTTGTTACTGCGAGATATTTTATTTTAATTTTTAACTGAAAGTGTAAGTTAAGATAACTGAAAGCAATTAATTTTCTCTTCAATAAAAAAGTTTTCCTGAAATTCCTTACTTATTTTATCAAAACAATGACTTTTAGGATGATTTCACATAAAACCAGACATTTAAAATACATTATAGAAGTATTTTAATTTAAAATGTAATATATTTTACAAATTCTCGAAAATTAATTTCCATAACAGATTTTTTTCTTAAACTTTTTACATATTTATATCGAAGAAATAATGGAACATTATCAACTAAATAATTGGTACAGTCTAGTATATGATTTTAAAGTGAATCTTTTTTCAACTTTAACTGTTTCAAAAATTTAGTTTTTAACATTTACTAAAATCATTTTTGAAACCTCAAAATTTGCAATTTTCATTTTAAATAATATTCATCTTAATTCAACAGTTAAAGAAGATCTTTTACATGTGTGATAAGGCCAATAAATTTGGAGTCGCTTTGTCTGTTGTAAAATTGAGTAAAAGCAACTGTACACTGAAAAGAAAATATGAAAAATAACTCCATAAAATTGGTGGCAGCATGCTGCCTCAATTTTATGGACTAATTTAACTTATATAATGGTGTAATTCAAACAGACATAGCTGGTGTAATGTTATACATTAGTATAATTCAACACCAGTTATATCGCTTTAATTTATTGTTTAACTTTACACAAATATTTTACATTGTGGGAAAACAGTAATTGTTTTTATATAAAATCCTTAGAACTTTCTAATATAAGCCCTATATTTTGTTATATTTTTTAGACAAGTTATTTTCTAAACTCTTTTTATATTAAGGCAAGGGGCAACACTCTCCAGACAAAGTGAAAAGAAAGGCAGTCCTATTAGATTAGATAGTAATTGTTCGCGGTATTATTCTGTAAATTCTCGTGATCAGTTTTCATATATCCGAGGAATGTTCTGGCTCTTAAGACTGTTGCGGCCAATTTCATGGAGTAACTTTACACAAATATTTTACATTGTGGGAAAACAGTAATTATTTTAAAATAAAGTTCTTAGAACTTTCTAATATAAGCTCTATAGTTTGTTATATTTTCTAGACAAGTTATTCTCTAAACTCTTTTTATATTAGTGCAAGGGGCAACACTCTACTTACAAAGTGAAAAGAAAGGCAGTCCTATTAGATTAGATAGAAACTGTTTGCTGTATTATTCCGTAAATTCTCGTGATTAGTTTTCGTATATTAGAGGGATGTTCTGGCTTTTAAGGCAGCTGCCACCAATTTCATGTAGTAAATTAACACAAATATTTTACAGTGTGAGGAAACAGTAATTATTCTTAAATAAACTCTTTAGAACTTTTTTATATAAGCCCTATATTTTGTTATATTTTCTAAACAAGTTATTCTCTAAACCCTTTTTATATTAGGGCAAGGTGCAACACTCTCCAGACAAAGTGAAAAGAAAGGCAGACCAATTAGATTGATAGCGACTGTTCGCAATATTATTCTGCAAAATTTCTATGATCCGTTTTCAAAAATTTGAGGAATGTTCGGACCCTGAAGGCAGTATATACCACTTTCACTGCATTTAAAATTTTGTAGTTGGTTAATCATACACCTAAAAGACGTGTCCAATAGATCCGACAGGTGCATTCAAAATGATTTTCTCATTAAAAAAATACTGAAAATTGTGTAAATATCTCCGTTTTCTGTAAAATTCTACACTTTATTTTATAAAAAAACAGTACTACTTGGTTATTGCGTAACCAAAAAAAAAAAATAAATAAATAAATAAAAGTTTTAAACTATAGGATTATATGCAATAATGGATTATCGTAAATGTCATATACACTTGACATTAAATGTTACGCGTGCTGGTTACGTAATCAAGTGATTATTAATTCATTTAACATTCATTTAACAATTTTGTAGTTGATGAGCGATCCGCCTAAAAGGCGTGTGCAATGGATCAGACAGGTTCATTCAAAATGATGTTTGTCATGAAAAAAAAAATACTGTAAATTATGTAAATATCCCAGTTTTATTTTATTTAATTCATATTTGTCTTACTTTTATTTTATTAAAAAAAAATGGTACGATTTAATTATGCCGTCGATCGAAAAGATATTGCGAAACTATAAGATTATATGGTAATAATGGATGATCGTAAACGTCACATTCACTTGACATTAAACACGTTACGGGTGTTTGTTACGTATTGAAGTGATTTTTCATTCGATGTTTTATATGTATATTTATTAATGTTTTACTAATTTATTTGTTCCTCCGTTTTTTTTAAATAAAAATTTTCTCAATATACGACTACCTCATGATATTAAAAGAGAAAAAATATAATGCATTAGTTTCAACTGACGTCACAAAACTTAATCCATTAGCCGAAATCGGTAACTAAGGCAAACTGTTTAGGCACTGTAGTATAAAACCAATACAAATTGTGACATCATGTTTGATTTTAAATAAAACTCTAGCACGTATTGTACCTAATCCATTTATAATTATGATGTGGATGTGAAATTTGTTTTCTAGTGAAGATTATTTTTGATGATTTCTATTCCTCTGCTTTATCTGGAATTTTGAGAGAGATCTTGGATCTTCCTTCAACAGAACTTGAAGCGATAAATTATTTTCAAAGGTATGGGATTCTGACATCTGTATTACTGTTAATGTCGATCATTTTTATTTTGTTTCAAGCCTAGAGGTAATGTTTACATACATTTTAAACTCACCTACTTTTTTTGACTAAATAACGAGAATTAAGTTGCTTAAAATTTCCCGTTATCATTGATATATATTATATCCCTTAATAAATTCGATTATTACATTTAAAATACTTGCATTTTATTCACACATGCAATACCTTATAAATAAGTGTTTGTTACTGGTTTAATATAATAATTCTGCATTTAAATACGTAAACTATTTTTATTATTCTTTTGTCTGAAATCCTCTAAATAAAATCAAATTTTATATTTGATATATCGTTACGTAATAAATGAACATCATCGCTAAAGTAATATTATTCTTTAGTTTTTTTTTTTTTCTAAAGTTTAGATTCATATTTCTTTAACTTAAAATTTTTGAATGAAAACATTGTCCATTTGTATAATTTGGCGAATAGTTTGGCGATTTGTATATTTTCGCGAAATTGGTGGACCGAATAGTCAAGTGCTACCAAAAAAATATGTATATTTTTTTTTTCATTCCTCTATTTCCATTAATATATCAGTTTATTGAAATGAAATAAATGTTTTATAAACAGATCGTTAGTTAAAACGTAAAAAAAAAAAATCAGTTTACTAATAATTTAAATATTTCAAATAAAAAGAAAAAATAATAATCCACGGATAAATTCAGAAAATATTACTAGCTTCCTCGTATGGAAGAGATTTATGTCTCTGAGTGATACATTCATATGCCTAATGATATATTTTACTTTTAAGTAAAATTTTCTTAATCTACTGTACTTAATCACTGACATTTTCTGCTTAAATAACAAATTAAATAACAGTTTTTATAAAGAGCTAAATTTCGAGACGGTATTAGGGGCGAATGATAAATGGTATGATATGTCAGGAAAGTAATTTATAGACTTATTTCCGAGAAAGACAAATTGTTTTGATACAAAAATAAATCAAGGCAGTTTAATTATTTTTTATACATTTATCCACAGGGGTCGGGAGAGAACTCTAGAAGGGGTCGAGAAGAAACTCCAGAAATGAAAAACATGCATTCTGGAGCAATTTGGAAATATATGAATCTATTTATTGAAAAGCATAAACCTTTTCGTAATTCACATGAGTTTGGAAAGATTTTGGGAAAACTATCGAAATTAAAATATATAGCAGCTATGCAGTACTATGAATAAAATAAAAAAAATTAAGATCATTGGAAAGCCTTGAATCACGAAAAGTAACGATATATCACACTATTCGAAACTGAGATATAGACAACTGCATTCCAAAATTTAGCGAGTTTATTTTCTAGTTTTTAATCGCAATGATAGTTGAGTTTTCAAGTCTTTGAGGCTCCGCTACACTGAAACTCCCGATCGCGAAATCCCATGTTAGTCTATGGGGAAATTTTGAAGCGTGATGACTCATTACCCAATATAATTATTAAAATACGGTTTTCACCATCGTCGTAGGACGTAGACGTCAGATACCGATGATGTGCGTTTTTAAAAAATTATCTCAGTAAACTTTAAGTACATAAAAAATTACTATGAACTTTGAAATTTCCATTTGATTAAATTTTATTATCTTCTTTAAAATAATTAAAATTTACATAGACAATTATTAAAAATGCACATCATCCGCATCTGACGTCTACTTCTTGATGGTGAAAACGGTATTTTAATAATTATATTAGGTAATGAGTCATCGCGCTTCAAAGTTTTCCCGTAGGCTAACATGAGGATTCGCGATCGGGGAGTTTCAGTGCAGCGGAGCGGAGCCTTAATCTATTGTTGTGACATCTTTTACTTCTCAATCTCCTCAAATTTCGAGACTATAAAATTTCTTCTTCCAATACGTATTAAACGATATTGAAATTTATTTATAGTAGAGCAGTCTGTATTCTTCAGTAAATAAGAGAACAGAGAACAACACGGCTCTAGATCATTGTTATTTAAATTCGCATTCCTGATCCCCCTGCAAATTAACCAAAATATGTTCTAAAAGGCCCTGTATATTTTTTTATTGATATACATAACCGTTGTATAATTTATTTTAACGTTTAGATTACTGGTCGTGTCATCCCATCAACTCTTTCAAAGCTGCCGGGATGTATATTTTTCAATACAGTGTTGCACGGGTCGGGTTATATTTACTCGATTACAAAATAGTCAAACCCGACCCGAAGTGAAATAAAATTAATCCATATTTTAATGTAGACAGTAGTCGTCAATTATATCGTTAATACAATATTTACATGTTTTTTATAAAATATACTAGCAGAACTACCCGGCTTCGCCCGTGTCAGTTATAAGGAACTTTCTAGGTAAAATAAATTAAAATGAAATATATACAGTGATAGTCAAATATTTGATTAAATAAATAAATATATATATATAATATGTTATATAAAAAAATTTTACTTTTACTATTCATTTAAATTATTCTAAATTGCCGGCCTATTCATTATTTCCTTTTTTTAATACGGTCTATTATTTATTTCTAGTTAAATTCCTATAAATTTAAAACGCGTATCTTAATAATAGATTTATTCCAAAACGTAATCTAAACTTTTAATCCCTTCATTAATTTTTATCGTCTGCCAAACTGTAAAGTTCTGAACGCAGTTACTTATTTTTCGAATGTTTATCAAAGTCATTTTTACATTTTTATTCTATTTCATCTCATTTTCCCGTCCGCTAGGAGACAGCGTTTTCACATCAAAATCCTTCCATCAGCGGTGTCGGGACGTTCTTTCCTGTGACGTTTCTTGATCGCTCTCCATTGGCTGGGTATCGGATCCCAGTTTCACTTCGAAGCTCGTTCATGATTTTGGTTGGGTTAGCCTGAAGTTTCCATTTCAATCGGATTTCCTACGCGTATCCTAATAAATAGTTCGAGCATGAGCTCAGTAAAAAAGATTTTTGTGCTGTTTGATTGTTTACATAACCTGTTACACGGTGTCCTAAGACATGTAGAATAACCATTTCGTGAATTAACATCTATTTCGCATGAGTAACTATTTTATGCTCGAATGGAATGCTCTGATTTCTCATCCTGTGAGAATTGTTTAGTGTTGTTATGTTCTGATGGAGTAAACAGTTTCCTATGACTACGTTTCCATGCTTTTAATTGGGAAAACCCCATATTTCTTCATACACCTTTTTTCACCACTTACGCGGCCTAACCTGCCTTGTCTTCATCATGAAATAATAAGTATTTGATTGGACTCTAGAATATTATCATCGCTCTACAGCTGCTAAATTTTCACAGAGTTGATACCTCCACTAGCGAGGCTTGTGCTAACTGGTATGATTGCTATACAACATCACCAGCGGCTGATTAATATGTGGTACTAATCCAGTAATATGTCGTAAAAAGCACGACGTGATATTTCAACTACACCCATTAAATTGTTTCGTAATATATATATATATATATATATATATATTATAAAGGACAAACATATCTGTGCGTAACGCATACGTCATTCTGCGAATGGCAACACTTTGAAATTTGAAATGAAATTTCGGTTTTGCAATTTTCTCTACTGTAAATTTTTAAACTTCTAAACATCGCACATTTTAAATTTTAACACCGTCGTATAAGGAAAAAAATGCTCTTTTAAATGCAATTTGTTTGAAAGCTGTATCTCAATTTAATTTTGAGATATTAATTTTTTTTTACTTTTTAATACATTTTTTGTAATTGTGGCAACTGGAGAACTCCATTTCTATTGAAAGTTGTGGAGGGTTGAAAGTAAAGGAAAACTAATCACAGAAGAAAGAAAATAATATATTATCGTACCTTTTGTTGCCATCTTCTCATAAAAACTGAAAAAATAAATTGAAATTAAAATACGTGCTATGTCAGCGATCTTTTAAATTTCTAAATATCGCACATTTTCAATTTTTAAACCGTCAAATAGAGAAAAAAATCTACTTTCAAATGCAATTTGTTTGAAAATTGTATCTTAATTGACTGAATTATTATATTTTTTAAAATAACTAGCCACCCGTGGCGACCAATTTGGCCTCCCTTAAATGTATGCTAGGCATTGTATCATGTTACTTTTATTCATAATTTAATTTACTTGCTCAATCCTTCGCCAAATTTGAAGATTCTGATAGAGAAATCGCGAACTCCCTAAAGTTATGTTAGTCGGGCACAGGTGATAAATCGCCGAACATTGCATCCGTCGCATTTTTTTAAATTTCGTTAATTCAGATTAAAATATAATCCTTTCACTCATTTTATTTAGAATGGATGACTTTAATTTAAAAATAAAACCTTTAAAATTCATGACTTTCACTTAAAAAAAAATTCTTTAAAAAAAGAAAAAGAAAAGAAAAAGAATAAACAATACTATAAACCATTTAATTTCAACATCAAAGCATTGTTTTAGTTTACCCCCCGAAAAAAAAATGCATGCTGCTGGCGAGTTGAAAAATGCTATTGGCGAGAATTGTACCCAGCTAACATAAAAGTACGAACTCTTTACGATTATGGACACTTTTATGTAGTTTTATGTAAAAAAAAAAAAATATATTTTGATTAAATCGGTTGACAGAAAAAAAATTTCTTTTCTCGCCATGGACCTTTTCTTTATTTCGCCAAGTACCTATACTGGAAAAGCACCTTCATTTATTTATTTATTTATTGTATTTTAAATTAGATGAATAAAAGTCGGCACACATGTCATATACGCATTACGTTGGCACGACTTTTTTTCTGACGCCAATGTCATATACGCACCGGGATACTTAACTGGCGCCAAAGTGTCGTTATTTTGCTTGATATGATAACCCGGATGCTGTTGTTTATTTATTAATAAATTGTTTGTTTACTTTTATTTTATTTTTTAAATTATATAAATTCTTTTGTTCTATAGTTATTAATTAAACTTTTGATTTATTTATTGTTATTCTCTTTTTTAAAATATTACACAATAACCAATGAGATGCGTTTCATTCGGGCGTTGCCATTAAACAATTAACCGCCAACTGTTTACAATTAACCAATTGACCAACAATTAATCGCGATTTCTGTGTCACGTTCGATAGCGTAATATATATATATATATATATATAGATTTTCAAGCATAAATTATTTTTTAATTTATCTATATAACGTGTAGCTCGATTACGGAAGGTTAATCCGCTTGCTCTTAAAACAATGTAAAAAGTTCAGCATATGTTTCCGTCTAATGTTCCATAACAAAGTTAAAACTTCCTCTATAGAAAAATAAATAAAGTAATGTAAATAAGAAACCAATTTAACAGACATGTGATGAAACCACGCGCTTATGCACTGAAATGATCAGAAAGACTGACGTAAGTGGCAAAATCTTGGGTTAATAACTCCTGGCATGTGGTGACATGTGAAATTATCGCTTTTAATAAATTTCAAAACTTTATTTGATTGCATAATTGATATTTTTCATATAAAAATTCTTTTTGATGTTAGTGGGCAATCTAAAATATATATTACATGTAAAAAAATAATTAGATTTAAAAAAAATTGGTTTTCACCTATATTCTGTAACCCGAGGAGATCGGGTTCGATCCCCTAGTATATATAATGGACAACTCTTCACCAAATCGCTACATATGTCTCCCGACCCAAGAAAGTCAAATCGAGATATCTGAGCCGATGTACGATTTTTATTATTAATCATTCTTATTAATTATTCATTTTTATTTTTAACTATTCTTCTTAAATTGTCTAATTTTATTCTTAATTATTCTCAAATTACGAATGTACACTAGCATTTTAGACAAAAAAAAAATTGTCGTTATAATAGACATGAAAAAAAGCATTTATTTGTTTATAAATCAGACTTTTCTGTATATATTCATTGAAGGGAATCATTTCAAAATTTTAGAAAAAGAATTAATTCGAATGTAAAAGAATTAAGATTTATGGAACACATTTATCTTTCCTATTTTATCTTTCCTCTACAAAATCCTAATTTAACGATTTTATAAAATGAATTTATGTCAAAATTTAAAGATAAGAATTTATGTAATGATTTTATGAAATGATTTTATGAATCAAATTTATATAACAATTTCAAGAAACAGTTTTATGAAACGAATTTTTAATACATTTTTTCTGAATTGTTTGAATGCGAGGATCGTTACTTAATATGTGTTTTGTGAGGTAAAATAACATGCGTAGCACTTATTGCACATAATTAATACGTGTTCTTTACACTTATTAAAAGCATTTTTTGAACAAAAATACGATAGCTGATAAACTACAGTTGATAAAAAAATTCATTATTTCATTCTTTGTTATTTAGGTATTAATTCATGGAGTTTTCTTGAATTTTTTATACAGTTAAGCCTAGCTACCTTCAAAAATATTCTAAAATTCTTTTCACTTACTTTGAATTTGAAATATATGAAAAGAAAAGAGATGTTTGACGTGCCCAGGCTGACAACTATACGTTTTTTTTACAAACTTAATATATTTAATTTAAATAATTTTGTTTAAAACTTGTTTACAGGAGCATGTTGTTCGCGAAACATCAAATACATTAGAAGACTAAATCTATAACGACAAATGAAATATCAATGATATTTATTTGCCTTTCTTTGAAACTTTACATTCCAAAATCTACATTTAACAAATATTCTGAATGAAATTCTAGTTCTTATTGAAAAGAAGAATGATCGCTTAAAAGTAATAAATGACTTTACTTTTAAGCATAGGATAGGGTACTTCTATTGTTTAAACTACGCTCCAAAAAATTGCACCAATAAATGAATATAGAATGTTTATAATTTTTTTAATTTATTTAATGATGTAAAAAACTCAACAGAGGATTTTTTTTTTCAAAACATTTCTTATTCCAAGTAAATCTATAATGAAAACAATAGAAGTTTGTATGACTATCTGCGTTCCTTACAGCTGTGTTTTGAAGAGACTGCTTGACGCAGAGCTGAACGACTTGACAAGTTCGCACCAGTATGTCTTAATCTTTGTACCTCGAAGCTGGCTTTTAGATATGTTTTTATAATTAACCGTGATATTAATTAAAAATCAGAATGAAAATTGCCAAATGTCGAAGTTTCTGCCTTTCACTGATTGTCACAGCCCATCTTTGGCCGTTCAGTGTATCTTCCCGCAGGCTAAAAAAAAAAAAAAGCATTTCGAATTTCAGAAGTTTGAAATCACGACCGTAGTGTTTCCCGTAAAATTACAAGGAAAAGAAATACGCGAAAAGTTTTCTCTAATCTACATTGTTCAAACATTATAGTTTGTTTTAAAAATGTTAATATTTACTATTTCGAGAATGCATTTTTACTGGGCTTGTATTTCCGTCAGTTTCCAAGTTTTGCATTTTCCTGTAAAGTGAAATTATTGTACCATCACACCCTAGATAAGGCAGAAAACTTTGACACTATTTTCTGTGGCGTCAGAAAAAGTCACACGAAGCAAGCAGCACAAAGAAAAATATATAATAATTAATAATTCCACGATCCAACGAAATCGAAGCATGCAATTTCTTTGATTTTTTTTCTTTGTTTTGCCTGCTTTGTGTGATGTTTCGTGACATCTCTAAACAAAGCGTATCAGGGCTTTCTCCAATCTAGGGGGCGTTGATCGCACCCACTTCACGAACGAAAATACATTAAAAAATGCAACTTATGAAAAATGCTACTACCGTTCTAATACTGTATTTAAAAAATAAATATTTACCATTTAAAAAAAAAAAAAAATCGACTCGTGTTTTCTGTCCCTT
The DNA here is from genome assembly GCA_963932465.1 of Maratus speciosus. Taxonomy (NCBI): domain Eukaryota; kingdom Metazoa; phylum Arthropoda; class Arachnida; order Araneae; family Salticidae; genus Maratus; species Maratus speciosus. The sequence goes on from OZ010791.1 coordinate 493,865,561, forward strand.
TTTCAAATTATTAAGTCGTTTATCCAAAAAACTTTATTACTATAAAATAAAGTTACTATATATAAAAAGGCAGCCTTTAAAAATAAATTTCTTTATTATTTTTTGTAACAATATTTAACATGTTTTATTAATTTATGTTTTAGAATTATGATAAACTTTACTAAAATAGTGATGCTAAATCATTATTTACAAATATAAATTTTCCAAATAATCATATATAAAAGTCCTGTCTTAAGGAGATGCTTTTTTTTAATACGATAATTACGTTCGCAACTAGACCAAACTGATTTAAAATTATGATAACGTTCATTAATTACATAACAGAGCAAACGAGGTCTTCAGAGATATGAGTTATTTAAAGTACATTAATGTTTTCTTAACAAAAGTAAGAAAAGAATGTGATACAGGATATTATCTAAATTGTGCGGCTGTGTTTTTAATTAACTTGGTGATAAAGCATTCTGTACGTAAATTAAAGTTGGTTACTCAGGTGTTGAATTTCTTTAAAGATTAGATTTTCTTAATTTGTGCAACATAAATTATTTTGGGAAAGTAAAAGTTATCTTCATTTATTTATTCTTTCTATTGAAATATGTGTTATTATGATAGTAAGTGTTATGCTAAAGATATTTTAAAACCACTGGAGCATAATTCATAGATTTTTAATACCTTTAATTATTTTTTAATACTATTTAATACATATGAAATGAATGCATGAAATCTTTCGTATTATATGTTTAAAAAATCAATAACGGATAATGTTCATGTGTTTTTTCTTTATGCGGTACATTATTTCTAAAGTTACAAGGGAGCTTCCCCCCCCCCCCCCTACGAACTATGCTCATTATCCACTGTTCAGACACTTCATATTTCTAAAGCATGCTAATTTGATAGGCTTTTAAAAGACTGAATTATAATTTTTAAAAAAGACAATGACGATCTCTCTGTAAACGGGTTTCCATTCGTTTTAATTTGATTGGGGATTTTTAATAACAAATCAGCTGCTTTTAAGAGATACAGTGGCTGTTTTCGTCTTAGATTAAAAAAAAAAAATAATTAAAAATTGTTAAAATAAGCTCATGTAAAATGAAGTAGGTAAACACAGTCATTGTCTTCCGTTATTTTTTAACAAGACTATAAGAAAGTTCTTAAGTCATTTTAAATGTATCGTTTTAAATCTCACGTAATTTCCACTAAAGTTTTCTTTCTTTTATTAATATTCACGTGAAAATACTTTTGTTTTTAGGATGGAAATATTATTTGAGCTGTCTTAGAATTCACAACAATAGTGAAAAAAATTATCCCAAAATATAAAATAAATGTCTCGCGATAATATATTTTTAAGTTTACCCTGTTGTTTACCCTGTTTTGTATTATTATTTGGCAATTTTAAATATGACGTAATTTACTCCATTTACGACTTTTAACGCATAATAATTAATTTTTTAGTTACAAATTTTCTTTCTCTTTTAAAATTCAAGTGTAAATATAGATCTTATGACGTAATTTTTAGTATTTCCCTGCTTTTAACACGTAATCATTTAATTTTAATTTGAAAGTTTTTATGTGTGCGAACTTATTATAGCGACGTGTAAAAACTTTTTAATTTGAAGGAAATATTATTCTTTTCAGTGGTTTTAAAATTGGAAACAATTTAAAATAACACCCTTTTCTAAAATATGTAAAAAATATCTCTCGAAATGCTAAAAATTTGAATGGAAATAAATCATCAAAAATGAATCAAATTAAAAAAATAAATGCATTATATACACCGGGAACTTCTATAAAGATATCTAAAAATGATTAAACGTTTATGCATAGTTTTTGCTCCTATAAATCTTTTTTAACCGAACCATTTTGCCAACTTTAGAATTGAATACATCTTAGAACATTTAATTATTCGATTTGAAAAGTGAGTGCATCAGCGTGTATATCAAACACTTCTCTCCAATACCGCCGATTTTCATATTTTCGTAAGCAACAGTTTTCTTAATATTAACGAAGAAATACCCACTCTCTCAAAAAAATTCATTGACAATAGCGGTGACAGCATTTGTAACTTTTTTTTTGAATAGAGAAACACACGAATTTTAAGATCGAAGTAATTTTGTTTGGGTATTACTGCATAATATAAACAATGTTATTAATTTAAGCATTATAAATATTTGAAATTAAATTTCATACGTTTATGTACATTAAATAACTTTAGAAAACATCGATTTATCTTTAATTTTATTATTTATTTTACAACATTCAAAACATATACTTAATAAGCGATCGAACATAATTCCTAGTAGTATTAATAAGATCAATTTTTTTTTTTTAACGTGGGATAAATGCATAAAGTATTTGGTAAAAATACGTTTCTGTATTTTATAATTAAAATATGTATGTTAATTGTCCTGATTTTGTTTTCAACATTGGATATGTTATTTTAAAGCCAATGATTCATTTTAAATTGAATATATTATTTTAAAGCCAATGTTTCATTTTAAATTGAATACATACATGACACAATTTCAATTATAAATTCGACCTAATGTAACAACGCTAGTAATTCGATGGCAGCTATGGTGCTCTCATTTTTTGGAGTAATTTGCGCGTTATAACTGTGGTTATGTTAATTATAATAATGAAAATTCTGAATTTTTTCACTTTAATATGTGGTAATATTACACAGAATATTTCAGTTTAAGTTACAGCAGTTATGTTAAATTACTCTATAATTATCCATTTAAATTAATCCAATGAATCTAGTAACTTTACAATTTTTTTTTACTACAGTGAAGATTTGATTTTCTTAAAAATTAAATTCCGTTATTTAAATTAATGAAACTTTCTATAAATCATCATAAAATTAAAGCAACATACATGACGTGTTTCGAATGGAAAACAGCCCGTCATTAGCCAATATAAACACTTGTCAGTAAGTTGACAAGTCACAAATGAACAGAAAGGGAAAAGGGGATAGCTTTGAAAGAGTGCGAGAGGTGACGCTAGCTGTAAGGAAAACACCAACCACAGGTAGCACATGCAGCAGAGAAAGTGTTGCCAAAGTGATAGAAAAAACAAGTGGGTAAGTGTGGTCACAGATCGCACAAAGGGTTTCGTTTAATATTCCTTTCAAAACACTTTATCCTTTTGCGAAATTTGTTAGTTACACATTCGCAAACAGGGGGCGCACTCTATTCTACACAAACCTCTATCCGAATCACATTCTGTTTTACAACCTATCCGTAGATATATTAGTCGAGGGGATCGGGCCAATAGCATCCGAGATAGGTAGGCGCCCCCTGGCGGTAAAAAGTGGAACTGAAATATGTAAGGCTATGTGCATAATATGAAAGAGTGTTTAAAGAGGTGTCGGCAAAAGTTAGAAAAGTATCCACCGGGTCCAATGGGGGGAGGTTAGAAAAATTGCTTAAAATACACAAGTTAGAGGCCGGAGGGGTAAATACCCCACTAAAAAAAATCTGTAGAAAATCTGTAGGTAATTGGCCCAAAAATCTGTAGAAAATCTGTAGGTAATTGGCCCATTCTGCAGATATTTTTAAGAATATCTTATGAAATTCTACAGATATTTTTAAGGTAAGCTAAATCTTCAAAATTTCTTCAGATTTCTGTAGAATTTCTGCAGAAAGTGGTTATTTCTTCAGATAATCTTAAGATTATTTTTAGTGGGGTAACATAAAACTTTTCGAAAATTTTATGATTTTTCGTGTTATCGCAAGTGTTCTGCTGTAAGTATGCAAAATTTCAAGCCATCAACTTAAATAGGAGCTCAGTTAGGGAAAAAAAGCTTAAAATACACAACTTAGAGTCCAGATGGTTTAATATAAGACTTTTTCAAAATTTTATGATTTGTCGTTTGATGTGAGGTGTTCAGCTATAAGTATACAAAATTTTAGGTCTTTAACTTAATTAGGGGCTCAGTTAGAACGAAAAGCTTAAAATACACAAGTTAGAGCCCAGAGGGTTAAATATAAGACCTTTTTGAAAATTTTATGATTTGTCGTTTGATGTGAGGTGATCAGCTATAAGTATGCAAAATTTTAAGTCTTAAACTTAATTAGGGGTTCAGTTAGAACAAAAAGCTTAAAATACACAAGGTGGAGCCCAGAGGGTTAAATATAAGACTTTTTCAAAATTTTATGATTTGTTTTTTGATGTGAGATGTTCAGCTATAAGTATGGAAAATTTTAAGTCTTCAACTTAATTACGGACTCAGTTCAAACAAAAAGCTTAAAATACACAAGTTAGAGCCCAGAGGGTTAAATATAAGACTTTTTCAAAATTATATGATTTGTCGTTTGATGTGAGGTGTTCAGCTATATGTATGCAAAATTTTATGTCTTCAACTTAATTAGGGGCTCAGTTAGAACAAAAAGCATAAAATAAACAAGTTGGAGACCAGAGGGTTAAATATAAGACTTTTTCAAAATTTTATGATTTGTTGTTTGATGGGAGGTGTTCAGCTATAAGTATGCAAAATTTCAAGACTCCAACATATATAGTTTCTGAGAACGGGCTATGTGACGGACAGACAGACAGACAGAGGAGCGAGACGAATAGGGTTTCGTCAGATGAGCGAAACCCTAACTATAAAAAAAAAAAGATAAAAGAAATAAACAAAATTAAAAGAAGTAATTAATAAGAATAAAATAATAAAAAAATAATAATAATTAAGAGAGAGAGGGAATAATATTAAAGTTTTTCCCCCTATTTTTAAACATTATAAAACAAAAAGAGACAAGAACAGAGTTGACACGTTAGTCGGAACTTTTAAAAATAAAATAAGCTTCGTGAAAATCCAAGTGAGCGGGAGACACAGGAGAAGAAATAATTCTGACCATGGAGAAATTGACACAGTGACTGGAAATCCAACAGTGAGAGGCAGTGGAAGATTTAGGGATTTCTTTATTTCAAATATAAAAGTCTATAACGTTATCTCTAATATAAAGTAATAAAGGAATCTCTAAATGTTCGATTGACTCTCACTGTTGGGCTTATAGTCACTGTTTCAATTTATCCATGGTCAGAATTATTTCTTCTCCTGTATCTCCGAATCATTAGCACTTGCATTTTAACGAAGTTTATTTTATTTTATAAAATTTCGATAAAATTGTCAATAGCCTCTCATCATCTCTATTTCCCTCGTCAGCTTCGAAATTACTTTCTCAATTCTTTTTATTCTGTTCTTGTCGCCTTTCAATTTATTATGGTTAAAAAAAGGGGGAAAAATTTATTCTTTTCTTTTTTCTCTCTCACTATCTTTCTTTTTAATTATGATTTTTTTTATCATTTTTTATCTGCTTTTTTTTTATTCTTTTAATTTTGTTTATTTCTTTTATTTCCCTTTCTCTTTTCTTTTCTGTTAATTTTTTCTGTCTTTGTGGCATTTTCCTCTTCTGCATGTGCTCCTCTATGGTTGGTGTTTACTTTACAGCTAGTGCCATCTGTCGAAATGTTTGGAAGCTCCCCTCTTTCCCCTTTATGTTTATTTGTGACCTTGTCTCTTTAAAGACACATATTTAAAATGGCTGATGATGGGCTTTATATTTTCCAGCTCCAAACGCGTCATGTGTGTTGTTTTGATTTTATGGTGATTTATGCAAAGATTTGTAATTTTAATTATGTTTCACCACCAGTGTTTTGGAGCTATTACAACTAGATTCGGTTAATTTGTGAAAAATAAATTATTCTGTAAAAGTTTAATTTTCTGTAATTTTATTTTCTACTGCATAATATGTGTTTATACAAAAGATTTTAAAATTTTAAAAGTATTTGATAAATATTGGACATAATACTTGACTTACGAGTAATTTTTCAGAACATTTTTTTTTTTTAATTCACGAAAAAATGCACAGATATTTTTGTCATAAATAAGTGTTCTATTTTATGTTTAAATTGTTTTCATAGAATGCTCAATTGCTATTTTAATACAGAATTTGTTCTTTTCAAAGCTATTAAATCTTTCTATGCCATACGCAGATTATCAGTTGTAAAATTTTAATTCAGAATTTAAATTTATTTCAGATTAGATTTCCTTAAATTATGCACATTAACTGACTTTGGTAAAATGCAATTTACTTTTTAATTTTGTTATTTATTTTTTAATCTACTTTTACATAATAGTGGCGGGAATGTTAAATGTGTTTAAGTATAGTTTAAATAATATTTTATCAATTTCTAAGATCTAACATTGCTTTAAACCTAAAAAACAGTGATATGCTCTTTTCATAAAAGTATATATATTTTTATTTTTTGTTTAAAACCCTTTAAGCGGCCTAACCGTATTTTTCCGTAACGGAATTTTTTATTTCAAAGGCTTATTTAACATAAAATAAATAGTAAAGTTAATTTTTGATGTTCATAAGATAAATAAGGTAATTAAATACAAATTTTCATACCAATATTTTCCATAGCTATTATTTTATTAATTGTTAAAAATGCATAGAAAATTCTGCAGGACGCTTAAATGGTCAAATGTTGGTTTATACGTTTTCGCATGGTTTTTTATATCGAAAATTATCTTATTACTTTCAAAGTTATTATTTTGGTGCCATTCATTAAAATTATATAACAATCAATTGGTAGTTAATATATATATATACACTGCTCAAAAAAATTAGGGCAGCAAGCAAATAAGTGAAGAGAACAGTGTGCAAGACAGCCATGTATGGGCATAAAATGGATAATACGCGTGTATCAAAGCGCAATACAGAAAAAAAGTCCTTCCGGCCAGTGCCGGGAGGAAGAGGTAGCTTTCATAATCCTTATTAAAAAAAAGCCAAATTATATCATTCAAACACACGAAGCTCAATTTAGTGGAAACCGAATATAGGAGATTCAATACTAATTTTTATCAAAGAATGAATGAGAATTTCGCGAAATTAGTCAGCTTTATCCAAGCTGCTTTTCTTTAAAGTAACATATATTTGGCTGCCAAATTCGGCAATTTCTTAAAGTGCCTGTCATTTTAAGACAACATGGTGGATGAGGCTAAGCAGTGAACTTGGTCGAGACCTTAGTAATTTCCGTGCACATGCTCACTCACGTCGGAATCGGTTAATATATAGGAGTACTGTCGCATGCAAAAAATCGGATTTTTCAAAATGTCACCCACAATAGAAATTGAAACTGCTATATCTGAGCCATTTTTTAAGGTAAAGACAAACAAAAAATGCTCCTGAATCCTTATATCAAGGTCAAATACTTAAGAAAGAAACCTTTTTCAATTTCTAATTTTTTTTGCACCTCACTTTAAATATATATATATTTTTTAATTTAATGGCCGCCATTTTGAAACAAGATGGCTCATGAATCTGGCCAGCGAACTTGGTCGAGGTGTTGATGTATACTATCCACATGCCTTCTTACATCGAAATAGGCGAATACGTGTGTTATCGCGTGACAAATACAAGATCGTTTCAAAATGTTAGCCATGCTAGAAATTCAAAGTGCTATAAATCAACCATTTTTTAAGATATAAACAAAAGAACAAATTTTCAGAAACAAAAACTGCTCCGGAATCTTTGTATCAAGGCCAAACACATAAAAAAATCTTTTTCATTTTCCAATTGTTTAATACCTCATTTTGAATTTAAAATTTAATTTTTTTTAAATGGCAACTCTCTTGAAACAAGATGGCGAATGAAGCTGGCCAACGAACTCGGTCGAGACATTGGTATGTACTATGTACAGACCAAGATACATCCAAATAGGTTCATAATTACGCCTGTTATCGCGTGACAAAAATCAGGTCGTTTTAAAATATCAGCCACAAGAGAAATTCAAAATGCTATTACTCAGCCATTTTTTTTAGATATAGACGAAAGAAAAACTGTTCCGGAATCTTTGTATTAAGGTCAAACACATACAAAAAAAATCTTTTTCACTTTCCAATTTTTTGGTATCTCATTTAAATTTTTTTATTTTTTAATTTTTTTAAATGGCCGCCATTTTGAAACAAGATGGCGGATGAAGCCGGCCAACGAACTCGATCGAGATATTTGTATGTACTATGTACACACCAAGGTACATCCAAGTCGGTTCATAAACACGCCTGTTATTACGTGAGAAAAATCAGGACGTTTCAAAATGTCAGCCACGCTAGAAATTCAAAATGCTATAACTCAGCCATTTCTTAAGATATAGACGAAACAAAAACTGCTCCCGAATCTTTTTATCAAGGTCAAAGACATAAGAAGAAAATATTTTTTCAATTTTTAATTTTTTGGTACCACATTTCAAATTTAAATTTTTCTTAAAAATTTAAATGGCCACCATTTTTAAACAAGATGGCGAATGAAGCTGGCCAACGAACTCGGACGAGACATTGGTATGTACTATGTACAGACCAAGTTACATCCAAATAGGTTCATAATTACGCCTGTTATCGCGTGACAAAATTCAGGACGTTTCAAAATGTCAGCCACGTTAGAAATTCAAAATGCTATAACTCAGCCATTTTTTAAGATATAGACGAAACAAAAACTGCTCCGAAATCTTTGTATAAAGGTCAAATACATAAGAAAAAATATTTTTCCATTTTCAATTTTTTGGTACCACATTTCAAATTTTAAATTTTTAAAAATTTTTTAAATGGCCGCCATTTTGTTTCAAAATGGCGGATGAAGCTGGCCAACGAACTCGGTCGAGAGATTGGTATGTACTATGTACACACTGAATTACATCTAAATCGGTTCATAAATACGCCTTTTATCGCGTGACAAAATTAAGGACGTTTCAAAATGTCAGCCACGCTAGAAATTCAAAATGCTATAACTCAGCCATTTTTTAAGATATAGACGAAACAAAAACTGCTCCGGAATCTTTGTATAAAGGTCAAATACATAAGAAAAAATATTTTTCCATTTTCAATTTTTTGGTACCACATTTCAAATTTTAAATTTTTAAAAAAAATTTAAATGGCCGCCATTTTGTTTCAAAATGGCGGATGAAGCTGGCCAACGAACTCGGTCGAGAGATTGGTATGTACTATGTACACACTGAATTACATCTAAATCGGTTCATAAATACGCCTTTTATCGCGTGACAAAATTCAGGACGTTTCAAAATGTCAGCCACGCTAGAAATTCAAAATGCTATAACTCAGCCATTTTTTAAGATATAGACGAAACAAAAACTGCTCCGGAATCTTTGTATAAAGGTCAAATACATAAGAAAAAAATATTTTTCTATTTTGAATTTTTTGGTACCACATTTCAAGTTTTAAATTTTTTTAAAATATTTAAATGGCCGCCATTTTGAAACACAACGGCGGATGAAGCTGGCCAACGAACTCGGTCGAGACATTGGTATGTGCTATGTACACACCGAATTACATCGAAATCGCTTCATAATTACGGGAGTTACAGTGTGACATAGGCCAGATATATATATATATATATATATATATATATATTTTGAACGGAGGGTGGTTTCGGGGTCTGGGGGTCATGATCGATGAAAATATACCAAAATTTTTTGAAATCGCTTTCCTCCGAACGGCTGCAATAGGTAGCTTTTTTGTAAAGAAAGCTACCTAAAAGACGCAACCAAAATTGTAGGGGAGCTTTTATTCTTTGAAAAAATGAAAATAACATGAAAAGATGGTTTAGGGCAACAATTTGTTTTCATGTAAATGATAAAAAAAAGTATTGTTTAGAAATGATGCAAGATTTTTAATATGGCGTGTGGTCTGCTCGAACGGCTAAGACTGATGCACGCCTGTTTTCTATGGATGAGGTTATCGATATCTTTGGGGAATACTGTTCCACTGCTCAAGAATTGCAATCTCCAAGTCCCGGACAGTAAAAGGAGGCCACGGTCTTGCAGCAAAGCGTCGTCTGAGTATGTCCCAAACATGCTTGAGCGGATTTAGGTCAAGGGAGCATGCTGTTCATTCCATACGCTGTGTAGTCATACGCTTCAAGTATGTTTCCACAAGACGAACTGTATGAAGTCTGGCGTTATCATGCATGGAAAAAAAAGAAATCACTAACTTATGCAACATAAAATGCGACATGAGGTCTCATTATCTCGTCTGTATAAATTCGGATCGTCAAATTGCCATTCCGAATGATATGTAGGCCCTTACGCCCACCTATGCTGATTCCAGCCAATAGAATCAACCCACCTCGACTGTAATCTGATCTTTCATGAACGAATGTGGGATTATTTTGAGTGCCTCTTTCTGTCCATGCCAAAACACATCAGATGTCATACCCAGACTGAATTGGGACTCGCCTGTAAGCAGAATTTGTCTCCAACAACGTTGCCTCAAAACTCGATGTTCAGTTCCCCAACTTCTTTGGGCCGCACAGTGACTTGAGGTCAACGGAATACAGGCCATTGGGATACGTGCATAGAGACCATCCTGATGAATCCTATTTCGGACTGTTTGTCTGGACACCTTTCGTCCTGTGGCCAAGAACAACTGTGTTTGCAGCTGAGTAGCATTGTCCTGTGGAATCGATTCCACAGGATTTCATGGACACTTCTTGCGACTCCAACAGCGTCCACTACACTTCGTTGTATTTCCCCAAAATCAACTGTCCCCAAAACAAGCAAAGTCATGGATTGCGGTAAATCATGTTGTTGTGACATTTTCAAGCCACCTTTTCAGAAAACACAAGCTCACCAATTGAATTTTACAACTGAGGCAGTGAAACTGACGTTTTTGCAAAATCTCGATTTCTGCACTTATATCCTTTTTCTAGTTTTTGACGTCATAAACTTTAATTTACATGTGAATTTATCTTTATATGTTTTCTGCAACATTTTAAATTATGGACGTTTTATTTTACGTTACTTATCGGTGTAAATATTTGCGTAATTTCGTTAAAACCATGTGCTCCCCTAATTGTTTTGAGCAGTGTATATATATATATATATATATATATATATATATATATATATATTACGAAAATGAAATTTCCGCGCTTTATTAAATTTATTCCATAAAAATTTCGATTGCAAATTTATCCTACAATTCTAGTTTATTAAATTATTTCTTATCTTAACTTTTTTAACTTTCTTTCTTAACTTTCTTTCTTATCTTAATTTCTTATCTAAACAATATTCCATTCATTCCGTTTACTTAGATTCATTTCAATTTAAAAATTTTATATTAAATTTTATTCTAAGTATTTTAATATTTATTCCCTTTCAAAAGCTTTATGCTGCAACATTTTCTCGTAATCATTTTTCTTCAAGAACTTTTTATGACACTTATTCTATGAAAGTTATCTATTTCATACCATTTTATTTTTTCTTATTTTATTCCAAAAGTCAATTTCCTTCCCTTTCGTGTAAACACCGCAGGTCGTCTTTTCAAATTCTTCAGATTCAGATCTTAGTCTCAGATTTCAGATTCAGATATTCAGATTTCTTACGCGGTTTGAATATAGTTCTTCCCTACATCAAGTCTATGGTTGGCTGTTCCTCGGATCTGTATTAGCGTAGAAAAGTTTTCGTATCTCACTATTTAACCTGAAACATGAGTGCGAAGCACATGTTTAGTAGTCTGATTGGTTGCCTAAATAAAATATTATTTACTGTAAGAAAGTGTGACATCGGAGTTATCATGTGATTTCAACATCTTTCTAACTGTACTCCAAGTATGAAGACATGACTAGCGAAGACATGACAGTGAAAGTGTCCAATTAAAGTTTCAACTGTGGAGAATGTCCATCTATGTTTAGATATAATTAATGTCTATTAAAGTGTTTTCAATGACGTCTGTGTTATTTTCTTCAGAAGTCTGAATGCTTTTCGAATACAAATGAATACGATTTCTCGAGTGCAATCAATTGTTGAAAAAATCCCTGCATTTCAGTCGTTATCTACTAAATAAATAATGATATTCTGCTGGTGAATTTCCTTGAATTTGGGAATTATGTGTTGGTTGTTTGTTCTCAGTGAAATAAGAGCACGTCTTTAATGTCGTCAGAATGATGAATAATCATAATATATATATATATATATATATATTTGCAGATAAAGAGAGAGAGAGCGATAGATAGATAAATAATATTATTTATTTTAGTTATTTTATATTTTACTATAAACATATAATTAATGTTTTTGAAAAAATATAGACTACAATTCTAGTAGTGTTTACACGCTGCAAAAATGACGTCATTTGCATCTGTTCCACGAAATACTATTAAAAACTAAATGTTTCAATACATAGTAACAGCCTTAAAATGACAATGTTTACTTTTCAGAAATACTGCATATCATTTTTTTTAAATATTATAATTATATTTACTTTTTTAAATAAAAAAGCAGCATATATTTCAATAATGATTTTCTAATAAATTACGGCATTTTAAAGAACTGAAATGTTAAAGCGCTAATAAATTTTGACACGGAAATTTTATTTTTATTCACATCCCTCACTACTGAAGCATAAACACTAAACATACTTTGAAGAAACACTTATTCTTAATTTTAATTTATTCTCTTTTATATAATGCCAAACAACAAAAAAAAAAAAGTTTACATAATATTTTTTTCAACTACAGAATTCTTTTCTTCAACTAATGAAGATTTTTTTTTATTAGCTTGTATCATCAGTGCATGAAAATATTTTCCAACTATGATGGCGAAAAGAATAATTTTAAATATAAAATTTAAAACGGTTAAGTAACGCCAAACATATTATTTTTCAACAAATTGTATTAAAATCTTTCCAAGTAATATGAATATGACAAAATACTTTTAAATAAATATTTAATTGATGTTATCTTAAAAAAGGTTGTGGTAACTGAAATTTGTAACTAAATTTATAACAAACACATGCTTACGTGGTAGGTTCTAAAACCTATAGATTTTTTTTTTGTGTGTATGTATTATCTGCAAATAAAAAAATTTCTTACTTATACCATAAATTTTACTCTGTAAATAAAATCCAATATGTACCCCAAAGGAATAAGTCCTCCTTATTGAAAAAAATTATAATTCGTATCATATTTAGTTTATCAGTGGATTATGTGAAATGAATTTCAAAAACATTTGTTCGCACAATGTATATATGTGCATATCAATGCTGATATATATGTATATATATATATATATATATATATATATATATATATATATATATATATTATAAATGCTAAAAAAAAGCAAATCTAAACAAATTCAATTCTTTTAATACTGATATGTAGTATGACAATATTATAAAATCACTTTAAAGTGACATAACATGCATTATTGTGATTTCTTAGAAATAAATGAAAAAACATTATAAAATACGACAAATTTATTATTGTGGCATAAACATAAGTGCCCTAATAATGGCTAAATGTCGGCAGTAATTTTCAAGAGGGGAAAATACGCAAATACCCCCCCCCCCCTTTCTTTTAAACGCTCTGAATTTCAATTGCTATTTTAACATTTCATAGTCTCTGTTGATAGCAAATCGATGCATTTAAGTTCTACTTTAAATTCTTCGACAGAAGATATTACTATTTTTAAAAGAAAGGTAATGTAACTTTAAAAGGATAAAACGAAATATCTCAATGCATGATGCAAATTAATGTTCGACAAGAATATAGAATGCATAATTATCTAAAATGCACGCACGTTTGAAAGTTTCATAAGCCTCTCATGGAATGCTAAATGTATTTTATTTAAGAAGCCTTTTTTTATTACTGGAATGTAGTTATGGATTCATTCTGATTTGAATGCTTCGGGATTTTAAATATTTTAGGTTTTGTAATGCATATACAAGAGAGATACTGCTGAAATTTGGTGTGCAGCGTGTTTGATTTGCAAAAAATTTTCTGAGTAATGTTTCTTTCGTTAAGTTGGGCATTAAAAGTTTCAAAATATTTATTTTGTTTAAAAATATACATTAGAATGCATTCTTTGTATGACATTTTCTCAAATTAAAAATGAATAGTTTCTTGGTATTTCTTTAAAAATATATTAATGGATTATTATATAATTATCTGAAGCGTTGTTAAAAAATCCGTTTATTTAGGTAATTTTTCTTTATGTGTGTTCGTGTAAGAAACACTGAGGTAATTGAGAGAATAAGTACATTTAATAAAAATAAAGAAACAAAAGGCCGAAGTTAAAATGAAATGCTCTGCATATACAATTTTTATATGCAATAATTCCCTTTATGTACAATAAAATGAAATGCCATTCTTTTAGAAAAGATGACAGAAAAGTTAAAATTATATCAAGTTCTTCCCTTTTTTTATTGAAATATAGCAGTAGTCGGCATGTTGTAGCGCTGAAACTTTCAATTAATGTAAAAAATATTTCAATTTAGCAAAGTTATTAACAAAGCAATTAGTCAAATGTTTGATAAATAACTTGGGAATTCAATTTTAAAACATGAAAAAATCCTAGTATGTTATATTTCATATGAATTTCAAATCGAATACTAATTTTTTTAATAATAATCTATATTTGTCTAATTGATTGAGTGATAAACGAATATACATCATTCCCGCTATTATTGCCTATCTTTCACGATTTTTTTTATATCATTTTTAACATTTTCCTTTACGTAGCAACAAGACTGTAAGAATGGATAAATAAACTAACCAATAAAGTGTCATATTTACATAATTGATAAACTGCGATATGACAAATAGTGCCAAAACAACTGTTTGTCATATTGTGTGACTATTTCTTAATTTTTAATGCGTGTATATCATAAATTTTCGAATTAAACTTTAAAACTTGTAAAAAGTCACTCTGTTCGGGGAATATACTTTCAGTGATAAAATACAGTAAATTATTTAACTTAAATAAGAAACAATCACAAATAACATACAAAACCTACTATCCCAATTATACTAGAGAATAGTTTCAGCATAAAACATTCCTCGGCATCAGAAGCTCTAAAGTTTATTAGATTCAGATATAAAAGAATTATATTTTCCTAAACTTCGAAAATTAAATAATCCGATCTTAAAATTGCTCGAAGAGATTTAAATACTATTCACTTAAAGTCGATGTAATTATTTTACATTTCGATTCAGCATTTAACCTGAAATAATAAATTAAGATAGACTTCTCTTGAAAGCGCGCGACTTGGGGAATTAAATTTGAAATTATTGTAATGTTATATTTAAATGATAGTCTTTCGCGAAAATGTATGATTTTTTAACGGCTCTCTGCCAGTTGTGAAAAGTGTAGGGTTCGTACACCTGAAGAGGAGATTACTTGATTTTTCACAAAGTAATATTTGAACTTTTTAAAAATGTCTTTGTTTAAAAAAGTCAACCATTACATTTTTAAAACTGCTATTTAAGATTTTAAAGTTTCCTGAACTCCCTAATGCATACAAAACCTAAAAGAGACATGCTTTAATTAATTCTGTTGCAAATATGAACGAACTGCGTATGCATATTGCAGTAAAAATTGTTTGGGTAAATTTATACTAAAAGTGTAAATGCTTATGACACTAAGAAATCTGGATGTATAAAAATGTTTTTAGACCATTATTTTAGACCATATTTTAGACCATTTTAGTCATTCGAAGCATTTAAGTTAAATTTTAAATATACTTCAACAAAAATTATCTGTTTGAGTTCTAAATAGAATATTCCGAAACAAAATTCCAAACTATCATAATATATTTTACGTGAGATCTTTATAGGTTAATACCATTTAGTTCATAATCATACTTCTGTTCTTAAATAGTGAAATGTTACATTCCAGTTGCAAATAAATGATACTAGAAAAGAAAAAAGATATAGAATAAATGCAGTTTGTTTGCTTTAGAATTTGCATAATACGGAGCTGGTATTAAAAGAAACACCTGCTTAAATAGCATATCATTGCAAATATTATATAATAAGTAACAGTCCTCAAGGCAGCGAAACATTTAAATTTGAAAACATACAATTTTAGTTTTAATATTGTAATTAGTATTGCTTAGTTAATTACGTCTACAGCTGTTTTAGGTAGCTTTCATTACAAAAAGCTACCTATTGCAGCCGTTCGGAGGAAAGCTGTTTCAAAAAATTTTGGTATATTTTCATCAATCATGACCCCAGACCCCGAAACCACCCTCCGTTCAAAATTGTTATATATATATATATAGCACATTATGTTTTAAATGCGTTTGTCGGACCCAGAATCCTGCACCATAAATAAACTAAGTATACCCATAAAACATGCAAGAAATTTAAACAGATATAACCTGAACAAGAAAAAACAACAAAAGGCTGTGGCCTCTTCAGCGGTGGGCATTATAGAAAGCACAGCAATGTTTCAGATTAATTACAATTTACAACAAACTATTATTCAGTAGTGGCAGTGGGTTTCGGCCAGAGTGTCGCAAAGCATAAATCAAATGCATAAAAACAATTGAAAGCATATCGCGAACACTCCCCCACCGGACCCGACGCCACAATAAACAGTGCATCTCGAAGATACCACTGATTCAGAACGTATGTTTAATCTTCGAGATGCACTGTTTATTGTGGCGTCGGGTCCGGTGGGGGAGTGTTCGCGATATGCTTTCAATTGTTTTTATGCATTTGATTTATGCTTTGCGACACTCTGGCCGAAACCCACTGCCACTACTGAATAATAGTTTGTTGTAAATTGTAATTAATCTGAAACATTGCTGTGCTTTCTATAATGCCCACCGCTGAAGAGGCCACAGCCTTTTGTTGTTTTTTCTTGTTCAGGTTATATCTGTTTAAATTTCTTGCATGTTTTATGGGTATACTTAGTTTATTTATGGTGCAGGATTCTGGGTCCGACAAACGCATTTAAAACATAATGTGCTATATATAATCTGTGTGGTTATATGCAGCTGTAGCGCTTATCGCATGGATTTTATTTTTATTTTTATTTTTATTTTTTACTTTTACTTTTGATCTTTCTGAGCTTATATATATATATATATATATATATATATATATATATATATATATATATATATAATATGGCTGATTTGGTTTCTATTAATACACAGCATATTTTCCAACAAATTACTAAATTAAAAAAAAAACTATGTTATTACATATGTAGACAAATCTCCTAATAATTATGCTATTATTTGTAAATCTTATTATCACCAACTTCTTACAAATTGTATTTCTTCTAATAAGTCATTTAAAAAAACTAATGAAAATGTAATTGTAAATAATCGGAAAATTCGAAGTTATTATAAACTATTAAATATTTTATCTACTAACTTTAATTATCCATATTTAGTTCTTATTCCCAAATTTCATAAAACTCCAATTAAATTTAGGACTGTAACTATTGGTTGCAATACATATAATAATAAAGCCAATAAACTTCTCTTAAAAATTCTTAATCAAATATATGTACTTACTACAAACAATGATAATACACATTGTATAAAAAATAGCTATCAACTTGTCAATATTTAAAAAAATCTTCATTGTGTATATAATATAACAACATATGACTTCAAAGATCTTTTTAATAATATAGACCTATATGATTTACATAAAATTATAAATTCATTATTTAAAAAGTATTATAAAAAACTGGAATTACCATCTAATACTGATATTGCATATTTTAAATCTTCAACTAACTTCATTATCTATAATAATTATATCTTGCAAGATAACACTTTATATTTACAGCATGTCGGTATACCACAAGGCGGTTGTACATCCAGTTTACTCTCAGACTTATACTTATATCATTATGAACGTAATTTTACTAATAATAATCTACATTTATATCGTTATATTGATGACATAATTTTAATTGATACTGATCATTCTGCAATTACTCCATTTCCAGTAGATTATCCCACTAATTTGGAATTAACGGAAAACCTTTTATCTAACAATACAATTAACTTCTTAGATCTTAAAATTACAATAAAAGACAACAAAACAATCACAGATTTATATGACAAACGTAAAGAATTTAAATTCAAAGTTAATACATTTACAAATTTTAAATCTTGTCTACATCATTCTGTATTTCGAAATATAATACTTAATGATTTATATAGAATAAAATGTTTATGGTCTTCTCCTCTAATTAACAATAATATAAAAAAACTAATTTATGATGCATTAAATCATGGTTTTCCAAAAAAATTCATATATTCATTAATATACAATTAGTATTTTTCTTACATGATCTTTTAAAACAAATTAACACATGCGTAAACAAAATTACAAAAAAATTATAAAATAAAAAAATCTCTATAAAAAATAAAAATTGTAAAATAACATAAAAAAATTATTATAGGATGGATGGGTGGGTAGATGTTAGAGTACGGAGGAGGGTGGTGTTGTCTGGATAATACGCAATGGTTAATTTATATATAAAAAAATGGGGCCTTTGTATTATTACTATATTTTTAATACGTATTTTATAAGGATGTTGATTTGATATTTTATATGTAATTGGTGAATTTCATTAATTATTAGCTTTATTATTGTTTAATCTTATTTACAATCATTTGTTATAAATTTTAATTTAATAAGGACAATATCATATTAATTACTAATAGTATGCCATTTTTATAGTGATTAATATACATATAAGTATATTTAATATAAATAAAGTTATACTGTATGGATTAAAATTGGGTAATTATATTTATTATTATTCCTCTATTCTTATTAATATTTTAATATTTATTTATTTTCACCTAGTGTTATATAATTTATTATCGGTTTATTGTTTTTGAATGTCCCACATTCACACTTTTAGGATTTTTATGGATGTATAAAATAATCCACACACTATATTTGTGCTTTTTAGATAATTGGAATTTAAGTATCAGTTCACCTTCTTTATACTACCATATGTTTTTTATTTCCTGTTCATTTTATAATTATCTTATATATAATAGTTTTTATTAAAGATTTTTATATTTTTAATAATTATTTATATTAATTATTAATGAATTT
This sequence comes from Maratus speciosus, assembly GCA_963932465.1. NCBI lineage: Eukaryota > Metazoa > Arthropoda > Arachnida > Araneae > Salticidae > Maratus > Maratus speciosus. Next base: position 493,884,457 of record OZ010791.1, read on the forward strand.
ATTCTGTTTTATAGCAGATAGCTATATGCTATATTTTATCGATGTTCTAGAATTATTTAAATTCTTAGTGTAGTTTAATTAAATTTGCTAATAGAATATTTTGTATGCTTTTTAAATTTTATTAACAATAGTTTTTTTTTTTTTTTTTTTAAATACATTGTGTGGTTTATATTCTGTTTATAATTATCTATATATAAGGATATTTTTGGTTTTGCTGTTAATAAACAATTGTTACATTCAATAGCTTACAACTGAAGCAAGTCTTTTGACAATTAAATCATAAATGTAATACTAGATGGCAGCACCACAATATGTGTTTTTTTTTTTTCGATAAGTTCTAGATTTACTTCTTCCAGCTACATTTCAGTTATAATTTACTACACCAGGGGGAATTTTTAGCTAAATTTTGACGATATTGTTTAACGGTTTTTAATTAATTTAATAGTGCAATTTAATTATGTAATTACTTTCTATTTATATTATTTTATATTATATTAAAAGTTATTTAACATTTATTTCAATATGTATTAACTGCATCCTATGGTATCAATTACTGTGATTTCTTAACTGTTTTATTAACCTTAATCTTTACGATATGGGTGCCATGTGAGCGTGGATTTATTCTAAAATATTAATCGGTATGGTGTTTATTATTTCATTTTATATCCTATAAATATTTAAATAGGTTTTATTGTTTTTTCCAATTCATATTATTTGTTTCTATTCTGTTTTCATTTTTAATCAATTCACTTGATTTTAATGGTTGTTAGGGCACAGGGGAAAATAACTTTTAGCTTTAGCTTATTTTTCCCACAGAAAACAACCATTTTGCTTATATCATTGAATTCTGTGCCCTTGAAAACGTAATTCAATATATAAGCATTTCCATTATTTGTCGGTGTCCACTTTCTTATTTTTCTTCCATAATAATTCTTATAAATAATTTAATCTTTTTTTTTATATATACTTACAGCTTTAATTCATAATATTACGGTTTTTGATGGTGGTAGGTTATGTTTAATTATTGGTTATATATTAGCATTCAAATTACTATGATGCATTTGCGCAAGTAATTATGAATGTATGCTTTTTACGATGTTTTTAAATATCTTTTCATTTTGAATGTCAATAATTCATTTTGAAGTATTTTTTCCTTTTGGTATCTTATATATATTCATATATATTCCCAGGTCGCTAAATGATTTAGCAATCTTTTAAATATTATACGCTTAGATAATTGCTGCAATAGCGCACTGTCTATGTGTATTATCAATATGATTTCTACTATGTAGTTATCTGATACCTTTTTTAAGGATTCCATTAATTTTTTCATTCCTATCATTGCATTGCTTTATTTAATGTTATTTAATTTTCTAGTTATGATTTTATCTGTATTTTCTTGTGGTTAGTATACGATATTGTCCTATATATTCTCTCTATATATTCTCTATTTATGCTATAGCTTTACATAATTCTGAAGAGAGATCATTTTATATCTTTACATCAATATGGTAGTAATAATTATTTCTGTTCATAGATTTAATATTAATATGCTTTAGAAGTTTAAATTCATATTATTTTGATCTGAGAAATTAATTGGGAATGCGTTTTGTATGTCTTTGCAAGGTTAATGTTGTTCTGGGATTTGATGTTAGATGCGGATCTTTTTTTGCCTTACCTGTTATCAATGGGTCCAGTGGTATCTTGCTTTTTTAGTATACGAAATAAGGGTTATCATTATCTGGTTATGGTAAATTTGAAGATTGTTTTTATGTTCTGCTTCTATTATTGTAAATATTGTATATATTATTCTTACTCAAGATTTATTATTTATTCAAGACTAATTTAATTAAATAATTAATTATTATATTATTAAATTTTCTTTTTTTATGGCAATTATTGCATTTTCTAAACATTATTTTTATATGGCAGTTCTTAGTGAACATCTCGATCCTGGCAAGATACACTTAGCATCTATGCAGTGTAGTGCCCGGTACAGGAACAATAATTGGGTTGTTCCTGGATCGTCATCCAGCAACCATTTATACTCTCCCCCTCGTCCTTTATTTTTTCGTAAGTGTTATGATGCTCGGTGCAAGACATGTCCATACGCTTCTCAGACACAAATTATCTCAGATCCTAATTATTCAAGCTTTTGTAAAGCATTTAATGTGATTTATAGTATAAAGTGCAACTTATGTAATATGAAATATATTGGTGAAACATCAGGTCCAATTCATAAACGTATCAATCATCATCGTTCAGACTCTAATAATAACAAAGCAAAAAATATACAATCTACAGCTGAAATTCAACATTTTCATATACATCAATTTAAAAATACGACAATTGAAATTCTTCAAATTCTAAAAAATAAATCAGAACGTCTTTATATGGAATCATCATTTATGAAATATTACAACACAATTTATCCTTATGGACTTAACAGTGAAGTATTTAACAGACCTGTCAAAGTCTTCACATCTATAAATAACAATATTGATTATTCTCCAATTTATCCTACTCTTAATCATAATTTAAATAGTAAAACAACACGTAATAAACGAGGAAAGGGTTCATCATCAGTTGTAGTTTCCAAAAAATCTATCACTAAACATATAAATGATCTTCAAAGAAAATATTTAGAGAATTATAACTGGTTGTTAATTCGAAAACACATCTTTGCTATTAAAAAGAAACAGATTGTACAACATTTAAATGTATTTCTAAGTAAATCTTTCTCTAAACATTTCTCAGATATTTATTTTGACCTCATTATGTCTAGGGTTAATCTTTTAAATATTAATTTACAAAAAAAACATAAAATTCAAAACATGAATACTCAAATGTTAATTACTTTTTCAAATCACATATTTAATAAAATTAATATCAATTCTATAATTAATGATAAAAATTGTTTTTTTCCTATTAATAATCTTCATATCTCAAAAACCTTTAAATATCCTAATACAATTGGTAGAAAGATTTTTAACTACAATACATTTTCAAAAAATACATCTGCTGCAAGTAATTTTCCGTGTAAATGCAATGACCCCACTCTAAAAAAATACATAAACAATGATCATGGACATATAATCACTGGAAATCTTGATATTGTTAATGATTTTAAATTGAAACAACTAATGGGTTATGGTACTAAATATAGACTTCCATCTAAATTTAATGTTAAATCTATTATCAAACAGTTTACACATGATATTGATATTTTTATTTATAAAATTTCTATCTCTTATAATAAGCCTATTGAATATTTTAATCAGTGGAAAATATTAGTAATTGAAAAATTAACTATGGCTTTAAAAAATAATATGGCTGATTTGGTTTGTATTAATACACAGCATATTTTCCAACAAATTACTAAATTACAAAAAAACTACGTTATTACATATGTAGACAAATCTCCTAATAATTATGCTATTATTTGTAAATCTTATTATCACCAACTTCTTACAAATTGTATTTCTTCTAATAAGTCATTTAAAAAAACTAATGAAAATGTAATTGTAAATAATCGTAAAATTCGAAGTTATTATAAACTATTAAATATTTTATCTACTAACTTTAATTATCCATATTTAGTTCTTATTCCCAAATTTCATAAAACTCCAATTAAATTTAGGACTGTAACTATTGGTTGCAATACATATAATAATAAAGCCAATAAACTTCTCTTAAAAATTCTTAATCAAATATATGTACTTACTACAAACAATGATAACACACATTGTATAAAAAATAGCTATCAACTTGTCAATATTTAAAAAAATCTTCATTGTGTATATAATATAACAACATATGACTTCAAAGATCTTTTTAATAATATAGACCTATATGATTTACATAAAATTATAAATGCATTATTTAAAAAGTATTATAAAAAACTGGAATTACCATCTAATATTGATATTGCATATTTTAAATCTTTAACTAACTTCATTATCTATAATAATTATATCTTGCAAGATAACACTTTATATTTACAGCATGTCGGTATACCACAAGGCGGTTGTACATCCAGTTTACTCTCAGACTTATACTTATATCATTATAAACGTAATTTTACTAATAATAATCTACATTTATATCGTTATATTGATGACATAATTTTAATTGATACTGATCATTCTGCAATTACTCCATTTCCAGTAGATTATCCCACTAATTTGGAATTAACGGAAAACCTTTTATCTAACAATACAATTAACTTCTTAGATCTTAAAATTACAATAAAAGACAACAAAACAATCACAGATTTATATGACAAACGTAAAGAATTTAAATTCAAAGTTAATACATTTACAAATTTTAAATCTTGTCTACATCATTCTGTATTTCGAAATATAATACTTAATCATTTATATAGAATAAAATGTTTATGTTCTTCTCCTCTAATTAACAATAATATTAAAAAACTAATTTATGATGCATTAAATCATGGTTTTCCAAAAAAATTCATATATTCATTAATATACAATTAGTATTTTTCTTACATGATCTTTTAAAACAAATTAACACATGCGTAAACAAAATTACAAAAAAATTATAAAATAAAAAAATCTCTATAAAAATAAAAATTGTAAAATAACATAAAAAAATTATTATAGGATGGATGGGTGGGTAGATGTTAGAGTACGGAGGAGGGTGGTGTTGTCTGGATAATACGCAATGGTTAATTTATATATAAAAAAAATGGGGCTTTTGTATTATTACTATATTTTTAATACTTATTTTATAAGGATGTTGATTTGATATTTTATATGTAATTGGTGAATTTCATTAATTATTAGCTTTATTATTGTTTAATCTTATTTACAATCATTTGTTATAAATTTTAATTTAATAAGGACAATATCATATTAATTACTAATAGTATGCCATTTTTATAGTGATTAATATACATATAAGTATATTTAATATAAATAAAGTTATACTGTATGGATTAAAATTGGGTGATTATATTTATTATTATTCCTCTATTCTTATTAATATTTTAATATTTATTTATTTTCACCTAGTGTTATATAATTTATTATCGGTTTATTGTTTTTGAATGTCCCACATTCACACTTTTAGGATTTTTATGGATGTATAAAATAATCCACACACTATATTTGTGCTTTTTAGATAATTGGAATTTAAGTATCAGTTCACCTTCTTTATACTACCATATGTTTTTTATTTCCTGTTCATTTTATAATTATCTTATATATAATAGTTTTTATTAAAGATTTTTATATTTTTAATAATTATTTATATTAATTATTAATGAATTTATTCTGTTTTATAGCAGATAGCTATATGCTATATTTTATCGATGTTCTAGAATTATTTAAATTCTTAGTGTAGTTTAATTAAATTTGCTAATAGAATATTTTGTATGCTTTTTAAATTTTATTAACAATAGTTTTTTTTTTTTTTTTTTTAAATACATTGTGTGGTTTATATTCTGTTTATAATTATCTATATATAAGGATATTTTTGGTTTTGCTGTTAATAAACAATTGTTACATTCAATAGCTTACAACTGAAGCAAGTCTTTTGACAATTAAATCATAAATGTAATACTAGATGGCAGCACCACAATATGTTTTTTTTTCGATAAGTTCTAGATTTACTTCTTCCAGCTACATTTCAGTTATAATTTACTACACCAGGGGGAATTTTTAGCTAAATTTTGACGATATTGTTTAACGGTTTTTAATTAATTTAATAGTGCAATTTAATTATGTAATTACTTTCTATTTATATTATTTTATATTATATTAAAAGTTATTTAACATTTATTTCAATATGTATTAACTGCATCCTATGGTATCAATTACTGTGATTTCTTAACTGTTTTATTAACCTTAATCTTTACGATATGGGTGCCATGTGAGCGTGGATTTATTCTAAAATATTAATCGGTATGGTGTTTATTATTTCATTTTATATCCTATAAATATTTAAATAGGTTTTATTGTTTTTTCCAATTCATATTATTTGTTTCTATTCTGTTTTCATTTTTAATCAATTCACTTGATTTTAATGGTTGTTAGGGCACAGGGGAAAATAACTTTTAGCTTTAGCTTATTTTTCCCACAGAAAACACCCATTTTGCTTATATCATTGAATTCTGTGCCCTTGAAAACGTAATTCAATATATAAGCATTTCCATTATTTGTCGGTGTCCACTTTCTTATTTTTCTTCCATAATAATTCTTATAAATAATTTAATCTTTTTTATATATATACTTACAGCTTTAATTCATAATATTACGGTTTTTGATGGTGGTAGGTTATGTTTAATTATTGGTTATATATATATATATATATATATATATATATCTGACCTATGTCACACTGTAACTCTCGTAATTATGAACCGATTTCGATGTAATTCGGTGTGTACATAGTACATAGCAATGTCTCGACCGAGTTCGTTGGCCAACTTCATCCGCCGTTTTGTTTAAAAATGGCGGCCATTTAAAAATTTAAAATTTGAAATGTGGTACCCCAAAATTAAAAATGGAAAAATATTTTTTTCTTATGTTGTTGACCTTTTTACAAAGATTTCGGAGCAGTTTTTGTTTCGTCTATATCTTACAAAATGGCTGAGTTATAGCATTTTGAATTTCTAGCGTGGCTGACATTTTGAAACGTCCTGAATTTTGTCACGCGATAAAAGGCGTATTTATGAACCGATTTCGATGTAATTCGGTGTGTACATAGTACATACCAATGTCTCGACCGAGGTCGTTGGCCAGCTTCATCCGCCATTTTCAAACAAAATGGCGGCCATTTAAAATTTAAAAAAAAAAAAAAATTAATTTGAAATGTGGTACCAAAAATTTGAAAATGGAAAAATATTTTTTTCTTATGTATTTGACCTTTATACAAAGATTTCGGAGCAGTTTTTGTTTCGTCTATATCTTTAAAAAATGGCTGAGTTGCAGCATTTTGAATTTCTAGAGTGGCTGACATTTTGAAACGTCCTGAATTTTGTCACGCGATAAAAGGCGTATTTATGAACCGATTTGGATGTAACTTCGTTTATACATAGAACATACCAATGTCTCGACAGGGTTCGTTGGCCAGCTTCATCCTCCATCTTGTTTAAAAATGGCGGCCATTTAAATTTTTAAGAAAAATTTAAATTTGAAATGTGCTACCAAAAAATTGAAAATTGAAAGAATATTTTTTCTTGTGTGTTTGTCCTTGATAAAAAGATTCGGGAGCAGTTTTTGTTTCGTCTATATCTTAAGAAATGGCTGAGTTATAGCATTTTGAATTTCTAGCGTGGCTGACATTTTGAAACGTCCTGAATTTTGTCACATAATAACAGGCGTATTTATGAACCGATTTGGATGTATCTTGGTGTGTACATAGTACGTACAAATATCTCGTCCGAGTTCGTTGGCCAGCTTCATCCGCCATCTTGTTTCAAAATTGCGGCCATTTAAAAAAATTTTAAAAATAAAAAAATTGAAATGAGATACCAAAAAATTGAAAAATGAAAAAGATTTTTTTCGTATGTGTTTGACCTTAATACAAAGATTCCGAACAGTTTTTGTTTTGTCTGTATCTAAAAAAATGGCTGAGTAATAGCATTTGGAATTTCTATAGTGGCTGACATTTTAAAACGACCCGATTTTTGTCACGCGATAGCAGGCGTATTTATGAACCGATTTGGATGTAACTTGGTCTGTACATAGTACATACCAATGTCTCGACCGAGTTCGTTGGCCAGCTTCATTCGCCATCTTGTTTCAAAATGGTTGCCATTTAAAAAAAAAATTAATTTAAAATTTAAAATGATTTATTAAAAAATTGGAAAATGAAAAAGATTTTTTTTTATGTGTTTGGCCTTGATACAAAGATTCCGGAGCAGTTTTTCTTTCTGAAAATTTGCTCTTTTGTTTATATCTGAAAAAATGGTTGAATTATAGCACTTTGAATTTCTAGCATGGCTAACATTTTGAAACGATCTTGTATTTGTCACGCGATAACACACGTATTCACCTATTTCGATGTAAGAAGGCATGTGGATAGTATACATCAATACCTCGACCAAGTTCGCTGGCCAGATTCATCAGCCATCTTGTTTCAAAATGGCGGCCATTAAATTAAAAAAGTCCTTCCGGCCAGTGCCGGGAGGAACAGGTAGCTTTCATAATCCTTATTTTTAAAAAGCCAAATTATATCATTCAAACACACGAAGCTCAATTTAGTGCAAACCGAATATAGGAGATTCAATACTAATTTTTATCAATATAATGAATGAGAATTTCGCGAAATTAGTCAGCTTTATCCAAGCTGCTTTTCTTTAAAGTAACATATATTTGGCTGCCAAATTCGGCAATTTCTTAAAGTGCCTGTCATTTTAAGACAACATGGTGGATGAGGCTAAGCAGTGAACTTGGTCGAGGCCTTAGTAATTGCTGTGCACATGCTCACTCACATCGGAATAGGTTAATATATAGAAGTGCTGTCGCATGCAAAAAATCAGATTTTTCGAAATGTCACCCACAATAGAAATTGAAACTGCTATATCTGAGCCATTTTTTAAGGTAAAGACAAACAAAAAATGCTCCTGAATCCTTATATCAAGGTCAAATGCTTAAGAAAGAAACCTTTTTCAAATTCTAATTTTTTTGCACCTCACTTTAAATATATATATATATTTTAATTTAATGGTCGCCATTTTGAAACAAGATGGCTGATGAATCTGGCCAGCGAACTTGGTCGAGGTGTTGATGTACACTATCCACATGCCTTCTTACATCGAAATAGGCGAATACGTGTGTTATCGCGTGACAAATACAAGATCGTTTCAAAATGTTAGCCATGCTAGAAATTCAAAGTGCTATAAATCAACCATTTTTTAAGATATAAACAAAAGAACAAATTTTCAGAAACAAAAACTGCTCCGGAATCATTGTATCAAGGCCAAACACATAAAAAAATCTTTTTCATTTTCCAATTGTTTAATACCTCATTTTGAATTTTAAATTTAATTTTTTTTAAATGGCAACCCTTTTGAAACAAGATAGCGAATGAAGCTGGCCAACGAAGTCGGTCGAGACATTGTTATGTACTATGTACAGACCAAGTTACATCCAAATAGGTTCATAATTACGCCTGTTATCGCGTGACAAAAATCAGGTCGTTTTAAAATGTCAGCCACAAGAGAAATTCAAAATGCTATTACTCAGCCATTTTTTTTAGATATAGACGAAAGAAAAACTGTTCCGGAATCTTTGTATTAAGGTCAAACACATACAAAAAAAATCTTTTTCACTTTCCAATTTTTTGGTATCTCATTTAAATTTTTTTATTTTTTAATTTTTTTAAATGTCCGCCATTGTGAAACAAGATGGCGGATGAAGCCGGCCAACGAACTCGGTCGAGATATTTGTATGTACTATGTACACACAAAGGTACATCCAAGTCGGTTCATAAAAAGTCCTTCCGGCCAGTGCCGGGAGGAAGAGGTAGCTTTCATATTCCTTATTTTTAAAAAGCCAACTTATATTATTCAAACACACGAAGCTCAATTAAGTGGAAACCGAATGTAGGAGATTCAATACTAATTTTTATCAATACTAAATCATTAAGAATGAGAATTTCGCGAAATTAGTCAGCTTTATCCAAGCTGCTTTTATTTAAAGTCACTTATATTTGGCTGCCAAATTCGGCGATTTCTTAAAGTGCCTGCCATTTTAAGACAACATGGTAGATGAGGCTAACCAGTGAACTTGGTCGAGACCTTAGTAATTGCTGTGCACATGCTCACTCATATCGGAATCGGTTGATATATACGAGTGCTGTCGCATGCAAAAAATCAGATTTTTCAAAATCTCACCCACTTTAGAAATTGAAACTGCTATATCTGAGCCATTTTTTAAGATAAAGACAAACAAAAAATGCTCCTGAATCCTTATATCAAGGTCAAATACTTAAGAAAGAAACCTTGTTCAATTTCTAATTTTTTTGCACCTCACTTTAAATATAATTTTTTTTTAATTTAATAGCCGCCATTTTGAAACAAGAATGCTGATGAAGCTGGCCAGCGAACTTCGTCGAGATATTGATGTATACTATCCACATGCCTTCTTCCATCGAAATAGGCGAATACGTGTGGTATCGCGTGACAAATACAAGATCGTTTCAAAGTGTTAGCCATGATAGAAATTCAAAGTTCTATAATTCAACCACTTTTTAAGATATAAACAAAAGAACAAATTTTCAGAAACAAAAACTGCTCCAGAATCTTTGTATCAAGGCCAAACACATAAAAAAAATCTTTTTCATTTTCCAATTTTTTAATACCTCATTTTAAATTTTAAATTACATTTTTTTTAAAAATGGCAACTCTTTTGAAACAAGATGGCGAATGAAGCTGGTCAACGAACTCGGTCGAGACATTGGTATGTACTATGTACAGACCAAGTTACATTCAAATCGGTTCATAAATACGCCTGTTATCGCGTGACAAAAATCAGGTCGTTTTAAAATGTCAGCCACAATAGAAATTCAAAATGTTATAACTCAGCCATTTTTTTAGATGTAGACGAAACAAAACATGTTCCGGAATCTTTGTATTAAGGTCAAACACATACAAAAAAAATCTTTTTCATTTTCCAATTTTTTGGTATCTCATTTTATTTTTTATTTTTTAATTTTTTTAAATGGCCACCATTTTGAAACAAGATGGCGAATGAAGCTGGTCAACGAACTCGGTTGAGTTATTTGTGTGTACTATGTACACACCAAGGTACATCCAAATCGGTTCATAAATACGTCTGTTATCACGTGGCAAAAATCAGGACGTTTCAAAATGTCAGCCACGCTAGAAATTCAAAATGCTATAACTCAGCAATTTTTTAAGATATAGACGAAACAAAAACTGCTCCCGAATCTTTTTATCAAGGTCAAACACATAAGAAAAAAATATTTTTTCAATTTTCAATTTTTTGCTGCCACATTTCAAATTTAAATTTTTCTTAAAATTTTAAATGGCCGCCATTTTTAAACAAGATGGCGGATGAAGCTGGTCAACGAACTCGTTCGAGACATTGGTCTGTACTATGTATAAACGAAGTTACATCCAAATCGGTTCATAAATACGCCTTTTATCGCGTGACAAAATTCAGGACGTTTCAAAATGTCAGCTTCGCTAGAAATTCAAAATGCTATAACTCAGCCATTTTTTAAGATATAGACGAAACAAAAACTGCTACGGAGTCTTTGTATAAAGGTCAAATACATAAGAAAAAAAATATTTTTCCATTTTCAATTTTTTGGTACCACATTTCAAATTTTAAATTTTTTTAAAAATTTTAAAAGGCCGCCATTTTGAAACAAAATGGCGGATGAAGCTGGCCAACGAACTCGGTCGAGACATTGGTATGTACTATGCACACACCGAATTACATCCAAATCGGTTCATAAATACGAGAGTTACAGTGTGACATAGGTCAGATATATATATATATATATATATATATATATATATATATATATATTGATATATATATATATATATATATATCAATTTTGAACGGAGGGTGGTTTCGGGGTCTGGGAGTCATGATCGATGAAAATATACCAAAATTTTTTGAAATCTCTTTCCTCCGAACGGCTGCAATAGGTAGCTTTTTGTAAAGAAAGCTACCTAATACGCCTGTTATTACGTGAGAAAAATCAAGACGTTTCAAAATGTCAGCCAGGCTAGAAATTCAAAATGCTATAACTCAGCCATTTCTTAAGATATAGACGAAACAAAAACTGCTCCCGAATCTTTTTATCAAGGTCAAACACATAAGAAGAAAATATTTTTTCAATTTTTAATTTTTTGGTACCACATTTCAAATTTAAATTTTTCTTAAAAATTTAAATGGCCACCATTTTTAAACAAGATGGCGGATGAAGCTGACCAACAAACCCGGTCGAGACATTGGTATGTACTATATATAAACGAAGTTACATCCAAATCGGTTCATAAATACGCCTTTTATCGCGTGACAAAGTTCAGGACGTTTCAAAATGTCAGCCACGCTAGAAATTCAAAATGCTATAACTCAGCCATTTTTTAAGATATAGACGAAACAAAAACTTCTCCGGAATCTTTGTATAAAGGTCAAATACATAAGAAAAAAATATTTTTCCATTTTTAATTTTTTGGTACAAAAATTTCAAGTTTTAAAATTTTTTAAAAATTTTAAATGGCCGCCATTTTGAAATAAAACGGCGGATGAAGCTGGCCAACTAACTCGGTCGAGAGATTGGTATGTACTATGTACACACTGAATTACATCCAAATCGGTTCATAAATACGCCTTTTATCGCGTGACAAAATTCAGGACGTTTCAAAATGTCAGCCACGCTAGAAATTCAAAATGCTATAACTCAGCCATTTTTTAAGATATAGACGAAACAAAAACTGCTCCGGAATCTTTGTATAAAGGTCAAATACATAAGAAAAAAATATTTTTCCATTTTTAATTTTTTGGTACCACATTTCAAGTTTTAAAATTTTTTAAAAATTTTAAATGGCCGCCATTTTGAAATAAAACGGCGGATGAAGCTGGCCAACTAACTCGGTCGAGAGATTGGTATGTACTATGTACACACTGAATTACATCCAAATCGGTTCATAAATACGCCTTTTATCGCGTGACAAAATTCAGGACGTTTCAAAATGTCAGCTACGCTAGAAATTCAAAATGCTATAACTCAGCCATTTTTTAAGATATAGACGAAACAAAAACTGCTCCGGAATCTTTGTATAAAGGTCAAATACATAAGAAAAAAATATTTTTCCATTTTTAATTTTTTGGCACCACATTTCAAGTTTTAAAATTTTTTAAAATTTTTAAATGGCCGCCATTTTGAAACAAAACGGCGGATGAAGCTGGCCAACGAACTCGGTCGAGACATTCGTATGTACTATGTACACACCGAATTACATCGAAATCGGTTCATAATTACGGGAGTTACAGTGTGACATAGGTCAGATATATATATATATATATATATATAGATATATATATATATATATATATATATATATATATATATATATCAATTTTGAACGGAGGGTGGTTTCGGGGTCTGGGGGTCATGATCGATGAAAATATACCAAAATTTTTTGAAATCGCTTTCCTCCGAACGGCTGCAATAGGTAGCTTTTTTGTAAAGAAAGCTACCTAAAAATATATATATATTTAAAGTGAGGTGCAAAAAAAATTAGAAATTGAAAAAGATTTCTTTCTTAAGTATTTGACCTTGATATAAGGATTCAGGAGCATTTTTTGTTTGTCTTTACCTTAAAAAATGGCTCAGATATAGCAGTTTCAATTTCTATTGTGGGTGACATTTTGAAAAATCTGATTTTTTGCATGCGACAGCACTCGTATATATCAACCGATTCCGATGTGAGTGAGCATGTGCACAGCAATTACTAAGGTCTCGACCAAGTTCACTGGTTAGCCTCATCCACCATGTTGTCTTAAAATGGCAGGCACTTTAAGAAATCGCCGAATTTGGCAGCCAAATATAAGTTACTTTAAAGAAAAGCAGCTTGGATAAAGCTGACTAATTTCGCGAAATTCTCATTCATTATATTGATAAAAATTAGTATTGAATCTCCTATATTCGGTTTCCACTAAATTGAGCTTCGTGTGTTTGAATGATATAAGTTGGCTTTTTTAAAATAAGGAATATGAAAGCTACCCCTTCCTCCCGGCACTGGCCGGAAGGACTTTTTATAGATAAACTAAGTGAGTCCAATAAGCTAGTTTAATTTAATTTTGCATGACATCACGTTAAAAAAGTGTCGCTTCGGAATATTATAATAAATTTAGCAATTGTAATAATTAACATATAAAAAACATTTTAATTTAAACATCAAGTAGTATTTTACTCATGTATACATCTAAAGTTATATACATTTTTACAGTATAAGAATGTTTGGCTTTACCGATAGTTTCCTTAATTTGAAATTGAGCGAGTAAGGTGTTTCTTACAATTTCACTCTTGTGAGAAGTATACTTATAAAAATGTTTTATAATAAAATAAATAACGAATATTTACTCAAAAAATTTATAAATAGCTTGACAATTAATTTTTATTATTATTATTATTATTTCGCTTAATATTTTCAATATTGTATGAGTAATAAACGATTATGTCTAATTGGTGAATAGATTACATATCATTTATGATTTAATATTTTGAACTTATTTCTTCTTTTTCAACATACGTAGCGGCTGTCAGTATGTATAATGTATTACTAGATCAGAATAGGGCAAATTTATAATCTGGATTATCCGCAGTGTAATTGCAGGTTAATTGAATTTAATTGATTATAATTACGCACATTCAAACACAGAAGTTTTGTAAATTAATTACATAGAATTAAACTGTAATAACGTTGCGGATAACTGGAATTACAAATTTGTCCAACGTCTCAATTACTGATGTTCTGTTGGAACTATGGATATCCAGGTGGGCAATTTTTTTCTTTTTGTTATTTATAAACTACAATCTTAATAGCATCATTTGCAAAACACCGCATGTATTTGCAACGATTACCAGCATTTAACACTGCAATTGAATTAAACTAAAATAAAGAAAAAAAAATAAATCACGTTTTCACAGAAATAGAATTTTCGTCGAGTTAGCATATTCAAAATTTTCTACGCGTCTTATTTTTTATCCGATTTTCATAATATTAGATTTTCTTGTTTGCCATATGCTATATTTCAAAATTTAGTATTAATGAACATGCATTACAATCTGGACATCCTGGAACATGCATTGCAATTTATAATCTGGATTATCGAATGTGTAATTACAGGTTAATTGAATTTAATTGATTGTAATTACGCACATTCAAACACAGAAGTTTTGTAAATTAATTACATAGAATTAAACTGTAATAACGTTGCAGATAACTGGAATTACAAATTTGTCCAACGTCTCAATTACTGATGTTCTGTTGGTATTGTGGATATTCAGGTGGGCAATTTTTTTCTTTTTGTTATTTATAAACTACAATCTTAATAGCATCATTTGCAAAACACCGCATGTATTTGAAACGATTACCAGCATTTAACACTGCAATTGAATTAAACTAAAATAAAGAAAAAAAAATAAATCGCGTTTTCACAGAAATAGAATTTTCGTCGAGTTAGCATATTCAAAATTTTTTACGCGACTTATTTTTTATCCAATTTTCATAATATTAGATTTTCTTGTTTGCCATATGCTATATTTCAAAATTTAGTATTAATGAATATGAATTACTGTACATAAAAAGAAAATTTGGTTTCTTTTCTTCTTATACAGAAAAAAAAATTCGTTGAACTTTCATGAAAAAGTGTAAATACTGGAAGATTTTTATTATATTTTTAAACATATTAGTATAATTTAAAAAAGTATATCAACTTTTCTTGCAATACTATAAAACTACCGTTTAACAAAACACCAAATTCATAAAGTCCAATTTAATACACATGGAGTATTTTTAATTAGAGTGATTAATTAACATATTATAATTGATAACTTAATTAATTACACACATTTTAAAAAAATGGATTAATTTACTTAGAAAATGTATGGATTATTATATGTAAAAAAAATTCTGTATAATGTTGTGAAATAAAAATGGTTTGAACGTCCAATTGTCCCCTTTAGTTGCTTATAAAGAATTCACGAAACATACATAATAAATTTTCACATAAAGTATTAATAAGCATAAAAATGAATTTTATTAGCGGAATATACATAGTCTTTAATAATAAATTGCAATAATTTTCTTATTTATACAAAAAAAGTCAAAGACGCTATCTACACTCAAGCACGCTATCTAAAATATACTCCAGAACAGTTTCAGTACATTTCTTTTTTCATCGGCAACTCTTAAAATTTATTAGATCAGGATATTTAATAATTACAGATTCATGAACTTTGAAAATTCCGAAATCCAATCTTTTAACCACTTGAATAGTTTTGAATGCTACTCATTTAATGTAGAAGTAAAATTTTACATTTCAGTGCAGCATTTAAAGTAGTATCATAAATTTGGATAAACTTCTTTTGAATGTCCGCTACTTGGACTATTAAATATGGCGTAGTTTAGAAAGAATATATTGTAATTTTATGTTTAAACTTTAGTTATTAAAAAAATGGAAAACATTATGTGATATCTGTCAGTTTCTCAAAAACACAAGATTTCATTGCTTTATTTGTGAATACAGACTAACAGCACATGCATATTGCTTTATAAATATTATTGATAAATTTTTATTATAATTGTAAATTCGCATTGATATTATGAGTTTTAAATGTCGAAAAATATATATTACATTATAGGCACTTTAAGTGATATATTTATTTTAAAATTTAAATATACGATGAATTCAAATTAGTTGCCATGTCTTTTATAAAATATTTAATATTCCAAACGATTGTATTGTATAATACGTGAGAACTTTATTAGTTAACTCTGTTTAGTTCTTAGACGCACTAGTGTTCTTCAACAGTGGAATCTTATATTTGCGATGCTATTAAATACTACAGGAAGGCACATATTTGACAAAGAATGAAAGAAATTTTTATTTTGAATTTTTTTAAAATGATACCGATGTTAATTATAACACAGTTAAAATACGATAAGTCTACCCCAGATTAGCAATTAGTACTTAAGGGGGCACAGTTCCTCTAAGTTAAAAAGAAAATCAGTTTTCTGTTTTTGTTTTATTTTGAATCTGAAAATTTCTCAACAATATGCATGCTGTTGCGCCATAACCTATAGCAATGAGTTTGTCATGGTTTCCAGGACAGTATTTTAAAATGCTTTTCTTTAATGTGCTTTCCTGATCTAGGAGATTGTGCAATGCATCTTAGATACAATAATTTGGCTCCTCAATAACAAATACATGTTTTTCGCTTATCGTTCTTCGATATAATCTATCTTCAATTTTTTCTTCTTCATAAAATGTTTCATATTTTTTTCCATGAAAATATTTTAAATTTCTGCTTCTAAAGCTTTTAGATCATCTTTTTTTTTTTTTTTTTTTTTTTTTTTTTTTTAACATATTTTTGTTTTCATTTTTTATCTGCATACTTTACTTCTGTCAGTTACATGTGATGAATCGTTTTCTGTTACAAGGCCATCATCTTGTTGAGTTGCAGAAGTTATTGCTGCCACGCATCTATCGTAAATTTCATACAGATTTCAGACCCTTGAAACCATAGGTAGATGTGTTTTCATGTAGCCTTTTGATTTTCATTTAGAAGTATATGCTTGTGATACGGAAATTAATTCTTCATACTCTGATGTAGTGCTACTACTTCTTTCTTCATCACCACTGCCACAATACATGACAACCTTACTGTCCTGATTAGCTCTAAACTTTTAACTTCAAGTTTTAGCCCTCATCGAGTCCTCTTTTCTCAATTTACATATCTCGGCTTTATCGGGTCTGCCAATCTTGTTGACATTTGATTAAGAAGAAATTCCTGCTTTTTTGAAAACATATTCTTTTATTTTTCATAGGTAGCCATAAAAATTGACTAGCATTTGCACGCCGAAATGTCTAGAGGTTTTCTTACAGCTTCAGCTTTTAAAAAATGAACCTTCATCCTGTATTATTATTGGGTTTTTTTTTTAATTATTTGATGAATCGAATAAACTTCTGGTATTCAGAAAAATTGTTGTCGATCACTTGCACAATACAGCTCTCAGAAACTACTGGAATTGATGCGTTCTTACAAATTTCTTCGATCTTTCTCTTAGGATTTAAATAAACTCTGACTTTGGTGGATCTTGATCATTCATGCTCTGTTTTAATTCCTAAATAACATTTTATAGCGTCTAAAATTGTTGGCAAATCAACTTCATATAGTTTTGAAGGAGCACTAAATATGGGTAATTCCACTGCACTTATAGTAATTGTAAACTTCGGCTTGCCTGCAGTCGCATTCATAGATTATAAACAGGAGAACAAACTATTTGTAAAACTGAATAAAATGATTCAAAATTTTAAAATAAAGAAGTAAGGTTTAGAAAATATAAGCGAAGTTATACTAAACATTTATATAAAAATGACAAAAGAGACTACCAGAAAACAGTTTAAATGTACAATTTATTCTCTGAACCTATTGTGTGAAACAATGAAAATATAAATGTCCTGGTAGCTGAAGAATCTTTTCAAAAGGCATGCAATTTTGCAGGTATATTATAGGCTCTGATTGTCAACTTTTGTCTGCCATCCGAAATCAAATTCCAACTTTCTTTTTTTTCACTTTCCACCCTGTTAAAATACCGTTTGTTATAAGAACGGCTGAATAACTGGACAGTTTACTGGGAATTATTAACAGTGCAAGTGGATATTTTAATATTTCTTTCATTAATTTTAAAAGAAAAATTTTTGATAAAAGATTTTATTTTTATTTATCGTTGAGGATATTCGGTTTTAATGATAATTAGGTATTCGGCTTAATTATATATTGTATTTCGTTTCTTTTTTTTTTTTCTTCATGTCCATAAAGTTCTGAATGTCACGCATAATTATTCCAATTTTAAGGAAAAAAAATTCTCTTTTAAATGGCATAATTTTCTAGGTTCAATAAAGAATATTTATTTATTTATTTATTGAAATATAAAGATTTTGCCTTATTATTTATAAGAGGCTGGCAAAGCAAATTTTGTTCTTGTAAGTGAAAATCATGTGTGAATGCACACTAAATGTATGATTACATCCAGTAGAGAACAATTAAAATAAAAAATCTCCAACATAACACGTTTATATACATGAATATGTAGTTTATTTATGTTTTTAATTGTAAAAGTTTCCTCAAGATTTCTATTTCATTTAGTCTTCATTTTTTTTTATTAAATAACTTATATTTAGTACTCAATACCGAATAATTGCCATATTGTCTGCTTTCATTTAGAAGAAAATATCATTAGAACAAAATACGTTATCTTATAAACATACAAAATATTTAAGATACATTTAACTAACCCTGAGGAATATAGGGCTTGCGTATAAAAAAACTATAATATAAAAGAATAAAGTACATTATTACTTAGTTTAACTTAAGCACGTAGTATTTAAGGAATCCACAGAAAACAATTTACAATAGTTTCACGACACTGACTCTAATCCTATCATTGCTTCTAAAAAGGAAAATAAATAGATATTCTTTAAAAATTTTGAACACATTTCATGGACCCTACTATTATGTCGAAGAAATAAGGAAAAATAAAAGGAAAATATTTGAAATTATGCATGATTTAGCACGCTGAATGTCGGAGAACTTTCCATAATTTTCATAAAAAAATTCTCAAAACTAATGTTAATTTTAATTTTCTTTCTCTGTTTGTTTCTGAAATACACTTTGTACGTATGTGATTTACAAATATCTTAAAGAGCGATTCTATTAAAAATATTTTTATCTACAACCAGTATGCGTAAGTTGTTATGAAAAAACTGAAAAATTTAACTTAAAATTAACTTAAAAATTTAAGTGGGTAAACCACTTAAATGGTTTTATAATCATTTTAATGTAAACAACTACATATAATAAATAAATAAATTTAAGGACACTGTGAAATTTCCCACAACAATCTAATTTGTACAGATTAACACTTTCAGATCTATGACCGAGTGACACTCGGGTTGCGTTTTAAACGAAGCGTACTAAGCCCGAGAGTCTCTCGGGATAATCTTTTAATTCTCTGAGCTATAAAAATACCTACCAGATACGTTCGCTGTCTTTTCTTATACACTGTAAAAAGAAATCTGTAAAGTTACTAAAATTTTTCTAGGAAACTGGGATTCCTAGAACTTTTTATGTAACAGCAACAGCAAAAATTCTTGTAACAGCGTCTGTTACAGGAATTTTTCCTGTTGCCGTTACATAAAAAGTTCTAGGAATCCCAGTTTCCTAGAAAAACTTAAGTAACTTTACAGATTTTTTTTTTTACAGTGTAGTATCTACGAAAGTTAAAAAAAAATACTTCACAGCACTAAGCATAAGTAAGTATATGAAAAATATGTAGAATCAGAGCTTAATTCATACTTATTTTGAACTTTGTGGCGTTTGTTTTTGTGCTTTGAAATGTACCTCACAAAAGCATATTATACTAAATAATGTTTATATACAAATAAAACTTATTTACATATATTTGAACAACATTTGGATAATTTTTTATTCAAGTCTACGTAAAATTGTATGTTGAAAATGATGTTACGTGGAACTTAAAAAAAATAATAATAAATAAAATAACATGCATTTTTAAATAATTTATCATTAATATTAATTCTTATTACATTTAAATAGTTCGTTTATTATGAACAAGAACCGTTTCAAGTTCATAATTTAAAAAAAATATATTAGTATTTTTTTTAATCATTAAAATTACCAAATACCCTTAGTCCAAAGAGAGATATGCGGTTGAAAAAGATCAAACCTCAAAGTGTTAAAATTAAGAATCTTAATCTCAAGTAAATTCAACACATGCGTTACCCTTTTTTAAGATTTTTTAAACATTATTTTATCTTATAGTTATTTCAAACATCCGCTACAATTTCAATAAAACCCAGAAAAAAATTTAGTTACTCACTTTCCTCAGTAAAAGGTTAATATATTTTAAACAAACCGTATCCGATATGACTTTATTTGCTGAATTGTGCAATTAAAATGCTTTATCGTATTTTAAAATCATGCTCTAGTTGCTAAAGTAATTAAAGCAAGAAAAAACGTCATCATAATCTTAGTTTGCGCACATAATTCATCTTTGATAATAAAATTTTGAACATCATTATTAAAAATAAATTTTAATCATAGTAATGAAATTTTTTATACAGAAAACTGAATCAAGTGCTAGACATTTTAATGCTGAAAAACACTGAAAATTTATAGATTCAAAGTATATTATATATTTTTTTACTTTTTGTAAATGAATGGGATTTTATTAGTGTTTATCTTAGACGCTTTAGAACACTTTTGTGAATATAGTAGTAGAAAATGGAGGGGGGGGGGGAGTATAAAAAATATACCTGCGTATAAAAAAAAATTAAACAATTCGGAAATTGTAAATCCAACGCGTCAAATGAGTTGCGTTTGTACTATAACTTATAAATATTCAGTTCTTGGTGTAATAGCTGTTATTCTCTTATGCAAAAATGCATGATTACAAAATGTATTAAAAATATACATATTTAATTCCGTAAAACGGAAACAATATGGCTCCATCTTAAATATGACGTAATCACCATGCAATCTACAATCATTACCAATCCTGAGATAATCATTGAATAAATTGCGTATAGTAAGATTTAATAGAATGAAGAAAACATTTATTAATATCTTTTTAAGTTTTGATTCGATACTTTTATTAACATTTTTTTAAGCTTTAATTAGATTTTCATAAAATTTTAAATGACTCTACAAAACTTTGCGACGATTATATATATTAAATTTCAAGCCAATCGGTTGGGTAATTTTTTCGCTGTTATATGCGGACAGACGGACGGCTATGTGTGATATCTATTTCTAGAATTACGAACGCATCTTAAAAGGAAAACTAAAATCATAAAAGAGAAAGTAATTATAAATAGAAATTAAAATCATGAAAGTGCAATAGTGTTTTTTTAAATACAGTTATTTACTTCAATAAAAGCGAAATTAAAGAAAATGTATTGTGTAATATATATATGAATTTAAAATTGTTAAAAATAACGTATGTTAACGCTATCTGAAGTGTACTATTTAAATTTTACTTTACTAAATTTAGTATGCTGCGACACAGAAATTTCATTTATCCGTGAATACTCTTGAGATTCATATTTCTGATATTACTTTAAATAAGCTAATTTGCGTTTAACGTATCATGGTTGTGTTTATTTAAGTGTAAAAGGGAAGTTTGTTTTGATAATATTTGTGTTTGAGATTAATAGATTTATGGTAAATAAATATGAAATATTGCAGCGGTTCCTGAAAGTAATTTTATAGGTAAGTAGTTGTTGTTGATTTTATGCACAACATGCAAATTGCCGGAATTAGGAATTGCGATTAATCTGCTAAATCAGTTACCGATTTTAAGTAAATTGCATACCTTAATTTACACTTTTTTTCGATGGCTAAGTAATTCCCTTAATTTGAATTAATTGATTTTCATTTATTATTTTCTTCTATTCAAATTTAGTTAACCTTCATTTTGGTTTGCTTTTTTCCTAATAATCCATGGCGCTATTTTCAATATTTATTTAATTGCCCTATCATTTCCGAAAGGCTGTTATTTCGGAGACGGGTAAAACACAAGAACTAGGTTGACCTATATTGTTGAGAAATTTTCAGATTCAAAATAAAACAAAAACAGAAAACTGATTTTCTTTTTAACTTAGAAGAACTGTGCCCCCTTAAGTACTAATTGCTAATCTTGGATAGACTTATCGTATTTTAACTGTATTATAATTAACATCGGTAGCATTTTTTAAAAGTTCAAAATAAAAATTTCTTTCATTCTTTGTCAAATATGTGCCTTCCTGTAGTATTTAATAGTATCGCAAATATAAGATTCCACTAACAAACATTGGGAGAAATAATGTTGCTATTAGATTTTTTTAAACAAAGATTACTCGTCACTAGCAAGGGAATTTACATTTGCATAATTTATTCTCTTAACTTGATGGAGAAAGTGCAGGCCTCTGAACCTGTTCTGGTCCTATTAGAAATGTGTTGCATCAATGTGAACAGCAGCCGGTTGTAGAATGAAAAAATACCTGCTCTTGTCTCCTGGAAATGAACTCTGGACAGTTAGGTACGGACCAAAATTATTTTACTGTGTCAAGCAGTTTCATATGGCCAATGCTCCTTAAATTCAGAAAATTTCAATACAGGAGAAATTTCTCACGCCAGAATGTTGATAACTGCCGATCAACTACTTGGACTGTGTATTGAAAGTCAGAGACCTTCCCAAAATCTGAAGAAATGGCTGAATTTGTAATGGAAGTATACGTGCTAATGTGGTTACGCATTACGAAAGATTCTTCCAGCAAAAGTGGAGCTCGAAACGTTTTTAAAACAATTAAGTTGTCTCGCTATTTCAGGGAAGATTTAAAGAAGTTTTTCGATCCCGTTGTTCAACGAAACGGATACGACTGTCATCCAGAAAACATTTTACTAGGAATGATAAATAATGAAAGAAGCCACGTTAGAGAGATTGAATTCAGAAGAATGTTGAAGATAAGGGGAATGAAATGTTCAACAATAAGGCTATTTTATGTTCCATTATTCAACTTCAGTGCTACAGACTATATTGACTGTGAAGTATGTGAAATTACATCACACTCTATTCTTAATAGCACAAAAACAATGGAACTGAAAGTTCTCATAAATAGATCGAAATTCCCATCTTTTCAATTACCCAAGTTTCCGTTTACTGAAGCATTCTTGACAGTTGTAGGAGTAGAAGCAATGGTTGCAACAAGAAGGGTTGTATATATGCCAGTAAAACTCAAATCACGAAAGCAAATGGCTACTTTTGATACCAAAGGCCTAATGCCAAAGTAAATTAGACTGGAATGTAAGGTAGTTTTACAGTACGTCTTGTATATCTATCTATCTATCTATCTATCTATCTATCTATCTATCTATCTCTCTCTCTCTCTCTCTCTATATATATATATATATATATATATATATATATATATATATATATATATAATTGTATAACTACATATTCATAAAAACCGTCTTTTTCATATATTCAGAGAACTATCCTTCATGTATAATTTTAAAAAAGAGAACTTTATCTGTAATTATTTTTCTTTTTCTTTACCATCTTTGCTAAAAATTCACATATTAGAGACACTTTTACCGTTTAACATCTTCAAGTGCGGTGGTTTAGTTTTGGACCATTTAGTTTTAATTTTTAAATCCTACATTGGCAACAGAATATTGGAATGAAATTTTTCCTTTTATTAAGTACGTGAACAAAAGCTTTTGCTTACTTTAGAATAAATTTGTTTTTAAATTGTGATGTCATTCACACATTTCATCATTTTACGAATAGAAGTGCCTTGACCATGAAAGGGTTAAGGTGTCAAAACATAACGACACTTAGATTTATTACAAGTAATACTTTAATAAGTTATGTTTAATGGGCTATTTTACTGAAGTCAGATAAATTATGTAAGAAAAAAATAATTTGAATAATTTACAATACATTGTGAAATTTTGATTTTTCACATATTAAGGGCGTACTCTTTAAGAAGTGATACAGACCTAAAAATTAATTGCAATAAAATGAAACTTTAACGTAATATTCATTATGCCAAAAGCCACATTTTGAGACTTATTCCTAAAATGAATTAAAAAAATAAATTTTCATCGTAATTTACACTCCATCCTATTATAATAATACTATAATCGAAAATTTACTCTAATGTAAAAAATTATTATTTGCCAAAAAAAAAAAAAAAAAAAAAAAAAAAAAAAAAAAAAAAAAAAAACTGCGATGCTGATTACTTCTTCCCATATTTGGCCGTTCAGATATTCTTCTCGTTTGAAACCGTGATCGCAGAGTTTCAACGAAAAGAAAAACACGAAAAACTTTATTTTTATATGTTGTTCAAATGGTATATTTTGTTTTAAAAAATGGTAATATGTACTATTTCAAGAATGCATTTATACTGGACATGTATTTCCGTCCGCTTTTAGGTTTTCCATTTTTTTTCTGTAAACTGCAACTATCACACCGATACACCCTAGATAAGGTAGAAAACCACGTTACAGAAAGCAAGCGACGCAAAGAAAAAAAAAATTAATTAATATTTCCACGAGCCAACGAAATCGACACACGCAAGATATTTAATTTTTTTTTTCAATGTTTTGCCTGCTTTGTGTGATGATTCGGGACATCTAACAAAGGGTGTCAGAGCTTTCTCCACTCTAGGCTTTCTCCACTCTTTTGGAAATATAAATTTCTAACATTAATTAAAATTATTAGTATAAAGTATGTTACATTATTTCAGTATAGTATTTAATCTAATTATTTATTTTAGATATATATTAATATATTTTTCCATTATTTAACTCATATAACTTAAATACATTTAAAATTTATTTTAATATCATTTTAAACATTTTTTTTAAATTATTTCACTTAGTTAATATACAACCTGTTACATTCTTTCTGTTTAATTATTAAACCTATAATTTATTTCACAGTTCTATTAATTTTTTCATTATATTTCATGGAATGGAATCGTTTTGCTTTGCTTTTGTTAATTTCTCAGTTTAAATTTTCTTGTAAATCTGGTTGCACAGTTGATTGGGCAATTTGAGAAATAGCTCTTAATTGCAATACATGTTTTTTACAATTAGAAATCAATAGTGTTTTGTTTACATTTGTGGGATATTGCCCATGTTGAAAAGTTCCACAATATAAGTGTTTTTCATAATCTTGATATTCGTTATTCTTTGCATTCTTTTTGTAAATTTTTTCTCTGGATAATATTGCTCCTCCACATTTTGAAACAAATTTTTCCACTTTTGTTTTATTTAACTTTATTATTATTTTATAAGTTTTACATATTATAATATTAAACTATTTATGTTTTTCGATATTTCGAGTTTTCTTTGCGGGTTCTGTATGCCGATTAGCTTTACTACAATATTTTTTATAATGATTAATGTATTATATTTTTATATGCGATCTTCGTTTAGAATTTAGGTTAACATCGTTATATGAACTCGTAAGATAAAATTTGATTTAAAGGCATATATATATATATATATATATATATATTAAAATGAACAAAATGAAATTGAACAGCTAAAACTAAGGTATATTAATTACCAAGTTAAAGTTACCTTTTACTTCATATATTTGTGATTTCATCTTTATTGGATTAATTGCACCCATTTCACGGACGAAAATACAAAACAAAGTAAGAAAAACGCTACTTATGAAAAATACTACTATCGTTCTAGTAATGTATTTAAAAAAATATATTAATATTTACTATTTCAACAAATACTTTTTTTTTCATTTCAAAGTTCGACTCGTGTTTTCTGTCTCCTTTTCAAATTATTAAGTCAATTATAAAAAAAATGCACTAAAATGTATTACTACAAAATAAAGCTACTACATATAAAACGGCAGCCTTTAAAAATAAAATTTCTTTATTCATTTTTGTAAGAATTTTTCATATATTTTATTAATTTATCTTTAATTTTTTAATTATGATAAACTTTACTTAAATAATGATGCTAAAACATTATTTTCAAAGATAGATTTTCCGTGCAGTCTTATGGTGATGCTTTTTTATTAATACCATAATTACGTTCGCAACTAGAGCAAACTGATTTAAAATTACGATAAGATCTATTAATTACATAACAGAGCAAACGAGGTCTTCAGAGATATGAGTTATTTAAAGGATATTAATGTTTTGCTAACAAAAGTAAGAAAGGAACGTGATACGGGGTATTATCTAATTTTTAATTAACTTGGTGATAAAGTATTGTGTACGTAAATTAAAGTTGTGGAATTTCTTTTAAGATTAGTTTTCCTTAATTTCTACAAAATAAATTACATCGTAGAAGTTAAATGTATCTTTATTTATTTATTCTTTGCGTTGGAATATAGTAAAGTGGGGACAGATGCCGCACTTTTTCTTTTCTTCTTGTAAAATGTACAATAAAGCAAAAAACAACAAACTAAGTACCAGAAATCATTGATCAAACCCTTTAGAATCTAATTTCCATGTTAAATAAGTTAAAACCCTCTTAATAAAGTAGGCATAATTATTTACCCACAGGTCCTTTTTTTAACATCATTTTTTATGTGCTGGGTAAGATGCTGCATGGGGTGTGGGACAGTTGTCACATGGAGAAAAATGCTAGGCTGCTTACTTTTTTAGGTAGATTTCGTATGAAATACTACCTATTGGGATCGTTCCTATGTTGGAATTTCTGAAAAATTTTTGCAGATCTACACCGATCATGACTCCTAGAATCTAAAACCACCCCCAGTAAAAAACTTTATATATATATCTATCTATCTATCTATCTATCTATATATATCACTTTCTTCTGGACACGATAACTTTCGTAATTCTGCACCAATCTCTTCCAAACTGATACATAAAATCAAAGGGCATAAAATCTCGGTCAAGTTCGTTAATGGGCAAAATCGGACCAAGGGGATGGAAATAGGGAGGGGTTTTGTGAAAACCGAAAACCCCCCATAACTTCTTAATTTTTGAACATATCAAATTAGTTTAAAGTTTTTATTACTTCTAAAAATAGGGCCAAAATTTTATGTATCACAGATTTTTGATAAAGTTAAAAATGGGCTCAAGGGGCGCAAAAAATAGGGTTTTTGGGAGAAAAAAATTCATAACTTAGTCAATTCTCAAGATATCAATTCCAATTAATTTTATTATAAATCTCCTTAATATTATCTACAACTTTCATATTCACAAGTTTTTGATAGGACAAATTCGTACCGCAAAAAAAATTAAAAACGAAAACAAAAAGGGGGTTTGACGAAGTAAAAAATCCATAACTCCGTCAATTCAAAAGATATAAAATCCCCATGAATTTATCATATATCTTCTTAATATTGTCTACAACATCTATATAGACAAGTTTTGGATAGGACCAATTCTTACAGCAAAAACAAATTAAAAATACATAGCGGCTGAAGAAAAAAATCATCTAACTAAGGGTGCATTCAATTCCAAACTGCGTATTTTCTGACTCATTTTACAATTCATTTTTGCTCTCAAAGGCTTCCAATTGGTACGTTTTCTTACTCAGAAACTATATAATGTACCGTAATGGTCGATTTTTTGATAGAGGCAGAATATATTTAAAAAAATGCTGTTAAAGTGGGCATTTTGAACCGAATTTCCCGAAGCGGATTGTGTTGGAAAAATCATTGCATTAAGGATGCACTCAAATCCAAACTGCTTATTTTCTGACTCATTTTTAAATTCATTTTTGCTCTCAAACGCATTTAATTGGTATATTCGCTTATTCAGAAACTACATAATGTACCGCAATGATCGATGTTTTGATAGAGGCAGAATATATTTCAAAAAATTATGTCAAAGTGGGCATTTTGAACGGAATTTCCCGAAGCAATTGTGTTATCACTTTCTTCTGGACACGATAACTTCCGCAATTCTGCACAAATCTCTTCCAAACTGATACATAAAATCAAGGGACATAAAATCTCGGTCAAGTTCGTTAATGGGCAAAAGCGGACAAAGGGGATGGAAATAGCGAGGGGTTTTGTGAAAACCGAAAAAACACCATAACTTCTTAATTTTTGTACATATCAAATCAGTTTAAAGTTTTTATTACTTCTAAAAATATGACCAAAAATTTATGTATCACAGATTTTTGATAAAATTAAAAATGGACTCAAGGGGCGTAAAAAATAGGGTTTTCGTTGAGAAAAAATTCCTAACTTCGTCAGTTCTCAAGATATCAAATCCAATAAATTTATTATACATCTCCTTAATAATATCTACAACTTTCATATTCACAAGTTTTTGATAGGACCAAAGTCGCAAGAAAAAAAAAGAAAAAAAAAAAAAAAAAAAAAAAAGGGGGGGTGGGGGGTGGTTGAAGAAGAAAAATTTTCATAACTCCGTCAATTCACAAGATATAAAATCTCCATGAATTTATCATATATCTTCTTAATATTGTCTTCAACATTTATATAGACAAGTTTTTGATAGGGCCAATTCTTAAAGCAAAAACAAATTAAAAATACATAGCGGTTGAAGAAAAAAATCATCTTATTAAGGGTGCATTCAAATCCAAACTGTCTATTTTGTTACTCATTTTTAAATTCATTTTTGCTCTCAAATGCATCCAATTGCTAGATTCTCTTATTCAGAAACTATATAATGTACAGTAATGATCGATTTTTTGATAGAGGCAGAATATATTTCAAAAAATGATGTCAAAGTGGGCATTTTGAACAGAATTTCCCGAAGCGATTGTGTTAGAAAGATTGTGTTAGAAAAATATTGCCCTACTGAGAAAATAATTGTTTATTAATCAAGTTTTAATTAATTGAAAGGAAAATAAAAACACAGGTCGCTTATAAATCTTTTCAAAAATCACGTCAGCATGTTTCATATTTTTTTTTATTAAAAATTAATCTGAAAATGTGCCAGAAAATTTCGAGTTGTTGACTATGGAAAAATATTTTTTTTTAATATCGCCTTAACATGATTCTCATAAAACCAGCTATTTTATAAAAAGGAAATAAAAACTCGTCAAAAGCAGACAGATAAAACTGTTAAAGTGGATTTATATCTAATAATGATTTAGTTTTTGTTGGTGAAATTAGTATACTTAACTTCGAAATCTACCTCTGCCTGTAGGCCGGGCCGGCAGGGATTTTTTTTTTTTTTTTCAAGCAATTCACATTTTTATTTTCTCAAACTACTTAAAACGAAAATAAATGACAGTAAACTTTCAAAA
This sequence comes from Maratus speciosus, assembly GCA_963932465.1. Lineage (NCBI taxonomy): Eukaryota > Metazoa > Arthropoda > Arachnida > Araneae > Salticidae > Maratus > Maratus speciosus. The sequence goes on from OZ010791.1 coordinate 493,913,989, forward strand.
ATTATATATATCACTGATTCCAGATGGTGTCTTAAAATGATTATCATCATGTGAAACATATTTGCCTGTAACAGAATTCGTAAACTATCGACAGTATATTTTAAATGTTCGTTAAAAAACGCTCTCTGGAAGCAAAATTTTGAACTATTTTTTTCGCTTAAACAAATTCCAATACCTTTATTATGTCCTTCACAAAATTTCACAACATTTTGAACTTTAGTTTTGTCTGTAAACGTCTTTAATTATGTACACCCTGTATATATATATTTATTAACCATTTCTATTTTTTGACCTTTAAACATATCATAATTAATTTTTTAGTTAAATATATGAAATAATTTTAGTATGATTTGCTCCGCTCAATAATAGCTATCACTCATATATGTTCGCGAAATAATACGAAAAATGTAATATTTCAATATATATAAACAGTCTTAAAGGATAATTTTTAATTTTGCGAAATACTGTATATCATTTTAAAAATATATTAAATAGTAATTAGTTCAAAGAAAAAAAAAACATATATCTTTTTAATTATGAAATTCTAATAAATTGCGGTATTTTAAAGAAATGAAAGGTTGAAGCGCTAGTTAATTTTGACACTTTTTTTTTTTTAATTTTTATTCATATCCCTTACTATTCAAGCATAAACAGTAAGCATACTTTGAAGAAACACTTTTCTTAATTTTAATTTATTCTCTTTTATATAATCAACAGAGAACAAAAAATTAATCTTTATAAAGTATTTTTTCAACTACACTAAACGCATTTCCTTTGTTCAACTAATGAAGAAATTTTTATTAAGCGTCTGCCATGAATGCATGAAAAGATTTTCAAACAATGATGGTAAAAATAATATTTTTAAATGTGAAATTTAAAACAGTTACTTAACACTGCTTCAGTGTTTTCTCTCATTTATTGTTTCCTTTTTAAAACGCCAACGACATTATTTTTGCAGGAACTTGTATTAAAAATACTTTCTAAGATATATGAAAATTACAAAATACGTTTAAATAAATGTTTAATCGATGTTTCTTAAAAAGAAGTTAAGATTACTGCCTTTAATGGTGTAAAAAAAATTGAAGCTAACATATATTTACGTGATAGGCCTTAAAGGTTCTAGAGGTTTTCTTTTTCGAATAACCGCCGATAAAAAAAAAAAATATCAAACTATTATTTAAACTAAAAATTTTACTCAGAATACAAAATCCAATATATACTACACAGAAATAAGTTACAACTCATTAAGTAGAATTCCCAATTCGAAATATATTTGATTTATCCTGGGATTATGCGAAATGCATTTCAAAAACATTTGATCACACCATGTATATATGTCTATATATATTATAAAAGCTAAAGAAAATTAAGATTAAACAAATTTATTTATTTCAATATTGATATGGGAGACTATGATATTACCAAAACACTTAAAAAAATATATAAAATATATGATTCTGATTTCTTAGAAATAAACGCTGAAACATTGCTAAACAAGATAAATTTATTATTGTGGTATAAACATAAGTGCCGTATTAATGTCTGAATGTAGGCAATAAGGTTTAAGATGCAGAAAATACACAAATTTCGTCTTTTATTTTAAACGCTCTGAATCTCAATTCCTGATTTACCATTTCATAGTCTCTGTCGATAGAAAATCGATGCATTTAAGTTCTGCTTTAAATTCTTCAACAGAAGAAGATTTTAAAAGAAAGACTGTTTTTTTTAAAAAAAAAGATAATTTACCTTTAAAAGGATGAAACAGAATATGGAAAACCTTAATGCAAATTAGTGATCGACAAGAAGACAGAAGCATAATTATCTAAAATGCACAAACATTCGAAATGTTCATAAGCCTGTCATATAAAGCTAAATATATTTTATGAAAAGAAGCATTTCTTTTATTACTGGAAATGTAGTTATGGATTCATTCTGATTTGAAAGTTTGAGAATTTTAAGTATTTCAGATTTTTATAATGCATTTACTGGAGATTGGTATGTAGAGTGTGTAATTGCAAAAAAGATCCTGAGTGATTTTTTTCTCATTAAGGGCGACATTAAAAGTTTCAAAATGTTTTCTGTTGTTTAAAAATATACCTTTGAATGCATTATATGTATGAATTTTTTTTTAATTGAAGATTATAGTTTTTGAGCATTATTAAACAAATATGTTTTTGCTTTTTTTGTATAATTTTCAGAAGCGCTGTTTCAAAATCTCTTTATTTCGTTTATTTTTCTTTATGTGTGTGCGTGTGAGACATAATGAGATAATTGAGTGATTATACATTTGTGAAAATTAAGAAACAAAAGGACGAAGTTCAAATAAAATATTATGTTTAGTATGATAAAGGTAGCATAAATAAAAAATTAATATATTTCATATTGAAAAGTTAACAGAAAAAGCTCAAATAATATCATGTTCTTGATTTTCTTTATTGAAATATATTAGTAGACCGCACATACTGGCCGCATCAGTAGCACCTCATGCACTAATACTTTAAAATAATGTAAAAAATATTTAATTATATTATATTAAATTTAATTAAATATTATATTATATATAATTAAATATATACAAATACTGAATTATACATACATTGTTAAACATTTTGCAGCATTCTGGCAGGTCATTCGACCGTTTTTTGAAAAAAACGGTTTCATAACCATAATTTAACAATATTCTGACCATAAAATGGCCAATAATATGGTCAGAAAAGTGTTAAATTACTGTTGTTTTACCAGTTTTCGGAAAAAACGGTCAAATGACCTGCCAGAATGCTGCAAATTTTTAACAGTGTACAGGCATCCCCTGACTTCCGTAAATAATGCGTTCCGTAAACTTTTGCTAAGTCGAATTTTACATAAGTTGAATTTGTAAATTCCTTAGGTAAAATTGCGTTAGAAAACTGCAATATTTATTTTATATATAATATATACTTTATTTACACAGTATTATTTTATAAATAAAGTAGCATGCAGCAGTATGTATATGGATATAAACTATAAAAGTATGAAAAAATATAAAATAAACTGAAAGAACATTTTTCAGATCAAAAGTATCTTGTGGAATATGGGATTTATAAATTTAACATTGATGTATTAATTTATATCAATTTTGAAACTACATCAAACGAACAGCTCTGAAGCTGGAAGAAAAAATACACACGTTCCTTTTCATCGAAACTTTAAAGTTAGATTTCGTTATGGTTTGAATTCCACTAACAAAATTGTAACGGTTAAACAGGTTTCTTTTTTTAATCAGATTTGTGTTTGTTTTGTTAAAGATTTGATTTTATATCCCAATAAAACTATAAATATATCTAATATATAAAACTATATTATTTTTATGTGCATATTGTATTTATAAAACATTTTTCGAAAGTATGCAAAGGCATATCAAACGCACTAGTATGTTAAAAAATGTAATTTTCGGAATTTTCTTACGTAAGTGCGAATTTACGTAAGTCGTGTATTACGAATGTCGAGGGATGCCTGTATATATATATATATATATATATATATATATATATATATAAAGATATATATATATATATATATATATATATATATATATATATATATATATATATATATATATATATATATATATATATATAAATATATACATATATATATATATATATATATATATATATATATATATATATATACAGGGTGATTCATAAATATCGAAACAATAGGCTATTTCCTTAAATATTGCCCCTAGACCCATACTTCCAATTGCAAAGTGTTATAAAAAAAGGTGCAAAATTTAATGACATAAGTTGCAACTCTATGGGGTGTGTATTTGAAAAAATACGAAAATTAAATTTTTATATGGCCCCCCTAGTGTAAAAATTCCAATCAGGAAAACTTTTCTTATCCATTCCTGAATTAAACACAAAACATTGCATCTTCATAACTGAAAAACTCGCAGAGTTATGACCGTTTAAATAATTCATAAGGTTTTAAGGGATTAGAAACAAATTGAAATGCGTGCAATCCAAGAAACAATGTTACTTTAAGGGTTGTAGGAAACATGTAAAAAATACATTTGTTGATTTAGAATTTTGATTTTTTTTCTTTTTTTGTGATGGTTAACCATATAATTTGCAAAAAAAAATCACATCCTAATATTTCTAATGAAGTTTTTAAAAGATTTAACTGATTAGTATTTTTTAAGCGGTTTTAATTTAGAATCTTTATAACTCGAAACATTATTCATCGGACTTAAATTTTTTTTTCATTTAATTAAGGAGGAAATTATAATTTTAGTTTTGTTTCGGAATTTTTTTTAATATTAATTTTAAAAATATTTAAAAGTATTTATTTAAAAAATTACGTAAATTATTTTTAAAAAATCATATTTTCAAAAATAATTTTTTTTTTCAAATTTGCCGAAACAAAATTAACATAAAATGATAAAAAAAGATATGTTCCAAGTTTGCACCTTTTTTATTTACGATTCTTGACTTATAATAATTTAAGTACAAAAAAAAAAAAAAAAACATTATGCAGAGAAAAGCATTTAAAATTTTAAACATTGATTGGCTCCTAATAAAATGTTTAAATGCATTTTTAAGAAATGCACGTGAAAAAGTAACTTTTTCTGTAGCTTAAACTTCCGATTCAGTTCAACTTTTTCCGTTTTTCAGTCTAACGATCCGTTTCCACCTCCTTTTTGTACTATTTAAATGTCCATAAATAAATATTAAATGTGTAATTTTAAACAATGCTTTTTCTAACATGCCGATTAAGAGTTTTTCATAACTTTAACCCTTATTAATTCAGGATTTTTATCGTCCCGGCGAGGCCGTTAAAAAAATCTGTATTCTGGGGCCGGGCCAGATCCGGGATTGGCGACTTTTTTCTGAAGACTCGGCCAGGCCGGGCCTAACGTAATTTTTCATACCGAACCAGATGTTGGTGCTAATTATGAAGGCCTATTATCTACACGAGGGATATGGGCCCGAAGAGGGGGAGTGCTTTCCGTGGAGGTCTTTCTAAAAGAACTTAATTCGTATTTACGCAAGGATATCCAAGTTTCGCAGAAAACCACTGAAAATTCCGAAAGAATGGGCCGAAGGGCACAATTGGGTTCGAACCCAACACCTCCCATCTCCGATCTTTGAAAACAGAACCTCTTGGCCACTGTTTATTCCTAACTGGGACTGGCTTCCTTATTCCTAGGTCTCCCTTGGGTGAAATTTTCAGTCCCGGTCTCGAGACAACCCGTATTAAAATCATTACCTATGACTAGCCTAATCCGTGCAAAAATAACTCAAATTTGGCTCAGCACAAAAACTTTTACAACAAATGCATATATTTTTAAATAGCCATTATTTTACAATAAAACTTTAAAATTAATATTTTTAAAGGGTAGTATATTTTAAGGCAAAAAAAAAAATAAAATACAGTAAAACTAGTAAAAAAAAAATCTGCCTATGACGGAATCTTTCCTTAAACGGAAACATCTGTTTATCCATGGAAAATGAATATAATAATACCTGAGAAAAATTGACTACATTTACCACTCCTAAGAAGGGACTTGTCTATAATGTTTTTTTTTTTTTCTTTCCTATGTGATTCCCTCTTAAAAGATTTCACTTTATAGCATTTTTCATTGTCTCCAACACATGGAATATGGATTAACATAATTAACGGAGAAGTGAATTATTTACATCTAAATAGAGATTCATTAATAAAACAAATAATCACGGCTTTTGGCGCTTCTTTAAAATTAATAATTATAAACATGAAAAAAGAAAAGATATTATAAGTATTTTTGGACAGAACTCTTCCTTACGAAACATTTTTTAACCATATATATATATATATATATATATATATATATTTGTTATATTTAATTACATATATATATAATTTTGTTATATATAATTAAATATATATCATTAAAGTTTTTTAAAATATTAAACTTAAAGCTGTAAATCCAAATATTTTGAATGCGAACAAAAAATAACAATTATTGAGTTGTTAAATAATATTTATCGCTTAAACTATTTGAAAAGATGTTTGGATCACCATCAATTTTAAAAATCCAATCTTATTTACTAGAAAATACACAGACAGTCAGCTAAACAGCACAGAAGTACTGAATATATAAAAACTTTTCTAATATGCTGCGTAAAAAGTAGCGTTGTATTAAAGGCCGAAGCCTGGATGTTTGTTTCCTTGCACCACGTGTGCAATCGAAATGCCTGACATCAGAAAATAACGCACGCTGTAATTCAAAGAGAAATATTTTTCATCCTTATACGAAATATTGACAAGGCGCGATTAACCTGTAAAGCCATGGGAAGCACAGTGTCACCACGGGGCCCCCTTTTATTCCAGAAGAATTTCCTAAATTTGACATATCCGGAAACTCACCAATGCTACAAATATTATTCGAAAGAGTGCCTCAGTTGATTTCTCATATATTTCACTAAACAACTCTTTTTTTTATTATTATTATTCCTCTATAGTCTATATACAAACACAGAAAGTGGATACAGTCAAGAAAAATATGGAAAAATTATTTTGCATAGTATTAGCATAAATGTTCTACTTGGGTAAAAAGATTAAAATTCAGAATGGTGCAAAACATAAAACATCAATATTTTGAAATACTTCTTTAAATTTTGGCAGCGATTAAATTATTATTTTTTTATGTTATGCATACAAGCCAAATTCAATACGTAAAATAAACATACAACTAACATACTGGACAAACTGAAGAACTGTGATCACGTGGTTGAAACTTATCTATTACATGCAAAATTAATTTGTTATGAAAGATATTTTTAGGAAACACTTTTTAAAAAAAAAATACCTATGTGTATAAATGAGTTAATAATTTGAAAAGACATTTAATAGAATTTTGGAATGGGATTAATTTAATAAAAAAATTAGGGCCCCTTTTTTGTCAATTTCGGGCTCCTTCATAATTTTCTAAGGAAAGCACGTGCTTCTAGTGCCTATTCGGTAATCAGGGCCTGAGTATTGACAAGGAAAGTCATTGTAGTCTATTTTTTTATATTATTCTGGTTTGAAAAGTATTATAGTGAAGTTCATCTAATCTCTTTTGCTGTGGTCTATAACGTTGACATAACGTTGACACTGATTTAGTCTGATACGTCATTATTCATGTTAAAATATTCAAGTCAAACAAATGGATTTATTTTTTCGCCCTTTAAATGATAAATATTTTCTCGTAAGTTGAAAGAATATCAAAAGAGAAACCTCATGTCTAATTTAATTCATGATTTAATTAAGTTTTTTTTGAGTGTGTTAAAATGACATTGCCAGTTCTTCTTTGCATTTATTCTGTCAAATTTTGACTCATTTGAAGGCCTACAAATGTCTACTATGTGTGTTACCCTTAAAGAAATCATATTTTTTATTCAACATGACATATACTTCAGTTTATTTTCGTATATGGTTGTTAAAAATTAAAAGTATGGTCTCCTTATCGTGTTTTATTATTTTAATTCTGTGAGCATGTTTATTACTGGTAGTTTAGAGAAAGTAGAGTAAGTAGCAATTCTTATATTTTGAAATATTGTCCGTTTAGCTTACATCGCGTCTGAAATTAAACTTTTAAATACATATTTTTGTGCGGAAGAAAACATTTATAATCAGAGTTTATTATAAAAGTAACTAATTTATTTTATACTTATTTCTTCTCTCAAATTCATGAATTATTTCTATCATAGCGTCATTTTTCGGGTAATGGATGCAAATATTTTAAAACAAATGTTCTACTACTAACTTGTTAATTACTACTATTTTGTTGACCTATGCCATATGGAATGTTCTGGGTATATATTATTAACAAATTCGAATTCGTGTAAGCAGTTGATAGCGAAAGAAAGACACACACTGTATTTAGATTCCACACTATATTTATTTTATGAGTAACCCAAAATTATCAGAAAATAATCCGCCCAATTGCGTTAAGCGTAGAGCTCAGCATTTACAATCAAACAGGATACAAATTAAAGTATTGTCAAAGCAAACAGAATTAAAAAGTCTAAAAACCGTCATTTTCACATTCTTGCAAATCTAAAATAGATAATTCCGTACTCATGACCATATGAAAAAAAGTTAGCTAATTACAATCTCGTAATAAACAGACATTTCTGATAATTATAGTAAATAGATTTCAATACAAAGTGTCAAGGTATATCAATTTGTACGGAAAAATAGCTACAATCAACTGCGCTGTGAGTCTGTTTATCTTATTTTACCGTAATATATATCTGTACGCTCTGCACTCTACCGTACGTTAGCACGCACCCTTATATTATCACGCCGCACAGTGTAAGATTTTGAAAATCTACCTGGAAAAAATTATAAAAATCGACTTGGAGTAATTTCCCTTTTAGACATTTCAAATAACATCTAACACATTGGAGAAGAAAAAAAGTCCTTCCGGCCAGTGCCGGGAGGAAGAGGTAGCTTTCATAATCCTTATTTAAAAAAAGCCAACTTATATCATGCAAACACACGAAGCTCAATTTAGTGGAAACCGAATATAGGAGATTCAATACTAATTTTTATCAATATAATGAATGAGAATTTCGCGAAATTAGTCAGTTTTATCCAAGCTGCTTTTCTTTAAAGTAACTTATATTTGGCTGCCAAATTCGGCAATTTCTTAAAGTGCCTGTCATTTTAAGACAACATGGTGGATGAGGCTAAGCAGTGAACTTGGTCGAGACCTTAGTAATTGCTGTGCACATGCTCACTCACATCGGAATCGGTTAATATATAGGAGTGCTGTCGCATGCAAAAAATCAGATTTTTCAAAATATCACCCACAATAGATATTGAAACTGCTATATCTGAGCCATTTTTTAAGGTAAAGACAAACAAAAAATGCTCCTGAATCCTTATATCAAGATCAAATACTTAAGAAAGAAACCTTTTTCAATTTCTAATTTTTTTGCACCTCACTTTAAATATATATATATTTTTTAATTTAATGGCCGCCATTTTGAAACAAGATGGCTGATTAATCTGGCCAGCGAACTTGGTCGAAGTGTTGATGTATACTATCCGCATGCCTTCTTACATCGAAATAGGCGAAAACGTGTGTTATCGCGTGACAAATACAAGATCGTTTCAAAATGTTAGCCATGCTAGAAATTCAAAGTGCTATAAATCAACCATTTTTTTAAGATATCAACAAAAGAACAAATTTTCAGAAACAAAAACTGCTTCGGAATCTTTGTATCAAGGCCAAACACATAAAAAAAAATCTTTTTCATTTTCCAATTTTTTAACACCTCATTTTGAATTTTAAATTTAATTTTTTTTAAATGGCAACCCTTTTGAAACAAGATGGCGAATGAAGCTGGCCAACGAACTCGGTCGAGACATTGGTATGTATGTACTATGTACAGACCAAGTTACATCCAAATAGGTTCATAAATACGCCTGTTATCGCGTGACAAAAATCAGGTCGTTTTAAAATGTCAGCCACAAGAGAAATTCAAAATGCTATTACTCAGCCGTTTTTTTTTAGATATTAGCGAAAGAAAAACTGTCCCGGAATCTTTGTATTAAGGTCAAACACATACAAAAAAAAATCTTTTTCATTTTCCAATTTTTTGGTATCTTATTTAAATTTTTTTATTTTTTAATTTTTTTAATTGGCCGCCATTTTGAAACAAGATGGCGGATCAAGCTGGCCAACGAACTCGGTCGAGATATTTGTATGTACTATCTACACACCAAGGTACATCCAAGTCGGTTCATAAATACGCCTGTTATTACGTGAGAAAAATCAGGACGTTTCAAAATGTCAGCCACGCTAGAAATTCAAAATGCTATAACTCAGCCATTTCTTAAGATATAGACGAAACAAAAACTGCTCCCGAATCTTTTTACCAAGGTCAAACACATAAGAAGAAAATATTTTTTCAATTTTCAATTTTTGGTACCACATTTCAAATTTAAATTTTCTTAAAAATTTAAATGGCCGCCATTTTTAAGCAAGATGGCGGGTGAAGCTGGCCAACGAACCCGGTCGAGACATTGGTATGTACTATGTATAAACGAAGTTACATCCAAATTGGTTCATAAATACGCCTTTTATCGCGTGACAAATTTCAGGACGTTTCAAAATGTCAGCCACGCTAGAAATTCAAAATGCTATAACTCAGCCATTTTTTAAGATATAGACGAAACAAAAACTGCTCCGAAATCTTTGTATAAAGGTCAAATACATAAGAAAAAAATATTTTTCCATTTTCAATTTTTTGGTACCACATTTCAAATTTTAAATTAAAAAAAAAATTTTAAATGGCCGCCATTTTGAAACAAAACGGCGGATGAAGCTGGCCAACAAACTCGGTCGAGACATTGGTATGTACTATGTACACACCGAATTACATCGAAATCGGTTCATAATTACGGGAGTTACAGTGTGACATAGGTCATATATATATATATATATATATATATATATATATATATATCAATTTTGAACGGAGGGTGGTTTCGGGGTCTGGGGGTCATGATCGATGAAAATATACCAAAATTTTTTGAAATCGCTTTCCTCCGAACGGCTGCAATAGGTAGCTTTTTTGTAAAGAAAGCTAACTAAAAGGTAAAGTGATAACAGCCTGACTCCACAACAACACCATAAAAAAATTTGCTCAAAAACCAAATTTTGTTTTATCCTTTTTAAAATGGCGATTGCTGTATTGTAATTGACATTGATATTTTTTTCTAAAAAACATACATATTTAGTAAATATTTTTTTTATAATAGTATGGAATCTTTACAATAATGTAGCTACTTTGTATTTTACAGTTACGATAGTTATTTCGAAATGTTATATTTAAAAATTAATATTTTAAGTCAATATAAAAATTATTTGAAATTTGATAGCATATGATAAATTTTAAAAAGCTGACAAAAAATTTGTACATTCTGGTACATTATAATGCAATTTTTTTTTGTAATTATGTATGCATATAAATATAAAATAAATCAACTTCAGCAGCAACTATTTGCAACTCTTGAATATAAGTAACTTTTTTTCAGATACGGAAGTGTAAATTTCGAAAAGAGAGTTGCATGAGTTTTTACAAAATTATGCTACTGGACATGAATCATTCCCTTGAATTCTAAAAGTACCCGGATATACTATGCATTACAAAAGTATAATCTTTAACATTGCTCATCTGTTATGTTAGATCAGATTAGACAGCTAATCCAAGCCGTATCAGTAATCAAATAATCAATATAGAGGAAGTAATCAAATATGATAAACTGTCATCGGTTAAAGAACGTTTTCGACGTAAAATAAGCGTGTGATCAAATTCGAATATTAGCAATAACTATATTTACAGTGCAGAAGTAATAAGGATTTCCCGAAAAAAGTTGGACGACAATTTTTTTATTAATGTGGATGGAAATCAAAAGACGAAAGGCGAATTCTCTATTCCTGGAACACAAATGAATTAACACGTGCTACTTGTTTAAAACTGAGACAGTCTGGACGAAAGAATACTGTGGGTGTGTTAAATAAAATTTATAAAAACCCTAAAACAGCAACGGCATTAAAAGAAAGAAAAAAAAATCATTCAAAAAGTCCGATGCCCGTCATATAAGAAAGGGCTGTAATGAAGAAATGCAAAATTGTATAATGACTAAATCCACACCTATCATCTACTTCTTACTCTAGACGCATAAAGTTTAAGTTCATCAAGGAAACTGATCAGTCAATAACAGAAGAATTGAAAATAGTCAGAAATTAAATCTTTACAGCTCTTGCACTAACCATACTAGAATTCAATGTTCAGACATGTGACATAGAGCACCATTTTGAAGACACAATGTTAGATAGCACAATTTGCAGCTTCAAATAAATCAACTTACAAATGCAATGTCTTTAACGGAAAATCCAAAATGATGTATAACTTAATAATGATTCGATGATATGCGAACAATACTCGAATAGAAAGTTCCTTTGGTCTTATCGGCACTACATGCACAATTAAGATTTATGGAATACCTCTCACATATTTCTTATAGATTTGATGTAAAGAAATAGCAGTTCCGGAAACCTGAAGAAAAATGATGTACCACAGAAAGATTGAAAGATTTCGATCTGAAAGAGAATTATTATTAAAAACTCTAAAACAAGGACAAGATAATAGTTATGTAGGAAATCGAAAAAGAAGATTTTATAATGATGCTGTTCTTGCCGCTAACAACAGGTATAGATAAGCTCTTATTGAGCGATTTTATATAATTTTACATGAGATGTGGATACGGGATAAATATATCTCCCTTTAAACATTACTAATCATGGCATTCCAATATCAATAATGTTATAAAGCGATTAAAATTCACCCTGCAGTTTTAAAATTTATGCGGTCACCGAATATATAAATAATAAAAGAGTAGAAAACAACGAAAAATGACAGCGTACACTTTATAGCGTTGGTAACTATGGCAATATATATAATAAAAAGAAAATTGCCCAGTTAAACTGATGGCATTGATCTCACAGGCTATTCACATTAATTATATATTAAACTCTTATTTCGGAGAATATTGCGCCTCAAAATATAAATGAGAGATTAGCCCCGTTTCCCCCCTTTATACTTAACCAAAGAACGTCAAAAATCTAAACAGGAAGCTCTTTAACATAATAAACTGGTGTACCAAATTTGAAGCAAATCAGATAATTCTGCATGAAAAAAACAATTTCGCTAAATTAAGCGGGGGGGGGGGGGGATTAGCTCTACCATTTCTCCCTTTATGCTGAACACATGAACTTTCAAATCTAATCAGAAAAGCTCCTTATCAGAATGAACCTAGAGAAAAAAATTAAACTAAATTAGATAATTCTGCATGAAAATCCATTTATCTCAATTAAAGGGGGGGAACACTTGCCCCCCTTTCCCCCTTTTATACATAACCAACGAACCTTCAAATCAAATGAAGAAAGCCATATCGCAATAAACTGGTATATCAAATTTGAAGCAAATCGAATTATTTTGCATGAAAAACCCATTTATCTAAATTATAGGGTGGATTAGCCCCCGTCCCCCGTTTATATTTAGCCAATTAACCCCCAAATCTAATCAAGGCAGCTCTTTAACATAACAAACCGGTACACGAAAATTGGAGCAAATCGAATAACACTGCATGAGAAACCCATTTATCTAAATTAAAGAGGGGGGTCTAGCAACTCTTTCCCCCCTTTAAACTTAACTAATGAACCTAGAAATCTAATCAGGGAAGCTCCTTAACATAATAAACCGGTATACCAAATTTGGAGCAAATCGAATAACTTTACATGAAAACTCCATTAATATAAATTAAGGTGGAGTCTACCCCCCCCCCTTTCCTCCCTTTATACGTAACTAATGAATCTCCAAATCTAATCAGATAAGCGCCTCAACATAGTAAACCGCTATAACAAATTTAGAGCAGATCGAATAATTCTGCATGAAAAACTCATTTATCTAAATTAAGGGGGGGGGGGGTCTAGCCCCCTTTATTCCCTTTATACTTAACTAATGAACCTCCAAATCTAATCAAGGCAACTCCTTAACATGATTAACCGGTATACCAAATTTGGAGCAAATCAGGTATTTCTGCATGAAAAACCCATTTATCTGAATTAAGAGGGGTAACCCACCTTTCCCCCTTTCATATGTAAGTAATGGACATTAAAATGTAATCAAGGCAGCTCCTTAACATAATAAACATAATAAACCGGTATACCAAATTTGGAGAATATCGAATAATTCTACATGAAAAACCCATTTATTAATATTAAGGGGGGTAGCTCCCTTTCCCCCTTTTATACTTAAGTAATGAGCTTCCAAATCTAATCAGGGAAGGTACTTAGCATAATTAACCGGTATACCAAATTTGGAACAAATTGAATATTTCTGCAAGAAAAAGCCATTTATCTAAGTTAAGGAAGGGACTAGCCCACCTTTTCCCCTTTTATCCTTAACCAATGAACCACAAAAACTAATCAGGGAAACGCCTTATCAGAATGATCCTGGAAAAAAATTGAAGCAAAACAGATGTTTCTATCAAAAGTTACCACGTTATGTACGTACATACAGAACCGGCGGGCACATAAGCTCTCAGGCTTTGACAGTCATTGAACTAATAAATGGATTACTATCTATCTATCTATCTATATATGTATATATATATATAAAAGCCGTTCTCTGTGTGTATGTCCTTTATACAAATCTTTAATTTTTGACCGATTTGCACGAAACTTCATGTACATAGGCGTGGAATAGATCCCTGTCACCTTTAAAAAAACATCAGACCAATATTTATCCCTTTTTTCTATCATCTTTCATAATTTAACATTATAGAAATATCTCATTTTAAATTTTCAAATTCAATAGCTTCTTTTCTGTTGCCACACATCTAAAAAAAAATGCTCAATAATAAAAAAAAAAATTGATAACTCGAGTACTTTGTTTCATTAGCCAATAAAAATTCAGACTCGACTGCTATATTTTTACATTTTTGAAATCGACGTCATTCTAATCAGAAAATGCACATTTTTCATATATTTATGTAAAAACTTTAACTAAGCATATTTTAAAATGACCTTAGAAGTACTTTAGTTGAATGTTAAAAAATCTATTTTAATGAAGTCGTTTCAATATCAAGAATCAAATAAGGAAAATGATAATAGTAAAAAAAAAATCGTTTGCTAGATATGACGTCAATGTCATCAATATAATTTCAAATTGGCTCTAAAAACTGGAAGCAACAATTTATTCCCTATTTCTTTGTAATCTTTAATTATATCATTTAGATAAATGTTTTTATAACTGAAATGCAATGATAACATTCTACGATTTGTATCGAATACGGTTACATAAAATACGATTTTTGTACGATTTATATTAAATATAAATTATAGCTACTATTTTTTAGGGTAAGCTTTTTTTCTTTTTTAAACAAAATTTCACGACTGACAGACTTTTTTGTTAGACGTTGAAATAATGGGATGCATGATGTTTAGAGATCAAATTGCAGTAAAAGCGTAATTTATGGTACGGTTAGGTTGTTGCCACCAACAATATGGTGCTAGGCGTTACTCATAGATATGTCTTTTCTTCATAATATTTCATTAATAGCAAACGGATATATCTTTCTGAATTGGGTTACAGGTATATTTAAAAATATATCCGTGATTGAAAATTAATTAAAAATGGATAAACAATCCGTAAATTGAGATAAGCTTTTCATAAAAAAATTACTGAAAGTACTTTTTGTATTCTATTAGATTTTGGAATAATGAAATGTGCGCTGTTTAAAGGTCAAATTGCAGTAAAACTTAAATTTATGTTTGGGTTAGGTTATTGCCACCAACAATATGATGCTAGAGTTACTCATAGTTCATCAATGTCTTTACTTTATAATATTGCATTAAGAGCAAACAGGTATATCTTTCGTAATTGGGCTGCATGTAGGGATGAGATTTCCACGTTTTTGCACACCGGTATATTCTTAAAGAAAATGTTGTTCTGTTAAATCAAGAGAGTGTCCCGATTAAATGAAATATCATTTACTCTAACAAAATACTGGTGTGAAAAAATGCGGAAATCTTATCCCTGGCTGCATGCAAATCAAAAATATCCATGATTGAAAATTACTTTAAAATGCATTCACATGAAAAAATTGAGATACAATTTTCAAATAAATTTCATTTGACAGAAGCTTTTTCTATTCGACAGTGTGAAAAACGAAATTGTATGATGATCATAAGTTTAAAAAATTTAATAAAGGCAAAATTTATGGGTTAGTTCATTGCCATCACCAGTATAATATCACAATTGGCATTGTGTTTGTAGTTTATATATATATATATATATTCTGAAGATGACTCAATGAAAGAGTCGAAACATGTAAATTTTTAATATTTTTAATGTTTTTTATTTTTTAAATGACGCTTTTTAAGCAAATAACTGTACTTTAATATATGTTATGACATTTGTTTGGAATATACATTATTATGGTATAGTTAATAGTAGACACAATTAAAACTATTTTACTTATATTTCTTATCGGTCTTTTAACGATTCGTGGACGGTAATGCACCAATCTCAGTTATTGTCACTGCCGTATTATTTCCTTTTAATGTATTTTACCCGGGTGGACCATTATTATTAACACGAGCGAAGCCGGGTAGAGCTGCTAGTATGTAATAAATTGATTACTATTTTTTTGATAAAATAAAACTCTTATTTTTGAAAATAAATATGTAGTACAATTTTAAAAATCTACACTGATTACAATTACACTACGCAAATGTCAATGTATGAAAATGACAAAACATAATTTTATTATGAATATGATGATGTATATGAATATGAACAATGACGTAAATTGTACAATGTAATGAGTAAAGATAATTTTTTCATAAAACAGAACCATTTTATCTCTAGTGAGATCAATTTTATTACTTTAATATCGATAATTTTCATAAATTGAATTTTGACCCGCTAGATTCGCAAAATCTTACGCTGTGCGCCATGCGGTATGTCTTTTATATACTGTGAGGTACATTAAATAGCTGTCCATACACACCCAGCATACAAAATCGCTCTCTTCATGGGCTCGGCATGAAGTAGATCCTGATGTATTTATTCAACGGCCACGATTAAAAGCGAGCAGATATACCCCACTCCCCTCAGCGTCTCACTAAGAAAAGCGCCCATCACATGCAAAAGATATCTGCGAATATAGTTGACTTACCATTGATGCAACAAACTTTTTTTTTTTTTTAACTGGGCTTCCTTTACACGAGTTTCAGCTAGAAAATTAATTGATATATTTTCATTGTTCCAAACATTTCTAAAATTATTAAATTTCTCCAATATTATTACACTTCACAAGAAATGTTAGTTTGATTTCAAACACTACAATTTTTTTTAATGGAAACAAAACAATAAATATTTTAAATTTAAATATGAAAATTTTTACATTGTCACTACTTAAAATTAATTCCAATTGCAATTGATATATTATTTTCTATAACATGTGTACATATTTCACAAAACAATGTTTAGAAAAGTCTTAAAGGTATACCAATTTCTGCGTAAAACTTTGTACAATATTACTAATTAAAATAGTCAAAAAAATATCGTAGAGTGTTGCTTTAAGCCAAATTTCAACACTCCATTAGAAAACATATTTGTTATTTATATCTATATGCTAATATTTAAACCAAATAAAAATCTGTGCCGCCAAACGCTATTTGAAACAATTCTAATTAATTTCTATCTTTATATTTAATAACTATTCAGGTTATTGTTACATTATAGTTTAATTCTGTATTTTATTTTGTGTGAAAGCATAAAGTTTGTGCAATCCCACGGTGGGGAATTTTTGTCTGATTTGTAATAGTTCATTTAAGACGACATTTGATAAGAATAAAATATATACTTTTTAATAAATGTGTTGCTTTTAAACTGAGAACATATTAATATGCTGAATTTTTAAAAATTAAAATGAAATTGAAAATAAGGTATTCTAAAGAAAGTATTATTAAGAAAGTATTCTAATTTAAAATTTTTATTTATTAAATATTCATTTAATTAAAAAATGCCTCAAACACATCAATTTTATGGCACAAACAAAACTATTTTTTAACGTAGCATTATACGGTCAAAAATAATTGATTGATTTTGTTATTTACAGTCAAAAGCATGAGAATAAAATATTTTCGGTAAGTGTAGTGTATTTTCAGCGAAACTTCCTTGAAAAAAAAAATTCAAAATTACGAAAAGTTTTTATTTGAAAAATATAATAAAGGCAGTACTTTTTTTAAAAAGCTAATAAACATAAAGAACTTTTAAGGCAAGTTTGATAAATATTTGACAAAAAATAACACACCAAGATAATTTTTAAATTAACCCAACGACCGAAAATTAGTTTTGAGAAAATAACAGTTAAATATTTTATTTCAGAAATTACCCAGAGTTCAGTCCTTAACCAGTTATCAAAACTGCATTTTTGAGTACTAATAAAAATAAGATTAACATAATTTGTTTTTAAATGTAATGTTCATGGATTTCAATTGAAGTAAAATAAATCAGTTGTAGGACATATTGTCTTCATTCTAAACGTCCACTGTCGGCATAAGTTTTACATGTGACTTCCGTTTTTATACTATATAAAAATCGGTATTTTAATACTTGTAGTAGAATATACGAAAACAAATATATTATATTTTGCTTTAACGTTTTACAGTTGAAGTACTTCTTTCATACCCAGGCTTCTCTTACACGAATTTAGAATAGTTTCCTTTATTTGGAATTGAGGAAGGTATGATACATCTTATAATTTCTTTCCTGTGACTAGTACACTTATAAAAATGATTTTTAATAAAAAAAATAACAAATATTTACTCAAATGTTTGATAAATAGCTTGATAATTTAATTTTAAAATATGAAAAGCTCCTACGCTGAAATATTTCATTAGAATATTGTATGAGCAATAAACAACTATATCTAATTGGCGAAAAGGTTACATATAATTTTTGATTTAATATTTAATATTTTATACTTTTTTTTCTCTTTTCAATTTACGTAGAGACGATAAGTATATATAACTGTGTTACTAGAAAATTTGTACACAACGTCTAAGTAACTGTTGCATTGAGGAGTCGAGAGAAAAAACTCGACTAAAAAATCGATTTCTTTTGTTTATGAATAAACTTCAATCTTAAATCAACTGCATGATTTGCAAAAGACCCTAAAAGATGCTATTACAAGGGCTGCTTGAGAAGTTATCAGTATTTCATATTTGTAAACGGGAATTCAGTTACACTAAAAACTAGTAAATCTGCAGATCAGGAGCCTCAACGTCATCTTTGCAAGTCATTGTTTTTTAACACTCATTGCATAATATTCAACTTCCTATAAATCGCTTTTTAAAGTTTTCAAATTACATAAATATTTATGAGCATACAAGATACTTCGTAAAGTTTCAGAAATTAAAAGTGTTAAACAAGTGGTTGTACATTGATGTTCTGAAATTCTGATGAGCTACTTATTCTGGTAACTTATTAAATCAAAAATTGCATTTCTTCAGGGGGGCTCTGCCCCCCTGAACCCCCATAGTCTATTTAAATTTACATTCGTAATTTTTATTGATTGTGCGGATGGTTGTAGTACATCTTAGATTTTTTTACGCTGTGATTTATAAGGATAAGCATAAGTTTTTTTTATAAATTAATAAAATTTAAATTTAAAATAAAATATTCATGTTAACCGTACACAGACAATAAATCTTGAAGTGACGTCAAAAACGTAACGCTAAAATCCGCTACATTCGGCACAACACAACGACGTGCTTAAAAAAAAAAGAAAAAAAGAAAAAAAAACCGATGAAGTCAAAGAATTTGGTTCCTGTTCCACGTGCTTGTTTTGTTTGGGCCGAATGAGGGCATTTAAATCTGAGCGATAACGCACATCGTATTGCAAACTGTTTTTACGGCATACTGCATCTCCATCTATCTCTTTCCTCCGTGAATAATAGTTAATTTTATTTTACCCAAGATCTTTTTATTCCAGCATCTTTGTTTTCGATAAATGACGTCTAATTCACCTGCTATGCGTACTTACTCAAAACTTTTCATCTTGTTATATTAAGAAATACTCCAGAGTTTTCTTTTTATTTTTAATATGCCGCCATATTAATTTTTCTATTCTTATTTTTTTTTTTTTTCATTTTCTTGTTTCACGACAAAACATTTCAATTGAAAATTGTTTAAAAGAAAACATTATTCCGGGTTTTGATTTTCTTGGCAACAATTAAAGAAATATTGGTAAATGTTATGGGAAAATGTTACGTTGTTCTCTATGAAAATAATGAACTTTTGTATTTTTAAGCAAAATATTTCAATAAAATAAATAAAATAAATGAAATATTGCCTATTTTTATTTCTGGGCTAAAATCCTTCTATATGCAAAGATACAAATGCATTAATTCATCTGTTTTGACGTTGGCTTTACTCAAGCATTATACACGCAATTATACTAATATTATTAGGACCAAATACGTTGCTAGGCAACAGAGAAAGAAAAGGAAAAAAATGAAATATGCATTATGTCAATTTGATAAAACAAAATCCTTTATATTATTGGAAAACATGCATAAAATTCCCCCCAATATTATAAACCTAATTAAAAAAATCTCGCAAATATATTGACATAATTTATTGGAATAATTTAATAATGTTATTTAAAAATTTCAGCATCAAAAATTTACCATTTAAATCCATTTTTCATATGAGCCATTTCTTTCAACAAATGAAAATCTGAAAATCGTCTGACTTGCCATTGAAAAGCATTATAGAGCAAAATAAAATGTTCCATATTTCCCGAACGAATGAACCAAATTTAACCAAAAACTATACAGCTAAGTCCGGGTACCTCATCAACATGCCCAGTGAATTTCAAGCCGATCGGATGCTTTTTGCGGCAGTTATCGCGGAACAGACAGACAGACTAACAGACAGACTAACAGAAACCAAAACTTTTCGTGTCTCCACAGTAAGCCTTCACTGACGTTTCGGCAATAAAACATTAAATCGCTTTTTCTCAAAATGACATTTTTTGTCAATTTAGCATATTCAAAATGAACCATGCGCCTTATTTGTTTTCCAATTTTCATAATATTAAGTATTATTGTTTGTCATGTACTATATTTAAAAATTTAGTATTGATATGAATGTATTACTGTACATAAAAAGGGAAATTTGGTTGTTATGTTTTTTTTTTTTCCCCTGAACTTTCATGAAAAAGTGTAAATATTGGAAGATATTTATTATTATTATTTTTTCAATATATTAGTATAACTTTAAAAAGCATATCAACGTTTCTTTCAATATTAAAAATCTATCATTTAACAAATCACCAAATTCACAAAAACAGAATTTAATGCATATGAAGTATTTTTAATTACAGCGATTAATTAATATATTATAAATAATAATTTAATTAATTACGCACATTTTTTATAAACTGATTAATTTAATTAGAAAATATAGGAATTATTACGTGTGCAAAACTTCGGTAAAAATGAGTAAAAACGTGTACTGTCTCCTTGAGTTGTTTATTCTGAATTCGTGAAGCCTACATCATAATTTTCCACATAAGTATTAATAAGCATAAAAATGAATTTTCGTCGGGCATTATGAATAGTCTTTAATAATAAATTTCAATGCGTTCCTTATTTGATCAAAAAAGTCAAGGACATATAAATTACGCTATCTAAAATATACTCCTGAACAGTTTCAGCACAAATTATTATTATTTTTTTTTTATCACAAACCCTTAAAATATATTAGATTAGGATATTTAATATTTACAGTTGCATGAACTTTGAGAATTCCCTAATCCAATTTTATAACCATCGTGAAGAGTTTTGAATGCTAACTGATTTAAAGTAGAGGTAACATTTTACATTTCAGTGCAGCATTTAAAGTATTATCATACATTAGGATAAACTTCTTTTGAAATTTTTGAACTTGGACATTTAAATGCGGCGTAGTTCAGAAAGAATATACTGTAATTTTGCACTAAAATTATAGTTATTCAAAAAAATATAATATAACATGTGTAATGACTGTCAGTTTCTGAAAAATAATGTAACATTTTACATAAATGATACATTGCGCATACTAATTTAATATTTTATAATACTCAAAATTTGTGTTATTTCTGAGTATGAACTACTTAATCTACTTCACGATATTTTCGCCCATCCTTCTTGAAGTAATTTTTTCTACCTTCGTAAACTTCCTTTTACGTATTGGCGAGATGGTAAGAATTATATATACATGTATTCACCGATGTACGCATTAAGCATAAATTGTATACAACTCAATACATCAATATTTGTCGTATTGATTGCCTTATACTGAATTGTTAATGCGTATATAAAAATTTTCACAATTCAGAATTAAAATTCTTAAAATGCACTTTGTTCGCAAAATACACATAAGCTTTATTCATAATTATAGTATATCCTTTAATTTGAATAACAAAGATTCATAAAGAAAATATAAAATATACTATCCTAAATATACTCTAGAAAAATTTCAGCATAAAGATTTCTTTGCATCACAAACTCTAAAGTTCATTATATTCTGATGCTTAATAATTATAGGTTCCTGAAATTTGAAAAGGCTGATATCCGCTCTTAAAATCGCTCGAACAGTTTCAAATACTATTGATTTAATGTAGATGTGACTATTTTACATTTCAATGTAGCATTTAAACTCCTATCATAAATTAGGATAGAGTTTTCTCCAAAACACATGATTTGGAAATTTAAATGTGAAATTATGGTGGCGATATATTTAAATTTTAGTTTTCGAGGATATGCATGATTATGTGAGGGCTCTCAGTTGTGAATAAGAACAGTGCCTGTATGTCTAAAAAAAATAGACCAGAAATTAGCGACATATTTTTAAAGGTATTTTGAGAGTTTTAATTTTAACTGTTTAATAGGTATTTCTTAATAAAATCCGAAAACATCCTAAATAATTCGCACGGATTGCGCATTGACAAACATACATTAGTAATAGAGATACCATTTATTTCATTTAGAGCAGCGTTTCTTAAACTGCGGTCCGCGGACCCCTGGGGGTCCGCGAGCTTACAGTCGGCGGTCCTCGAGCCCAGTGTTGAATTTAGACATGTTTTTCGGCAGGAATTTATGTAGCTGTAGTTGTGTATAAATGAAGGACTAGAACTTCTAATTTAGGACTATTAATAAGCATAAAATAAACACCCAAATCTAAATCTTTCGAGGGAGACATTTCAATGCTGTGGAAGGGGACCCACCCCCCTCCTCCGCTCCACCTTCTGAAGTCATCTCTGTGCAGACCAAACATTTTAATCGAATATTTTTTTCCTCGTGAACGCGCTTTACATATGCATTCTGTTTCACGCTGTCATAGTAGGAATCACGTGACCATATGTCATCTTATCAAGAAACCCGAAAGCAAGGTGAAAGCGGTAGTGAGTGAATTCCAGCCATTGCCATTTTTATGTGCACTGCTCGTATTTTAGTCTCGGTTGTTACACACTTACAATTTTCTTTTATTCATGATATGAATGACTACTTAAAAACCGGTAAAATAAAACCTAAAGTAGAGATGGAGTCAGGTATAGATGACGATGATTTAATACATCACAATTTGCAAAACAATTGCCTCATTGGAAAGAACGTAAATACTCTGAGAAATATTTTACATTGGGATTTACGAGCACCTGTATTATCCGTAGACATTTACAAACTAAAAATAAAGCGTTTTAAACAAACCAACTGTTTTTTTTTTTTTTTTTTTTAAAGAGAGTTAAAGGAACTGAAAACAAGGCAAAATCCAATTGAAAAGACCGTAAATGGTTCCAACAATGAAAAGCTCGTTTTCACCTGGTATCGAGTATATTTGATGGAAGCAAAGTCTGCAAGACCTCATACGATTGCAGAGAATTTAATTCTACCTTTTGCTACAGAAATGGCCTCAAGAATGCTTAAAAACCGGTAAAAAAATAGCATATATCCTAAATTTAATCTGATTATCTAATGATACTTTTAAGAACAGAATCACCGAATTACTTGAAAATATTTAGAGCCAATTCATTGAAAGTGTAAACAATAATCCTTATTTCGCATTACAGATGGTTAAGAGTAGGCTTTTCCAATAATGGGAATTTGTTAGCTTTCGCTTTTATGAATCTCGTTGTAAGGTATGTGAAGATTTTTTGTTTTGCAAATCGATTCGATCTCATACAATATGTGCAACGCTATTCCCTGTTTAGACGGTTTCATTCAAGAAAAAGTAATAATGTGGTCAAAATGTGTCGGAATATGTACAGATGGAGTTCGAGCAATGAGTGGACCTATTAATGATTTAATCAGCTTATTTAAAGACACAACATCACATCCAGTTTGAACACGCTGTTGTATTCACCGCTAGTCACTGATCGCGAAAATATGTCTACATTCAACGAAGTTGTTTCAGTAGTAAATTATATCAAGTCTCGTTCATGTAATTCTGTACTTTGAACTGTTCTGTGCGAAGAAATTTTAACACAAACAGTTACTTTCGCACAAAGAAATTAGGTGGCTGTCAAGGGGAAAACTTTTAAATTGCACTTTTGCCCTGCGTGATAAAGTAAAGATAATTTTTATTGGATTCCATTTGAAAGAATGTTTCATTGATTTCTCCTGGCTTGTCAAGTTTTTCTTAGTTTTCTGAATGAGCTGAATTTAAGCTCATTGCTTACAAAGAACATCGGTACACATTTTCAAAGTCCAGGATAACGTAGAAGCAACAATAAAAAAATGATTTGTGGGCAAATCGACATGAAAAGAATAATTTTGAGTCATTCCCAACGTTATTCGATTTCTTACAAACCTTTGGTGATACAATTTCCCATGATATTGTTGAAAATTTCGTTGTACACCTGATGAACTTGAACAAAGCTTTCCAGCTTTATTTTCCTCCATAAAAGTCAGAAAATGAGTAGATGAGGAACCCACTTCATTTGCAAGACATTAGCAAAATGGAATCTTTAACATTCTTAGAGCAGGAACAACTTGCGGAATTATGATGCGATGGTTCTATGAAAATTGTTTTCCAAGTAAAAAATAGCCTTTCAAACTTTTTTTTTGTGCGTGCGAAAAAATTATGCAAAACTAGCAGATAAAGTTACCAAGCATTTGCTTCCCTTCTGTACAACATATTTATGTGAAGAGACTTTCTCCAGCCTTGTGTGCACGAATAACAAATATACAACTCGATTGAATGTCAAACCAGAACTGCGAATATATGTTTCGAACATTGCACCAGGCGTTTCACACCTCATAGAAGAACTAAACAGAAGCATACTTTTCATGAGAAAGAGTAGTATGTATATTTTAACTGTCATAAAATATGTGCCATTTTTCTTATTAATGCAAGTGATTTTTTCAACAACTAAATACGGAATATCTGAAATGAAAAATAAACAGGGTCTATACCATTAAAATACATTTTTTTTAATCTTACATTTAGAAAAATTTTGTGTGTGTGTGGGGGGGGGGGAGGAGTGTCCCCGAAATGCATATCATTTCAAAGGGGGTCCGCAAGATCCCAAAGATTAAGAAAGGCTGATTTAGAGAATGCAATGTAGAAAAACCCGAAATTTCATTTATAATAATACAGACAGCTTAAGGGGGTCCGGGACACAAAAATCTTCAAATTTTGCAAAAATATTTTATTTCATTAAAAATTTCCCTGTCTTTTCCTTCTTAAAAAGACATTTAAATCATGTTTCTATCTGAATTGGAACAAAAAATATTATTTTTTTTGTTTTGGTATGTTTTCAAAATCAAGGTTTCAAGCAATGGCTGTCATGGAAATGACTTCTTGTGAAAATGCGTTTTTCTTCATGATAGGTTTTCTCACCATTTCTCATATTTAAATTTTTATAACTGGAGAACCGTTAAAGATAAAGGGTTCAAACTTGGAACATATATTTTTCAATTCTTTTACTTGAATTTTCATTTAGCATATTTGAAAAAAATATTCACTTTTGAAAATATGATTTTTTTAAAAAGTTGCACCACTTTTTTTTTCGTTAAATATTTTTAATATTTTTATAAATTAATCTTTTAAAAAATACTGAATCAAAATTAAAAGTTATATATTTCTGTTTATTTAAATGAAAAAAAATGAAATTCTATAAATAATATTTCGATTTATAACGATTTTAATCTACCCCACTTTTCAATTTCAGAACTGTAGTTGCTACATTAACATATTTTGTTTTTGTTTTAGGTGTGACAGGTGGCACTTTGCTTGAAAGGGGGGAGGGAAAGGCAGGTTTGGAGCTTATGGGGCCATACCTGAAGCAGTTCTCTGACAGATTTGTGACAGTGGATGACACGTGGCCACATGACTATGATCCCGAGTCGAAAAGACAGTAGCCATGTCTCATTCACTGTCACCCCCAATTCCACCTTTCAAACTAGGTGCAAAATCTCACACCAAAAACGAAAAAAAATACGTTAATATCGAAGCTACACTTCTGAACTTAAGCATATTGCCATCTAAGGCATCAGGATTTAATATTCCACATCAAGCATTGCAATCAAAATATTTTATACACACTAGGGACAATGATCATTGAGCCACCCTCCTATATCACTTAAATAATTTGTCGCGGCATACATTGTCTGTAAATCATTTTAATGTAATATTAAAGTAGTATTCTTTTAATGAAATGATTTAAAGTTATATACTTATTTATAGTCTAAGAAATGTGGATAGAACAGATATTTTGCTTTATTTGTAATCGAGTAACGTAAGTTGTTTCATATAACTGTACTCTTTTGAGTAGCACATTTATTAAAATGGTTTTTGACTTAAAAAAAAAAAAAAAAAAAAAAAAAAAAAAAAAAAAAAAAAAACTTGAAATATTTATTCACATATTTGATCAATAACTGTAGAGTTAAAATTTAAAATATGTGGACGTTCTACGCTGTAACATTCTATATTAACGATATCTTACGCATACAAATGTATTTTTCTCTAATATTTCTAAACAGTAATTTTCTATTATTTACATTAAATATTATATTTCAAAATAAAAATATGAATTTGTGTTTGGTTAATCAAACTGTCGAGACCGAATTAATATATATATATATATTAATTCGGTATAAATGTATATATATATATATGTTTAAATATATAAAATATTATTTATTTTAATGCATCTAAATTCTTTGCTTGTGTTTATGGAAATCAACCGCTCCAAATAATTCAAGAATATGTACTAATCATTTGACATTTTAAAAAAAAGAAAAGTTATGCGCCCCATAACTAATCTAACAGGATACCACATGTGTGTTGCATCATAGTAATTCTTTTTGTAGAATTTGTATAATGTTAATTAAACTTCAAATTTTTTCTTTCCTGTTTTAATACTATCAAACTGCACCGGTTATAACATACTGTTTTGTTAATTTTGAAACACATGTCTAAAATACTCTTTTTTTTTTTTTTTTTTTTTTAAACCTAAAATTAGTGTTCCAATAAAACAACATATATATATGGAGCATTGCATTTTTTTGTATCAGTCACAATTTGACCAGACGAGCGAAAATATTTAAACTTTGTGAACGAATTAATTCACAAAGATACTAACTAATTGTGAAAACTTAATGGGTGAGTTTTAATTTGACTGAAGATCAAATTTATTAGGAATTGTATCAAATTTATATTTGCTAAAATAATAATAAAATAAATAAAATTAATTTTTGTTTTTTATTTTTTATGAAGTGTATGTCTTAAATCATTTACATTGTTAGAAATCTACTTTATTCTTTATACTATTATTATTTTTGCTATAATATAAGTATAAACAATAAACTCTATCGCATGTTCTACTGCTACAATTATTTATAAGAAATTATTGTTTAAATAATTAATAAAAAAATACATTTTTGATGATTTTAGTTGGGTTTACTGGTCATAAGTAACTGAAGTTATATTGTTATTTTAAATGATAAGTCTTCCTATTTCTACTTCTGAAAATTTAATTTTTTTTTAAGTTAAAATGTCGAATAAATACTACAATTGAAAATTTCTATGTTTCGCATTTCAGTCCAGGCAATAGGGAATTTTACCTAGCAAAATTAATGGTAGTTCTGGAAATCGTCTTACTTTATGTTTTTGGGTCGCTGAATCCGAATTTGTAACTTCCCACCAAAATTCCGCCCGGCAACGCCCCAAATTTTGGTAAAAAGGTTTTTATTAAAAAACTCAATTTCTTTATCGTTTTAGGGGAAAAGTATCTATGAATTCAGAAAGTAGACAAAATTTGCAACAAATTAGATCTATGACATTATGACTTAGGATGAAGGGGAAGGGGGTTATCTGCAAAGGAACATGCGCGCGGTGCTGCGTGGACTAAGTTGCGCAATTCCACTTAACCACTCACACGTTTACATTCGCCCTCCAATCTCCCCTCCGAACTTTCATTATAAGGTTTACTTTAAGTTTTTTGAGTCGCTGAATCAGAATTTTATCTTACCCCCAAAATTCCCCCCCCGACCCCCCCCCCCCAAATAGTTGTTATTAACATAAATTTCTTATTGTTTTATGAGAAAAACATTACGAAATTCAGAAACTAGATAAAATTTGCAACAAATAGGATATATGACATTATGACGTAGGATAAATGGGGACAGAGGGGGCTGCCTCGGAACATTCCCCGCGCGCTTTTCTCAAAAACCAATTTTTTTCAAAAAATCAATTTTATGGGATTGTTGCCGGGTGAAATTTAGGTGGGAAGTTATTAATTCGCATTCAGCGACCCAAAAAAACATAAAGTGAGTCGAAATCTAGAACTGGTATTAATTTTTTCAGGTAAAATCCCCTATTGCCTGGACTTCATATCTTAGTGCACGTAGCGCCGCAGCGCATGTTCAGAGGCAGACCTCCCCCTCCCCATTCATCCTACGTCGTAATGTCATACATCCTATTTGTTGCAAATTTGTCTAGTTTCTGAATTTCGTAATGCTTTTCCCCTAAACAAGAAATTTAAGTTAAAAACAGCTATTTGGGGGCGGGGAGGGGGGGGGGTTCGGGGAGGAAAATTTTGGGGTGCAGTTAAATATTCGGATTCAGCGACCCAAAAAACTTAAAATAAACTTTATAGAGAAAGTTCGGAGAGGAGATGAAAGGGCGAATGTAATCGTGTGAGTGGTTAAGTGGAATTGCACAACTTAGTTCCGCGCGCATGTTCCGAGACAGATCCCCCCTCCCCTTCATCCTAAGTCATAATGTCATATATCTAATGTGTTGCAAATTTTGTCAACCTTTCTTAATTTCTAGATACTTTCCCCCTAAAACAATAAAAAAAAAATGATTTTTTTAATAAAAACCTTTTTTGGGGGCATTTTACTAAAATTTGGGGGGAGGGTTGCCGGGTGAAATTTTGGTGGGAAATTACAAATTCGGATTCATCGACCCAAAAAACATATAGTAAGCCTTTTTCAAGAACTATCATGAATTTTGCTAGGTACAGCCCCTATACGGTCTCTATTGCCTGGACTATTTTTAAATATACATTTCATGCATTTATTAATTTATTAATTTTTAATCCGGGAGAACTCGCTAGTGAGAATTTCTCTCACGGCGGCCAATTGCTTTTCTTTTACTTTACATTCGCTTAATATCATTTTTTTCTTTGCTTGGCTTAGTACTTTTACTCACAAATAGGTAAAATAATTGAAATAACATTTTTAAATTTTAATTAAAATGAAAAATTGTTTAAATAAGAGTCTTAAAAAGGTACAACGGTGAGAGAAATCCTCATGCAGCGAGTTTTCTCCGGTTAAATATCACTCTCTTACTAACTATACTTTCTATTAAATATACTTCAAAGCTCTTGGGTCTAGGGGTATCATACATTAGTCGAGATTATTTAACTATACTTCAAAGAGAGAAAAAAAATGTTTTCTAAATATACTGAAAAAATATACTGTTGCACAGAATCAAATCTATAATCATACTATTTAAATATATACTTATATTGCATTTTATTTCAACTAGTATAAGATGCTTTCAATAATTATTTTTGGGGTCAATCCATTCAAAATCACCAAAATGGTGTCGGTCGACATTTTTCATTTCCCTAATCTTTTAACCAAGTGTTCTCAAGAACACTTGAGTTTGAAAACATGGTTATTATTATTATATATATATTTTTTTTTATCACACAGTTTTTTGGAGGTGGCCAATTTTAACAAGCTATATAGCCATTTTTGGGCGAAAAACGCGTTTTACGGAAAATGTTGTAACTGCTTTATTTTTCTGCCTATCATGATGAATCAAAAAACAAAATGTTCAGCATAAAATGGTCGACATTTTTTGTTATTATAAAATTTTCGTTAGACTTAAGAATCTAGGCCAAAAACATGCTTAAAAACCGGAGAAAAAAATGCCAAACACCACATTTCGTTGCCATTATTTTTTATGAAGGAGATCCGACTCACCTTAAATATTTTTTTCTTACACAGACCTGTTATAGTACTACTTATTTTAACAGTTTTAAATCTTGAAAACCTTTTATTTATTTATTTACTTTCGTATAGCTCACCAAAAACTGTGTTAAGTCTGTTTTTGGCAATTTTCACTACTTAATATCTCAAGAGGGACTGACTAAAAAATTCTGAAAACAGAGGATAATAAACATCTTTATAATATAGAGTTAAATTGTAAACTTCATGTTTGAGACTTGACTAGTTTTTGAATAACAGTTCACTAAAAATGCACCCCTTCCCCGTCATTTCCTTTTTTGTTTTGTTCCAGACGCATGGCATT
This sequence comes from Maratus speciosus, assembly GCA_963932465.1. Taxonomy (NCBI): domain Eukaryota; kingdom Metazoa; phylum Arthropoda; class Arachnida; order Araneae; family Salticidae; genus Maratus; species Maratus speciosus. The sequence continues at coordinate 493,944,396 of OZ010791.1, forward strand.
ACAGGTTCTTTGTGCTTAGGTGCGTTCAAATTGACTATAAAGACACATTTTACGCATTATTGTTTAGTTTGATAGGGCAGTGAGACCTTTTAAAAACTTTCTAGAATGGAGGTGGGAGGGGGAAGACATTTGATTTTATTGTGCACAGCTGAGGATTACCTGATATAATTTTATTCTGAAATGTTCTTGAAATTAGATTAAGTACTCGCTAATAGGCTACTTCACTAAAGCGAAAGCTAAAACACCCGCTCGCCAATGAAATTTTATAAAATATCACGTTTGCATACTCCACTGCCAGTTGCCTTTTACGAGATATTTATAAAATTTGTTCAACATATAGTTTGTAAATTTCCTCCTTTAAAAAAACCCGATAAATAGAGAATCAATTATTTCGAAAATCGAAACTTGAGCACCAAAGCTATTGGAACTAATAATACAGTAAAAGAGAGAGCGTCTAACTTAGATAGCTGTATTGAAACAAAATATTAAAAAATATGTACTTACAACCCCAAAATACATGCGATATTATACATTACTTTTTACAGATATCTAGATACTTTAAATTGCAAAATTGCACATAATAGAGTAAAAATTAAAGTTATGTTGGTAAAATAGTCCTGGAATTTATTTACAAAAAGTTATATTATGAATTATTAACTTTTTTTTCAGAAATTTTCTTTTTTTTTTTTTTTTTTTTTTGTCTTTTTATACTTTTATCATTTTAAATTGTTAAGTTATTGTCATAAAAATAGTCCAGTTCCCGTATAACATTTATTATGGAATTCATAAAACTTATTTATATTTAAAAGTTTTAAATTTAAATAATTTTAAGGAAATAGCAATTCGCATTTTTATGACATTTTTAAAAAATAATTAGCAATTTTTAATCTTATAAAATGAAAAAAAAAATTACACTTTCCATAAGAGGCTAAATCAATATTAAAATATGAAATTTTATTTTTATACGCCCTCTTCCCAATTCCTACTATTATCAGAAAAGTGTTGTATAGCGTCTAAGATGAACATAAATAAAATCCCATTCATTTACAATAACAACAAAAAGATTTCACATACTTCGAATCTTATGAATTTTCAGTATTTTTTAACGTTAATATTCCTTGCGCTTCATTCAGTTTTCTTTATCAAAATTTTATAAATATAGTTAAATTTATTTTTAATGATGATGTTCAAAATTTTATTAGCAAAGATAAATTATGTCCGCAGTCTAAGATTTTGATGAAATTTTTTCTTGCTTTAGCAACTGGAGCAGCATGATTTTAAATTAAGATAGAGCATATTAATTGCATAAGATAGCAAATAGGGCCATCTGGGATAAGTGTTGTTTAATTTATATTAACGCTTTACTTAGAAAAGTGTGTAATTAATGTTTTACTGAGCTTTACCGAAATTGTAGCGGGTGTTTAAATTAACTAGGGGATAAAAAAAATGTTTTCAAAACATAAAAGAAAGGTAATGCAGGTGTTGAACTTAAGATTAAGATTCTTAATTTTAACAATTTGAGATCAGAGCTTTTTCAACCGCAAGTCTCTGGACTGAGGGTATATGGTACTTTTCATGAATTAAAAAAAATATTTTGAAGATACGTATTTTAATATTTTTTAATTATAAATTTCAAACTGTTTTTATTCATATTAAACGAACTCATCATCTTAAATGTATTAAAATAAATATTTAATGAAAAAATATTGAAAAAAGCACGTTTTATATTTTTAAAAAAAGTTCCACATAAAAAATCATCATTTTTTACCATACAATGTTACGTGGACTTGAATAAATATGTTGTACAAATATTTGTATATAAACATTATTTAGTAAAATAGGCTTTTGTGTGGTACATTTCAGAGCACAAAGCGCAACACCAGAATGTACACAATAACTTCAAATTAAGCTCTGATTCTAGATATTTTCAGATACAGTGAAACGTGTATAATTTGAACTTGTTTAATTGGAAATTCTGGATAATTCGAATTTTTTATTAGGTCCCTTGAATTCTGTATTAAAATTAAGAGGGCGGGTCAATAATTATTGTCCGGAGTGTGTATAAAATATTTGTACTGTGATGGTTGATGTTGAGCATTAAAGCTTAATGTCTTAGATGCTTATATGCTCAATTTCAGAACCATAGCTGCTCTGGTTTAACATCATGCATAGCTTAACATATTTTTTTTTTGTTTTAGAGGTGACAGGTGACACGTATCTTGAAAGGGGGGGGGGTGAGTTGAAGGGAAAGGCTGGTTTGGAGACAGAACCTGAAGCAGTTCTGTGGTAGATTTGTAACAGTGGATGAGACGTGGCATTGCACTAACACTCTAAAGCGAAAGCTGAGTTCCTGAGATGGTCATCGCAAAATCACTATGAGACTACTGTCCAATAAACAGTAGCCATGTCTCATTCCCTTTCACTCCCCCCCCCTCCCTTTTCCAGCTAGGTGCAACCTCTTGCACCAAAAACGAGACAAAATATGTTAATATATCTTTTACAGTTCTAAAATTGAGCATATAGGCATTTAAGACATTAGGCTTCAATATTCCACATCAACTATCACAGTACAAATATTTTTATATACACTAGGGCCAATGATTATTGAAACCACACTCGAATAATGTAAAAAAAACCGTGGATATTTCGAATTTTATTTCGTATAATTCAAAATTTTCATACGATAGTCCTTAAAATTGTTTCTGAGACTTTTTTCAAATAAGGTGCAAAATATTTTAACAGTATATTTTAACAGTCTTCCTAACGAAAAAGAAGTCGGTAGTTTGAAATGTCACGATATGGACAATCACCTCATCGGAAATTTTAACACCAAGAATTTCAATTCTACATACTAGAAAAGTTAAATATGTATTTCAATTTAATATTTATTATGCAATATGTGTTACTATAAAAGTGATTAAACAATTAATGACAATTAAATTCTGCGAATTCCTGTAAATACTCCTATCTTTCTGTGTATTTATTCGTTATAAATTGGTGGCTATTGAAAATTCGCAGTTGTTTTACAGGATACAGATTGAGGTCTATTTTGTAAGGAATATGTAGGATAGAAAAAAAATGGATCGATATTTTTATCAACCATTTAAGCGGCCTAACCGTATTTTTCCGTAACATAATCTTAAAATTTATGGTCTTATTCAACACAACAGTCCTATTAATGTTAATTTTGCAGTGTATAAGATAAATAAATATGTAAAATAATCATAAGCAAATTCTCAAACAAATAATTTTCATAGCTACTATTTTATGAATCATTAAACATACATGAAAAATCGTGCATGACTCTAGTAAACATTTTAATGTTGTTTTGAATAACTAGATAATAAAAACAACTGAATGTAACATTTAACTGTTAACAAATCTTTTGTAATTCTCTAAAATTAGTTTCAGCTACCATTTAGTATGATCACATTTTAATGAGTAGCTTTGGTCTATATTCATGGGTTTGATACCAGCGCAGTCTTGCCGGGTTTAGAAAGCAGGATTCTCAGTTTTTTGCATGCACAATAAAGATACTTTGTGTCACGTTTCCATGAAAAAGTTTTTCTTGAGGGCAATCCTCTTATGGAAGTATGCTCAATAAATAAGAATGAATCTTTTATTCATGTGATTAAAGAACTTTCCCTCATACTATAATAACACTCTTAAAAATTTCATCATAATAAACAGTAATTTGAACGTCCGCACTCTGTCCAGAAATTTGACCGCATTTACAGATAACTGTTACTTAACCATACTATGGATGTACTGTCGTATGTCTGTCAAATATAAAGGTTATCGCCAAATTCGACCGATAAATTCAGAGGGTGACAGAAGAAATCAGGAGGATGAAAAATCGCCATAGAACATGGGGTCGCAAACGCTGATACCATCACGCAATCGATAATAAAATATAAACTTATACTCACAGTCGAAAATGTGAAGCGTCAAGTGCATACTGCGGACGCGTATAATTCAAATTTATACCAATTCCTTTTGTATCATCATATTTACAACAAAGGAGACCATGTCTATTAAACTTTCATTATAATACACTTCAGTTTTCTGAAAGTTATTACCGTCAACCAAAGTTGGGTTCTGGTAGAACACCCTGCATTTTGTGATGAAATGGGTGATTTGAGACCCCATGTTTTATGGTAATTTTTCGTCTTTTTGATGCCTACTATCTCTTTCTGAATTTGTCAGTCGAATTTATCAACACCCTGTATACGTACGGATCTTTGACTGTATTTGTATAAAATGGTTACTTAACAATAGAATGAACTCATTGGCATATGACCGTACAATATATGTACGGTCACATGCCAATAAATTTGACTACATTTTCATGGCCGATTTATTATGGCCGATGAATAGAAAAATCATTTAAAAAAATTATAATCTTTCAGAAAACTTTATGGATTAGAAAAAAAGACTATAAATAGCAGATATACAAATAAAATCTTAATAAATTAGAAAACACATCCTTTTCCCGTCCAAAAAGTCAAATAAAATTTGCTGATTAGAGGAGCCCCTTTCAAAAAATTGCATTAAACATTTAATGAAGTTTTTATATTATATTAATTATTTTATCAATAATTATAGCATTATGATTAACTTCGTGTGAATAATAATGTTCATAAATAGTATTTACAAAGACTAATTTTCCTGCTAAAAATACCAATTTCTCTATTTTTCTAACCATAATTACTTTAGGAACTAGAGCATCATGATTTAAAATACGATAAAACATATTGCATCAAACAACTTCCGGGATGTGAACAATTTAAAATATATTAATGTTTTGTAAAGAAGATAAGTAATGTAACGGGTATTATCAAAATTTAGTAGATGAGTTTTAATTAACTAGTTGATAAAATGATACGTACCTAATGTGAAATCTATTCTCATTTATTGGATTCCTTTAAAATCGGTTTCATTTATTCATTAACAATATATTACTCTAATAAAGTTAAGATTACTATTAATCTTATTCATATTCATATTCATATTCTTATTTATTTATGTTGCATGCACGTGAATAGAAATTTGTAGTTTTTTAAATAGGGTACACAGTGAGACAGCAGACAATTTGACATATAGTTGTAACATTTTCTCTTACCTCGAACACACACTGAACCACCTCATCTTATGCAATACGTGGTGTAGTTTCGGCACTTCGGTTAATCGTCCAACAAAATAGTAAGTAGTTATTTATTTTACAGGGCTTAAAGTTACATTAACGTCTATTTTATAGTTTATTTCTTTCGTTATAGATGTATTTACTTAACCAAACTTAGTTATATCTAATGATAGACTATGTCGGCAAAACGACACAAGCATTCAAAGCTGTGAAATTGATGATGATACATATATGACATCCATTTTGTTACAACGTAACGAAAGTACACAGTGAAACACACAGTTGTGGTGTACAGTGAGACGTGCCTCAGTGTGTAACTACTATGCTGTTCCGATGTAAAAAAAAGTTATTTATTAATAAAAGAATGTTTTTTTTTTATCATCTCTGTCTGTGTGTGTGGGGGGGGGGGAGGGGCGTGCGATGGCTAGTGAAATCTACTAAACGTAAGAGGCTGAAAATTTGCATGAAGGTAGCCCAATGTTTGCCATTGTTTACCGAGGCTCATATTTTTAATTTTTTTAAATCTAGAAATATTAATTAGAAGTTATAAACTGAAGAAAATTATTGATAGAGTGTAAAATTGTATGATTTATGAAAATATATACATTGTCTCACTGTACTACAAGTGGTACACAGTGAGCCAATTTTCGATACTCCGTTAGTCTGCTTCTGTGCTTTTATAAATAACTTTTTTAAAACCATTTATACAGTAATGTGTAGCGTATTTGTGTAGCTTAAAGATGTAGCAAAATTTTTTCAAAAGAATAAAAATCGTTGCCATTCGTTAAGTAATAATATTTTTCGTCTCACTATGCACTACCCTCCCCTATTGTACTTAAACTCGTTATTTTACTTTTTGACTTACTTTTTCGTTGCAAGAATTACGAAAGTCAGTGGTCATTCAAGTGCGGGGTGTGAGTGCTCATTCTGAAGAAGTCTGATTATTAAAAATATTTGAAATTAACAAACAATCGTTAACAAACTTTAATTGCAAATATTGACAAACAAATTATGGTACCTTAATAAATAAAATTGGATATTAGGGATAAATGTTACAGTTATATTTCTTTATATATATACCATTCAGAAAGTGGAGAAAAACTGAAATATACACTTTTTTTATATCACTGTGGAACATATCGCTCACCTGGAAAAAAGTAACACATCTCGACAACAATAAATTTCACAGGAGAGGCAAAAGTTAATGTGTTTTATTTTACTGTAACATGAAATTCTAGCTCATAGATCTGCATTCAGGAAAAAAACGTGCATAAAATCACGATATCCTAAAGAATAAAAACGTAGGATGTGGTTTGGAGTGTTTGATAATTTTGTCTTCCTCACAATTTACCCTCTTATGTGGTCAGCAATGAACATATAGCGTAAGAATGTGTTTTTCCGTATAACTGCACCTATGAAACTGTTTGTGTAGCAAGACGTACCTATTACAGACCTATAATAAAACGCAAAATGAATTTTTGCGATATGTGTCACTTTTCTTCCGAGTGGGCGATATGTAAAAATTGCAAATGTACAAAACTAAAACAGATTTTAAAAAACTAATATTCAGCATTGTTATTGGTTTTCAAAGTGCTTTACGTTTAGTTCAAAACGGTGTTAATTTATCTAGAAATAAATATAACGCCATCAGTATAAGATGAAGAACTACTTTTTAGTTATTTCTTCTCAGCATAGTGCTTCTGATATTAAAAACACTTTTAAATATTTGGAACAAATGTAACAATTAAAACTAATATTTTGATTATTAGAAACTAGAAGATTACGTAGGTTAAATAAAATATTCAAATTTAATTACGTCTGATTCAAACGTTTTATCAATAGTACGCAATTAAAGCGATTAAAGTACGCTGTTTTATAAAATAATGTGCTAATACACTGGTTTCCAAAAATTAAGGAAAAACAACAAAAATTGCGATTACTCAAAATGTTACATGTAGACTTTAATAAAACTGAGCCACAATATACAACATATAGTAAGATAAAAATTAGCATTAATGAGAAATTTCTAGACGATTGCGGTGTTTTAGAAATTAACATAATTATTAAATAAACAAAATGAATGTGTCAGTTTGGTATAGGAAAAGTACTTTTAATATGTAGTATGTTCACCCCTAGAAGCAATACAATACACATAGCGATGTGTGATACTGTCAATTATGCGATTGATAAGTTCAGTGGGAAGTGCGAGCCATTTCTATTTTAAAGCAGTTGTAGGCGAGGCAAGGGTCTGATGAGAGGGATTGAGAACAACAATGGTTCTTCCTAAAGCAACCCAAACATGGCCCTTGGGATGGCCGTTGGCCGTTGGAATCAAGTCTGGTGATCGAGATAGCCATTCTATGCACTGACTGAAGTATTTGATACTGAAGGTAATCTTCCACGATGAGAACCCTCTGCGATCTAGCGTTATCCTTCTGTAGCAGGAAATCATTATCTATTGCGCCGGCATAAGGACGAAAATAAACATCAAGAATGTCATTTCTATACTTTTAAGCATGTACAGTCCCACGTGGGAAGACATGGAGGTCTGTACGTCTACCCAAAGAGATACCACCCAAAGCACAGACACTTCCTCCCCGTATGAATCTCTTTCACGAATGTTTAATGGATATTGGCAAGATCCCTGCTCTCTTCAAATCAAACAACGCCTATGATCACTTTGGAGGCTAAACCGAGACTCATCCGTGAAGAGAACACGCCTGCATTGATCAGACGTCCAGTGGACATGTTGAAGCGTCCACAATAAATGTTCCCCCCAGTGACGTGATATGAGCAGTACACAAATGGAGGTCGCCTCAAGTACAGACCACCTTCATGAAGCCTTCTATGCACGGTAGATGTTGATACAAACTGTTCTGCGGCTGAAGTAAAGGAGGTTCTAAGATGAGAGGGGGTTGCTGTCCTGTACCTTCGCACACATAACTGAAAAATATCAATAATCGGTGCTTGTCGTAACTCTTGCCCATCCTTGTCTGAATCTTCTGGAAGCCGAACTAGTGGCTTGAATTTTTTGCCAAAGCCTATGAACAACAGAAAGACTCACATTTAGAAATCTGGCCACATCCGCCTGACTTTGACCTGCGTCCAATCTTCCAACAGTTCTATATTTCAATTCTGCAGGCAAATGGTACCTCGAGGTCGTACGAATGAATTGGCTATCTCAGATGTACATATATCATACATATATCAGATATACATATATCTCATAATCACAGAGACACCTGCTGTTATACTCTCTAGTATGCAATTTTATGCTCCACACAGATGACGGAATCCGATTACAGCACGACTAATTTGCATTTTGTTATTTTATTCAGTATCGTTTAGTCAACAACATATTTAAATTTCATACAGATAAGTTTATGTTACGCTCTTTTTGTGATTTTTCCTTACTAGCGTAGTTGACCAAAACTATTACGAAATTTCATCATTTGTAGTTATATCAAGATATGTACCTGAAGAAAATAATAGAGAAATTTGAGGAGAACAAAACTGAATATTTCCTCCAAACTCATGAAACTTACAGCAATTTTTATTTTAGATTGTAAAACTATGATATATTTTTACGCCAAAGAATCTCTTTCCCGAAATTTTCTCCATGAAGTAGTCTGTGCGAAAATATTTTATTATATATTTTTAATTATTATTTTACTTTATTATCATTTGAGTAATATATTCATATTTAAATACCTTATTTGTTTCATTGCTTTAAAATAATTTTTATACATATGTATTAAGAACTATATTTTGCCAAAATAGTATTTTTTTCTTTTCTGCACTGTATATCTATTTGTTTGGAATTTATATCAAAATAAGTTGTTTTAAAAATTCTATGAATGAAGCTTATCGAGCACAAAACATCTTTATTTCGAAACAGACGAACATTAGTCGAATTAACGAACGGCAATCATTGATAAAAATATATACAATCCAACTTTAGAAACTGTAGTACAGTTAGAAGTGAATATTTAAGACGTTTATTATGTCAATATATTTCCATTATAATAATTATTCATAGTGCTCGTTATTCAGCCACAAAAATATTTATTAAACTGAGGAAACTCTTGTCTTTGTTGGATTTAACAGAAGTGTTTCTCTGTTGTATTATATTCCTGAAACAAATAATTCATTCCTCACAGATTTATTTTTCTTTACATCACATTTACGAAATTCCTTTTATTTTTCTTAGTAATTTGTTTTTAATTTAAACATGTCTCATTAGAATATTTTTCTACACAATGGTCGTAAAAATAATATTGTTATATGAGTAATCAAAATATTTAGGCAGCTTTATATCAGATTTCAGGGAGATATAATTATTATTTTAAGGCGTCAAAAAAATTCATTGTCTAAAGTATATTTGCGTCACGTAATGTTGAAACTTAAGTAAGAATTAAATAATTTCATTTAGATGGTTGAAGAATATTGATAATTAATTAAAAGTAAATTTATAATAAATGTATGTGAAGTAGGAAAAAAATAACTATACAAAATAAAAATGGAGGTAAATCCTTTTTATTTTATTTTTTTTGTTTGTTTGTTTGTTTAATTTTTATTTTTTTCTGAACTGGAAATTTCATGAATTTAAGAGAATCATTGTTCTTAATCATTGAAGTAGCATTAACATTTAGAATGTAACGATAATATATATAATTAATACGAGACTGTACAAGATAAACTTTATAATATATTTATAACTACTTAAAAGGTGACAAAAACATATAAAAACATATAAATATATTATTTAATGTAACCCGAGATCTTTCGAACACACACGCGTTCATTTTCAAAGGGATAAAAGATGAATGACTGAATAGAAATACATTTTAAAAACAAAAACAAAAATAGTACGCATGCGCAAGCGGAGTTCAGTCCATTTCTCTGCAGAGGGGTGAAAAGATCAGTTCATACCATCAGAAGGTCGTGGTATCTTTATGATATTGTACCAAATTGCGGAAAAATTTCCTTCACGACACTAGTGTTTAAAACAGTGTTTTGACTTTATTGAAGATTCATCGATTCTGGATACTAATATGGAAAGTGTTTTACTAAAACGAAAATATAAGTGTGAACGCTTACAACTGGATAGAGACTTTGCTAATTTACGTTTCCAAAAGAAGTGCAAGCAATATGGTGTTATTTTTAATTCCCGCAATTTGGTATCATATCCTAAATATATCACGACCTCCTGATGGTATGAACTAATCTTTTCACCCCTCTGCAGAGAAACGGACTGAACTCCGTTTGCGCACGCGTACTATTTTTGTTTTTGTTTTTAAAATGTATTTCTATTCAGTCAATCATCTTTTATCCCTTTGAAAATGAACGCGTGTGTGTTCGAAAGATCTCGGGTTACATTAAATAATATTTTTATATGTTTTTGTCACCTTTTAAGTAGTTATAAATATATTATAAAGTTTATTAATAGCAAGGTGAAAATTTCCTTCACGACACTAGTGTTTAAAACAGTGTTTTGACTGTACTGTACAAGATATAAATTATTACGCATGTTTTTTGTTTAATCATTTTATAACTTTTGTGGTTGATATATTTGTTTTTAAATTTGTTCCCTAGTGTATTTCAAAAGATCGAAAATCCTTCAATCTATTCCTTTTGTTTATAATCAACATTATATCGCATGAATAAATTACCTCATTTCTCTCGCTGAAAATAATTACAAAATATACATTGCAGTAAATAAATAAAAACATACTTAAATTTTACAAAATATAGCTTATTATGCACATTTTTTGTTTAATTAATAAACAAAAACTTAATTAAGATTTTTGTGGCTTTCATTGTAGAAATATTTGTTTCACAATTTGATCCCGGGTGTATTCACAACATCGAAAATCATTCAACATGTTTCCTTTGTTTATAATTAGCATTTTATCTTGTAAATTCATTACCTTATTTCTCTGACTGGAAAACAGATTGCAAAATATACATTACAATAAATAAATAAATAAATATACTTAAACTGTACTAGATATAAGTTATTACGCGCATTTTTTGTTTAATTAATAACTAAAAAAATAATTAAACTTTTTATATCTTCTATTGTTGAAATAATCGTTTTACGGTTTTTTCCCGAGTGTAATGATAAAATCGAAAACCATTTAACATGCTTTCTTTGTTCATCATCAACATTTTTTGGGGTGAATTCATTACCTGATTTCTCTGGCTAGAAAACAAATTACAAGAAAATCCAAGCCGGCTCGGCCTACAGGTGCAGGTAGATTTCGAAGTTAAATGTTAATTTCAAACAAAAACTAAATCATGATTAGAGATAAACCCACTTTAACAATTTTATCTGGACGCTTTTGACGAATTTTTATCTCATTTTTATATTACAGATGGTTTTATCACAATCATTTTAAGTCGGTATAAAAAAAAAAAAAAAAAAAAAAAAAAAAAAAAAAAAAAAAACACTTTTCCATGCTCAACAAATCGGAATTTTCTGGCATATTTTCAGATTCATTTTTAAAAGAAAAAAAATATGAAACCTGTTGACGTTATTCTCGTAGAGATTTATAAGCGATCTGTGTTTTTATTTTTCGCTCAGTTACAAAAATCTTCCTATATAAAAATTTATTTTCTAAGTAGGACAATATTTTTCGTTTCCAAAACATTTGCTTCGAGAAATTCTGTTCAAATGCCCACTTTGACATACTTTTTTTCAAATATATTCTGCCTGTTTTAAAAAATCGACCATTACGGCACATTATATAATTTCTTAATAAGAGAATCTACCAATTGGATGCGTTTGAGAGCAAAAATAAATTTTTAAATGAGTCAGAAAATAAGCAGTTTGGGTATGAATACACACTGAATACGATTATTTTTTTCAGAAATCATTTTATTAACAGGAATGCAATTAATGTACACGGCAATCCTGACGACTGCATTTATATAGGTTTCAATGTGGCACTCGTAGATTATATTTTTCATATGACCCCGCAGGAAAAGATCCAAACACGAAAGATTCGGCGATCTTGGTGGCCAGGCTATGGGGCTACCACGACTAATCCATCACCCTGAGACAGTGGAAAAGTACCTTTTAACTTCTCACCGCTTGCGTTCCGAATATACATTCTATGACAAAATTTGCTCGTATAGCTGCGTTCCATCACCACGTGAAATGTTGACCACTTTTTCAGATGCACCGTGCATAGCTGTTAGTCTATTCATTCTGTTTACTTTTATGATACAAAACATCATGTAGTGTAATTGCAAAGTTAGTTAGATATTTTATTTGGTATCGTGCGAGCTGACATTTTGATTTAAAAAATAAAAACCCTGCCAGAGAGTTTCAGATGCATTCAACATATTTTAAGACACCGTATATATATCCTTTACTTTAATATACTACATGTTGAGTTAGAGACCAAAAAAGTAAGCTCTTAATATTGAATAGATTCTTTATTTGATATTGAGTAAGCTGATGTTTTCTGTAACAACAACAGCAAGAACAAAATGATTCCAGAGACTCTTAAATTGCAGCTGAAAATCACACATAGTGTATTATTTTATCTTAGAAATGTTCACTACGTTAAATTTAAAAGGAAACTTATTTAAACTGTTGCAGAGTATAACGAAGACACATTACGTACATTACATCAGAAGAAAAAAAAGTATATTTTGTTTCTTTTAACGAAAAAACTCTTTGTACGTCCACCTCATATAACATATATTGTGATTAAAAAAGTTCTAAAAATTTGAATTTTATATAGAATGAAGTTCGAACTATTATATATATATATATATATATATATATATATATATATATATATCATAACTGCTTTATAGTACGATTACTTGATACTATTCTTTTACTATATTATATTAGGGGGGGGGGGGGAGTAGACGAATTTGGAACACTTCGCTTATTTTTAGTACTTCATTATTGGAATATCTGCAAATTACCACTACACGTGATCAATAAATTCGTCTACTAATTAAATGAATCTTTACGTCGATTTCATTTTTGAAAAACTTAACTTTTATTTTACTTTCATAAAATGTTCAAAAGTGGTCCATATTCAGCAACTGATTCCTAAGTTGGACCCCAAGTCTTCTAAATTGGAACAAACAATATTAGGCTGTTTTAATGAGTAGGGAATATTATCCCTTTTCTTTAAAGCAAAGTTTGCGATTAATGAACAATCAAATAAAACAATAGCAATGAAATATAATGAAATCAAATGTCCCAAAGTAAAAGTTTCAAATCAAAATGGTTTTAAAATACAAATCAAAATTTTAAGTACTGTATATCCCGACGTATAACACGCCCTGGCATCTAATACGCATCACTGTCTTGAATATATAGTTTTTGGTATACATATATTTTTTTTATTTCATGCATATACTGATGTAAAACACGCGTCAAGTTTTTCCCACGAACACAAACCAGATATAGGAGCTATCCTCCGCTTTAGATAATGTGTCTTTCTGAAAAACGAAGTAAAAAGATTACAAAAGACTTAGAACGGAGAAAGTTAAGTTTCTAGAATTTTGTCATCGATAAACTAAAGGAGAAAAACTATGATTTGTCTCAAATTGGAAATATGAATTAAACGGCTGTAATGTTCGATATAATAGAAAACAAGAGTGGAGAATAAAAAAGAGTAAAAACTGTTCCATTTAAAACTACCGGACACGAAAAATATTACCTAACAATGTCCCATTCTTACTTTGCTTATTACACTAAGATAAAACCAATGGTAACTTTCTAACGAAAAACGATGGGAATTAGTAATTTTCCAAATGGAGTTTTTATTCATGTTCATAAGAAGGGCAGGAGGACGAAAATGGGTTAATAATATGGATAAAAAATGTTTGGGAAAAGCGTACAGGGGCTTTAAGAAAACCAGAAATTCTCTTAGTTTGGGATATGTTTACATCCCATAGAACAGACGGATTTCAGAAAAATGCATTCAATAATAAGAATAAATAAATCTAATACAGATTTGGCGGTAATTTCAGGTCGACCAACTTCATTTGTTCAAACTTTAGATGTTTCCATAAACAAAACTTTCAAAGAAAGTTTAAGTCGGCGATGGAACACGTGGATGCCAGGAGAATAGGAAAGAAGGAAATACGCGGCTTGCGTCAAAAACGAAAATGCGCGAATGGTTTATAACATCATGGAATGAAATCTATTCGAAAATAACTGTTGAATCATTTTTAAAATGTGAAATATCAAATGAAAATGACTGTACCGATTATGATTGTTTAGGGCTCAGTGGGGAAGTATAGATGAAAGAGATAGTTGGGAAGAAGATGACATTCCTGAAAATATAAATGAGGACGAATACAACGAACTTTTCATCTTACCTGATAAAAAATATTAAGTTTGTTAGAAAATATGTAAATTAAGTTTGTTTATGTTGATATATAAATGCATTTAAATATACTTCTAAAAATGTTGAAGGTTTTCATTTTATGCTAGATTAATTTTAAAGCAATTTTTCTAATTGGTAAATAAATTATATTAGATGAAAATTTCCCACTAGGCGAAAAAGTCCGGACCAGGATTCGAACCAGGGATCTCCTGGCTGAAGCCGCCAGTGCTCTAAAATCTGAGCAATCCCGGACGAATCTGGTGGAACTTTCTCACCCAGGTAACGTTAATGATTATAGCATGATGCTATAATCATTAAAGTTATCATTAAGGATACTATAATCATTAAGGTAGAGCACTGGCGGCTTCAGCCAGGAGATTCCTGGTTCGAATCCTGGTACGGACATTTTGCGCCCCTTTAGAAATTTACATCTAATTTCATTTTAGGGTTTTACATCAAACATTTTATATCCGGTGTATAACATGCACATGGAAAAATGAAGTGAGTTTTTAGAGTTAAAAGTGCGTGTTATACGCCGAGATATACGGTAATTACGAATAGAATTATGGAACTAATTGCCAGTTACTTGAGTATCGTGTAAGAAGAGGCTTCCACGTTAATTTCTTTTATTCATTCTGTATTCTGGCGCACACAACATAGCACCATATTTGGCAATCTGAACACTGAATCATTTCTGCTATTTTATTTTTCTTACAAATTAGGCAAAACCAATCATCATTGCCTTGATGCCTTGAATTTTGTTTTTAGATTATCAATCATTAGACTTTTTTTGAAAAAGAACCTTATTTACCTTATGCCTGTAGTTCTTCCCTTTCATTATTTTCTTTCGAATTAAATTACGCCGATTTTTTAAAACTCGATGCTCCAATAGTTTTTGTTTCTTAAGATCTTTCTTTTCTCATTTTTGTTTTATTCCATTTCATGATTTACTTTATAAGGCGAAGATGTTAACGCAGCTGTTTTTTGGCTTTTTCTCTCTCTCTACTTTGACTTGGCTGGAGAGAAAACATATCTGGTGATTCTTTGGCTTTGAGAGGGAAGGGTTTTAGCTGCAGCCATTTTGCGGTCAACCTCTTCACAATTTACTCTTTCCTTTCCGTTTACAATATCTTTAAACTTGTTTTACTCTCTTAGTTTTAGTAGGTTTCATGATTACTGACTCTGACTCCGAAATCTCACTAGCAGAAGGATAACGGATCTATCTGCAGTACTTATCTCCTCGTTAGGAATAAGTGTTGAAAAAGCTGCAAAATTATCACTTTTTTAAAACATATGTTAGGAATCCAAATGCCGATTCCTTTAAGAGTTTGTATGGCGATTTGAACGGATACATAAAATAGACATACAACAGATATACAAAAAAAATTATATATTAAAAAACTTGCATGGAGATAGTAATCCATTGTAAAACATTAAAAAAAAATAGTATCCAACGCGTACAGCCCTCGAAATTTATTATTTAATTTACAAACTTATAATCGCATATCTGATCCGATTTAAGCGACTCAAATTGGTACAATTAAGGTAGAGGCGCAATTTTTAAAAAGAGATAATCTCGAGACTAAGAACAAAAACGAAAGCAAACAAATAAAAAAAATATGCGCAATAAACAGATGAATTTAGATATGTATTGTAAATGAAAACATAACAACTACGTACAACATTCTCTTACGTATAGAACGAAAAAAAACAGATCGATACAGATAATTTTTGTTTTTTAATTGTTTAAAAACACCATATAGAAGGCGAGTGCTTCTTCTAATCATAAATAGCGTCCATAGAATGAGTAGGATTTCAGCGACATATGGCGTCTGTTCCTGAAATTAACGTCAGAATTGCAGCGGTGAAGTCCAAATATGGCTACTCTTCTCTATAAATACATTTATGTAATATTTTATTGATCCATTAAGACACAATTCATGATACGGGATGAAAGTATTCACAGCTGTTTGCATATGCTAAAGTTAAAAATACATGTTCCAACTGATGTCAAGCTCATATTTTACAGCGTTAGTAAAAAAAAAGATTAGACAAGACTTAAATTCAAGTTCTGCCTTACTAAACAAACATTTTTGTAAATGCATTTTTTCTCTTATATGTGATAAATATTGTGTTGAAAAAGTATTTTTTTTTTAAAGATTACAAACAAATAAAAGGCGACAACTATTAAAGTTATTTTTGCACGAGACCATTATGTTATTTCGGAAATTACTTTACCACCCATTGTGGTTTTAGTTGCAAGTATCACCGATACATGCCTGATTTAGACAAATATATTAAAGTTGCACCAAAGTTTCCGAGGCTTTTAGCTTTCTTTAAGTTTAACTATTGAAACACGAAAACGATTTTCTTTTGTTTTGAATATACAAAGTTATATTGAGCAGTATAACAGTTTGATATAGTGCTTCGCCATCTATTGAGTGATATTTGAATCTAAAATAATTAAGTGTTTTAGAGAAATTTCTGACTTCAAATTGTATTACTCTCCTTCAAGAACGAAATAATAAATTGCTGACATAAAATACTTGTTATTGAATTTTTAAAACTTTCCTTCTATTGTAGGATATCCTCATATATAGTATGCACTCTACCATAATATAGCATAGGCTTTTTTGTGTCTAAAAAGAATGGTTCTAACAAAATAAATTCTTACAAATTAAACAAAAATGATATAATTTTTCCCGTGATGTAAAAGTCCTTTACGGATAATAATTTATGGATAATAATGTGAACACGTTCAGAAATAGAAAATGGGTTAAAAAAAATGCGTGTCCCAAGATCCTCAAGTGTCGATGAGAAAAATAGCCAGAAAGAAAGTGATTGCTATTGAATCGGTTGGAGTTATGGCCAAAGAGTAGCTGAACCTTCATTAATACCCGCTCAAACAAGCGCAACTTTTCACTGATTAATACAAACGAATACTGCTTGAAATATGCATGAAGCTGCTGAAGCGAGCTGCAACTCCTCACAGGGATAGAATCCTGTTTTCTGATTAAATGCTATTCTGTGTTGAACAATCGTACAATCTGCAGAATAATTGTTTTTAGCCAACCACTTCAATGGTTCATGACCGTCAAAGTCACAGATCTGTCATATTATATACAGGAAATTGTGCAACAGGACGAACCTCTCTCATTCTCATCGATGCTGGGGTCATTATCAATAACAATGTGTACTGAAAAGAGATTCTTGAGGGTGTGGTTCAAACCTAAGTGAGGACCAAAGTTCAAAAACACTTTAAAAACTGAATTTAGACCTTCAGCAAGATTCCGCGCCTTCTCATCTAGCGAAATCCACACAGAACGGGTGTCGGGCCAATTTTCCAGACTTCATCTCGGCACAAGTATAGCTTCACATATGCACACGTGTAATCTCAATCCCTTGGATTCCCTTGGATTCTATTCCTCGAATGCATTGTTGTCAATAAATAAAGTATTTGTTTGTGCAACAAATTTGTATATCAGGTCTAGTTCTTCAAATTAGACCGTTACGCTATTTCTGGTCATCCTGAAAATATTATTTAAATAATTAAAAAATAATGAAAAATGCTCAGATTTACACTACCTAAACTACTATGTTTGTTTAGTTTTTAATTTAATTATGTTTTTCATTTTTAATCCTTAATGCTTTCCTATATTTATTTTTTAGTTACAGATATTTTCTCTTACAGCTCTCTGAGTTTTAGAAAAATAGCCAATGTTAGTCACAGCGTAAAGTTGGGGTCAAGTAGGAAACGCGAGAAATGTATAAACTACTTAACTGTTCCATTTTTCAACTGCAAATAAAGAATTAATTATATTTTTAATGATATTAAATATTAATTATTAAATTTCTCTCTACAAAAAAGAAAAACTCACTATTCGTATTTAATTAAAAAATTGCTCTATAAAGAAAAATTAGGCATTTTAAAACAAAAACCTAAATACCATAATAACGACAGAAATTGGGGCAATTACTTTCAACAGAAGAATAAATCATCAATAAATTGCCCTTTTTTCGTTCACAAAAATTATTTTACAAATAAAATGTAAAGAAATAAAAGAATCAAATTTTCGGCTTATAGAATAAATTTCTTAACTTTTTGAGCGTAAGATTATATTAGCAAAATCGTATTGAAGAACAAAAATACATTATTTAGATTTGAAAAAAAAATACATTGCGAAAGAAAATAAATGCATTTTCCGGATACTTAAGTACCATAATAACGACTAAAATCAGGCAATAACTTTTGAGGAAAAGGAAAAGGTAAATAAATTTATCTCCTCCATTTAGATGCTCTGAACCTCAGTCGATTTTATTTCCCTTTATCTTTTCCATTTATATATAATCGATTTACTTAAACTCTACTTAAAATTGTTTGATGGCAGGTTTTTTATTTTATTTTATTTATTTATATTTTAAGAAAGTTAATCTAACTCTAAAAGGATTAAATAGAACATAATAATATATTATGTAAATCAATAATATATAATTATACAAGGCATGCCAATTATAAAAACATATTTATCTAAATGTTGCGTACACTAGGAAGCCATTTTGAATGTATGTTTGTATCATCAATATTACACGTAATGCTGACGATACAGTGGCTGTTAAAAAACAAGTTGGCAATTGCACATCAAACAAGGCAAAAGAAGTGCGTTCGTACTATAGCTAGTTTTATAAATATTTCTTGAACTGCATATTGCACTGCATGTATAGTTTAGTGCACTTAAATAAGTGTATATCAATTCCATTCTGTTCGAAACGCTGTAATATCATTAAAATGCACTTCAGATAATTTTTTCCCATTGGCCGTAATGTAACGGAAAAATTTTGACCGTTCTTGTAATTAAACTATAGATCCGATTTTCATAAAATTTGAAACGGCTCGACAAAATAGTTAAAATATTATATATTTAAAATTTCAAACTATTCGATTTGGTAGTTTTTGCTCTGTTATATGCGGACGGACAGACACACAGACGGACGGACTGAATGACGACTATAGATGTTACGTATTTATATATTAACGGACGTACCTAATAAAAGAACAAATATAAAAACTCATCTAACTGACATGATTCTCCAATAAAAAACGAAGAACTTTATTTATCTTCCCATGCCTGATATAAAATGCATAATATCATATTTCTGCAAAAAAAAGTAATAAATTTTAATAATCATAGATTAACATGGTTACAATGTGGAGGTAGGAAACAGCTTGTGCTATTTTTTGTAACCTTTTAGCCATATTTAAAAAGAAAGTATGTGGCGTGTGGACAACGCTGATTGGAATACAAGCTTTATAGCTTTGCAAGCTTACAGTATCCCATTCTTCCACTTAAACGCTATTTCTCATACTCCACCAAATGCCTTCTCAAAGATATGTTTCATCTTCTAAAGGCAAAAATGTTTTCAAATCTACATATTTCTGTCTCAAGAAAACTAAATACCATTTAAGTACAGTCGTGGAAAAAAAAAAAAAAAAAAAAAAAAAAAAAAAAAGTAAACACCCTTTACTAACTCCTCAACAAATCATCGTAGAAGAAAGTTATTGGTACCGAACGATTGGAAATAAAGTCCACTTTTAAATGAAGTATATAAAATTTTCTTGGGGGGTCATCTACATATTAAAACGAATCAAAACTTCATTATTTTCAATGGCAATACACAATTTTAACGAGATATTTCAAATCTTCGGTTCAAACTATGCCTAGACACCAAATTTCAAGTGATTTGAATGATAAGTTTTTGAATTATAAACATTCAAAATTTAGTGCTTCTAATGTTAAATTACATTTTCATATTTTTATTTATATCTCCCGAAATTATGCTCCTAATGTGCTAATTTTTTTTTTGTAGTAATAATACTAATATACCCAAACATAAATAAGCTGAATTTGCAATTTTTATAATTTTATGATATGAATTATGAATTATTAAATTAATATTCGAAAAAATTATGAATTGCAACCTACAATTTTTTTGATGGATTTAGATTTATTAAGTCTTGCTTTATGGAAATTCAAAAATTTCACATTTTTCTTCCAAGTAGTTTTCAAATTATGCTTAAAAAACGGCAAAATGGTGGTTTAAGGGGCCGTCTATGATGGAAGTGAGTAGACATTTTGAAATGTATTCTGCTGTCCTGTAATCTAACACGCTTCATTGACTCCTTGAGTGGCGCTTAAGGTGCCTTGATCAAGGAAGGGGCTCTCTCGGTTAACAATCCAGTACGAAACTTCAATTTGGATACAGCCCTTAAAATACGCTCGTTTTAAAATAATTAATTTATCGGAAACTCGTGGTACGAATTTTATAAAAATTCGTTTTTAGGCTAATTGAACGATGTAGTAGGGGGTGTTTACTTTTTTTTTTTCCACGACTGTACATAATAAGCTGACACGAACAACCAATCTACTAATTTTCTGTGAATTTCACTTGACACAAAAACGCATAAAATTAACATAATCACAAAATATGAACTTTAAAAATTTCACTGATTTACTTAATAGGTGCCTAAAATAATAAAAGAGATGTTACAAGTTAAAAATATGCATTTTATTTCAAATCTCTTAATACTTTCAAACTTTTCCAATCTCAACATGAGAGAATATTTTAATAACAAATTGTTGTGTATTTCTAGAAATCCGTCATTTCGTTTTAAAATTGAGATAGCCAATGATTATTAGAGTTGAAAGTAGAAGCAGCAGTTTCATGGATTGAACTTAATTACAGAAAATATATACTATTACTAACTTTTATTATATCACTCTCATCTCAATCGTCACTTTTCTTTTTAAATGCGTAGGTGGGCAGTCGAAGTAGAAGTGTGTCAGATTAAATTTGCGCAGAAGAAATATACTTAACCGCCGTACCACAAACTATAATAAGTCACTTTGCTCAAATTTTTAGAATTTATTTTCAGGATATTGAACCTTAAATTGGGATATAATAAAATAAGGCGTCGTTACATACTTGATTGTTTTTACATAGGATTTCTATGGATTCTCTGATAATGACAGCATACTAATTGGATGATGGGTGTATTATTTTTGCATGATCGAAATCTATTGTGATATTCTGATGGAAACTTCAATGAAACAAAGCTGAAGATCGACGACAATTTTTTTTTTTCTTTAATTCTTTCTCTGATGAAGATGATCTTTGATCTCTGATGATGTGCTTGGGAAATCCCGAAAGTACTAAGGAGTTTTAGGATAAAATACACATTTTTAACTGATAAAATCTGTTTTATTATTTTAGTCACCTTTTCTGTCACCTTTTTATATTTAAGTAAAAAGACCAGTTTAAGAATATCCTTTCTTTTGTGTTTACGAACTTTCTTTAGACTAATGAATATTATTTCAGAAAGTGGCAGCGATTCTGATTTTGAGTTTTGGAAAGCCATAAAAATGCAATTATAAATTTTGTGTAATTTAGCTTGCCGATAAGTAATAGATAGTTATTTCGAACATTTTCTCATTCGGATTACCGCACACATTTTTCTGACAATTTTTTCTGACAATATAAAATTACTATGTCATTGTACAGTCGTGGAAAAAAAAAGTAAACACCCCTACTAACTTCTCAATAAATTATCGTAGAAGAAAGTTACTGGTACCGAACGATTGGAAATAAAGTCTACTTTTAAATGATGTATATAAAATTTGCTTAGGGGGCCATCTACATATTAAAACGAACCATTGCTTTGTTTTTTTCAATAGAAGTACACAATTCTGACAGCATAAATGAACACTACACCTTTCAATTAGCCTAAAAACAAATTTTTATGCAATTTGTGCCATAAGTTCCCGAGAAATTAATTATTTTAAAACGAGCGTATTTTAAGGGTTGTATCCAAATTGAATTTCCGAACTCGATTGTTAACCCAGAGAGCCGCCTTCTTGATCAAGGCACGTTTAAGCCTCAATGAAAACTGTTTGATTACAGGATAGCAGAATAAATTTCAAAAAATTTACTCACTGCTATCATAGACGGCCCCTTAAACCATCATTTTGCCGTTTTTTAAGCATAATTTAAAAGCTACTTGGAAGAAGAATGTGAAATTTGGGATTTCCATAAAGCAGGACTTAATAAATCTAAATCCATCAAAAAAATTGTAGGTTGCAATTCATAATTTTTTCGAATATTAATTTCATAATTCATAATTCCTATCATATAATTATAAAAATTGCAAATTCAACGTATTTATGTTTGGGTATATTAGTATTATTGCTACACAAAAAATTAGCTCATTAGGAACATAATTTCAGGAGATATAAATAAAAATATGAAAATGTAATTTAACATTAGAAGTACTAAATTTTGAATGTCTATAATTCAAAAACTTATCATATGAATGACTTGAAATTTGGTTTTTAGGCACTTTTTGAACCGAAGATTTGAAATATATCGTTAAATTTGGGTACTGCCATTGAAAAAAATGAAGTTTGGAATCGTTTTAATATGTATATGGCCCCCTAAGCAAATTTTACACACACCATTTAAAAGTAGACTTTATTTCCAATCGTCCGGTACCAGTAACTTTCGTCTACGATAATTTGTTGAGGAGTTAGTAGGGGGTGTTTACTTTTTTTTCCACGACTGTACATATTAATCTATCAGTTAGTAAAAAGTTTTTATTTAAAACTTTCCAAGGTAATTATATATTTTTTTCATATTACTTGTAAATATTTTTTATTAATTTCTTATAATAGCATATAAAAACAGCATTTTAATTTTGAAAAGTTTTTAGTTTTGATATTTACACGTTGTGGAATATTCGTTTTCTGAATACGTTTTGATATATTTTTTAAAAAGTCCTCTTATTTCCCGGTCGTCATTTTGTCATTTTTTTTACCCGATTTCAATAATGCACTAATGCGCGGTATGCCATGAAATTTATTATTTAGTTACACCTTGATATAAATGTGTGCGAATTGAAATGCTTGTATCAAGTGAAACATTTTTTTTTTTGAAAAATCATTTTAAAACATAATACAACCGTGATGCATCCTTTAAGGCTAAAAAATTGGTGTACATGAAGTTCCAAGTTTTATTTTCATATGAACAAGTATACAGGAAATGTGCTGGAAACTGACAATGTTAAACTTCTTTTACATTTGAACATAAAATTCTATTATTGAATTGAATGTTTTTTTTTTACTTCTGTTTCTTAAATGAGATGATTATGCATTCAACATAACAAGCTATTATTATATCTGTCACATCAACATAGTTAACATGTTTTAGCTAAGATATTAAATACAATTTTATCTGCATTTAATAGCCTATACTTACATGTCACAAGAGTAACAAAATATACAAAAGTTTGTGTTTTTATAAAAATTTCTTCATGTTTTTACGCAAAACTGACTGATTTGATGAAATAAAGCATTTTTAAAAACTAAATAGTTTTTGGTTTTATGTATGGAATAGGATTGGGGACGTTATCACAAGAGTAATAAATGACGAGTTAACACTTAACATTTTTGTAAATAGTTTGATATAAATTTGTATTACAAAGAAAACAAACACAATGCTTGAAATTTAGTTGTTTCCTCCATTGTTGCAACAAATCTTGAAGGAGTGTTAGCCATAATTGAGAGCATTTTGTAAATTTCAAACATGTGAAATTACCGTTATTTTTGGTTTTAAAATGAATAAATTTATTTTTATTGTTACTTAAGGTAATAAAGCAATTATGGTAAGTGATACTAGATAGATTAACTCAGCTTCTGACACTTTTGTGTGTTTTCTTTTGGTTTGAAGCAAATGTCTTTTGATCAGATATTTGTGCAGGTTTTGCAAAACCTTTCTTTAACTGTCATTGAAATACTTTCTGAAACCTCTGGTATTGTTCCGAAGGTAAATAAATCCTATAAAGATAATAGAAACTCAGAAACTTGTTGCAAACTTTTATATTGGTTAATATTTCACTTGAAGTCATTCTTCAGCATGTTCTGCATTAGTTTGGTAGTTTCAATAGTGCAAAATATAAATTATCATCAATCCTAGGTGACATTTCCTAAGAGAAGTCTTTTGTAACTTTAAAAAAAGCTTCTCCAGATAAATAAAATGGGAAATCATCATTTGCAGCTTTAAAGCCTAGTTTTATGAAACTAATAAACGATTTTCCTCAGAATATTAGCGTTGTCATTAAAACATTCAAGCAATTCATAAGGCAAAGGTTGGGGCACTTTCTGCATTTCAATTTCCTGTAAAGGATTTTATTGACTTTGTCTGATTTGATACATCATCATTCAAATTTCCGAAGATAACATCGAGAGATTATTTGAAACAAATCCATAATCCAGAAAATCTCATTAGTTACTGGCAACTAAAGAAACCATTACTGATGGTTGACAAAATTTTCGATGGTAACTGGAACCAATTTTTCTGCACACATTCATTCAAACCTGTGCAATGGCAAAAGAAAAACTAGTTATGAATGAATCATTATGCAAGTATATTTTGCTGAGATTCATGCCAAGACAAAATTCTACTACCTGACTCTGCACCACTCGTCAAATCTGCTGTATTTTTGCGCCTTATTTGGTATGATGTCAATAAAGAATACTGTTATTTCAGACAATATAACTCAGAATCAACTTTCTGTAAATGCTTTACTGCTTAAAATTTTAATAGAGCATCTCACAGCTCTATCAGAAAATTCTAGTCTCAAAATATTCTTGAAGTTAACACGTTGCTCAAATTTCACCATATAACTAATAAATTTTTGAGTCACATGACTCAAAAACCTTTGAATACATCCACTAAAGCACTATATATAGTTGCTACACAACAGCAGTAACCTATTTAACATATCATGGGAAGCATAATCGTAACAACCAGAGTACGTACTTTGGGAAACTTGAAGAAAAAAATTGTATAGATCACATTTACACGGAAATGTTAGATTTCAGAACACAACAATCGCACACAAAAAGTCTCAAAATGCACTCAGAGCAGCTGGGAATGCTATCACAAAGGAAATCAGTGGATGTTTCCGCAGAAACTGAAGTACCCTAAAAACTATTGAATTCTTGCAATAATTTTTAAGAAAAATGGAAAAAATATATTGACTTCTTTCCTTTAGATTCAGACGATCGAAATTTCAATGAATTTTATTCATCTTTATCGCTTATATTGACTTAAAATCGATCCATTCAACTTTTGCTTTAAATTCTTCGGTAGATGTTGTTCTTTTTGCAAGTGAATAGCTCTAAAATTATTAAATGGATATATGCAATATGAAAAACTATATGCAAAGCATAATGTAAATCACTATTCTAAAATAGGTTATTTTAACCACTTGAGGGACGGTGGGATAAAATATATCCCACCTAATTTAAACAAGATTCTCACCAGAAAATTTTAACTAAATTTTATATTTTTAACTTTAGAGGAAAATCGTCGAAAAATTGCTTTTCCTTATTTAAAAATAAAATTTTTTGATTATTATGGTGAGAATTCAATATTTAGAGACATTTTTACTTGCCCCTCAAGCAGTTAAGCGACAAAGCACGATTATCTAATATATAATCGCAGTAGGAAGTTATGCGGGTATATAAGCGGCCACCAGCGCGTCAACTAATGCTAATGGTGTGTTATGAAAACAACATTTTCTGTTTAATTTAAAATGCAGATAGCATTATAGGATGACTCTGAGTTGATTGTTTCCTAAGTTTTATGATTTCCAACAACATGTAATGCACTTAAAGAACTTAAAATCCAAAATTAATCAATTACAATGCCTGATTTGAAATTTATTACTTAATGAATTTTCGTTGTTCACGTGGTATTAAATTTTCTTAAAACTTTTACTTTGGTTCAAATTGTTGAACTTTAAATGTTATTCTTACGACATAGTGTAAAAAAAATAGATGATAAACATTGATGAACATTATTTTGTAAAAAAAAAAAAAAAATACAATTCGTAGAAATGTGACAATTTTTTTCCTGTTAAAAAATCTTGATTTATAAAAATGTAATTTTTTTCTAATGTTTTCAAGAAATCCCACGTAGAAATTATGTGCTATGTAAGCGAAAGACATAATACTTATACGCACAGTAAAATTATATAGTATAAGTAACAATTTTATGATAAAGTAATACTTTTTTTTAATCTGAGTTTTCCGAAATAGCTTACAGCATATTTTAAACAAAAAACTTCTCTAACAATGTTATAATCTCAGATAGATATTAAAATTTTTGATATATATTAATATAAAAATCTATTTGGATTAAAATAAATTAAAATCATTTTGGAAAATCCAAGAGTAGCCTCTTGTTACTCAACTATTTAGAATCTTTCATCGCGTCATTGAAATGTCACCATAAATGTAACTCAATGAAAGCTTGTGTGATGTTAAATACCTTGTCTAAACATTTCATGTATATTACGCAATATAACTTTTATATGGAAACTTTTGAAAACTTTTGAATTATCCTCCCGAGATACGGAACTTTGTGTAAGAAATTTTGCTTTTTTGTGCTCAATAAAATTTAATTTATACATTAATCCACACACTTTTTGCATAAATATCCTATTTAGATTGATATCAATGAACAATAGTAGGGCTGCCATTATTTTTATTTTGTATTCGTACCACAATTTACAAAGTGGTTCTTTTATTGTACACCTCTCTTAAAATAATTCTAGAGGTATATGACAAAGAGCGGCTTTTTTTCTTTTTACGTAGAGCAAAATAAAATTACAAAAAATAGTTATCAGTTATTTAACCCTGCTATCGGTATAAAAGATGCGTATGTCTCGTGCCGAATTCAAAGATTTATGCACGGATACATACAATCTCCTTAAGACTAGAACGACCAGAAATTTTACTCAAGTGTTATAAAAATATTTTACACCAGAATTTTTATTTTAAACTATTTAACTTATTTCATCAGATACATATTTAAGTTATTTTAGAAACAAAATTATGGTTCGATCGAAGTATATTTGTTTGGTAGCCGTCAAAATGACTGCTATGGTCATTCTAGTGTTAAGAGAAAACTTGTCGGTATGGAAATTTAGTAATTGTAGATTAAATATAATTAATCTTTAAATATCATACTTCTTCTCGAGAACGTTAGTATACTTTACTTTATCTTGTTTCAAAAGCATTATGGGTTACACAAAACAAAATTATCTTTAAAAGGATGGTTTCTTTTGCCTTTGCATCTTTTCGGCTTTCTTGACGTTTTTTTGGGGGGGAGGGGGGATTTTTCAATTCGGAAATATTTCTATATTTATATTGTAAGAACATTATATTTGTACATTTCCTAATTTTACAAAATACCAAGAAAAATATTTAAAATAAAAGGTTTGAGAGGGGTTATAAATATTGCACAAAATCCCCGTAAATTCAAATTTAATAATTCCTTCTAAATCCTTCAATCCTTCTAAAATCCTTTTAAAACTTATCAAATGATTATGTAAATCTTTTTATGTAGTTTAAATAATTCACGAAAAATGCTTTAGAAGGTAAAATTTTCATGAATTCATAATTCAATACATAAGGGGTAAAGTCTTTACGTTATTTTGTAAGAACTGACAAGTAATTAATGCTCATTATTACTTAATATACGCGCGTATTCGTACGAATTTCGTAATGTTTTCTTTATGATGGATATTTAGTTACATATTTAGTAGATTTTCTATTCAAATATATATTTTTAAGGTTATTTTTATATTTTATACATGACTTTATATTAAAAACTACTCTCTGTAAATTAAACAAAGCATTTGTATATTTTTTTGTTAAATTATACACTGTAGTATAGTTTTACTAATTTAAAAAAAACGTTGTTTGTACATTTCATTTCATTTCAAGTTTTTCAGAACGAATAAATGTACATTTTTGAACGTTTTTTAGATGATAGTTAATTTTACAACGTAGTTACATTAAAAGGAAATTTAAGAAATATAAAAGTTAAATTATACATGCAATAAATATTGGCAAATTTTCACTTGTAATTTTCTATTTTATGTTTAATTCACGATATGATTATATTTTTATTTTTTAATCATTACTACTTTTTTTAATTTCACTTAAACGATACAACCACATAAATGAATACATTATAAAATTCGGATTATTTATAGTAATACTCATAAATTTGCATATGATTCGGTATGATAAATGTGCCTTAGTAATAAAATAGGATAGCATATACTTAGAAGCTTGTTCTATAAAAACATATATGATTCTATAAATAATGTATATACAAATTATTTGTTTTAACTTTATAAATTGTAAAATGTATTACACTCATTGAATTTGATATTTTATAATCACAAATTCCCGAGCCTTAGAAATTTCTTAATATAATCCCCAAATAACGCGAACAGTTTTGAAGGATACTGTAGAACGTTTAACATTTGAATGCTTAAAAGGTTTTAAACGATTATCATAAATTCAAATAAAGTTCTCTTGAAATCACAAGATAATTTGAAATTTAAATGCGGCGTAGTTTCGAAAGAAATTATTGTTGCATGTTATTCGTAATCTTATTATTCTTAAAATAGTTATTTTATATGTAAAGTATAATTATTTATAAATTTGAATAAAAATGCAATGTCTGTCAATTCTGCCATGAGACCAGATTAAATTGTTTTCTTTGTGGAAATGAAAAATTTTGTATGTATATTATGTGTAATATTGGTATAGTCTATTTTGTTGTCATCATGAGCTATGTTGTTTTTTATCACATCAATGCAACTAAAACTTTTAAAAAGCAGAAAAAGTAACTCACTTAAAGCTATACTGGTGTTTAAGTCATGTATAATTAAAAATCATTCATTTTTATAAAACTAAAACATTCACAAGTATAATTATAAATCATTCATTTTTATAAAACTAAAACTATACTTCATTAAAGTTAATAATTTCTTCATGAACATAAAGAAGCAAAAGATTATCATAATAATGGTGGTATATGGAATTTGATTAAAATATAGATATTGAGTTATCACAACGCGTCAAATTGTTTATGAATTCTAATTTTGTTTTAAGTGTTTGAGTTTTATACCCTTGTCAGAAATTTTAATGATCAAA
The DNA here is from genome assembly GCA_963932465.1 of Maratus speciosus. Lineage (NCBI taxonomy): Eukaryota > Metazoa > Arthropoda > Arachnida > Araneae > Salticidae > Maratus > Maratus speciosus. The sequence goes on from OZ010791.1 coordinate 493,973,972, forward strand.
TTCCAATTTTTTGTATGTTAAAGAAAAATCTGAAAATTTAATTGTTATAAAATAATGTAGTCTATTTAAGTTTTAATGTTATATAAACTCTGCACTACATAAAACTAAAAAAAGAAAACGAATAAATGCTGGTGATTAGTTGATCCTTTTTCGTATCTTTTCCTTATTGTTCATATGCAGTGTGAGTACAAAATTAAAAAGATGTTAAAGCATTGTACCACATTTTGTATAGAAAACCAGAATCATAATATATTTATTCCATCAAAATTACTGGAGAGCTATCCAAATGTAATTATTTTTTTTTTTTTTACAAATTTTAAATGATTTATATATTTCAGCACATTTTCACTACTTTGTATAAAATGCAATGATGTCCAGAAAAGTTACGGTAGTGTACACCATTTCTTTAACTGAAACCGTTTATACTGCCCATTACATTCATACATTTGTAGTGTTTTGTCCGTCATTTGTATGTAAATCTTGTTCACTTCGATTACTTCTTGTTATATTATAATATTTCAAACAAATAAAGAGTGCTCCACATTTAGTTAAAATTGCGTAATTATTCTTAAAGTTTTAAATAAAATTCCATCTACGGACTGGATTACGACGCCCTGTATGTTTGACTGAATAAATGATAATGATCCCATGTATATATCTAAAATGTCTATGCTGTAGTATGATTTAACACCTATTAAGAATTGTACGTGAATTTTTCATTCACCCTATATAAATAATACTATATCATATCTATGTTCAAAGAATATCTACTTCCAGCATATACGTAATAAGCGTAATATTTACAGATTATATTATTATTTAGAGATAAAAAACATAACTGAAAATAACTTATTTTTACTCCATACAATGTATACAGAACACAGTTTCGACAGCATTTAATTATTATAAATTTTTTGCCGGCTCACTTTCGTTACTAATAAATGTATTCCAGCCATTTGTTACCCAGGGACACGGAAATAAGGTTTATTAATAAGTTAATTTAAAATGTTAATAAGTAATAGTAAAATCAGTAATAAATGTGTATGTTATAGTCTATAAGGGTCTGTTTCGGGGAAAATGTCTGCATTAACCTTTAAATGCCTGACTTTTCAAAAATCAATGTAATGATTTTTTTGGCTTTCCTTTTTTTGAATAAATCATGGGAAAAATACTTTAAAAAATCCTATTTTGTTTTAAGTATGGTTTACGGCTAAAAGATAGTTTGTTACTAATCGGCGATACTGGTCTTTAATTGAAAAAATAATTTTCCTTGATAAAATTCTATAATATTAAACACACAAGAATTTTAGGAACTATACTAAGAAATAAAATACTAAGAACAAAATAGAGTATTTCGCAAGCTTCGAAACAAAACAAAAGCACAAGTAGCAACAATTCAAAATATAAATCTATCTTTGTTCTTAAACAGCACAAGTGTTGCCATCTACATGTTGAAAATCCATTTAATAATATTTTCAGAATATATTTTATTGGCAACATTAGGCATTATAGCTTCAATATTATTCTAATAGTATTTTAAAGCCTAAATTGGGTATGTTGCTGAAAAGCAACATCCGGCATTTAAAGGTTAAAAATTAACATGTGAGTAATTTGTCTGTGGATTTACTGGACTCTATGAGTCGTAGTGACAAATCCAATTTCTTTTATCCCTAATATATCTCCTGCAGTAAAAAAAAAAAAAAAAAAAAAAAAAAAAAAAAAAAAATGCTAAATGATGTGTGTAATGCCGCAGGCTGCTATGCGTAAGAGTGAGGTGAGATTAATTTTAATATGAGTCAGTTGAATGATGTTACTATTATGTTCAACTTCAGCGATTGATGTACATTGTGAAATGTAATGGATTTTCTGTTGCCTTACATAAATAACAGTTGTACCCAACTTGGGGTAGCTCACGCATGGAGTATGATGCAGTTTTTATCTATAAATGTCAACTTTAGGAGTAGAATTTAATGTTTCTTTTATTAAAATTTTATTTAACTGGTGGTTTTGAAAGCTAAAATATCGAAGTTAATAAATTTTGTTTCACAGAGTATAGCAAGTTATTATAACAAGTAAAGATAATATACGTGAGTTGGCCTTCGTTAGTGATGTTAATCCCTGCAGCAAATGTATCTAACGTTTTAAAACAACCAACATTTTTCAAATTCATCTTACGTTTTTAAAAGTACTTTTAGAAATTCACCTTTAAGTTCAATGAACAATGGGGTAAATTTCATTGAGATCCCCAAGTCCTTGTCCTAAGAGCTGTCATCACTACTCTCAGGCGCGGTATAATCCATAAAATCATTCTCCAAATTTTCTGAAAAAACTTTAGTGTTTTATATTCATTGTTTATTGGGAGATAATTATCAGTATTTCAAATTTCTTTTTTATAGGGACTTCAGTTGACTTTTAGGTAGATTTCGTATGAAATACTACCAATTGGCGTCGTTCCTATGTTGGAATTTCTGAAAAATTTTTGCAGATCTACACCGATCATGACCCCTAGAACCCAAAACAACGCTCAGTAAAAAATTTTATCTATGTATCTATCTATCTATCTATCTATCTATATATATATATATATATATATATATATATATATATATATATATATATATATATATATATATATATATATATATATCACATTTTTTTGGACACGATAACTTCCACAATTCTGTACAAATCTCTTCTAAACTGATACAAAAAATCAAGGGGCATAAAATCTCGGTGAAGTTCGTTAATGAGCAGAATCGGACCAAGGGGATGGAAATAGGTAGAGGTTTTGTTAGCACCGAAAAAAACCCCATAACTTCTTAATTTTTGTACATATCAAATCAATTTAAATTTTTTACTACTTCTAAAAATAGGAACAAAAATTTATGTATCACAGATTTTTGATAAAATTAAAAATGGGATCAAGCGGCGCAAAAATAGGGTTTTTGGGAGAAAAAAATTCCTAACTAGGTCAATTCTCAAGATATCAAATCCAATTAATTTTATTATACACGTCCTTAATATTATATACAACTTTTATATTCACATGTTTTTGATAGGACCAATTCGTACCGCAAAAAAATAAAATAAAAACGAAAAAAAAAAGGGGGGGGGAGGTGAAGAAGAAAAATTTCCATAACTCCGTCAATTCACAAGATATAAAATTCCCATGAATTTATCATATATCTTCTTAATATTGTCTTCAACATCTATATAGAGAAGTTTTTGATAGGACCAATTCTTACAGCAAAGGCAAATTAAAAATACATAGCGGTTGAAGAAAAAAATCATTTTATTTTGGGTGTATTCAAATCCAATCTGCTTATTTTCTTACTCATTTTTAAATTCATTTTTGCTCTGAAACGCATCCAATTGATAGATTCTCTTCTTCAGAAACTATATAATGTACCGTTATGATCGATTTTTTGATCGAAGCAGAATATATTTCAAAAAATGATGTCAAAGTGGGCATTTTGAACAGAATTTCCCGAAGCGATTGCGTTAGAAACGAAAAATATTGCCCTACTGAGAAAATAATTGTTTATATATCAAGTTTTAATTAATTGAAAGAAAAATGAAAACACATGTCTCTTATAAATCTTTTCAAAAATCACGTCAGTAAGTTTCGTATTTTTTCTATTAAAAATGTATCTGAAAATGTGCCAGAAAATTTCGAGTTGTTGAGCATGGAAAAATATTTTTTTGAATACTGCCTTAACATGATTCTGATAAAACCAGCTATTATATAAAAATGAAATAAAAACTCGTGAAAAGCGGCAAGATAAAGCGGCCTGTTAAAGTGGATTTAGATCTAATCATGATTTAGTTTTTGGTGTGCAATTAATATACTTAACTTCGAAATCTATCTCCGCCTGTTGGCCGGGTCGGCAGGGATTTTTTTTGTTACTGTTTAAAACTAATGCGTTAAGCATCGTGTTAGGACATTTCTTTAATTGATTACCGCAAAACTGAAATGTACATACAGAGTTAGGCTCATATCTTACTCCCTGATAACAGAAAATGCTTCCTTAGAACAGTCATTTAGCTCCTCATTAGAAGAAGTAGAATAAGCGCATCATGTCCATGCAGTTCTTTATATAAGCGTCACCGTTTAAATATCCATTTAAACACTCAATATTGAAAGTACATGAAACAGGAGTCCAGTGTTTCTTCTCAAGCAGTCATTTTATTGATAATATCAACACAAAATTTGTGTGCCTTTTTAGATGCCATTCAGAAAATAAATGTCTGTCAACCGAATAAAAACGTTAGCTCATTTTGAATTTGAAATCAAAACTACTATCACAAACATATAAAAAACTTACAGGAAAATATTACATTACTAAAATAAGAGCTTACGATCAACCATCATTGTAAGAAAACTGGTAGTAAATCTCATCAGCTGAAAAAGATCAGTCAGTTTATTCGAAAGATCATACAATGTGCAATGACGACAATTTAGGTCACAAGTCTGTACTTGGCGAAAAGAAATTTGATAATTCAATAATGTATCTTACACATGTAATTTTGTAAACTTATTTAAAAGAATCCTACTAAATAGTAGAGGTGACAATGTAGTATTTATTGAATGGATTGATGGAAAAAATATTTGCATATGAAATTATCATAAGGTAAAACTAACATGGTCATTTTTCATTTAAATACGTAACCATCACTAATTGTGTAGATAAACGATAATTTAAACATAGTGGGGGAAAAACTTTAAAAGCTCTATTTAAAACATAATATTACAACGAAACGGAAAAAAATATATATATATAGTGATATTTTTCTTTCTGCAAGTAAATGCTTTTTTGCGTTACTTTGTATTTTTATATATATAAAAAAAAAAAAAAAAAAAAAAAAAAAAAAAAAAAAAATAGAAGAAAATAATTATATAACATGCTAAACGGAATGTATTGGTGAAATCCTAAGAAAAAGATTTTTGCAATATTTTTATAAGTACATGAAATGTTTTTGAAAACATTTACATTTTTTATGCTTTATTGACACATAATGATGTTTATCAAAAGTTTTTTTAAACAGGCATGTTTATCAGATGTGTTAGATGATTAAAAACAAAATTTGATAAAAACTTGTTTAAACATTAAAATAAGAAAAAAATTAATGTATAATATTAAATTTTTTAAAACTTAAATTGAAAAGACATAGCTTTTTTAAAAATATTTTATGTCAAAAAACATATGAAATCGTTAATAAGATAGGAATATTGTTCATGAAATTAAAAAATACTTCAAAATATGTACACTGGTGTCCAAAATTAAGGACCAGTCACAAAATTCTAATATCTAATCCATTGTATCTCCCAGTTGCAGATCTGCAACATACCAAAAACGTCTTTGTTATTTCAACAGTAAATTTCAAAAGACGATTTTGTTGATTGTTGTTATTCCATTACACTACTATTAACATAATTATTTCATTAAATCCGCAACAAATGTCGATACTGATTTTTTTTTCGCACCAAAGTTTGATTTATGGCTTGATCAGATACACGTGATTTTTGCTGAATTAAGGCTTGAAATGCAGGATTTAAAAAAGTCTCCAGACGTCTACAAGTATATTGTTTTCAAAAATGAGTTTAAATTCTTTATTTAAAGACCATTTTCGAGCTAGGAAATTTATGATATGTATAAGATGAACGTAAACTTTTGTTTGTTGCATGTCTGCAACAACGCGCCATATCTTCCCTTGCAATGGATTTTTTTTTAAATATCGAAAGAGCATCGAAAATATCTTCTAATGGTTATTTAAGTTGCATTTCTTTGAGAAGAGCATAATTATTGAAATGGGGAAACATTAGTCTGTTTTTATATTATTTAATTTCTATAGGGTAAATTAGGGATCCCCCCCCTCTCTGTAAATTTAATTTCAAGTCCAAAGCTAGATAAAAGGGAAAGGTCTCGTAGAAAATATAATTCAACCAAAAAATCATAGAGCATTTACTCACCGTATTCCACCAAACAAGTGCGCCTAGACGAAATTGGGTACTGGCCATATTGGGCAGAAAAAAGAATACGTTGTAAATACCCTGATTGTAACACTTTAATCAAACTGTTTGTGAGAAATGTGGTGTGGGACTTTGCTACAACAAAACTAACAATTGTTTCAAAAATTCTCGCGCAAATAAAAATTTTAAATATTTTCAGATTTTGTTCCATTTGGCAAGATGTTGCAGATATGCAACAAACGTATTTTTTTCCAAATAAAATTTTATTTTTTGTTCTGAATTTTTTTTATTATTTTTTCCTTGCTTAAAATGATGCATTTTAATATATATGTAAGAATTTCTCAAATCGGTGTTGTTGAGTTGCAAAGGGTTAAGTAAGCGAATACTCAAAAGAAAATAATATAATTCAAATAATTACTATCCCTACAGCACAGCTAGTCCGTATAGCATATCATTCATGCCACATATGGCAACAAGTGTCACAGTCACTACGGTGAAACAATAAAACAGGAATTTCCATACATCTCATTATGAGTCTCAAATGATTCCTATATGTGACTTCACTGAGACGTCAATGTGACTACTGTTTTGTGGCGAATCACCAGGTGAATTTACAATGTAGTGTACATTGTGACTTCATGTGACTGTCAGTTTTAGACTCAATTTCAAAGTCATCATGAATGTTGCATTATGATATGTCACCAAATATGATCGCATTATAGTCACATGGTGACTTTTCACAAAAGAGCACAATGGCGACATCACTGTAGTCTCTCTGTCACCTGGAAGTCATCGTGCGACTTTAATGTGACATTATTTGGAAACTTATCATAATGCAGTGTTCACGATGACTTTGAAATTGAGTCTACAGATGACAGTCACATGAGAACATAATTTGAACTTCCAATGTAACTACATTGAAAAGTCACATGTTGACTTGACACAAACTAGTAGTCACCGTGACGTCACAGTGGTGTCACATATAGTGATAATTTGAACCTCGTAATGAGATGTATGGAATTTCTATGTTTTTTGCTTCACCGTATTGACTGTGACACTTGTGACCATGTGTGACATAAATGAGATGTTTTATGGACTAGCTGTGCTGTAGAAACAGTAATTATTCCAGTTATATTATTTCCTTTCGAGTATTCGCGTACTTGAAAATTAGCATTTAGTGACTGGTCCTTAATTTTGGACACCGGTGTACATTAAATTATGAACAACACGTAAATAGACAGAATGGGTAAACATGTAGAAAATAAAACATTTCAAAGAAAATAAAGCATTTTATATTTTTCTTAGTGACATTAATCTTTTGTTTTCTTTAAAAACAATCTGGAAAATCATAAGAAAAGAAGTTCATGTAGAAAAGTCAACGTAACTATTTGAAATTAAATTTAAGTCCCAAAGTGTTTCCTAAAGACCTTTTTTCATAGATTTTTCTCTAATTATAAATCGAAGATATAATTGAATAGAGGAATGAAGGTTTAAGTAATGTTAATATTAACGTTAATTATATAGCTATTTTAGCATATTTTCCAACAGCAAGCATAATTCTATATGCATTACACGCATATTACTAAACATATACATATATTTGTGTATCACACGTATTTCTGAATAGCAATCATTGACATGTAAAATTGCAGATTTCTGCAATAAAATAAATTTAAATTTACGATTTAGAAATGGTGGTTTCGAAAAACGGAAACTAATTAATAAAACTAACAAACTAAAAAACTAACTTTTAAAGTATTAAATACATTTAAAAAAACTCATATATTAAATACATTTTTTCCTTTCCATATATAATTTTTAAGCTTATTTTATAAAAAAGTACGAATAGTTACTACTTTTAAATGTGGTAAATATAGTTTCTGAGTTTCTGTGCACAAAGAAAGTTGAGAATCCTGCAGTATCATATTTTTAAATTTTGAATTAGTATTTCAATTGTATTCATTATTTAATAACAAAACGTCACCTTAGTCTACTACATTGCTGAATTTACTACAATCATAATTTAAATTTGAAAATTTCTACAAGTATGAGGAAGTTGTGTATCTCAGAAAAAAGAGAAAAAAGCACTACTTCTGTTGGATAAGACATACCAATTATCCATCTCGCACATCGGTGTGATTTTCAGCTTCAAAGGACTTATATTAAGCATTTATGAATTAATACCTTGACAACTTATCATCAGAAAATTAAGGTTAAAAGTGTAAATTAAAGCATTGAGTGAGTTCCGTTAAATATGTAAATTTCTTTGTTAAAATTTTATCTATGTGTTTTGAATTTTAATAATTTTCTCAATTGTCCTAAAATGTTTTAAAAAAATATTATTATAATTACCGATTGTCTGACTTAGGCAACATCGAAACAGACTCTTTGGTGTTTTGGACGATTATCATGACCACTAAGTGGGTCAGTTTTTTTTTCAGTCTGGCCATATGACGTAAGTGTTTTACAAGAGTGTAAAGATGATGCAATTTCTTGAATGCAGGATCCAATAGTATCAGTACATGTGGGGTATAGTAAAATTGGCGTGGAAAAGCTTTTACGCCCTTACAAAAATCATATCATATTAGGATGCACAAAGTTATTAGACACATTTTTCGCAAGCATCGAATATCAGAGATTTTATAGAATTGCACAATATTTGTGTGATATTAACATGTTCACAGATGTTCGGATTTTTGAGAATCTCTAGAGATGTTTCAGAGAGGTTGAGATTTTAAATAACACTGGCTAATAGCGTACTAGCAATTTTCAACATTCCTATTAATGGGAATTATTTCATTTATTTTTATAAAGTGTAGCCGAATAGGTCCCGTTAAAAGAATTTATATATTATGTGAGCCATTGCCTTAGCATACCTCTGCAACGGATGACTGCGTCAGATAGATGACCTCACATGTATCTGGAGCCAATGTAGCCTCTTAAATTTTCTTTTGTTGTTCTGGTGTATATGTATATATTGTTTTTTATGGTTTATGGCGAATCAACTTGTTTGGGTAATTATTTTAGTCAAATTAATAGAAAATTAATTTTATGGGTACAGTAAACTCTGTCTAAGGCGGAATCGGTCGGGACGGAGAAACATTTCCGTGGTAGACAATATTCCGGCTTATGCAAAAAAGCTCCCCCCCCCAAAAAAAAAAAAAAATCCCTGGAAGATGACGATTTTTTATTGATTCTCCTGACTAGAAAATCGGTTGAAAACTGAAATTCTGAAAGATCCTTTGTCTTTTTAAAGATAAATGAGAAACTTTATTCAATTTCTTAGTACTGCTGTAATACATTCATATTGGAAGTTTATACACACAAGAAAAAAAAAAAAAAAAAAAAAAAAAAGCAAGAAAAAACCTTCAAGAAGGAGAAAGAATATAATTTTGAATTTGAGTACAATCTTACAGTATAATATATTGTACTTTCGAAAATACGTAATCACTTTCATAAAAGTTCATTTTACTAGAAATATTAACTTTTAGATGCAATTTTGCATATGAAAAAATGGCATAAGCATAAATTCCTTAAAATTTAAAATTTCTGTTCTTTTGAATTAACTTTTTTAAAAGCTTACGGAATTTTAGCTAACATGCTCGACATTGAGTTATTTGACTTATCAGTTTTAAAGTTTAATAAACAAAACGCTTTTCATTTTTAAATTATCCTTTTTCCGCCTTATGCAAAATTTTGGTTTCGGTGGGACCTTAAAATCCTTTCCGTTTCCGCGTCAGACAGATTCCGCCTTATGCAGCATGAATTAATGTAATTTTCTATGGGTTCGCCGGGACTTGGAAAAATTTCCGCGGTAGACAGATTTCCGGCTTATACAGAGTCCGCCTTAGACAGAATTTACTGTATATGTTTATCCGATACTTATATTTACTCTCTGTAAAATTAAATTAACGCAATTAATCATTGCAAATTATTAAATGCATGATTTACAAAGCACATAAATAAATATCATTAACAAAAATATGCAAAAATCACAATCTTTAGATAGTATGATCTTTCACGACTGCTACAAATGGTAATTTTTTCAAGTTTATCCTTTAAGGTCTATCTTCAGATCGATGTTTGTACAAAAATTTTCGAATTTTCTATTAGTTTAAATTAAAGATAAAATATTTAGAATTCCAAAAATGCTTTACTTTTGGTTCAGTAATAATTAGAAGCAAAGTTATAGCCCAAAATATAAACAGTAAAGGAACTTTATGAAACCGGAAGTGACCGTTTAACGAGCCACAGATAAACAAAATAATATACACAAGAATAAATAAACACCTATGGTGGATTTTAAAGATGTAAATTTTATACATAATTTTTTGTGCTATATGAAATTCATAATTTGCGTTTTCTTGAAAACTGCGTTTTTCTTTGTGTACATTTACGAGAAGCATCCTTTCTTAAAAGGTTTGCAAAAAGATATTGAAATAAAATTTTGTAACAAGGTTCTGCTTATCTATTGGTATTTTATGAAGCAAAATATAGTATGTAAGTTTGTATATATTAATTTAAGAGCAATTTTTATTGAAAATTATATATTTTTTTAAAGCATGTTTAGTATAAAAATTTAGTATATGTCAGAAAATTCAAGAAGTATTGGAAATATTTTGCTTCAAAACACAGTGGTTTGCTAATATGATGTTGAAAAAACAAGTGAAATATATTGAACAGATTTCGTTATAGAAGGTTTGATTGCCTAAATTTAAAAAGTTTGTAAGTAAGTTAATATTGTCTAAGTAAGTAAGTTAGATTAAGTAAGTTAATATTGCCTAAGTAAGTAAGTTAGATTAAGTAAGTTAATATTGCCTAAATTTAAAAAGTTAATTAAAGTTCCATTAAAAAATTATATGAATTCATAGTTTTATCTCTTTTTTAACCAAAAATACATGTGTTTGTTAAACATTTCATATATTTCAAAAAATATGCCTCGAAGGTTAGCACATAACTTAACCCGAGAGTTGTCGCGTCTTTTTTCAGATTGTTATTAGTTGCGCTCGGTCTTTTTGCCTCCGGCCTCCCTCATACAGAAAGTATAAAATAAAAAACATTTTTCACATGATATTCGAATAACACATTTCAATGAACTTATAACTTTGCAGATTACTTAAGTTATACATTTTAATTTTGAAATTTGGAATAATGGGAAAAAATGAACTGAAATTAATGGTCGTTTCGCAGACTTTTCCACCAATTTCAACTTTGCTTGAAAAAATGCACCGGAAGGAAAAATAGAGATGTCTTGTTACTTCACTATGGTCGTGAAGAAACATATATAGTCAGCAAGATGGTAGTTCTCCATTGTATTTACAAATGGTTATGAGTTAGGAGAAGATAATTTATATGGGCGGTAAAAAGACCGACACGCAACTACTGCCGGGTTAAGTGTTTTAATTTACTGTAAATATGTTTTTCGTAAATAAAAATGCTTGTTTTGTTACTCAACTTTGATTTTATTATTATTTTTGGATCATGTGTAGTTACGCCGTAGTAAATATGTACAGTGATTTCTAGTTAATGTAAAAATTAGCGAGCATTCTTCCTTTCTTTCGCTAGTAGTTTATACATTTGGGATATTCAAATTCACACAACGCATGCTGTTTTGGTAATTCTATTTCATAATTATAGGGGAGTATTTTATGGCCTTTACCACTGTCAGAACTCGCGATCAGATAAATTTAATTTTACTTTATAATTATTTGCTTTTAGTCCCATGCCATATTGGCAAAAAGGATGGACGGGATGGTTTTAGAAAACTTTCTTTTTAAATAACTAACTTTCTTTTTTAAATGCCCATTGACCCTTCAAACATCATCCTTTTTAGCTTTCACTATACCGTTCACATTCCTGAATTGTTAGGTAGTTTAATATTAAATTCAAGTAACTGAATATTTGTTGTGGTTACTCAAATTTATGAAATGTTTACATTTTTGTGTAATTCTAAAATTGTTTAATAACTATTTTTTCTTGCCAAGTCATGAAGTTCATTTAAAGCTCGAAAAAAAATAAGTACAATGAATTTTTATTTTGAATACTGTACCAGCCAAGGTGCAAGTAACAGTAATAACTGGTACAATTAAAATTTATCCGAGTAACAGAAGAGTTACAGTACACAGTTTGTTATTTTTATATTTATCTTTCAAATGGCCTTCTGCTGAATTCTTTTTGATCACTGAAAATCATATATGCATATTTTAGGAATAGAAAGTACTATAAAAATGATAATTGTCATGGTAATAACTAATAAATATATATTCATGGTGATAAAAATTAAAATAAATTACAAATACAGTAATAACTAAAAAACAAATTAAAAAGTACAAAATATTACTTTTCTCTGTATGGTATATAGCATATTTTTATTGTTGAGAATTGCTCATAAATTCAAAACTGAAATTTATATGGGTACAAAAAAAATATTCTGTCTTTCGAAAAAGTGAATATTTATACGTTTATTCAAAAACATTATACTGGTAAACAAATTGAAATTTGTGATAAACAACAGAGTACAAATATTCTTTTTTCAATTTTATTTCTTGCACATTAAATTAATTTTATTTTGTGTATTATAGTTATTTTATAATTTTATGTGTAAGAAAACCATTGCTGGAGTGTTTTTTGAATTTATCTATGTGGTGAATTTACGGGACGCAGGAGAAAACCTAACGTAGAAGAAAAAGTGATAATTTACACGATTCAGGCGTACTTGCGCGCACTCAGATTAACAATTAAGTCAAACAAATAATATTCTTAATAATTTAAAAATAGCAGAAACTAGGCAACATTTAATAACATAAATACTTTGTTACTTTTTGTATCTTTTGATGGGGAAAAAGAAGCTGATATTCATTTATATCTCAAACAATTTAATGATCTCGCTAATCTAATTCAATTATCTAATAAAATTGAATAGTTAATTTTAATGAAAAATCCTCCAGTCACGTTAGAAATAAATTAGAAAACATTCTAAATGAGGAGTTTATTTATGAAATATTTAAAAAGATAATTATAAATATTTTAAAGTGACAATTTCCTTTAAATAAGCACAAGGGTATTTTTTCACACAAAGACAAAATTAGACTGCATTTATGGATAATTTTTATTTTGCTACTAATGTTTCTATTACGAAATCTGGTCAAGAACTAGCTAATGCCGCTAATGAATTTTTATAATTTTTAAAGGTAACAAAATTCTGCCATTTGGCTAGGTCAGATATTTGTTTGGAATCACTTGAAATAGCATCAAAAATCTGCAAAACTCTTTGTGAATTAGCAATTGAAATTGAAACAGCATTTCATTCAATTCGATTAGAAGAATTTAATAATTTAGCGTCAAATAATAGCAATAATTTATGATGTGATTTATAAAAATTAAATTAAAAAAAAAACTCGGAAATTATCAAAAAACTTACAGCTGAGTTAAATAATTTAAAATTTTTAGCTAGTGAAACGTCCGAAAAAAATTGAAAAACTATGTGAATTGTCCATGTTATAGGGGCACAGAACATTTGATTTTGTCGAAACGATCAAAATCATCACATTTTTAAAAGTATCAAAACACAAACAATATGCAATTAAGATCTTGTTTCTTCCTTTCTGCCAAAAGTGTATATTTTTAACTTGATTATCTAAAAAAAAATAAATGTTTTATATACAAAATAAATATTTATATTTCAAATTTAAAAATTCATCTCACTAATGGGTAAATTAAAATCATTAAGTCCTGCGCGCATGATAAAACTCAAAATTATGCATTGAGAAAACAATTTTTGAACAACATATAATCATAACACAGCTACTTTTAAATTAAAACGAAAATATACTCTAAAAGATTTGTTTGAAGTTTAAATTTAGCACAAAATGAAATAAAAATTTTCAAAACTTTTTTTCAAGTTTTTCAAGTGCAGAAAAATAAATATCCAAAATATCAGATGTTTTTTGGTGGAGGGGGGGGGGGGGGTCAGCATGAAGACTATAAATTAACACCTATTTGTTTAATTTTTAAAGCTCTAGTTTATATAGTTTGAAAGTAACAGTGCGGGCATTCTCCAAATTTACTAATCTGGGTTTTAAAATTTCAATAGCTACGGATATACTACAATTGTAATCCCCGTCTATAAATTATTAGGACTCAAAAAATAATAGAGATTTTTGAATAGATATTTTTGCATATTGTTGAGAAATTTTAAAAATTTCAGAATAATAATTTAAAAAAAACAGATTTTTTGAAAAGTTAAAGGTCTTGTGACCCTTAAAGTCGCATTCTTTTTATTTTAACGCCTTCGAATGCCTTTTTTTAACAATCAAGTTATATTAATGTTATCTGAAAGCAAACTTTAAACAAATGCATTTATTAAATCAGCAAATTAAATAACTGCAATCTCTACAGTAAAAATCGAAAAAATAAAGTATCAGTATTTTAAAGTCTGAATAATGGATTTTTAAAAACTCATCACAAAAAAAAAGCAAAAATTTCGTATGTAATTTTTTTAAAAAAATAATAATATTTTTATGAAATGTTCGAAAATCTCCCTGAGACATTTTTTCTAAGTATTGAGTCCCCATATCATCGTCCCTTTATCTGTCCCACACTAAAAATAGCTTTTAAAACACAGTTTTAAGCTGATCAAATAATTGAACATGCTTTTAACTGGGCAGGAGGGGTGCTTAAATACATTGGTAACTATTTTAAAAAGCAAATATGTAAAACTAGTATGTTGTGGCCATCACAAAACTTTCTTCTATCTCAGACATGTCAATACTTCAAAATTGACTATCTCAGTGCCAAATTAAATGACAATCTGTGTTCATCATGAGAATTCTAAAAATATGAAATTCCGTGCATTAGTTCTCGAAGTATGACTGTCGCTGAAATCGTGTAAATCCAGCAAAATGCAGCATAGCAGCGCCACCTATTGGGTTATTTACACCAGAACCTAATTATCCCCAAATATGTCAACGTCTAACTGAATATGAAGTTTGAGGAAAATTCGTGCATTAGTTCTGGAGATAGAGGTATATCGCAAATCATGACAAATGCAGCATAGAAGCGTCACCTGTTGAGTGATTTGCAACAACACATAATCAGCAGCAATATTAATCACGTTATATTTAAATCTGAAGTTTGATGAAAATTCGTGCGATAGTTCTTGAGATAGAGCTATTGAGGTAATAGTTCAAAATGCAGCACAGTAGCGCCACCTATTGGGCGATTTACACCAACATGTAGTCAACATCATTTCATATGAAGGACTAACTAAATCCGAAGTTTGATGAAAATGTGTGCATTAGTTCTTGAGATAGAGCTACTGCGAAAATAGTGTAAATCCTGCAAAATGCAGCATAGCAGCATCACCTGTTGGGCGATTTACACCAAAACGTAAACAGCATCTATTCACGCCAAGGACTAACGGAATCTGAAGTTTTATAAAAATCCGTGCATTAGTTCTTGAGATAGAGCTTTTGCAGAAATCCAGCAAAATGCTACATAGCAGCGCCACCTGCAAGGCGATTTACACCAAAAACTAATCAGCCCCAATCTATATCAGGGACTACATGAATATAAATTTTTATTAAATTCCGTGCATTAGTTCTTGAGATAGAGCGCCCACAATATTTGTGTCACATACAGACATACAGACAGACAGACCGACAGACAGACAGACAGGCAGACTCACAGGCAGACATTTTGTAAAAACATGTTTTTTGGAGTCTCTGACCCATAAAACGTTTAAATCCGTCGAAAACTGTAATTCGAAAATTTTCATGAAACCAATACTTTCTTCTTGTAAAGATAGAAGAAAGTAATAATTTAAAGAGATATTTCTGGGAAGACAAAGTAACAAAAGTTCTGTAACAACAACAACAAATCATTGTCGTTCCTTTCACCTCCGGGGCATTTTGCAACTTTATCAAATAAATAGAAAAAAGCAGCTGTGTTATAAAAACGAGAAGGCTATGCATTATTAAAAGTATTCGAATATTTAATTTGTATATTATATTACTTTTTTCTATCTCATAACGTGCTCTTCTGAAATAATCTTCAAGAAAAATTGAAAACGTTTTAAATTTTCATGAAAACAATTTTTTTTCTTAGAACAATTTTGCATCCGTAATCCAAGCTAATCTTATTGAACCTAACAACATAAAACTATTTTTTTAAAATTTAGTATTAAATTAAATTACTTCAAAAGAGCTAAGTGAAAACAAACCAGGCTAAAATTGTATGATAAATATTAATACTTTAAAGGAAATCTATCGTACTTTTTAAATTCGTCGAAAATGAACAAAAACACTGAGAGTTTGTATTAGTGTATCTTCATTAATTTATTATGCTTAAACAAGAAATTTTGGCAATATTTTAAACAGATTATGCTTTTTAACCTTTCACTGCACGACGTGCGATACCTGGCATATACCTAAAAACCATATAATTTCCATTATGTGCCACGAGTTTGGCTAATAGGATCACTGTAACTGATCTAAAAACTAAAAATTAAAAACGCTTTAAATTTTCATGAAAACAATTTTTTTCCTTAGAACAATTTTGCATCCGTAATCCAAGCTAATCTTATCGAACCTAACGACATAAAACCATTTTTTTAAATGTAGTATTAAATTAAATTACTTCAAAAGATCTAAGTGAAAACAAACCAAACTAAAATTGTATGATAAATATTAATACTTTAAAGGGTATCTATCGTACCTTTTAAATTCGTCGAAAATGAACAAAAACACTGAGAGTATTAGTGTATCTTGATTATTTTTTTTATGCATAAAGAAGAAATTTTGACAATATTTTAAACAGATTATGCTTTCTAACATTTCGCTGCACGACGTGCCATATCTGGTACATACCTAAAAACCATATAATTTCCATTATGTGCCGCGAGTTTGGCTAATAGGATCACTGTAACTGATCAAAAACAATCCAAAGTATGTAATAACTCTTATTGTGTCCATGCGAGATAGCTGCATTATACAAAAAATTAAAATTTGTTCTTCGGAAACAACAACAACAAAAATCGATCAATCTGTTAAGGTAATATTTACTTTCATTATTTCTAATGAATACTTAAAAATATTAATATAATAATAATTGGGGAGTGTTAAGCAGAATAAATTAATTAATTTAAGCTCATTTTGTTGCAAAATATAGCAATACAATAATTTTAAACCCTAAATATGGATATATAGCAGGCACCATAAAATATCAAATTTTAGCTGAAATTTTGAAATTTATTTTTTTTCCCATTATTAGACCAATATATAGATTAAAAAAAAATCGTAAAAATAGAAAAATTCATGCAGTGACGGATTAATATAATACCACTATAAATTGACTATTCGTTTACAGACTTTGTGTATTCCTGAAATTAATTCAGTTCTTTTTTAACTCCGTAAATAATTTCGCGGATAATATCTTGAGAACGTATATATGGATTGATATGAAATTTGATATATATTTAGGATAGGGTGAAAAACAGAAAATCTGAAAATAAAAATGTAATACAGCGCAAAAGTTGTGTATGATCCTCAGTTAATAAAACTGCGCAGTTTTTTCGAAATAAAGTTTTGTCTGCCGATGAACCAGATCAACCAAATTTTCTCCAAACTCGCCAAACCCTTAGAATTTAATAAATCGAAATAAACATAAATTTGAAAAATAAAAATGTCATACAGCGGAAAAGTTGTAAATGGTACGTAGTAATATGCCTGCACAGTTTTTTTTTCGAAATCAAGTTTTAACTTCCGATGCTCCCAGTCCTCATAATTTTTGCGAAATTCAATGAAAATGCCTTGTACAACTTATAAATCGAAATAAATTTGGAAAATAAAAATGTCATTCCACGGAAAAGTTGAGTATGATATGTAGTGATATGCCTGCAATTTTTTTTTTTCCAAATACCGAAATATATATCACGGTCCCGGTCATCTGAAATTTCGAAAAAATTAACGTAAATTCTCTTTTATCAGTTTCGCACATATAATAGAATGCATCACATAAGATGAAAGTGTGCAACACAAATATTTATATGTAAAAAATACTCAAACAATTAATGTTCAAGAATGAAAACCAATTTTTAAATCTTTAAAAGAGTTTAAAAAAAAAATATTGTTTTATTAAATCAGTTCGTGCTAGTCGAATGCAGCAGGGGATCATACAGTTATAGTGGGCGAGTTGGAAAAATGCGGGACATGTGTGAATCCCTTCCTATCGTTTCTTTCCAGATTATCGACTTTAATTATAATCTCGAAATAGTTATTGACGATCTCGGTACCGATCAAAAATACCTGAAGATAAAATTTGCAAATAGAGGTAGGCTCTCATGCCGCAGATACCCCCGCGAACAGAATTTTGAGACTCTATGCGACAACTCCGGAATCAACATCAAATATGAAGATATTGACTGAGCTTGTAGTCAAGGTGTACGCACGTGTATGATTAACAATTAAGTGCAAGCCATCTTTGGAAAATCATTTTTTCCCAGGTATATGCCTCTGGCAGTTAAAGTTGTGATTGCCCCAGTAATGTATAGCAATGCCTTTTTCGCCTATCCGGAAAACCTGCTGATTAGGATGGTAACTGATTATCGGAAACACATCCGCCAGCAAGGATTTAGTAGAATCTTTAAAGCGCGAAGTGCGAACACTTTTGGAGAAGTCAGACAGTTCCAAGTTCCTGCAATCAATTTGAGCGCAGCTGATTATATTGTCCTGATTCAGTGGGATAAGGAAGAAATTAGGTAACCACCTATTTTGATTAATCTTTCATAGGATGATTTAAACATGTACATTTACAAACGTGATCGCGAAGTTATCATTTTGTTTGCTGAGTTTCCATGCCGCACTCAAAGTGTAGAAAGGTGTGTCAGAGTAGTCACTGAAGCTGCCAGTCTGTGGTGCAAGCAACAGAGAAGAATTCATAAGATCTGGATTACATCTTAAGAGTCATTATGCCATATTATGAGAATAAGTCGGAATTTAAGTTTGCAAAACGAATATTTAGATTTTTTTTTGAAGAGCACGAATCGGTTTAATTGAACTTTATTTTTTTAACCCTTTTAACAGATTTAAATGTTTGTTTTTCATTCTTGAACTTTGCTTGTTTGTGTACTATTCACAGATAAAATGTTTGTATTGCACTCTTGTATCTTGTGAGATGAATTATATTATACTTGTACAGCAGATAAAAGGGAATTAATATTTTTTTTTCAAAATTCCGAATGACCGAGTCAATAGAACATATTTGTTTTCGAAAAAAAAAAAAAAAACTGTGCAGGTATATCACTATGTACCATACACAACTTTTCCGAGATATGACATTTTTATATTCCAACTTTATAATTTGTTCGATTTATAAGTTATACAAGGCATTTTTGACAATTTTCGCAAACATTAGGGGGTCCAGGGGGCACTGGAAGATAAAACTTGCTTTCGAAAAAACTGTACAGGCATATTATTACGTACCATACACATCTTTTCTGTTGTATAACAATTTTATTTTTCAGCTTTATCTTTATTTCGATTTATAACTTCTACAAAGCGTTCTTGTCGAGTTTGGGGCCCTGGGGCACCGGAGGATAAAATTTGATTTTGAGAAATCTGAGCAGTTTTTTTACTGAGGACCATACATAACTTTTGCGCGGTATTACATTTTTATTTTCCGATTTTCGTTTTTTTTTCACTCTAGCGTAGTATATAATAAGCACATATATATTTTTTAAATGATCTACTCTTAGGGCAAAATTATTTCATTAACTATGTAGAAAATATATTATAATAAAAAAATCTAAATTTTACATTTTCTAATGAATAAAAATTTTCTTAACTAAAAATATTTCCAATGTAAATACGTAAAAGTAGATAACTTTAAACACACATATTTGATTAGTATCTATACAAAATTTCATAACAATCCATGCAAAAGTTCTCAAGATATACGCGCAGTTTATGACTTACGGGGTACAAAAAAAAAAAAAAAAAACTATTTTAATTTCAACAATACAGAAATTCTGCAAAAGACTACTCAATTTCTAATGGTAAAATATTACAAAGAATAATCTGTTTAATCTATATGCAAAAGTTCATGTTTATACATAAAAAAATAATTAAGATACACTAATTCAAATTTTGAATTTTTTTGTTAATTTTTGTCGCGTTTAAAAGGTACAAGACCTGTTAAGATAATTTCTTCAGTTTCTATATTTAAACATTTGTCAATGCTCATAGCAATTCTAACCAAACATAATTTTTCAATAACATTTATTACTAAAATAGAAACATAACATTTCGCTCTCAAAAATGTAATAATGCTGGTAAATGCATATTCTTTAACAGAGAAAATCAGGTGAATGTTGTAATATGAAGTATTTTGATGAAAACAAAGTTTAATAAAAAAACATTGTGGAAATTTTATATTTAAAATTAAAATTACATACATGTAAATAAAAGTAATTTAATAAAATAGTTAATTGTCATAAAACTTAAAAATATTTATTCAGGTGCACTTAGACTTGAATAAACTACTTTTATATAACCACTTGCATATCTAATTAGTTTACTTATTAAACAAAAATAATTTCTTCTTACACCAATGCATATTTCAGAAATGTCGCATTTAAAAATATTTACATAAACGACTATAATTCATAATATAAATAATATAGTTAAAATATAATGCAACAATAATTTCTTTAGAAATAGAAAATATAATTTTCAACCTCTTCTGTTTATATTAGACGTTTATTCAAATTTATTATAATAGTTCAAAAGTTTGTATTGAAATGTTAACAGTTATTTCGTATTAGAGTCAGTAGCCTTCAAAACTGTTCGTGCGATTTTAAAATCATATTAAGAAATTTCAACTATTCAAGGAAGTGTAAATATTAAATAATGAAATTAACGCATCTCATAAATTTTAGAAATTGAAATGAATGTTTTGAATATGCTAAATCTTTTACATGGTATATCACTAACGGCATGGTTTCGGCTTTCAGGATTCTGTACTTAAAATGTAAAAACGGAACCATTATAATATCACGCCTGTGTCTGTCTCTCTGTCATATCCACTTTATCGTAAACTATGGAACTTGGAAAGTTCGAATTGTGGGAAGTGAATAAAGACTATTGACACACATATTTACAGATAATTAAACATTCACAAATATATATAGGAAAAATTAGAGGGCTAATCAAGTTACTTAAAAAAACATCTTTTCTTTGTATATCGTTTAAAAGCTTTCATAATACTGAACTCAAAAATTCATTTCTTTTTATTTTATGTACTATAATTTCAGATATATCATCAAAAACGTAGCACAAATATATAATCCCCCCCTTTTTTATTTCCGAATCTACTGGAACTAAAATAATGAAAAACATTAAAGATAGTACACGTTAATCTTTCAGGAAAACTATAGAGATTACCCTAGTTCACATAGTTTTTGAAAATTAGCGCATTTTTCCGTTACACACAAATTTCGATTTTCGAACATTCAGCAAAGGTGTTGAGAAGCTCTGGTGTACCTATCGTAGCAGAAGTAATAAAGCATTGCTGATATTGAATTTTGAAAAAACTCGTCTGTAATTAGCCGCGATATTAACCCTTTTTAGACATGGACGGTTTTGATAAACGTAATGACAGGGTTGCGTACTCTATATACCAACGACTTTAAAGCCTAGATAACAAATTGTAATGATATATTTCTGTAATGCAATGCCCAGTATCAGAAGAAAAGCAATAAACGTAAAACCGTTGAAACAGACAAATTTTATTAGAATTAATTACGTAAATACCATGTGATTCGCGACTAGTATGCATTAAACTTGCCGTAACTTAAAAAATAATTAAAAACAGATTTGGAAGAACACGGCACGGGCCAAGGCGGCGTTGCAATTTGTGACCACTTTTCGAAGCGCGCTTAGCACAATGCCAAGTTTAAATTTTGTACAAGCGTTTCGATTTAGCTACACTGTAAAAGTAAAAGAATATTACTACTCTGAATATAGTTTTATGGAATGCCAAATGAAGTTTAAATATGCACTACTTTTATTGTCAGTACCGAATGAAGTTCATTAAAAAAAACAGTTTAGGGTAAGATTTAAAAAAAGATTTATACAAAGTAGCAATAATTAATATTATTTAGACTTCATATAGCTTTGAACTATAATGGCATACTCATTTGCGCTTTTCAAGCATATATAGATATACCCAACAATAAGTTGTATAGTTTTTAAAAAGTCTTAATATTCTTTTAGCCCCGAATTTTTTAATAATACAGTTAATAATTCGTATATTTGTTGTACGGTACCCTCTGAGCGTGAGTAATACTCGCACTTGACAATTTAATTTATTGAATGTTACTTTTTAAAAATAATCATCCCTACCACATCTGCGTCCTTATTACAGCTATTCTTATTAATAATCTTTACCATTCATATTCTATTTTATGCATTTGATGCATATTCCAGTCTTATATCATATATCATTGTCACCATACATAATGTTAATGCAAAATTTATAAAATAAAAAACATTGCAATATAAAGCTTATTATCCCACTTCATAAAAAAAAAATACTCACTCAGTGGAAAAAACATATTGTTATAGTTTACCGTAATTTAATCTACAGACTATCGCAATTGCTTTTATTGACTCTTGGGCTTCTATAATGAAGTATTGATTTGCACCAATTGGCGACAATAGATGATAAAACCCTATAATCGTTTTCTGCGTTAATTAGCTTTAAAAATGAAAATATTTTTAAGTTTTTAAAAATTACGAGAAAATTGAAAAAAATATATATATTACTTAACGATTCAGAAAAAGATCTCTTTTTATTGAGAAATATTAAAGGTCTCACTGAAAAAAATATAATGATTAATATATTAAAACAAATGTATATAATTTCGTTTTTAGTCTTCGTTTCTTTCACTATAGCTGGTTCTTAGGGTTCCGTACTTAAAAAGTAAAAACGTACCATTAGAAGATCACTCCTGTGTCTGTCTGTCTGTTTGTCTGTCACAGCCATTTTACTTGTAAACTGTGGAACGTGGAAAGTTCAAATTCGGGTAGGTAATAAAGACCATGGACCCACATATTTTCAGATTAATAAACATTCCTAAATATATTTAGTAAAAATGTAGAGGGACTAATTATGCTACTTGAAAAAAAAATATTTTCTTTGTATATCATGTGGGGTATCGTGTGAAAGCTTTCGTGACGCTGAACTGAAAAAAAAATTCATTTTAATTTTAGGTATTATATTTTCAAAGATATTGTCGAAAATGTAGTGCAAAAATATGTCCCCCCCCCCACACCCATCTACTTCCGACTCTACTGAAACTAAAATTATGAAAAAATTAGAGGAAGTAATATAAACCTTGCCGGAAATGTATAGCGATTACCCTATGTCACATAGTTTTTGAGAGATTAACATTTTTCTGTTATACACAAATTTCGATTTACGGGCATTCAGAAAAATTGCCGACATCGCTGGATGTATCTATCGTTGCAGAAGTATAAAAGCATTGTTGATAATGATTTTCGAAAAAAAATCATTGGTAATTATCCGAGATATTAACTCTTAATGATACGGCCTGTTTGGACATACGTACACAAGGACAGGGGCGGCGTACTCTGTGCCTACTTAACAACTTTTAATGATATATATGTGTAATGTAATGTCCAGTAACCGTATAAAAGCAATAAACGTCAAATTGTTAAAAACATACTAATTTAAGAGGTCTCAGGACTCTAAAAATTGAAAAAAAAGGAAAAAAAGACCAATTTCAACATTTAAATCTTCTGTTCTAATGGGAATTTCAAAGAAACAATTAGATCAAAATGTTCAGAAAAGATAGGATTTTAACATCTGAAAAAATTAAAATTTCTTAAATTTTGAAGCTTTACAAGTCCTGCGTCCACTTAACCCTTTAAGGTGCGGAGTAATTCTATTTATAAACTTATGAAATAATGAACTGACACCAAAATTTATATACGAATTTATTAGAATATGCGAACATGTTTATTTTAACGTACATGATAAAAGGAAAATTTTAATTAAATATTCTTGTTGACGTTTGTCTCTTTTGGAATTAAAATTTGGTGTCCTTTTTTTAAAGGCACCGCCCTCGAAATATTTAATAGAATGAATAGCATAAATTATGTGTAATTCGCGATAGTTTCCATTGAGTATATCTCTCAATACGCCTCGAGTGACTTTAAAAGTTAATTAAAAACCTATCTGGAAAAATTCGGCACTGACCGAGGCGGCGTTGCAACTTTGAGACCTCCTTTCGAAGCGCGCTTAGCACAATTGCAAATTTAAACTTTGAGCAGCTGTTTTAGCTACACTGTAGTAATAAAGATTATTACTACGCTGAATTTAGTTGTATAAAATGCGAAATGAAGTTTAAATATGCACTACTTTTATTGTCAGTACCGAATTAAGTTCATCATAAACAGATTAGGATAATATTAATAAAATAGTTGTACGAATAGCTTATTTGATATTATTTAGGTTTATATCTCTTTGAACCTTCATGGTATATCCATTTACACTTTTCTAATATATACAATTATACCCAACTCTACAATGTATATTTTTTTACAAAGTGTTAGTATTCTTTTAGCTATGTTTTTTTTAATACAATTACAAATTCATATATTTATTCTACGGAATCCTCTGTGCGCGAGTAATACTCTCACGTGACCGTTAATTCCACATATACTTTCTGAAGGAAAAATTATGATACCATGGATAATTTTGTTTGAAACGAGTTATTGCAGTTTGTTTTGTTTCACGAAATGAATTATCCAAGCTAAGACATCATGTGTTGGTCCATAGTAGGTCATTGACAGTTACTTCACTTCTTCACAGTTCCTCAAAGGCATTAAACAATTTGCCAGAACACTCTATTTTCTGATTAATCAGAAATCTTCATAATAAGTTCAAGTAACCGTTATCTATAAATACGTTTTAAGAACAGGAGAGTTTGTTGCATTCTTTCAACAGTGTATAAACCAAATTTCTAGTTTACCTTAAAATTGTATAAACCTGATAGTCACGGAGCTAAAAATCACACATAATGTGTCAACGCAATGATCACCATAGTGATAGCAGACTTTATTAAAAGATGGCGATCTAATGACCAAGTAGCAGGATCCACAATATAGCACATAAAGCTAAAATCACCACTGATAATGGCAACAAGCATCACTTTGTATTATAGGAAAAACAACGACTACTACAAATATTAAGCGACAAAAGTGAAACACTGAAGTCAAAATGATAACTACCCATGACAGTGAGAGCTAATCACATTAAAACAGATAGTGACATAAATACGAATATGGATCAACTCATCTTAAAAAAGCGACACGAAGACATTAATCCTTAAGTACACAGGCCTCAAAATTTAAGGTATAGGGACTGGATGCTTTCGATTGCACACGTTTTGCCGAATATCTACCAACATTATTGACGAATTTTTCTGGAACTTCTAAGATGTGAAGAACATGTTTGATTTTATATTTCTTGGGGAAGATTTATCGGTGGCGGGAGGGGGTACAATTAGGGGCCTAATAATAAATTTAATAATAAAGTAATATTTGCGATCACCTATGTAACAGAGAAGGCTGGAAATGGTTTCTCACTGTGGTAAATGACTATTTGGGTCCTGTTCAACGTTTGTATGCATTTGTGTAAGCATAGCACTCATATTCGTGAAGATGTTAACGTTTTTGTGAAAAATTCAAATTTTTTTGTTTATGGCATACAGAGTTTTCAACCAAATTTAACACAACTTTCTGAAAACTTGACAAAGAATAGTAGCAACAGTATACTGCAATTAAAACATGAATGTATTGAATATTTGATAATATATGAGCATTTTTATAAGATAATTTTTAACTGCGCATGCGCAGAAGATTTGAAAATTTTTATATCATAATTTGTTAGCCAGTATTTTGGGGCAACTTCTATAAAAAATTCAGTCAAATGTTGTGAAAACTTAAAAAGATATAGTGAGCTGATTGAAATGTTGTGGAAAATCCCTTATAATAAAGCTCTTTTTAGGAAGCAACTCAATATATCGACCCTATCTTTGTCAATTTTCGCGATATTTGACTGGACGTTTTATATAAGTTGCACTAAATTACTACAAAAACTACATAATTATATAAATAAAACTTTTAGGATCTTCCACGCATGCGCAGTTAAAAATTATACAAATAATACAAATGCTCATACAAATGTGGTTAAAAATCATACAAATGCCCATATCTAATCAAATATTAAATATAAATATGTTTTAATTGCAATATACTGTTGCTAGTACTCTTTGTCAGATATTTGGAAAGTTGTGTTAAATTTGGTTGAAAACTCTGTATGCTATAAACAAAAAACTTTCGAATTTTTCACAAAAACGTTAACATCTTCACGAATATGAGTGCTTATTCTTACACAAATGCATACAAACATTGAACAAGACCCAAATATTCATTTACTACAGTTACAAACCATTTCCAGCCTTTTATGTTACATAGGTGATCACAAATATTATTTTATTATTAAATTTATTATTAGCCCCCTAATTGTACCCCCCCCCCCGATAAATCTTCACCGAGAAATACAAAATCAAATATGTTCATTACGTTCAAGAACAATTCGCCAATAATGTTGGTAGATGTTAGACAAAACGTGTGCGATCGAAAGCATCCAGTCCCTGTATCTTAACATTTGGAGGCCAGTGTAAAACATTTAAGATGAATGTATAAATCCAACTAGGAGTGAAAAACAAAAAATAGAAGTTACCAAAAGAAAGGCAATAAATAATATATTATCTCACATCCGCCCAGCATGACTTCGCTGCGCTGTAAATACCAATTAGCAACCGGACAATTTAATAAAACACACGATGGCAACAAGGAGCAATGCAGCTCGGACGGCCTCGAGGCTTGTCATACATATCCACCATTTGGAGATCGCTTCGTCGACAGGTGTAAACTACTCGTTTTCGCCCTGTTGTCAATCTGTTCGGCTGAGAAAAAGAACCAAATTTAGGGTCCTGGTTAGTGGTCTAAAACATGGAACACGGAAAGAAAAAATATAAGGTATAACTCTAGGAGAGTCCGTGTCCATTTCAAAAGAATAATAATAAAAGTTCTAAATATAAATTTTTTTGCTAAACTATGCATGAATACTTTTGACTTGATTTGTTTTGTATGCAATCCCATTGTTATTTTATTGTTATGCTGTAATTTGATAGAACAGCAGTAATAAAACCAAGAAAACTATTTCGCACATAGGTACGAGGAATTGCGCACATGGATAGAAGAGATTGTTGTTAATAATAACTACACTTAAATTTTTAACAATAATAATTACACTTAAATGACATTGTTGTACGTTTTTTGTGAGTAAGTATTAGGAGTGAAATTTTCAACCAGTTGTTTAAATAATAAAAAAAAGATGGATTTTAACAATAGTCAAAGAATTTTAATTTAAGAAGAAGATTAAAATATCAGAAAAAGCAAGCCCTACTAGGATTACAAAATAACATTAATCCACTTGCTACCATGTTTAACTTGAAAATTACTTCATTTCCATTTCTACAGTTTTAATGTATTTAGTTTGCTAATTGAAGTTCTGGTCGTCCACAATCGATGCACTTATTGTAGTAAATCGTACAGCTTTCGTGCAATAACCTGCAACAAGCAATACATTGAATTCAGTCACTGGTCGAAGTTGTCTCCTGGTACAGTTCCAGATGTTCAATATACTCATCCTCATTGACCTTCGTTTTGTTTACACCTTTTTTTTACCCCATTTTTTCTGGGAGCAGCTTATTTTCAGCCTTTCTTTTTAATTATCATTTTTATTTATTTATTTATTTATTTTTGTAGCGGCATTTTTCTTAAGTCTATTTTTATGTATATTTTATGGATCAGTAACATTAGTTGCACTCTGTTTACTTTTTTATTTTGATAGCATTAAATTACATGGAATGGGTGAAAGTTTTTCCAAAATATTGTAGATGCCATTAGAAAATTTATTTTAGTTAACAAATTATTTTATTAGAAAATTAACTGTTCATAAATTTAAAAATATATAAATATTTATTTAATTTATTAATAAATATATTATTAATTTATTAACAAAAATAATTACATAAAATTAATTTAATAACAACTGTATTATTAATTTATTAACAAAAGTGTTATCTGCAAAAGTTTTTTTTTTTTTTTTTCACATTAATTTGTTCCCAAATTTAGTTTCAATAATTATGTGTTTTTCCAAAATAACATTTCATAATTGATTCATTCATATGTTTTACACGTAATTTACAATTCATGCAAATTTACCAATAAGCTGCCTAATCTCTCCTAGCGCTGAAACTTATGCTGAAATGCGACATATCTCATAAGTAGCAGATGCGCAAACTCTCCTATTTTGGTAGGAGAGATTGCGCGGCCTTTTATTTAAACATGGCCACTTCTAAAATGAATTTTTAGTGTTCACATGCTTCGTCTAGTATCTTATAATAAATCATTAAGTTCAAAATATTTTGTACTACTGACACGCTATGAAAATTCTGACGACCAGTTATGGATGTTACTTTCGAAAAACAAAACAAAATAGCAATACTTTATCCAAGACGCTTGGAATAATCAAATTCAACATTCATGTAGACACTGCACTATTGATGCTGTACAACTACCTGAAGTCTCTGCGCACGCACACTACTTCTTCCTGTCGAATCTCTTTGTGGGCGATCTCTCCTGGCTTTAACTTAACGACTTCATCTAGAATGAATAGGTAGTAATTTTATAAATCCCCTCACTAGAAATATAGATATCCGAGTTATGCGAACAAGTTAAACAAATAAACTGAATAGGCGAAATGATCGAGAATTTCTAGTCTATAGTTTTCTAGGAGATACATTATATTATGAATCGTATAAATTGCGATAAATTATCACTCGATTTCTAGAATTAATTCATAAATTAGAATTATAGTTACTAAAACTCACTTTTTGTGTTAGTATTTATTTGCAATGACTTTTAAATAGGTTTGACTACTATTGTTTATGTAAGTATCGTCTGCTGCACATCCCGTAGTTTCGTGTGCTCCGAATCCATGTAAGTTTCTTGTTCTTTTTTTCCGAATGTGACAACACTCTGTGTTTTATTCTGTTTTGATTCGTGTCGTTGTAGAATGTGAAAAATGATGGAATGTAGTAAGCCGCTGTTGGCTCGCAAATATTTAGTGTTATAATAAATTCGTAATAACAGTCCGCTTTGGTGTTTATGTGAACGAACCAGCAGTAGTGTAAGTGATTGTAGTTAAAAACGCAATATCATTTGTTGGTACAAGTCTAGCCGGAGCGCTAGTGAAAAATAAAAGAGTAAAATCGAACAATTTATGATCGGCCGTATGATATCGTCTGTCAATGGAAATCGTGTGAGATCGAAGGAAAAATTACCTCAGGTTGTGAGGTAAGTTAACTTTGAACATTCTATTTCATGCCTAAAAATAATTTTTATTTAAAAGTGTAGAATTATTTTGAAAGTATACAGTTTAGATATTTTAGAACTAGTTTTGGGCTTGATTTAAGCAAAAATGAGTGAACTGGTATCTTTAAAAACAAAAAGAACTGTTCTACGGAGAAGTGTAACAAATTACATTAAGAAAATCGAAAGTATAATCGCAAGGGATGACATTAATGTAATAGAATTAGAAGAAAATATCGAATTATTAAAACAGAAAGAAACGGATCTAAAAAAACTGGATAGGGAAATTGAAGCTTTAATTACAGAACCTAAACAATTAGAAAGCGAGATAGATAGCGCACAGGAAATCTCAGATAAGATTCATTTGTGGAAATTCAAGGGTGAAAAAATGTTGAAAATACAAAGTGTGGACTTAAATAAGAGTGAAATTAAATCTGATAGTGTAATTTCAGAAAACGTGTTTGAGAATATTAAATTACCTAGGTTATCATTACCTACTTCTGGAGGTAATATAATAGAATGGATAGCGTTTAAGGATCTTTTCAATGCATGCATAAACAGCAATACAAGTATATCTAATGCTCAAAAATTACAGTATTTGAAGGCTTCGTTGAAAGGTTAAGCGTATCACGTCATTCAGTCTATTCAGATTTCGAATTCTAATTTTGAGATTGCATGGAATCTATTAGACGAAAGATATCCAAATAAGCGAGAACAAATATTTGCATATATTAAACGATTTTTAAGTTTACCAACTATTCAAACAGAATCAGCTATTGCTATTTTAAATCTAGTTGACAACATTAATGAAGTCATTTGCTCTTTAGAAGTATTGAACCAAACCATTGACAAATTTGGTGGTACATTAATGACTTATTTAATTTTGCAAAAATTGGATCCTTCTACAAAACCTTGGTGCGAACGTCAGCTTAAAAGCGGGGAAATTCCAAAACTTAAAAACTTAATCGATTTTCTTAAGAATTACGCAAGACCTCTTCAAAATAGCAAGCTAGTGGTAAATAAGGTACCTAAATATGTAGTTCCGAATAAGAGTAATGCTTTTGTAGCTACGTTAGGTTGTGGTTATTTTAAGGAAGACCATAGTTTAGCTAAGGCTCGAAGTTTCTTAATTTACCTGTTCAACAACGAATAGAATTCGTAAAACGTAATCACTATTGCTTCAATTTCTTATCTAATATGCATTTCCTCAATAAATGTAAGAGTCTAAATACGTGAGATCATTGCTTTAAGAAACATCATAGTGTTTTGCACATGGTAAATTATTCAAGGAACAAGAATCAGTAAAATAGTATGTCTCCACACGCACAAGAATTTATCCCTAAAAAGTTGAGTCATCAAGTGAAAATGTTTCGTCTACAGTCTGTGCCTCTCATTATGAGTCAAATGAAAATTGTAATCAAAAGAGCCATATTTTGTTGTGTACCGCATTAGTAAAAGTTCAAAATACTAAACAAGAGTTTATAAAATGCAGATGTTTATGTGATACTGGCTCTCAGAGGTCATTTATTTCACAAGAATGTGTAAATAAATTAGGATTAAAGGTCAAGGATAGTTCTATCTCTGTGTCATGAACATTTAATACTGTGAGTAATGGGGAAGTTGATTTATTATTCACTTCTCACTTCAAAAGTGATCTTAGAGTATCAACATCAGCATTCGTGATGGATAAGGTGACAGATAATATTCCCTATGTGTCTTTGCCTTCAATCATTTGCAATAATTTCAATGATTTAATGTTAGCTGATTCATTATTTTTCAAATCACAAAAAATTGACATTCTATTATGTGTAAATGTATTTATGCATTTAATGACTAGAGGAATTGTCAAACGTGAACTTCACCTTCCATTTGCATTAAATTCGAGACTTGGTTGGATAATTTCGGGTACTACAAATTTTGAAACTCTGGCAACTGATCCAGTATGTGTAAAACATTTAAGTAAAAAACTGACGAGTTAGTAAATTCATTCTGGGAATTAGAAAAAAATTCCAAATGTGCAACTTTTAACAGTTGAAGAATAACTTTGTGAAAGGCATTTTGAGAGTTCTCATTTCAGGGAAAAAACAGGCAGCTACTCAGTCGCATTACCGTTTAAACAGGATCGAGATAATTTAGGTGATTCTCGCCAAATGGCACACAGAAGATTTCTTTATCTTGAGAAAAGATTAATATCCATGCCAGAAATTTACAACCAATATGTTCAATTTATGAAAGAATATTTATCTCTGGACCACATGGACCTTGTTTCAAATACAGATCGTGAATTAGAGAATAAACATTATTACATCCCACATCACTTCGTCTTGAATAGTTCTAGTTTAACCACCAAATGAAGAGTAGTTTTTGATGGGAGTGCTAAAACAACAACAGGTGTATCTTTAATCGACACTCTAATGGTAGGTCCCAAAACACAACATGATTTAATTTGCATTTTATTAATGTTTAGATTTCATAATATTGCAATCACAGCTGATATACGAATGATGTATAGGCAGGTAAAAATTCATGACAAAGATAGGGATTTTCAGAGAATATTATGGAGAGATAGTCAAGATAAACAAATACAAGTTTTTCGCTTAAACACTGTCACGTATGGAACTGCTGCTGCTCCATGTCTTGCAACTAAAACTTTGAGTCAGTTAGCAATTGATGAGGGTCTTAATTTCCCAAAGGCAAAGACTGTAGTTTTAAGAGATTTTTATGTTGATGATGTTTTAACTGGTGTTGAGAATAGTCAGGAAGATACTGAATTGATATATGAATTGCAGAAAATGCTAAAAAAGGGTGGGTTTGAGTTACATAAATGGTCCACAAATGAACCATCACTATTCAAAAATACTGGATTAGCAAACACAATTAATGATAATATGCATAGTGTAGTGGGCAATAAAGCCATAAAAGTTCTAGGAGTAGAATGGCATCCTGATAATGATATGTTCAAATGTAATTTCAGTGATATAGATTATCAAAGTGTCCCTACTAAAAGAATTATTCTGTCATTTGTATCAACGCTTTTTGATCCATTGGGATGGATTGCACCTTTTGTAATTCTGACTAAAATTATCCTTCAAGAACTGTGGAAATTACAATTATCATGGGATGACCCAGTACCAGAAAATATTGGAAAATTTTGTGCCAAGAAGTCAAACTCTTAAATTCCATATATATACCTAGAAAATTCATCTTGCCCAATTATTCTCGATGTGAACTTCAAGGATTTTGTGATGCTTCAGAAAAGGGTTATTCAGCAGTTATTTACGTTAAAACTTGTGATAACTCTAACACTGATGTGAAACTTTTAACAGCTAAAACTCGCGTAGCACCACTTAAATCTATCACGATTCCAAGACTGGAATTATGTGCTGCAGTATTGCTGGCACACTTAATACAGGCGGTTAGTGATGCATTACATATAAAATCTGATTCTGTGCACGCATGGAGCGATTCACAAATTGAATTGTCATGGCTAAGATCATATCCTAAAAGATGGCAAGTCTTTGTAGCCAACAGAAAATCTGAAATCCAATCTATTTTACCAGCTGAGAATTGGAACCATGTGAACGGAAAAGAAAATCCTGCTAATTGTGCATCACGTGGTTTGCTTCCTGCAGAACTACTGTCCCATGACTTGTGGTGGAACGGACCACTGTGGTTAAGTAGGAATGAGGTTCCCGTGCTGAAAATGTAAAAGAACTTCATATTATATCAAAAATATCTTCGTTTTCCAAGTCGCAACGCATATTTGCTTGGCTATTGAGACTCATCTCCAATTCAAAGGTAATACGTGTAGAAAGAAATACATCCTTTTTATCAAGCAATGAAATTCAAGCCGCAACATGCTGCATTATTCGAATAGTTCAACAAGTGAACTTCAATAAAGAAATTAAATGTTTAGAAGCAGGAAAAGAGATACCTACAAATAGCAATCTCGTTTGTTTGTGTCCAATTTTAGATTATAACAAAATATTAAGAGTAGGAGGAAGATTGAAAAACGCACAGCTTTCAGAGTATGAAAAGCACCCAATCTTATTACCATCAAAGCACCATGTGACTAAGATCATAATTAAACATTTTCATGAAAAATATTTCCATGCAGCTCCAGAGCTTCTTCTTTCTTTAATTAGACAGAAATTTTGGATCATTACTGCTAGGTCTGTTATTCGGAAAATAGTAAGAACTTGTGTTACATGCTGCAGATATAGAGCTCAAACTGCAAAACAAATAATGGCAAATCTTCCAGCATCTAGGGTAATACAGTCACGACCATTTCATCGAGTTGGAACAGATTTTTTAGGACCATTCATGATTGAATATCGTGCAGGACGCGGACTAAAATCATTTAAATCATATGTGTGTGTATTTGCCTGCTTCGTCATCAAAGCAGCCCATCTTTAAGTTGTAGAAAATCTTTCAACAAAGGCATTCTTAAGTGCATTAAAACGATTTATCGTAAGAAGAGGGAAACTTTTTGAGATTTTTAGTGATTGTGAACCAACTTCAAAGGTGCAGAAAAAGAAATCAACAAATATCTTTTGCAGTACAAGCAGAATGAAGAAATAAACAAATTTTTGTCGTCAGAGGAAATACGCTGGGCTTTTAATCCGCTTTCTGCTCCACACTTTGGTGGACTTTGGGAATCTGCAGTAAAATCAATGAAATCGCATCTGAAGAAAACCGTTGGTGACACTGTCTTAACCTATCCTGAGTTCCAAACCTTGATTACGCAAGTTGAAGCTTGTCAGAACTCTAGGCCACTGTGTCCCATATCATCTGACCCAACAGACTTAACTGATCTAACGCCAGGTCACTTCCTAGTTGGAACTTCTCTAACTGCCATACCTGAACAAGATCTAAGTCACAGTCCTTTGAGTCATCTTGATAGATGGCATTTGAGACAGTTTATTCTTCAGCAATTTTGGAAAAGATGGAGCTGGGAATACCTGTCTCAACTTCAGCAAAAACCTAAATCGCAAAAAAGTCAACGAGATTTAGAAGTCAATGACTTAGTCCTCATCAAAGATGACAACCTTCCACCACTTAAATGGAAGTTAGGCGAATAATAACTGTTCATCCAGGTTCAGACAATAAGGCCAGAGTTGTTAGGATCAAGACTAGTAGTTGTGTCATCGATCGCCCAATAGTGAAACTGTGTCCTCTTCCTATAGAAACTAAAAACTGTGAACTCAGAACAGTCTGATATTTTTATATTTTTTGTATTAATTTGTTCGTGTTATTAATTGTTCTTTCATTATAGTTATAAATTGTAAGCAACTAACTACTTGTTGAAATCTCAGGATTTCAAAGTGGGCCAGAATGTTTATGTAAGTATCGGCTGCTGCATATTCCGTG
The DNA here is from genome assembly GCA_963932465.1 of Maratus speciosus. NCBI lineage: Eukaryota > Metazoa > Arthropoda > Arachnida > Araneae > Salticidae > Maratus > Maratus speciosus. Next base: position 494,008,838 of record OZ010791.1, read on the forward strand.
GTTTCGTGTGCTCCGAATCCAAGTAAGTTTCTTGTTCTTTTTTTCCGCATGTGGCAACACTCTGTGTTTTATTCTGTTTTGATTCATGTCGTTGTAGAATGTGAAAAATGATGGAATGTAGTAAGCCGCTGTTGGCTCGCAAATATTTAGTGTTATAATAAATTCGTGTAACAGTCCGCTTTGGTATTTATGTGAACGAACCAGCAGTAGTGTAAGTGATTGTAGTTAAAAACGCAATATCAACTATAATATAGGAAAACGGTCTTGAATTCTAATTGAGTGAATTAGAAATCTCAAGCAAAGGGTACAAAGGGTACTAGAATTCATAAGGATGACATGGAACTATTTTATTTATTTTCTAGATGTCAGTGTCAGAATTTATTTTCAGTGTATAAACCAGTATTCAGTATATAAAATATATCAGATTTTAGTTCTTCAGACTTCTGGGTTGTCTGAAAGAAAGTTCTTCTGGAAATTCCCTTTTGTTCTTTTTTGTAATGCCTATTACAGTCAACGGATCATGATTTAGAAGTGATTGAACGTCCGGTATATTTAAAAACGAGTTTTCCATACTTATATTTCGATGTGATTTTGTTATAGTTTTAATTAATTGTTTTACGAAATAATAAGCAGCTAGTTGCTTATCTTAAACAGTTCCTTTACCCAAATAAGGAATTGCATCAATCATATATTTTGTAGTATTATCACACATCATAAACAACGTATTTCCATAATTATCTAGTTTTGAAGGGATCTGGGGAATTCTCACAATCTTTTGACGTTCAGGAATAAAAATCTGGTGAAATTAAACTTGCTAAAATTACATTTTAATCTGATAGACGAATGCCTTAATGATTCAAAATAAAGAACAAATGATCAGCAGTGACGTCTTTTATTTAACTGATGTTTAATTTAAACGTACGAGTTTCATTTTCCTTACAATATCGACTCTCTAACTTTTTATTTTCTTCTAAATTTTATATTTATAATGAATTTGCATAGTACGCTCAGAACATTTAAATAATAAATAATATCAATGTTGTATTTTTAGTACAAAATGTTGATATAAAATTATGTTAAAGGTACGTTAAGGGAAGGGACGGTAAGGAAAATTATCACCTATTTTTAGCCAAATCATGTTAAGACTAAGTGATAGCCACAATAATCATTGATTTTTAGAAACAGGTGTTAACATTGAATTAAATTATTTTTTTTTTAATTTTCCTCGAAAAGTACAGGAATAAACCTTGGGGACGGTAAGACTACCAATAAAGCCACGATATTTAAATTGATATTTAAATGCTAATTTAAATTCTGCAGTAAATCCCCTGTCAAAGTATTTTATACAGTCTTTCTATAGCATACTTCTGCATAAGAAAAAACTTGAAAAAAAATCTGTGGCTGCCTTTGGAGTGATTTTCTACATAAGTTTAGCAAGAGGAACGGTAAGGATGAAAAACCCAGGGACAAAGTTCAAAAAATAATGTCAATCATAAACATATGTGCAGGTTAATTTTTTGCTACATATTTATATAAAACAATTATCCCAGTTGCGGAAAAAAATGACATCGAATTACTTTTATTGAAACAATTTTATACAGGCAACTAAATCAGCATCAGGGACACGGGATGGTATAGGAGTTTTCCTGGTATTTGTGCCCCCAACATCGTCCAAAACTTATTTATCTCAATAATATTGTTACGCAATCATGCAATGGGATGTTCCCTAGTATATGAAATTAAAAAAAAACACAAAAAATGTATTAAAATAAAAATTATTATTCAGGGACATAAAAATCAAAAGATTGTGAGAATGCCCCATATACATTCTGAATGGACAATGTCCTCTAAATCCGAAGAGTTCTTCGTCAAAAATCTTTCCCAAACTTTAGAAATAGGAGCAGATTTACACTGATTTTGGCGTTCTTCATGCACCTCTTTACAGTCAAATCTCAGGCAATTTACCAAAAAATTAAATCGTTCTTTGTACATTGTTGCTAAGTATCTATCATCGCAATAAGAATTATCGATTAATAAATCAGATGACAAATGGTTATTCTGCAATGAAGCTGCTAAAATTATTAAACCAAGAAAACCCTTTATTTCAATCAATGAAATAGAAAATAATGTAGATTTATTTTGTAACTTATACTTCAAACGTTGCGTTTCAATCTCTTCATTTGTATGTTTCAAAATAATATTTAAAATTTTATCCAAAAAAAAAATAGCTCAAAGCAATCGACTGGTTCGTAACAAGAACGAGCAGTTGATGTAGTACAGGATGAACATAGACAATATTTCGTGCTGGAAATTTCGTAGTTCCAATTATTTTGTTTGTTTTCCATTTTAAATTATTTTTACCAGAAACTTATGATCCATTTATAGTAATTAATGCAGGTATCTTTGAGTCATCATGTGATCTAGGTGCAGATCGAAAGTCTATTTTTTACTGTCCGTCTTAGATTCACTTTTTTTTTTACTGTTTGATACTTCTTGAATCACATTATCTTTTACAGACTGTTTTTGTGTATTTTTTGAATGCAGATATAGAGGATATAAAAGAGTCATCAGATTCCCATTGCAATATATCTTGTTCGGATGAAAATAATTCAGTATCATCTAAATAATTTTTAATGCTTCATCTTTATCTAATCCTCGCTTTCTATACATCTTTTACTGAAAAAAGAAAGTCAGTTAACTTATGCATTTTTTCGTTCAAAGGTTGAATATTTTTCAGACAGGCGAGATATTGCCAATTAAAGATAGCATCTCATTTTCTATTATTGTCACGATTTATTATTAAATCTATGTTCTCACTAACATATCTTAGACTATCCCCTCTGAGGGAAGTCCTAGTACTTTACTCTCATATGTCTGAAATTAAACTTTTTTTTTAAAGATAGACATGAAGTCACCTTTCGAAATACCGAACTTTATTAATCCTAATATGGTCGATAAAGCACAAATAAGCGCTATAAGAACCAAGCGTACATATATATATGTGACATTCGTGTTTTCTAGTACCATTGAACAAAATATTATAAAATATGAATAAAACTATTTATCTTTCAGAAAAAAATTTCTTTCTTTTAACACAAAATACATTAAGAAAAATTAGTAATGAATCTCATAGAAAACTTCTCAGCCATATCAGCTCGTCAGATTTAATTTTTTAATAAAGTAATAAAAATTGCTTGAAGCGTATTCTGTTCGATATTTCATAATTTATAATTAGTTTAGTAAATGAATGCAATTTTTAATCTAAAAACTGTTATTTGTTTGGGTGAAAAATTTTATATGTTCTCGGGAAAGATAAACACATCATGAATTGAATAGATTAATAGTTCAGATTTAATTTTGATTTATAAGACGAGGACAATATTTAAATCTGCTCAAATATTTTCATCATAGAAAGATTGTATTCGCTAAAAAATAATATTTTTTATTTTTTTAATCTAAATAGTTATTCTTTTTTTCAATAGAATATTTTGAATTTTTTGATAAATTTATATTGTATATTTTGTGAGTATTATTATTTCCATTGAAGTTTTAAAACATGTTGACATCACACGGATGCTTGATGGATGAGACATACAATTACATAGTCTCGTAACATTATTGCGAAGGATTGGGATTTTAGAAGAAATAATTAACAAAGTACTCTTCAAAATAATAAATACTGTTTTGCATTGGATGAGTTCGTTCAAAAGTATATAGAACATCCTGCTTTAACACTGTTTTTTTTTTCTTTTCTGGAATTATATGAAAATTCTTCCAATTCTTTGATTCCATACATATACATATTTACATTTACAGTTATGTTTACAATCACACACAGATGGAGGTGATTGTGTTACACATATCAATGAAATATACAAATATTTATTGCGTTATAGGTTAATGAAAATTTTTACAATTGATACAACTTATAGCCTTATCTTAAAAATATCAAAAGCCACTCAGTGTGTCGGTAAAATGAAACTTTGTTTCATTTGTGTGTTCAATGTTGTTCGTTTTCTTGTAGTGTTCAAAATTAATCTTTAAGCAGAAATTAAGAATTGCAATTATATTGTTGGAAATAGACGGAATTTTAACATGAGACTTGCAAAAATTGCAATATGCAATAGGAACACTCTTTACCAGATTTCTACGTAATATCCGAACTTCACTGTATGTAGGATAAACAAATACGTTCATCGATTGAATGGTTCTATAAGGGCTAATTCCATGAAAACTTGTCATGTCTGTCACACAGCTGAAAAGTGCTATGTTTGTTGGCCACCGTTTTTTTCGAAAAGTTTGCTTCGCGTTATTCAATTAATGTGATATCTCCGATAAAATAAGTCACATTTTTCCGTTCTAAAATAATGGTAGCAAACAAGCATAGCGATTTTCAGCTGTGTGACAGGCATGACAAGCTTTCATGGAATTGACCTAAGATCATTTCATCAGTTGTTTGCATGCAGACATTAAAAATAAATATGGCATAAATTTTATAATTAAACTTTTTTCTTTCATACGTCTACTACCGTAGTACGTTACATCATCAGAAGCTTCCGTATAAAATTAATAAATAAAATACTTATAAATTATCAAAATTTACTAATGAATCTAAACATCCCATTGATTAAATCATGAACAGAAAATTATAGAAAGGCCAAAAAATGATGAAAAGTTGTTACATTTAAATGTCCCTCTTGTGATAACAATAAATATGTATAAATATATTCCATATGCACACATTAAATATTAAAATTTATGCTCTTCTCTACGGTAAATGCATTACAACCAGATGCAATCATGTAACATATGAAAACCACAAATCGTAGTCTTCCTATAATAGTAACAGCATTTCAAACAAAACAAAAAAAATTGTCTTTGCATAAAATGTCATTAAGTATTTATGATATGCTGTTGAAATAGTCAAATGTTCAAAATAACTTCCGTCTGTGTACAGATTTTACATAATTATGTTTCCTTGTTTTGTACGTCTTGTTGTACAACACTGATTTGCATTAAACATTACTGTATTCCATTTAATCCTTTTAAGGTTATTTTAACTTTCTTCCAAAAAAAGTAACTTATTCTGTGGAAGAATTTAAAGCAGAACTTAAGTGCATCAGTTTGCTATCGAGAAAAAAGTTAAAATTGGATACAATCGTTTCAGTTTCATACCTTAAAATACATCCTTAAAATAAAGCATTTATTTACCTTTTGCTTTTAATAGAAATTATTGCCTGAATATAGACGTTATTATGGTACTTACGTTTCTCTTTTAAACACATTTGTTTTATTTTACAAAACGTCAGTGTTTTCTTTAAAGGAAAATAGAAAATTGTTTATTTTTCTTATATGTTTAAAATGATTTTGTTAATGTTATATTTTTGATAAAATAAAAATAAACATATACATTTTTCGTAGCATTATTTTGCTTACTTTTAAACTTTCTCACTGACAAATCCGTGTTAATATATTTATTAAGTTGCAGAATTCACTGATATATAAATATATATTCAGGAAATTTAATTCTATTGACTTAATGTATTTTTAATACATTGAGCAATGATTAATACTATCAAGAATTAAATTCTTATTTATAATTAAGCTTTTTCGCATAATGTTTAAATAATCATCTATTTTAGCATATAAAAGAAAATACGGGTAAACATTATTACAGTTTTGACCTTTTGCAAGACTGTCAGAGGGTTTTTAAGTCATTTATAAATAACATTTCATATCGCAGTTTAAATATATAGCATTTGTTATTATAATTCACCTCATATATTTTGTTATAATTCTTCTTATATATTTCTCGCAGATCTGAACTACGGATTAAAATAAAGGCATAGAAACCTTTTTTAATCTGGAATTTTGAACAACACCCCCCCCTCCCCCCCCCCCCCCCAAAAAAAAAAAATCTCATGAATATAATTATATTGTTGATGTCGAAAGTACCAAAATTAAAATCTATGAAAATATTCTGGCTAATTTACAAGCTTGAGTTTGCATTGAAGCATTTCTGCAGTTGACTACAAATAATAATGGAGATTCTTTTAAAAATAAAGATATATCAAGTGAAAAATGTTTGCAATAAATTTAATATACAAATACTACGATGACCCAGCCAGTAGTTGATCAAATAAAGTTAGTTCTACTGGTTTTATTATATTTCCTTCTTTTTAAGTTTTAGAAGTAAATTAACATGATTGAAACAACCCTTCATAAATGTCCTATAATGGATAAAAATTAAATCAGCCGAAATTATATAGTAACAAAATTATAAATAAATAGTTTTATTAGTTGACATTTTCCCAGTGGTTGATCAGGCGTAAGAAGTCAATAGAAATCTAAAAATTAATCTTTAAAATATCAAGCTTGAGCTGTGATTATCAATAATTCTTATAAAAATATTAGTTGAAGTAACCAAAATGGAAGTGTATTATTTTAACTTAACGTAATTGTCTCCAACTTATCAAAAATTTAATGTTTACACTTCCTAATAAAAAAAAAGTTTCATAAAGTGGCTTCTCTTACAGCAGATAGCTGACAATATTGTCACAACAGGTGCACTAACATTCAAACAAAAATATTATGTTTAATGCTACGTATAAAATTCATTTCCACCTGAAATGGTGCAATATTTAAAAAAAATTATCTACTACTGGAAGGGTATTAACTACTGGCGGGGTCACCAGTAATTAAATAAAGTATTTTAAAGTAATATATAATACACAGGTAATACGATTATATAATTAGAATGAAAACGAGAATTAAATTAAGAAAAATCTTAAACCAGCTTGTAACAGGCATATTAGTAAGTGCGGTTATGCTCTCTCAGGCATGATGAGATATAGAGCAACACCTCTTTAAAAATAATTAAGAATGTTTATTTCCAGTTATAAAGAACAATATTTGACGCTAGAAAGACGCTATTTAGATTCGGAAAATATATTTAAAATGTAAAACGAAATCCCTCATGTTAAAGCGTTCTTTTGTAAATAAAATTATCCGAATTATAAAATTAATCAATAATAAATACTTATTTTTAAAACTCTGAATCTTTAATACATGCATATGAGACAGGTTAAATGTGCTTACGTACTTTACATTCTATCTCTCAGGCATAACAAGATTGTCACACCGCTTAAAAAAAAAAAAAAGCCCTGTTATAATGAACAGAAATTAATGCTAAGTAGCCGCTGTCTAGTTTCAAAAAATATGTTCAGAAATAAAAATTTATGAACCTCTCTTGTTAAAGCATTCTTTTGTAAGTAAAATTGCTTGAATAATAATGTAATATATCAAAAATTTGATCAACTACTGGAAGAATATCAACTACTGACGGGGTTACCCTATATACTAAATCATATTATTGTTAGAAATTAATTATATCATCTGCGACGCTGTGATATTGGGTCAAAGCGGAGCTGTATCAAGGCTGATGTATTTTTTCTAGTATGGAACCATTTTGTGTTTTGATGATGTGTTCTAACTTTTATAAACCAAGAGGGTTCTTTTTAAGTTTGACCCAATCCAATTTTGGAATGACTTGCAAGTTTATTTTATTTAATATGCAACCAGCCAGCGCTAATCATTTATATTAATAAATTGACTTGTTTATATCTAAATCAAATTTTTATTCTTTTTCGTTATATATTATTTGAAGCCTTCGAGGGAACAAGGTACATAAGCCACGATTTCATAAAAATTACATCTTCAAGAGAACATGTCCCAAGAAGAAATCTAGCAACTCAACAAATGTTACTAAAAAACCAACGAGAGACTGCGCCATTATTCCTCAAATTTGAGGTTTCACAAATGAAATATTTAGTTTATTTAACGGCAAAGACCACACAAAATCGTCAATGGTGAAAAATTTAAATCATATCTTAGAATCATTTCAAGATTCATTAAAAGTTAAATTTATTAACTTTTTATGGGTGTCTGGGGCACAAAATACTTTTTTTTTTTTTTTTTTTTTTTTTTTTTTTTTTTTTAAAGAGATTTTGTTATGAATTTCTTTCTGAAATATCTTTTAATATAATACGAATATTGCATATAAAAAAAATCTAAAAAAAATTTAAATATTTTTTTAATTTAATTGTACAGTTTTAAACATATTTAATTTTTGATATAATTTTGGAAGTACTTACTCGATTTACAAAATTTTTACACTTTTGTATACAGAAAATGTGTCATATTAATTTGTCTTCAGGATTTCTTAAAATATTGATTAAGACTTTTATAAAAAAAAAAAAAAATTACGTAAAAAAAGGAAGTTTTTTATGAGTGAGTTTTGCATTAATTAGCATATTTTCACAATTATAACTCAAAATTTAAAATTCTAAAGATAATTTGTTGGAAATATAGCATAAAATCGCTGTTAAAAATTTCATACATATATCTTGCAAAGAACTTTAAATACATATTTTAAAGTTGACAAATCGTGAATAAATTGAAGAGCTGAGTGGATGAACATGTTATGCCACATTTTCTAAAAATATTTTTTTATCTTTTGGATGAAATCGTTATGAGGTATCCTATAACATGGTGAAGTTAAAATACTAGAGATTCCATTTAGTCTTGAAGATTTAAGACATTAATCTTTAATCTTTAATATTTTAATATTTATTAATGTCAATAATATTAATAATTTTTAATATTTGAAAATTAAATATGAATAAATTTTTCTGAGAGAGTTTAGTACCAGACCTTTAAATATTTTAAACACATGGTATCAAATGGAAAATAAATCATTAAAATATACAGCAAAAACTTTCACTTCAAATTTCTTGAAATGTAATTTTTGCTACTTAACATGTTCTTCCACTTAGCTCTTCAATTCATTCTGAGATAAATGGAGCTAAAGATCTCATTAGCGGCAGCTGACGCATCGCTTCTCAAGGCAAAAGATGTTATACCTCTGGATCTAATGAAGATAAAAGCATGTGATTAGCGGTATTTAACGCTAAAATCTCAGTATTTTTTTTAAGCCAATAAAAAAATATTGTATTTTTTGAGAATTTTTAACCCCAGACCCTTTTAAGGGTTTTTGTTATTTAAAATATTATGTGTTATGTATTATGCATATATTATGTATTTTTTATTTAAAATTTCATTATTACAATGGAGATTTAATTCATAATTACAAATATTTCGTATAGAAAAATATATTTACTGCTGAATAAAGAAAAAAGAAAATATTAAAATTGCTACTTGAAAAAAGTAAATGGGGAAAATGGCATATTTAAAACATCATATTAAAAACGATATACTTAAAACGTAATATTTAAAATCATTTTCTTACATGTATCTAAAAACTGTATTTTTAGTTTAAATACATTTTTACACTTGAATATACAAAAAGAAGGAAGACATTAAAATAATGAAATTGTTATTTGCGAAAATGGTGAAAATGTCACCATTTTTTAAGAAGATACATTTAAAATCATTTTCTTGTTGACAATATTAATTTGATGTTACAGTGAATTCACATGGAGTAGAAATATTTGCTAGTGCGTTTGTTTTCATGTTTCATAACTTGATGTAGAACAAATACAGGTAAATGCAGGTGTAAATTACTTTTGATTTCTTTCGTGCGAATTACTATTCGATATGTTAATGGTAACCTGATGATCATAACTGGTCGTGGTAATATAAATCATTCTTCAGTAATGTGGCAATATATTTCAAACAGAGACAGTTAAAGTGTTTTAGAGGCGTATTTGGATACGTATTTACGGGCATAGCTCATAAGTGAGTGAGGACCCTAGTTTTTACAAAAATATATACAAATGGAAAACACCTATATCAAGCATTTTAGTAAACTATTTTTTACTTTTTATATAAAAAAAATCAGTGATTTTTTTTATACTATCATTCTATGTTTACAATTTCCGCTGGCACATTAAGCCTTTATGTCCCGACAGTACTTTAATGTTACCTTGTTATAAAGTTTAATTAATACATCGATTAACAGCATTACCGTTTAGAATGAGTTATAGAAAATTTACGTTATCTTGCTGCAAAAGCATTATTGGTTTCACTAAGCACAAATATTTTTTAAAGGTGGTTTCTTTTTCATAAGTACCTTTTCAGTTTTCTTGGCGTTGAAAAGTTTTGGGGATTTAGTTTCAGCTCGGAAATATTTGTATATTTATATTGAAAGAGTATTGAAAGAGTTTCATTATATTTGTACATCTTCTAATCCTATAAAATACTAAAAAAATAAAATTTTAAATAAAAGAATACTGCGGAGTTATAAATTTTTCACAAAATCCTTATAAATTCAAATTTAATTAATTAATTTTAATTGTCATTTTTTTTTTCTAAAATTTATTAAATGATTGTGTAATTCTTCTAAAGTAGTTTCAAAAATTCACAAAAATGCTTTAGAGGATCGAATTTTCATAAATTTACATCAAGATAAATGGAGAAACAAAACGCAGGTTTAAAATAAGAAAGCGAGAAATTGCATTTTGCAAGAAAGTTTGTCAATTAGAATTTCGCAACTCCTGTCAGTGATTGGACACCATTTGTCAGGTCAGCTCAAAATCTGATCTGAGGTGGAGGCTAATCAATTTTTGCTGACCTGCTCAGAGGTATATCGTTGCGAAGCCTTTTAAATGTAGAGTTAGACATCTGCTTGCATTTATCTTTAATTGGAACAGAATTTCGAAAAATTTACAAATTAATACAAAAACAGTTTTTTATAAAACCTTTTTGCGTTGTTGCTCTCCCCATTAAAAATGTAAATTCATTGTAAGTCATTGTACGCGGAATGTTGTAAAATTTTTATGTATGACAATATTTTGACAATTTCATCTGTATTGATGAAAATTGAAAATAAATTGAGTATTATGGTAAAAGATTCAAAATATACTTTTCACTGGGAGGGGACAATGCCTATTTGTTTAGATTAATTTCCATTCCTTTTTGCTGTGCTCACTACCAACGAATCATAAGACCATTACAGTAGAACGCGGAGTGTTATCCGAACCGACCCCAGTTCAGATAAGCAAAACTTCGGATAAATGGACAGATAATTTATGGGATGATCCTGGCTATCCTAAAACCTTCACACTTTATCCAGGCTTAGGACTAGCAGAACCAGTTAGTGCTGGCGTGTTTATTTATTTATTTATTTTGTCTTTTTTAACTTTTGTTGCTGTTGTTGTTTACTTTTCAATAATTTAAAAATTCCTTTGTCGCTTTTTATCATTTCTGAACTCCAGAGATTATAATTTAAGCAAAAAATCTTTCGTTTGTTGCTTGATTCAAAGATGGCTGTCTTTTCAATGCTGCAATATCTCGATTTCCTTCTAAATACGTTAGTTGGATAGGATCAACGTTCTTTTTTCATTCGAACCATTTCATAGCTGTTTCGAAACATTCAAAGGCTTCGATATGTGATGAACCTGGGCCATTTTCAGAGCATTCGTTTTCATTTTCTTCAATTTCTTTTTCATCTTGAATCTCTTGCAGAATCTCATCATCATTTAAAATCTGATATCCGGAGTCATGTACCCATGTACCATGAAATCATTCAGTATTTAACCACTGGTTAATTTCATTTTATTCATATCATAATATTAAAATATTTATTTGCTTAAAAGACGTTATAAGAACACGTTAAAAGTAAATTTAAAATCTATATTTACATGTTTCAGCTCATTTTCTGAGTCGTCATCAGAATGTATAACAGAAAATTACAAATGCATATGAAAAATGGAAAAATCATCGAATATAAACATGTAATCACATAACGCGCCCTATATTTTCGCGATTGCTCGTTTTCCCTCTATGTCCCGGCGCCGTAAGTTATCCAACCATTCAACTCATAAATTCGGGATACGAAAAGATAATATATCGTTACAAACTCCTGAACCTCTTAAATAAATTTCAATGAACTCTCTTACGAATAATTGCAAATAAAAATTTTACCTGTAGATTATTTTACTCTCGTTAAAAAGTATGTTAATGTTCTATATTTGTGTTATCCGGGTTAAAGAAGTATTATCTCTATTATATTTTATGTCCGCTATAGGTTCTTTACATCTGATATTGAATTTTCGTTGGGTTATACCTAGAGAGAAATATGCTCTTCTGGTAATTGGAAGTTTGGTTAAAAATTTCTTTTTAGAGAAATAGGTTTTTCGGATAATTGAAAGTTCGGTTAATTTTAGTTTTGATAAACGGCACTCGGCTGTATTTTGTTACAATTGGCATGGTAGGTATAAAAATGTCCTCCATTGAAATTCATTTTTTTAAAAATTCCGAGAGACAAGAAGGTTGGAACCACTGCTCCACAACTGCTGCTATTAGATCACGACCTAATGACAAGCATTCTATAATATGCACCTTTATGCATTTATGTTAAAATGAGAAGATAATGAATAACTTTTAAAACTTTATGAAAATATTTATGGTTTGATTTTTCTTAATAAGCCACACAATCGATTATTGCTATCAACAACAGAATTTGTCGTGGTATGTACCGAAAGAACGAAAACAAACAACCTGAAAATAAAAAAATACTATTGTAGCAAATTAGTCTTTGAGAAATTAGTATTATGGAAAAAATTTTTATTCATTTTTACTTTTTTGGATAAAAGTTGTTAAATTTATATTTTGCATTTACATTTTTTTAATCCATAAGTATATATGAATGTTCTAATATTCATGTCAATATCTAAATATCTAACATGGAGTTAAGTATGTAAGTAATGTGCGAAATAAAAATTATTCGGAATGAAAACTCAAAATTAAAAAATACATAAGATAAAAACTGAAACAGAAATTACCAATCTTTTTACTGCCAATAATGCGGATTTTGTTTTCCAGTATTGTTTTAAATTTACAATGTTTAATATACAAATAAAATTATAATTTTCACAAAAAAACTTATTTTACAAGTAATTACCCCAGAAGCGATTACATACATTATTAGAAATATTACAAGAGATCTATATTATATTTATTTTCTAAAAACATAAGAAAGCTATCAAAATTCTATACTTTCACTAAGTAAAAATTTCAAATATATAAAAATCAGTTCTGGTCTTATTTCTTTAGAATAACACTAATATGTAAAAAATATACATTCTAAAACATGCCGCTATGATAAAAACCGATACAAGAAGAAGATAAATCAATTTTTTTGAAAATCGAAATCGAGTAGCAGAACATATGACGACTATAAAATAATGAAACAGCCGAATGAAAGCTTGTGTATAAGATGGCATTACACAAATATAAGATAAAATTTAAATTGGTAATATGCAGAGTATATATACATTACTTTGAAATAATCGAATTTTCTTGCGGATTATCATACAACACAGAGTTTGATGTTATCTCTATTACCTTTTGAATAGAGAAAATTAAATAATAAAGATTAATTTAAATGATGAAATGAATTTTAATTTCTTTATATAATAGTTGATAAATAATATTAAAGACAAAAGCATATTTTTAAAATTCTTTATAAACATGCACCGTTTATCTCAAAAAGGACGCTGAGATGCATGTTTGTCATTCATATTGTTAAAAAAATGCGTTATAATATTTTAACTTGGTGTCAGCCTTATTGTGGAAAATTCACCGCTTTGATTTACGTTAGGCGTAATAGTGAAATCTTAATGGCAGAATGGCGTAATAGTAAAATACGAAATTGTGAAATTATTTTAAATATACATATGTTATTTCTACTATGTTTTGTTAACAAATTCGCCACGACTGCCACCCATTGGCGGCGACTACGAAGCATTCTCTGTGTACTTCTGCCCCCCCGTATACTGTTAAAAATTTTGCAGCATTCTGGCAGGTCATTCGACCGTTTTTTGAGAAAACGGTTTCATAACCATAATTTAACTTTATTCTGACCATAAAATGGCCAATAATATGGTCAGAATAGTGTTAAATTAACATTTGTTTAACCGTTTTCGGAAAAAAATGGTCAAATGACATGCCAGAATGCTGCAAATTTTTAACAGTGTAGGTGGTATCCACAAAAGGCTTTCCAGGTACCCCTCACTCCAATTGGCGGCATCCACGAACCATTTTCTGGGTATTACTCCGCTCCACGTATCGGCATTTATCGGTAAGTTATGTGGGTAGGTCTACTTCGTATAGTGGGCAATGCTTTTTGGCGACACCTGGTAAAAGTCACTACGGTTGCAGCTCTCGAGAACGTTGGAGAATGTACAGAGTTCAACTACTCTCAAATTTAAACGTACATTGCCAAGCTTTCGATACCGTCTTCGGTGTCGTCCACATATATGCGAAAATTCAAGAATTTTTTTATGTGATGAATACGGATACTTAATAAGAAGCAAGATTTTTGTCGTTATAATAGCGTAACGTTCTTGATTTCACACATTTCATTACTCCTTATTAATCTTTACTATTCTATGTTTAAAAGTCCCGGCTGTTCTAATATTTCCGTTATACAGTGTGTCCGCTCTCAACGGTGTCCAATGGCTAATTCCTAAATCGTTACTCATAGACATATATTTCCAAATACAAAAATGTTTTAAATGAGGTAAAGAAATATTTTAAAAGCGATTTGGGACAACAAATACTTTGCTTAACCCGGGAGAACTCGCTAGTGAGAATGCCCAATTGCTTCTCTTTGACTTTAGATTCATATAATATCAATTTGTTTGGTTTGCTTAGTACTTTTATTCACAAAATAGGTAAAACAATTGAAAAACGTTTTGAAATTTTAATTAAAATGAAAAATGATTTAAATAAGAGTCTTAAAAAAGTACGACTGTGAGAGAAAATCTCATGCAGCGAGTTCTCCCGGGTTAAAATACGAAATTTAAATTTTTATACGGTCCCCCGGTCCTATAAGTTATATTTAGTAAAATTTCCCTATTACACTGACAAATAAGACAAAAAAAGTACTATTCATGTAACACTAAAATTAAGTGAGTTCTGAATCTTTAAAAATGCATGACTTATGAATTCTTTTGACCCCTTTTCTGCTCTGAAAACAAATGAGTTCGGCTTGGCTTTGAGGGGTCACATAGCAAGTGCCTATAGTATTCGAAGATCTTATTTCATGTGTATCTGCACTTTGAAAAAAATCGTATACGTATTACGATTAAGGTAACATTTATTAAGTTTCAGATTGGCTTAAATAACAAAGGTTTTATTTCGTCAGGATTTGAGACTGCTTCGTTTACGATTTCTTTTTACAAAAATCATGTTATTTTTATAAGATTTTATGTTACTTCAACGATCGTATGTATTTTTTTCCTGTTCAAAATTTGTACTCGAACTTTAACTCACTTTCAAATATCCGATCAAGATTACATACTGTCGCAAATCCGATAACAATCTAATATTATTATGATTTTCGGTGGTTACCATTTATACTTATTTAACTGGATAACACAAAAATTTCCGGATAGATTACCACCAAGAAGTTTTAGAAAAATGTTTAAGATTAAATAATATAAGACTGCGATCGTTATGTTTTTAACTTTTATGCATTTTTGAGCACTGAATCCGAAAATTACCTTAATTTGTAACCATCATGTCAGGATATTTCGCAAATCATAAATTGTCAAAGTTAAAGGATAACAAAAATCGGATACTATAAAGTAGAGGATATGGCAGTAGTTTTTAACGTTTGATAATTGATTCATACGTACTTTTTAGCACTGAATCTGAAAATAACCTTAATTTTTAACCATCACGTTAGAATTTTTTTTGCAAAACGTAAATGTATAAGTTAAAATAGAGTGAAAATCTCATACTAAAAAACATATGCAAAACTATTTTTATTTTCTTTTCTTTTATTTACTAACTTATTCAATATTTTTGCTTATCCTGGGATTTTTCCTGCTAAACAGCTGAGTGGTTTGATAAGATGGAAGAGGGGGTTCAATTTTAACTTTGAAATTTGCAATTTGCGAAAACTCCTGATGTGATGGTTAAAAATGGAATTCATTTTCGGATTCAGCGGTGAAAAAAACATAAAAATCAATCATTAAAAGTTAAAAACAGAACAATCGCATCTATTTTATAGTATCAAATATTCGCAATTTTTCTTTTTTTAACTTTAAAATTTTCGTGAAAATCTTTCTATGATGGTAAAAAATAAAGGTCAATTCCGTATTCAGCGGTACAGAATACATAAAAATCAATTATCAAAAGCTAAATAACATTACATATCCCAACTTTTGCAGGCTAGTGTAATCTAATAATATTTTAAAATACGTATCATTTTGTAAAGAATTGAGGCTGTTAATTTAGCATCAATTTATTTAACAAAAATTCTGTTTTTCTTTCTTCTTAAATGCTTATTACAAATTGTATACTTTCCATTAATATGCCAGAATGATTAAAGTTTTCAAATTTATATTGCAATGTTAATTTTGCTCTCAACCAATTTTAAATATATCTGACGAA
This sequence comes from Maratus speciosus, assembly GCA_963932465.1. Lineage (NCBI taxonomy): Eukaryota > Metazoa > Arthropoda > Arachnida > Araneae > Salticidae > Maratus > Maratus speciosus. The sequence goes on from OZ010791.1 coordinate 494,025,260, forward strand.
ATTATATTTCGACTAAATTTATGATGACCCCCAATTTGCAGCAAAAAATATGCTCCAATTTTAAATAACTATTTAACGCCGAGTAATAGCTATTACTCGGTCAATTTCAATCGTAGAATAACGGGACTTTTTTTTATTAATTGTTATTATAAAAGGAAAATTTTACTAGATAAAACTTATAGGACCGGGGACCGCATAAAAATTTAAGTTTCGTAATTTATAAGAAATGTTTTTATTGACACAAATTGCTTTTAAAATATATCTTTACAACATTTAAAACATTTTTGTAATTGGAACTGTATGTCTATGACTAACGGTTTAACAATTAGCCGTTGGACACCTTTGAGAGTCGACACCCTGTATAATTGGTAACAGACACTTAGGAATAAAATGAAACAGAGGGACCTGAAATACGAATTGATACTCCTTCTGGTATCTAATTTAGTCGAAAAATTCGAGATTTACACCAAAATATTCGGGAGTAGTAGGAAACAACGTCGAGAACATTACATTATTTCTGAAAGCTTTTTTTTTTTAAGATTTACTCCAATTCATTGTAGAAAAACAAACAACTACTGTCGTGGACAACATAAAAGGAGATGAGTGGGAGATTTCAGAAACGACGGAATTGAACGAATTGTATTGTTTTTATTTCTGCATCGTTATTGACTCGAAACAAATAACTATACTTAAAGGAATATTGATCTAAAGATAAGCTTCTCCAAAGCGATTTTTTCAGTGAATTTATGGGCATGGATTGCTAATGTTGCATTTCACGGATATAGTCAGTCACACTACTGATCGTTTATACAAAATAAATGAAGTAGAGAAAATGTTACGAACATTATTTAACAATACATTTCAGCCATACCAACGATTATACATAGACGAATGTCTACTCCTCTACAAAGGCCGTCTATCGTTTAAAAAATATATTCCTTCGAAAAGGTGTAGGTTTATTATAAAGTCCTTCCTTCTTTGTGATTGCAAAATAGGCCATGAAAAGATATAATTATTTAGTGTGGGGCTTGTACTACTGTAGCTACCAAATACCAATATATTGGAAAACCAGGGAATATTGTAATGTTGCCTTTACAACCTTTCCTAAACAAAGGCCATGTTATTTACTTGGACAATTGGTTTCCCAGTCTCATATATTTATCCTACACCACGAAAAAGGTACGAACGCTTCTCGCACTGTAAAAAGTAGACGGAAAGGTTTGCCTAAGATAAATGATCAATTGAAAAAAGGAGAGGCAGTGTTTTCTTCATCTAAAAATCTATTGGAAATAAAACTGTCTGATAGAAAATAATTTTATATGCTTTCCACTATCCATACCGCAGAATTTGCAGCAGTACCTAAAAAGTTAAGAAAAAATGAATTTATTCTAAAGACGAAAAGCGTGATAGATTATAACTCTTCAATGGGTACAATCGATAAATCTGAAGTTGATAAGTACTATCGATGCAACTCGCAAAAGTTTAAAGTGGTATCACAAATACTTTTATCCACTTGATAGACATTTGCTTGTGAATACTTTCTGCCTATATGAAAACGCCACACAAAAAAAATCTCAATGGCAAAATTTCGCCTTCAATTGATTAAGGAAATATTACAAGAATACCACTAGAATCATAAATATCATCGATTGAGCAGGCCAGGCAATAATTATCCCATAAGACTCACATAGAGACATTTTCCTACGATATACCATTCGGGGGAAAAATCGAAAATAAAGGTGCGTTGTATGTACTACAGGTAGCGCGAGACGTTAATTCATGTATCAGTGTTAACAATATAATGTGAACTTGTGCGTTTCCCCTTGTTTCGAAAACTATCACACCAAGTCACAATATTAGTTTCATTATTTATCATGCTATTGGAACATATTTTGTATATTAATATCATTTACTTTAATTAATGTACTGTGCAGAAATATATATGATTTTAAAACGTTAAGCGACAAGCCTGTTTTGTCTGCCGTTCCGTCTGATCCGCGAGATAAGATTCTGTCGAAATCGGCTTTCCGCCGAGGATTGGTTTAGGTTACCACAAAGCCGTACATACAATTTAGAAATGTTTTTTAAAGATGGTAAATGCCGCGCCAGTCACTGATGACTGTCACGGTCCAAATGAAAAGTTTAGTGTCAATCACGCTCGAGATTTCTATAAATGATGCAAAACACGTTTTCGAGGCTTAGATGCCATAAACTGCAACCACTCTTGTGAAAAATTTTCCCCGTAACAGGAATGTATAACCGCGGCCAGTTCCTGCATACCGAACAGGTTAAGATATGCCAACTGGAAAGAAAATAAAAGCTTTACTTAAACTACCTACTCAGGACTTTATAATTTTTTTTCAATTTATAATCATAATTTAATTAATAACAAATTGTTAATTGATAAAATAAAATTTTTAAAAATATATATATTTCTGTTTATGTTTTATTTCCATTCTATTTTTTAGATTTTAGATTTTAAAATATTTTGTTTTTCCAATTTCCCAAAAATGTTAGCCTATTTTATAAAGCGTGTTAGTTCCATTCTTGCTGCAATTCGTACACAGCTGTAACCATAAAGAATATTTGGCAATTTATAATATTTTGCCGGCTGTCAGAAAATGCCTAAAAATTAATTTATTAATTTACTAGTTGACCCGCAGACATTGCTCGATTCCGTCGATTTTAACAAACGAATCGCGAATATTTAAAATACCAATTCATATTAAAATTTAAAAAAAGAATAACTGAAAATGAACCTTTTCAATGTATACCCGCTGCCTTAGGCAGCATAAACTGAGCGTGCTAAGCAGTACGTTCCAAAGAAACCTCCCAATAAGAAATCTATTACTTTAACATTCCCCCGCCTAAAGGTACATAAACGAAATATAAACGAAAATATAAACAAAGCTCCGTTACTCAACCTATCCGTTGATATATTAGTCGATGTGTTGGAGACTCAAATATGATAAACCACCTTGATGGAAAAACTGGCGGAGGGTGACGAGAAATGCAAAATAAGAAAGAGGGGTAAACGTGCTGTCTAATGATATATCACATGAGGAAATCGAAAAAGTTAGAAAATTGTCTCAGGGATTAATTTGAGGAAGAGGAGAGACGAGTGATGCATAATTGGAAAGGCTGGTCCAATGATATGTGACAGGAGGGATTCGGAAAAAGTAAGAAATGTGGGCCGTGGACCAAATTGGAGCAATGGGAGAAGGAGAGGCATCACATGAAAGAGTGTTAAATGGGCTATCTAACGCTTTATCACATTAAGTGGTCAGAAAAGGTTGGAAAAATGAAATCCCTGGTGATCAAATTTGGTGGAAAGGGTGATGCATAACATGAAAGATTGGTCAAATTGCTGTCTAATGATATTTCACATGAAGGGGGGGGGAGTTAGAAAAATTCCACAAAGCAAGTAAATATAAGGATAGGGGGGATGGAAGATCCTAATATGAAAGAGTGGTCAAAGGGCTGACAAATGGTATATCACATGATGTGGTCGGAAAAAATTAGAAAAGTGGCAACCGGCGGGTGGAGAATTGGTGGGGGGGGGGGTTAATAATATGAAAGAAAGGTCAAAGGTCTGTCCAATGATATATCATCAGTGCCCGAAGGCGGACGAGGTCTTAACTGAGATCTAAAAACATGGGGATAAAATAACTGGAGAAAGTGCCCCCAAAACATAAAAAGATTGAATTAAAAGGGGGCAAGTTATTATTAATTTAATTAGTATAGTCATTCAGTTTTATTTATTAATTGATTTATTGTCAATATGCTTCCCCCTTCCTCTCCAGTTCTCACTTTTCAGTTTTGCATGCATTTTCTTAACGATTTTGAAATCGATATATTCGTTATATTTATTTTCCCTGATTAGTTAGCAATTATTTCATTTCATTCTCGCAAAGTAAACGGAAGGATACACCGGAAGAAGATCTCTTCGTAGTTAAATTTTTAATCTGTATTCCGAACCCTGTTTATAAATTTTTTGAATTGTCTCGCCAGTTTTTTTCAAAAAATTAAGGAACAATTACAGACCAATTTCTTTCAGAATTAGATATTCAGATGCACAAACTTTCTCTAAGTATTTGTTCATAATTAAAAATTAGTACTTCAAATCATTTTCGTAACTGTCTCAAATCAACAAAAAATAGAAAGTTCCATCTTCGGCGAATTCAATTGAAATTACTATTAATGAAATCGCGATAATAATTTAGATTTCGTTTATGATAATCACATTATGAAATTCAATTGTAACAACAGCGTTTATCGCTATAATCTAGTTTACATCTACACGTTTGCACAATAAAATAAATACACACTTACAGATACTTTTACTAAGAGTGTAGTAAAAATATCCCCAAAGTGTGACAAATGCGAAAAAAGATAACACAAAATAGTACAGAAACATTTAATTTCATGTTTAGATCATTATAGGATATTTTTTATATATTTTATTTTTTAATAATTTCAGACGATGACGGAAAATATTTCTAGGGTCCTGCAAAATACTTCAAGAAATCTCCTGAAAAATCTTTCTTTTAAAATAAACTACTATTTTAAAATTCTAGTATTGAAAACTCAAAGTAACGACACAGTATAATTTGAAGTTCATAAAACTAAAATATTCAAACAGGACTAAAAATGAAACACAACACATTTTTTCATATTAACAGCTTTTATATTTAAAATTTCGTTAAAACACTGCATGATAAACAGTGCTAACTACAAAAGATGGACAAAAGCACAAATCAGAATGACAGTCATCTTTCCTTAATCTGGAAAATAAACGGTTAGCTGTCTCGTTGCTTGCAGGCAGGTTCAGTTTCTTAAATTTCAGTTCCTACTTTACCTCCTACGTCTGGAGCGTTGAGTCTTTGGTAAATCGCATTTTTATTTTTACCCAGAGTTAAGCCTTTATCACACAGTTGAGGTGGGTAGTGAATTGAGTGGTTATTGTAAAAAAAAAAAAAAAAAAAAAAAAAAAAAAAAAAAACTCACTCCTATCAAAAATACAAAAAGAAGTGTCAAATATCTGTTTATGTTACTTCCATCAATGTACCCAATTTAAAAAATCTGTTTTTAAACAAATTTGATGTTGAACTGAAAAACCGAAATTCGAAATGAAAAACTGGTAATCTGAATAAAATATATAGAACTATAAAATGAAGTGAAATGAAATGGAATGTATAATTATGATTATCATCATTTTTACATCCGGTAATTTGAAAATTTCAAAATTAATCCAGCTGATATTTACGCGAACATGATTTTAATAAATAAAAAAAAAAACGCACCATAACAGTGAATACTTGAACATATTATTTTAAACTTTAAATCGCACATCGCATAACCTCGATTTTGAAACACAAATATAAAATATCATAAAAATTTAAAGAAATATTTACTGATCTCATTTTGGATATATTTCGTTATTTAATTAAGATAATAAAATATCAAACAGAAATACCTTCAGCCAATTTTCAACACTTCATCAGAAAACCGTAACGAATATTTTATATTTTAATAAGCTTATTTAGAACTAATGAAATTCAGCGTTGCCGACGGCTACCTTTGGATATTGTAATCGATTTTTAAGTTAACCTTTTCACATGAGAGCGTAATTTGGGTTTTGACATAAACCGATTTCGGTGTTCTGGAATCTATCATTAAATCTTGAGGCGAGAAAGATTATTTTATCACAATACATTTTTTAAATTCCGCATAGTATTTTCTATAGTAAACTGATGAGAAACAGTTATTTGTGGTATTTGATTTTATAGTTTAATTTATCATTTAAATAGTTTTCAGAAAAGTGAATATTAAGTAAATAATTTTAAATATTAACCCTGTTTCTAATTTTAAAAAAAGTTAGAAATATTAATGCACTTGCACACACGCACATATAAGTATATATATATATATATATATATATATATATATATATATATATATATATGTGTGCACGTTTACACACGTATATATACAGGGTGTTGTCGAATTCGACAGGCAACGTCAGTGGACTGACAGTAGGCATCAAGATGATGTAAAATTCCGATAGAAAATGTGTTCCTAAACCATTTATTTAGTCACAAATACAGGGTTTTGCACCTTACTTGAAGTCAGACTGACGATAATAATTTTGTTAATAATAAAAATATTGCAATAAAAATGTAACGATCTGTACCCCGTTTTGAATGAAATGGGATGAAAACACAAAAAGTTCTGAAAAACAGGGTGCTCACGCCATTCATGATATGGTATGAACGCATAATCAAAGTCCAAAATGTGGAGTTTGAAGCGCACAATGCTGGCGCATATAATGAAAACTTCTACCTTTTTTTTTTTTTTTTTTTTTTTTTTTTTTTGCGTTATCATAGTGAAAGCTAGCCTACGACATATATACTAGTATACACGAGATGCGCTCACGGAATATCGGAAAAAAAAATATTTCCAAAATTTCCTCCAGAGGGCACTTTTTCCGAAAAAAATATTAAATTTAACACAATAACTTTTACATGTTTATGCAATATATTTGGTGGGCGATTTCTTTTATTTTGTATGCATGTGTATTTATTTGTATTATTTTGTTTCAATTATTTATTCCTACGGATTTTTTTGAAAAACATCAATAACAGCAAAAGTTTTCAGAGATATAGGAAACGAAAAAGAAAGAGTAAGTTATGTAGAGATTGAACCGCAAGAAGTCTGCAGGTACAAAACCTTTAAAAAGCCAAAGAACCTTTAGAAATGTTTTTTCCCTTGCTTAAATCAATTAGGTCAATGTACACAGGGAGAAAAAAAAAGCTTAGTTAATATCGTCGTAATATAAAGTATACCTTGAAATGAGAAAAAACAAAAAAAGACAATAAGTAAGCTCTAAATACACAAAAGTAGTTGGAACATCGTTTCCTTTAAAAAAATAGGCGTATTTCAGATGATGGAAGAAAAGACCTACAGACATAAGTTAATGAAAACTTCTATTGCAAAATAACTGTCTCATGATTCATAATCTATATAGAAAAACCAAATTAGTGATAATTGATTTTGCCCGATTTGTAAGCAATATAAAAAAGCAGAAATTATTCAGTATTTAGATTGCCAAATAATGGTTCAAATTTGTGTGCAGTGGAATAAAAAATTAACAAAAAAATTATGTGTAAGCCTTGCATCACTTCTTACACGATATTCAAGTAATTGACAATTATAATTAAAGTAAAACATAAGATTTTCAAAAAGAGGTTGTTCTAAACATTTATTTAGTTAGTAGATGAATAGATTTCACAAGTGGAGTGATGTTTTGCAGTCATTCTAAAAATGAAGTGAGTTGCACATGGAAATATGTGAAGTGATTCACATGCGGCTACTACCCCCTGCACCCAGGAGGGAAAATATTAAAAGGGATAAATGGTAAAAATTCGGCCTTGAAAGTAAGTCTTTATTAAAAGAGAACGGGCATTTTCATTCATGAGTTTGAGGCATTTTTTCTTTTGATTCCACGAAAATGAGTCATTTTTTCTAAAGTCTTACAATAACATAAAAATTAAAAGAACTATTTTTCGACAAACTCATAGTCAATGTTTGAAAAACCATTGCGCTACATTTTATAAAATTCTAATTATCCTCTTGAGACCCAAGCTTGCATTTTTCGCGCAAATTTTACCATTTTTTGGATTAAGGCTGTTTATGGGGCTAGAAAACATTATATATATTCATTTATTTTTAAAACTAAAAAATATATATAGTTTTGGCGTGTCCAATATAATGGGCATTGGGTCTTAGTCCTGTAAAAACCATATTATGAGATTACATGATTCTGAATGAAAAATTCTTAATTGCAAAATATTCTTTCATTATAAATGTGTTTTTAACGTTCATACATCACCTTTAAATATTGCACAATTATAGTTTTTTCACTATCAAAGAAAAAAAGTATTTTTGGATGAGATTTATTTGAAAAGTATAAATCAATTTAGTGATTTTTAAATAGTTTTTTTTTTTTTTTTTTTTTTTTTTTTTTTTTTTTTTTTTTTTAAGAAAAAAAAAAAATTATCACATCAGTAAAAGTTTTCTTCTAAATAAAATTATAAATAGTTAGTGGCACGGTTATCACAATTGACATTTGGATGCCTAAAGGAAAATTAAAAAGAAATAAAACGCAGTTTATTTATAATCTTAAATTATTGTCTTCAGTTATATTTTCTTTCGTTATAAATGTGTTTTTATAGTTCATACATCACCTGTAAATATTGCAAAATTTTATTTTTTTTCATTACCAAAGAGAAAAGTATTTTTCGATGAAATTTATTTTAAGTATAAATCTATTTAGTGACTTTTTAAATAGTTTTTTCAAAAGGATTTAAAAAAAGTCTATCACATCAATAAAGGTTTTTTCTAAAGAAAATTATAAAGTTAGTGGCATGGTTATCACATTTGATATTTGGATGCCAAAGGGAATTAAAAGAAATAAAATGCAGTTTATTTATAATCTTAAATTATTATCCTCATTTATGTTTTCTTTAGTTTTGTATTTCTCTTTAAATTAGATTAAATTAAATAATTTAATTATAAACAACTTAAGAACAGTAAAATAATATAAAGAGCTTGCATTTATTTTTTATAGACAAACGATTATACAGATACAAGTTGCATTTCATGCTTACTTATTTTACATGCTTACTTATTTTATTTTATACTTATCAAGTAAGATGAGATCGCTACATAGTCTTCAAAAACCAGATTTGTAGCATCAAGTTCCTACTTCTTTCACAATAAACTTTGTTGACATCAGAAGTGTGTTTTTATGGTTTACATGTTACTTCCAAATATCACATAAATTCAATTTTTGCATTATCAAATAGAAAAAGTGTATTTTAACCAACAAACGTGTTGATCAATTTAGTAATAATAATAAAAAATTAATAATATTTTGTTTTGTTTTTTAACTGTTCTCAACACCAGTAATTTGTTTGTTAGAATAATGATAATAAGAAGTGGCACAGCTACCACAATTGGCAAGTAAATGCCAAGAAAAAAATTAAATGAAATCAAAATGAGTTTATTTTGAATCTTAAACAGTTATCTTTAATTATATTTTCTTAAAGTTATTTTGCTAATTAAATATGATGAAATTTATTAATTCAATTATAAATAGTATACTAACAGAAAAATAATACCAAAATTAGTTATGAATAAGAATAAAACATAATAAAAGTTTAATTATCCTTATTTATCAAATTCTGCACAAAAAAAAAAAAAAAAAAAAAAAAAAAAAAAATCACTGAAATCCAAAATTTAACAATGTACTGACTTAGAACAAGAATTTTATCAGTAAAAATATAGATTTCTATGATAATATTTAATTTTTTTTTTAATTTATTTAAGAATATATATTATCTACTTCTGTATCTATTATTTGTTTCAATACTGTGTTGATTTTTAAGTAAAAACTAATGTCTCACTTCAGTATACAAAAAGAGTCTAATATGATTAAAAATAACTGATGAAGACCCAATGTCCAATAGTATGGACATTAAAAAAAAAAGTTGTTTATTTTCTAAAATATACATTAGATTCCTTAAACTGCGACGTCATTTCATTGATACAACACTTAACATTAGATGTACGTAGCATTAATATCAAAATACTTTTTAAAAATGTAAAAAAATTAGCGTTAAAACTGTCTGCTTTCTTTAACAGTGTTTCTCTTGTTGCCTGCCACCTTCAAATGATTGAAACACATATTTAGTTGCAATTTTTTTATTATTTCGGCATACAGATAGCAGCACCAGACTATCTAGTATAATGGACAGCACGTTTTTACAAGTTCCAACTGAAATTAAGTATTTTACATAAAAAATAAAAATGTCCAATAGAATGGACGCGGGGTCTCAGGAGGATATACAATTTGCAATACATTTTACTTAATTTCACGCTTTTAAAACTGTTTAAAACTTAATATGGATTCCTTTTATTCCTGTAAAGTTTCATCGTCGTATATCAGTCTTTTGAAATAATAATTTATATTTTTCATAGTATGAAAATAACAAAAGACTCACGTTGAGGAATTAATTTTGCGTTTATGAGCATTTATATTTTTCAAACCTAATTTTTATTGTCAACATATTTTTATATAAGCTTAATTCTTTTTCATTTTATATTCCACATGTGATGATATTTAGATAAGTATAGATAAAATAATATTACTTTATTTAGATAAGTATAGATAAAATAATATTACTTTATTTAGATACTTTATTTAGATAAGTATGGATAAAATAATATTAAAATTGAAATTGAAATTAAATTGACAATATACAGTGTTAAAAACATTCCTGTAAAATTACGGGCAGAAGCCAACAGTAGAGATTCCAGTTATACCCCGTAAAAAAAAAAAATAAAAAAAAAAATAAAAAAAAAAAATAATAATAATAATAATAAAAAAGAAAATCTATGCCCATCATTTTGTGCAGCCCGCAATTTTAAGGGATAAAGTTAAACAATTCCTTAAAACAGGATATAATGCACTTTAAATAAAACACTTTATTTACTGTTCTGTAGCACGTAACACGTTCGATAATCATCACAGAATCGCTTTTTTGGTGCGTTAAAAATATGTTATGGTCGTGGTTAAGTGACATTTTTTTCAAAATACCACTAAAATAAAGGATTACACCCTAGCAGAGGAAAATGTATGGGTTCGTACCGTATTTTTGCTAACAGATGGGCTAGAACTCTAAGAATATGTGGATTGCCCTTATTTTTCTAAGTATGTAAGGGATAAGGCCGCTTATTTAGTGTATCAGACTGTTTTTCATCAAAAAGGGCTATTGGCTGTGAAAATTGAAGGGCAAAACTCATAAATTTACAGTTTTTTTCTGAGAGTGTAAAAAAAAAAAAAAAAAAAAAAATCTGCATAATGTTAAAAATTTTGTATCTCATTACAAAACCTAAATTTTAAGTCGATTAGAAACAAAATAGGTTCAACAAATAGGAAAATATATCCCCAACAACTGATAAATATACCAAGAGAGAAGAAATAAACATGTAATTATGAAACACTAACGCGCGCGTCATTAACCATGTTATCGGAATGGCGAAATTTGACTTTCCATAAGACTTTTAGCATTAGTTCGAAATCCGACAATTTCATTGGCTATCGGTGAACCGAACTTCTTTCCCTGAAAGGAAAAAATCCATTTTACGAGTAACAGCGCTGCTACTAATTTCATCAATTGTATTTCTTGATAATAATAACTTGATGCATTAAAAAAAGCTTATGTATTTCCCATACTGAGCACGGAATCAATTGTTATACAGTTAATAACATAATATATAATTAATTATTAAATTTGATTTAATTTTCTAGTAAGAAAATTATTAACAATTCTAAAACAACATTGACTTAGTTAAATTATGATAAAATAATGAGGTTGTTATAATAAGCTGCTTAGAACTTTTTTAAAAAGTATTGAAATTTCATGAAAGTTTAGAAGATATTAAAATTAAATTTTAATAAATATTCATTTTAAACATACAGTTTATATATGATAAGAATTTAGTAGCATTGAATATACAATAAAAAAAATAGAAAGCAGTTGATAAATAGATAAATATGTTTATATATGAAAGATAATACTTAATTTTGAGAAATGAACACTTTAATAAATTACTTCTGCTAATTATATATATATATATATATATATATAACTTACCATAACCAACAAAAAATATTTTTAATGTAAGGTAAGAATATATTATTATTACATTATTATTAAAAAATAGATTAAATGATTTTTTTTAATTTAATTATTTAAATTTATTTTAAAAAATCTAATTGACAATTTTTTTTTTCAAAGGAACTTGTGATAAAGATCAACTGATTTTAACTAACTGACTTAAGGGTGTTCTCAAATCCAAAAAGGCAACTTTCTGACATAAGTTTTAATTGATTTTTGTTCGAAAATGAACGAAAGTAGCTGGTGTTGTTCAGAAATTATGTAATCAAGCTGTTTTTTCCTTTTTTTTTTTTTTTTTTTTTTTTTGCAAACGCAATAGATCTTTCAGAAAATAGTGTCAAACTGGGCGTTTTGAACCGAATTTCCGCGCGAAGGAAGAAAGAGCACTGAAGAGCGGGCGAAAAACGTGTTTGTCACGTGATGAAAATCGCTTATAACTCAATAGGTAATTGATTGATCAAAAAATGGAAAAAACAGTTCAATTCCAAATCGCTGCCATGGCCAGGCTTTCCAATTTTATACCTTTTCGTTAAAAAATGAATTTTTAAATGTGTCAAAACGTTTTGCGCTTGTTGAGCTGAGCAGTTAAGAACAGCCTTAAGAAACTATTATTATTAATCTTTAATCATTAAAGCAGCTAATTATTTTATTAGAAAAGCAGCAATTTATTTATTAGAAAAATACCGTATAAGTCATATGAATTTTTAAATTTAATTCAATTATCTGCATAACATTTACAATAAAAAAAAATAGTAATCTAAATAACAGATAAATTTAAGGGGTCAGGTCACCTTTGAACCGTCCAAAAATCGATTTTTTTTAAATAGCTTATAATTAAATATGGTTCTTAAGAAACATTTAAAAGCAAACAACATACGAAAATTCGCATTAGAAGAGAAATTATGACTAAAACACTTTAAGCTTTTGCTATATGATCAATGGGTGATTCAATCTTTAAAGCCAGTTTTCTCAAAACAGCGATTTTGATCATTGCGCGCACGATTTCTGAAAAACGGTTATCTAGAATTTCACGAAATTTCTGGTGGATGTATTAAACGTACATAAGCACAAAATGACCTATTATTATGTTTCTCAAGTAAGAAGTTTAGAATTCACGACTACTTTTGTATAAAAAAAAATCTCGATATTTCGAATTTCTTTAAAAAAATATTTTTTTCTCGGGATCTGCAAGTTTTATTTTTTCCATTGTAGGTCATTTTGAAAACACATTATATCTGCACTCATTAAAAAAATCTTGGCTTGTTTCAGCCATTCAAATTGAAAAAATCATGCGCGCATTGCATGCAAGAATAATTCTTTCGTAAAAATTGTATTATCTTTAAAAATAAATTTAAAAAAACTATATATGTGTATACCTTTTTTAACACCTTTAATTGATAAAATAAATCGTTCCTGACATGTGTTTTCAATTTTATAATTAAAAGTTAATTAGTTAAAGAGTGACTGCAATTCTTACAGAGGTCTTTTTTCCATGTACTTTATTGGTTCAAAGGGTACCTGACCCCTTAAAATGATCAGAACTTTATAAAAATCTAACATGAAAATACTTTTAATGTAAGCCTAGGAGATTTATTATTGCATTTTAATAAATGTTTACTTTAATTATTAAAAAAAATAAATTAAATGAATTTTTTAATTTAATTATTTAAATTTATCTAAAAAAATCTAAGACAAAAAAAAAAAATTACAACGGAACTCGTAATAAATATCAATTGATTTTAACTAACTGACTTAAGAAAATATTATTATTACTCTTTAATTATTAAAGATTTTTTTTTTATTAGAAAAATACCCTATAAGTCATATGAATTTTAAAATTTAATTATCTGTATAATATTTATGATAAAAAAATTTCAAAGCAACCTAAGTAACAGATAAATTTAAAATGATCAGAACTTTATTAAGTTCTAACATGAAAATACTTTTAATGTAAGCCTAGGAGATTTATTATTGCATTTTAATAAATGTTTACTTTAATTATTAAAAAATAGATTAAATGAATTTTTTAATTTAATTATTTAAATTTATTCAAATAATCTAATTGTTAAAAAAAATTACAAAAGAACTGGTAATAAAGATCGACTGATTTTAACTAACTGACTTAATAAAAATCAAAACAAAATTCTAAAAAAAGTGAAAACGCCAGCGAAAGGACAGAACACGCAACTTTAGGATTACAAATGCAAAAACTCAACCAGCCCGAGTCTTGACCACTGGGCTAGATCATTTATACGATTTCAGATACCAAAATACCATGTGCCGGCTTTACGCAGTATTTTACTCTTGTACTAGTCCTTTCAGGGAAAGAAGTTCCGTTCAATTTCATTGGCTATCAGTGAAGCGATAGCCAATGAAATTGCAGGATTTCACACTAATGCTACTTAATTAACTAATTGGTCTTATGGAAAGTCAAATTTCGCATCCGAATGCTGCTGTGAACAATGGAGTTATATCTCTGTTACAACAATGGAATAATTAACAACAAACTCACTAAAATATATCAGTCGGATGGTATTATAGAAATGTATCATCATTTGCGCGCGCATGAATTCATGCGTTCGCTGGTGAAAGTATTGAAATCTTTAAAAATAATTTAAATGTTTGAAGAGACAGAATATTTAGCATTTTTTCTATTTAGATAACGCAAAAAGTAACGCAATTTTAACTAGTGTCTAATAACATTCAATAATTATTAATATTTTCATCGTTGTGTTATTTTTACTTTAAATTGTTTCGTTTCTAATGAAACTTTATGTCCTGATAAGATTGTGTCTCATAGTGAAGTAAAAAGAAATTGATTTTTTTCTTTTTTTCAATCTTCATAAATTCGAAATTTCAGAAAAGAATACTCTGGATAAATCACTGCAACCTCAAACTTTATTCAATGCCAAATCTCAATTTTCTAAAAAATTCCATTCTGATTATTCTCTGATTTTCTCTTCAAAAGAAAATATCCTGCATTAAAGCTTTTAACATTTGAAGGAACATACATAGAATTTTCTTTTATTGAAACCTATGAATTTCAGGAACACTCGATGTAAACTCATACATTTATAAATGCTTATTTCAAAAATTTTTCATCCGTCATACCTTTTGGAAGTTTGAGATTTGTAAAATCGTGCTTCACTAACATGTAATTGTTTTAGGCTTGAATTCCTTTGTACAGTCCTTTATAGTACCTTTAGAATTTTATACATGCATTATATTAAGCTAAAATTTTATTGAGGCCTAAACACGCTTAAACTACTGAATAAACACTTCCATTTATTAGAATACATAGGTGGCAACGTGTCCAGTTCTATTTGTAATTCTCTAAATTATTATATTTATGTTCTATGACCATATCTTACAGATAAATATAGTTCAGTTAGAAAATGCACAACTCAATTAAAACCAAAAAATTTATTCTGACCCTCAGAAATGCTTACGATTTATTTTGTGTAGCACCGTATGTAACCTATAGCACTTAAACTCGCACCATGTAGCATGCTAAATTTTTGTTAAGTTTAAAAACACACGCCACAACTCAAAACGCATTTGCGGCAAATGTTGGTAATAGACAATTCTTCTGATACAGGACTGTGCATGTACATTTTTGTGTCTCCAGTAAAAGAACAATAAATACTATGCACATCATGTGCTACAACAGCATATAATAGTAGACCACACTAATGTGTATGAAGTTTGTTATATATAAACATAATTAAAATGCTATGCAAAAAGTTTTAATTATAGACTAATATGTAGCGGAATTATTTTCAGTGCGCTTTTAAATGAATTTAAATATCTTGAACTCAAATTCTAAAGCATATGTTTAAAATTGCATTTCAAAAATGCATATCAATTTCATTATGTTTGAATATAGGATACTTTCTTAAGAAAAGAGAATCATAGAACAATTATAATAGGAACTTTTTGAAATACATATCTGACATGAAATAAAGGTTCATCCAGAGCGTTCTTTTTCTAAAAAACTTAAAAAAAAAAAAAAAAAAAAATATTTTTTTTTTTTTTTTCGATTTCAATGTAAGACACAGTCTTATCACGATATATACCAAATTACCTAATCAACGAAATAATTTAAAATAAAAATAACATTACGTCGAAAATAATAATAACAAGTACATGTTATTGGAAACTAGTAAAAAATTGTATCTTTTTGCGTAAAAAAAAAAAAAATAAAATACTAAATATGATGTGTCTTTGAACATTTAAATTATAACTATTAGTTTTATTATTATTTTAAATAAATATATTATTTTATTTTTATAAAATATAAAAAATACAGGGCATTCCGGGTATTTTTACGAAATTTATATGAGTGCGACCAGACAAACCGAAATTTCAAACCATTTTCAACTATGTAAGAAATTGTTGACAATTGCATGTTTTAAAATATTTTAATTAGTTTTTTTTATTAAACACGACAAATCCGAATATTAGGTTAATTTTGGGATAAACTTTATCTGAAAGATAGCACATTTTGTGTTCTTTTCTCTGTTATAATGATTAAAATTGATCAAACATTATACAACAATCAAACATTGATATTTATCAAACAAAAAGATGTGCAAAATAGAGAAAATAAGTTGGGCAAAAATAGAGTGAAAAATCCTTAAAAAGTTAAATTAAAAAGCCCTAAATCGCACTTTTGTTTAACCTCTTAGAGGAATTATCAGGCACACGCTGGCAAAAATCCCTGGGAAATAGTAGCTACGGCGTTATCCAACACAGCATGAGAGCCTACGTAGACAGATAGATAGACACACAAACTCTTTGATATTATAAATTGATAAACAACATTAATATAAATAATTTCCATTGTATGGATGCAATATATATATTAAAAAAGATAACGAAGAATCAGAATTTTCCTTCGCTTATACAGAATTTATTATGTTTTCTTAAAATAAAAAAACCAAACATTTAAAATTCTTTTAAGTGAATACCACAATCATTTTATTTGTTCAAAATATATTCTTGGATTAAATTGTAAGACGAATATTTTTTTGAACAGAACTTAAACACCGCAATAATAACTAAATTTAGGCAATAACTATTTTCGAAAGTAAAAAAGTAAAAGTATTCCTTTTGCTTAATGCATTTTATCATACTACCGATAGAAAATCGATACCCTTAGATTGTACTTAAAATGTTTTGACGACACAATTTACTCCTTATAAAAGAATGTTAAAGTTATTCTTAAAAGGATTAAATGAAATATTTAAATGTACAATATGAATCAGTATTCAAGACGAAGACATAGTAACCAAAAAAGCATAATTATGTAAAATTAACTTCCTGTCGACAGTTATTTTGAATACGTGATTGTTTTATCAGCGAATTATGTAAAGCGAATAGCATTTTAGAGGAAAGAAAATTTTTATTTTGTTTAACATGCTGAAAGTATCACGGTAAGACTATGATAAGTATATTCAATGACTTTTAAAATTGAAACATTTTTAATAGATTTATGGGACAAAAAAGCTCGGTTTTTTTTTCGCCCAGAAGAACTTAAAGTATTTTTCTAAATTAATTTTACTTCTCCTTCTTTTTCAAATATTACAAAAAAAAATAAATATTCAAGTAAAAGTTAAATTTAAAAAATCAAAAAACCCGACTTCGTAAAAAGCGAACTAATTAATTATTTCTCATCAATGTGAAACTATTTTTTTATATTATTTACCCACTTTTTTTTATTTACTTGTATTGATGACTTTTAAGTTTTGTTTAATTGTCAGTTTCTATCTATAAACACTGTTTTGATGAGGCCTATAGATGTCTATGAAGTTTAGAGTTGCAGTAAAGATAGAGATCCTACTTACACAACTTCCAGGTTGTGTAATATTTAAACGGAGCTTCTGACTGTAAAATAGTCAATGAAATATCGTCTTCATTTTGAAAGACCTATGCAATAATATGCCACTCAATAAGGTGCGTAAAAAATTTATTTCGTCTCTACCGCAATTTTGTATTCTACGGCAGCCATTTTGAATTGTAAAAACAAAACCTAGCCCATAACCATCGGACGGTTAATACGAATTGATAGAGACCTCATTCAATAAAATCCATCCATCCCTTGGGATGTTTCGAGGGTATAAAGAAATCCACATACCCAGATACGCGTGAAACACATAACCCTTCTTGGCAGTCGGGCAATAAAATGATTGCCAATTGGTTAATTTTTATAAAATTTGCCAAAACTTTGACTGCATTACATGTCTGTGGATATCATTAAATAGTTTCTTTTTTTTTCTCTAATGACCTACAATAATTTACAGAATAACGGTCTCTAAATCTGTTCCTATTTTCTTTTAATCACATTCCTTTATTAAATTTTAAAGGTAGAAAGGACATGCTGTTCAATTAAGGGCCCTATATTTCCGTGCTATTGGCAATTAATATTTATTATGAGTAACAATGAATATCAAATTACACTCCGTGTACATTTAATAATATTTTTTATTTATAAACTAAAGTAAATATTATTGAAAGCAAACAGTGTATTCTACCATCATTATAATATACGAAAATGTATTTTAATAAAAAAGCCTCAAAAATTAAATTGTATTCTCCCAAGATTTTGTTATATGAGACCTGAAAAATAAATTTTTTCCAATTTTCGTTTTACTAAAGGTTACAGGATGTGTTTGTATCATGCAGTAGAAAATATAATAAAAGAAAAATACTATACAAATGCTCACACTTAGCTATTTTAGAAATTGAGCAAATAACAACATACTTTTAAAAGGAGATTTTCGTACAACAAATGTGTGGAATTAAATCTATATATATGCCTATCTAACATTTTTCCTCCCCACTAACTGATTTCATACAGAACGGATAACAGGGTCATAATTTTCTAAATACATCCAAAAATACTGTCATGGGGAAAAACTCATTGAGAAAGGTCAAGATCTCATGGACACTAATGGGACAGTATTGGCTTAAGTATGGGAGAAAACGATCCGTTGCATAGATACTGCTGTTTCCATAATATTTCCTATGATCTGGATTTAGATTTAAAACAAAGTACTAAATATATCTTGAATATACGGTCATAGCGAGACAGCACTAGATATTGTTATATACCTGCTCCATTCCACATTCCACTATCTGTTCCTTGCGTTTTTCCGCGGCTGCGCAATGATGAGAAACAGAAACGAGAAGTTTTTTTTTCCATAGTTATATTTTTTTTTCGAAGTTTTCCTAAATATTCAAATACATTACTGTAACCATTTAAAAAATAACGGAAAAATTGCTAAACATATAGAAAAATATATTGACTAAATAGTACTTTTTTCACATCTGCAATAAACAGAAAATTAAATTTTTCTCATAAATATTGTCAATTTCAAAATACAAAATTGCAAAGTGTATGAAATTACCTTTGTAAAAAATCTATTTTGTACAACTCCAGTATTTGTACTTAAAAAAAAAAAAAAAAAAAAAAAAAAAAAAAAAAAACGAAGTTCATTTTTGCAATAACGATCCCAAACTGCTTCAAGGATAAACAACACTTTAACATGAAAAATTAATTCATTATCGCCATCTGTTAAGAATTCTACGAACAATTTATATTATCGGTTGTGTTGGGGAAAAAGCAGCAATAAGTATAATTGTCTTTTATATACCTCTGTGAATAATATTTATTTTGTTTCTGTTGTAGCTATAGGAAGCGGTTATACAAATGGTTTATGCATGGTGCTTACTAATATGAAAGAATATACCGTTTTCATTTCTACAATCTAAATTATCCATAGCATACGATTAAAACTGAGATTGTTCCAGCGAGTGACCCTCTGGACGCAGAAATTGACCACATCTTTATCAGTGTAAAAATGAAAATAGATATGATCGTATTTAAAATTAGTGCTAAAATACATATATACCGAGTGACTAAAAAGTAGAAAAACATATTAAAAATCAAAAACATTCACAAGCTAATGAATAATTAATGTTGCCAAATTCAGTATTTGAATGAAAGTAAAGAGTATCCAGTAAAAACCCTTTTTCTTCCTTTAAAATTTTCACGCCTACAAATACAATAATAAGTATCTTACATACTGGAATATGACTCTTTTACTGAGTGTGCTCACAACGACACTAGTGGCAAAGTAAGGAGTTAGCGTACAGATTTTGAAACGTATAAAAGAAATAGGGAAATATTTAATGGTAAAGTTGTATAAGCACATCTATTTCCCACGAAAATGTAGTCAGTACACATAAATACTGAGAACAGTAGAATATTCTTTAGCTTTTTTGTGTCTTTTAGAACATCAAAGTCATTAAGTCGCTGTCTGCCGCTGGCGTCGTTTCCCTATTTGCTATATTTAAACGTTATGTCTATTAATATAGATGCGGACGTTCCAAAATTAAAAAAAAAATACTTTACTACATACCATGTATATACTAAC
This sequence comes from Maratus speciosus, assembly GCA_963932465.1. Lineage (NCBI taxonomy): Eukaryota > Metazoa > Arthropoda > Arachnida > Araneae > Salticidae > Maratus > Maratus speciosus. Next base: position 494,045,442 of record OZ010791.1, read on the forward strand.
AATTAATAATAATACAAAACTATTACTGAAATGATAAGAAAGAAAGTGAATAAAATTTCATGTAGTATCTATTTGTGGGGCACATAGCGAGCTTCATAAGCTACACTTGCATCCCGAGTGAACGCATTCGGCGATAGTTTCGAACGCGGTAATAAGAGGCTATACAGCGTATGCTGTTAACAGAAAGACCGACGCACTAAGAAAACAGAATATGATTTTGACGATTTGTGTTGGGATTGTTTGTGATTATTTTTTAAGGATTTTTTACGACGTGAGGAATGTTATTGTGATATTTGTCAAACTATGTTGCGGTATATGCGCCCTATGCATTTGACGGAAGGACGCACTAAAGAAACAGAATATGTATTCGACAGTTTCAGGTAATCTTTTAATGATTTGTGACGACGTGAGGAATGTTATTGTAATATTTCTCAAACTAGGAGGCGGTATACATTACTGTTAAAGTTCAGTAACGATGTAATAAGTGTAAATGATTTATAATGATTTATGATCTGTTTTCATTCGTCTTTCGTTGTTAATAAGTTTCAGTTATTGTTTTTAAATCGAATCATATATTTAGTCATGTGTCTCTCACCATACTATTTTAAATTCCTTTTAAATTTCAGTATTACAGCAAGGGTTCTCACTGCCACTCATCATTGAGTCAAATCATGGCAAAATGATTCATTTGGCGAGTAAAAGAGCAATCAATGTCGCCAAATTGCGAGTGCTTAAGTTCTGTTCTTTGTGTGTGTGTGTGCCAATATAGTTAAGCAGCGTTGCTGAACGATTGGTGTCGCTTTAAATGTTCGATCTGACCGTAACATTTACATTGCTCTATACTCACTCAACACCAATTCAGTTTAGCAGCAGCTAAAGACGCAGAAAGAATTATGCGATAGGTATTTCTCTGTTGTCAGTTAACCATTATATTTCTTCCGGCGTCGCGCCAGTTAAAACACAAACAAAATTACTATCATCAAGCGCCAAATAGAGAAATTTTTTTTTCTGGAATCCGGTGTTGAAATTAGCCATTTACCATACTATTTATTAGTTGTATGCCAAGTATCATTGGCCGATATATATATTTTTATATTGATTAGAGTCGAAATCCCATACGAATTTCTAGTGTATATTTTTACTATGGAAAATCAAATATATCTGTTTTGTAGTTTTATTTAGACTGCTAAAAGAATGTCTGAATCATTTACACATTTAAAAGGTATTTATAACGTACATATTTTTAATATTTTCTGTAGCAGGTAGTCCAATTTCGATTTTATAAGCACTTAATAAAAATAGGTTATTTTAGATTAAAATAAGGGGATGCAATAAGAGGTTGAAGATAGATTTTTCCTTGTTTTACGCCGAATCTATTTTGCTGACATTTTTCTTCATTTGGCTAATGTTTTTTATTTCATATCAGTCAAATCACTAATGTTGGTCAAAAACCAACGAGAATGCTGATTGCAGCCTATGTCAGATAACATGAGACCAAAATCAGTCATCATCTAACTCACAAAATTCATGTAGACATTAAGGAATACGACAAATCGCTGGGAAATTTTCAAATTGATGTCTCATTCAAATGCGTTTTTTAAGTTATACCAGCTGCATCTATTTTTCCTACTTATTTATGAAAATTTAATAAATTAGCCAACTAGGTATAACCAGTTTCTTTAAAGAAATTACCCTCATAGCATGCATGGTCACGGTGACGTCGTTGTGACGTCACTGTGAGTCACTGTGGTCACGTCACGTCTGTGACCAAAATGCCACCACTCAGTGATGTCACATTGTGACTGAGATGTGAACTTCTTAGAAAACTTTGAAAAATTACAAAAAAATTCAAAACATGTTATTTATGTAAAATTATATTTTCTGGCAATTAAAAAAAATTGTGACGTCACTGTTATGACACTGCATGTAACGTACGTCACGTCACATTTGTGACGAAAAAAATCACCATATTGTAAGTCACAGTGTGACAAAAATATGAACATCAAAAATCTTTGAAAATGAACAGAAATATTACATGCCCGAGTTACAGCGACATAAGGAATGAAAATATATTAGTGGATAGGAAATAGTAAATTCGGACACGAAAAGAGAGAGGGGAGGGGGGGGGGGCAGAAAAAAAATTCACGGTAGAAGTATCAACAAACTAGATTTTCATGCTATATTTTATCAATTTCTTATTTAAGACAGTGGAAGTATACTTTTTTATGATTTCAATTTTATCTACCATTGCAATTTAATCCTTCACTGATTGTTATTATTATAAAAATGTTTCTCGGGAAAATGGTACGTATTTGGAGCAATTTGGATAACATATTTAGAATTAGGAATATTACATTTGTACACTTTACATATTTAGTTTTCAGGGAGGAAGTTGTTTTATTTATTTTATTTTATTTTATTTTATTTTATTTTATTTTATTTTATTTTATTTTTTGTCGACCAGTGGTATTCTAAACCCTTCTGTGGTTTCAAACTAACATTTTCTATTACAGTTAAGTCTGTAGTTTTTAATGAGCACGTAGAAAGAATACTCAGAGTTTAGTCATATATGCATTTCTTACTTTAGAATTTGCATTCAAGTCATATTTTTTCCTGTTAGTGTTTAACTATTTTAAATAACTATTTTTTTTTAAATTCTACTTCTTTCAGACTTTTTAAATAAAATTAGTATTTTCCGAAAAAATATGTATACAAATTTTATACAAAACCCATGATATAGTTATTCCTATTTCAAATTCGTGTTTTAGAGATATGACTTTAAAAAAAGTTATTTTAAAATTGTTTTATTCTACAGAAAATGAATATGAAAAAAATGACAGATTGACAAAGAAAATTTTTTTATCCTGTATACTCTCTTTTCATTTATTAAGAAGATACGTATTTATTTATTAGGTGTAAAACAAACTGTACTTTAAAAAAAAGAAAGAAAAAAGGCAGGTGTTTCATTCAAATAGAAAATTTTCATTACAGATACTCTCATAAAGGTAAAATTACTGCGCATTTAAACTCTGTTGTGTAAAAAAAAAAAAAAAAAAAAAAAAAAAAATACAGTAGGAGCACCTGCTTGGTCAAATATCGTCTGCGCTGGATGAAAACCGCAGAATAAAATAAGGATCAGAGAACTTCTGACACGGAGAGTTAGTTTTTTTAAGCTAACAGAAATATGCCTGACAATTTAGGATAAAATACGGATACTATTAAAATATTTATGGAACTTCAAAGGTATGTCTTATTTAATTTAAATTTTTTGTTCCTTTTTGACAGATTATTACATGAGTTAAATAGTTGTATGTCATATGCAATGAGACTGATCTGGTTTTCCTTTCAAAAGCAATATGGCGATGGAAAGATTTTTGAGAAATTGTTAAATGCATTTAATTCATCTATTATAGTTTGTTGTTGTTTAATAGTACAATTATAAATACTAATTATTTAGTGTTTTTCAAATTGCTATATTTTTTTTAATTGTATTTAAGCGTTTTTTTTACTGTTTGTGATTTTAATCAAACATTTAATTGTAGACATTCAGAGTCAGTTATTAAATTTTCTTTGATTGTAAACTCATTTTCTACATTTTCGATACATTTATTTTATTGGCATTAAAAAATAAAATATAATATTTAAGAATTGAAATAAAGTGTTTTTCATGCCCGATAAAGTTGAAAAGTGTTTATGACTTCGGTTTGTCTGGCCGCCTGTCCGCGCTCTAACTCGCGTAAATATACTCGGATTGACCTAAAATTTTTGGATGTTATTGACGTTTACCATAGCAAGACCCCTATTTGTAATGAAGTTTGTAGCATGTTTAGTTCATTTACAGGGACAGTCAATTGTATTCCATTACATTACGGCCTGTGGGAAAAAAATCGTTTCAAATGATTTTTAATGATTTTACACGCTTTCAAACAGAATAAAATTGATATGCATTTATGAAGCGCACTAAAATGTGCATTCATAGAATATGCGATGCAAAAAATAGTTATTGTTCATTTACAGGGCTAAAAAAGGAATTCCAATACATAATGATATAGGAGTGGAGGGAATTGTTTGCGGCGTACTTTATTTATGTTAATCTATTTGATATGTAATGAAATTGATATACGTCGTTGAGGTTTACATACTATGAATTATTTCATGTATAATACGAAGTGTATATAGCATTTACAGGGACACACAAAATATTTCAGATACTATATTGTATCCGAAGTACTGTTCATTAGCGATGATTGCTGGAAATACATTTTTAATTATGATATGCACTTTTATGATTCACTACATTTATGCATAGTATATGGTGTATATATATATGCTATAATTCATATACAGGACTATACAAAAGTATTCATAAGGGTTACTGGGTATTGCTTAAAGGTGGTTTTTAAATAAGTTATGCATTTTAATGCTGCACTGTATTTAAATTACTAAGAAATGTTTGTAGTAGATAGATAAAATGATATGCAGGGTCACGCAAAGAATTGGATACGTTGCCGTCTATGAATTATAATTTCTGGAAATGTGATTTCAGCAGTTTTAAGAGTGTTTTAGCTTGAACTAAATTTTAACTAAATAGTGGCGTGTAATAAAGGTTCTAGGTAAACTACAGGGTTGTACAAAATTATTTAAGTATGTTTCCATACATTAGTATAAATTGCTGAAAGAGAATTTCAACCTGTTATGCGTTTCCTTGATAAACTAAATTTTTCCATTATATAGTATATATATATCAATCTACAGATCAAATACAGGACTGTTTAAAAGAATTAGAAAACATATTTGGCTGTGGATGGTAGGGTGTCAACGATTTTAATCGGTTGATTTAAATCAGCGATTAAATCATGATTTTAATCAACCGATTTAAAAAAAAAATCATTGATTAAAATCAAAAATTTTCTAAATGTTTAAAATCTCAAAAAAAGTATTAAAATCTAACATGAACATAATTTGAAAGTTTCTACAGGTATTTTGACTTATGAATAAACAAAAAAAGAGCTTTAAACAATTGTTTCAAAGCTTAATTCATTAGTATTGTAAAAAAATTAAAAACAGTTGAGTTTGTAAAAGGCATTGTTTTTAAGTTTTTATCCAAATTAAAACAGTTTCATTTAAAAATGATATTTAAATCTAACATAATTTGCAATGTCATAATTCCCTTTAGGTAATCAATTTATGCATTATTTTATATAAAATACACATAGCAAGTATAATTACATTTCTACAAGTAAAAGAATAAATAGTAATTAATAGCAATCTCAAGTTAAAGAAGAATGAAAGAATGACATCTGCTCAGCAGCTAAATTGTAAATGAATGCATAAGAGAAAAAGAAATAATTGGTATAAAAATGCTAACCACAGCAAGAGCTTCTTTGGTATAGGTTAAATAAATGTTTATTATTATTATTATTATTATTATTATTATTGTAACTCATATATATTAAAAAATTGAACCATTGAAAGCTAATAGAGGTAATAATGCTGTTAGTTAAATATTTTGAGGATTTCAGATATTAGTGGCTAACTTATATTTATTCTATATGAATGGGTTTAACTCATTTTTTTTTTTTTTTTTTTTTTTTTGGTTAGCATACACGTACATGTGTGTAAGTATAGATTTTGGTGGTTTACAGAAATTTTCCTAAATACAAATGCAAAATGAGCTGCAAATAATATTTGTTAGTTTTGTTATTTGTGCTACTAACTAATGAAATTACTTATTTGCAGTTTTTATTAATTCTGTAATTACTTATACTGCTTCTTCTAGGCCATTTTTTTTTTAATGGTGCCACACCATGCCCCTTTTGAAATTGGCAAAATGCACCCTGCCTTAAAAAAAGAAAAAAAAAAGTTGAAATTTACCTGTAGTTGCAGCCAGAGATTTCTTGTAAAAAACTTCCCCATTCAACAGTATTCTAAATTCATGTGGAAAAAATCTTGCAAAAATATGGAACTTTATTTCTTTAGAAAAAACAGGATATTATTAAAATATGTTATTTAATTGTATTTTTCAATTTGTTATTCATAAAATAATTAAAAATTAAGGACACTTTACTTATAATGCTAAAAAATATTCTTTTTTTTTTCCTTACATCATTACTAAACACATTAGTAATATATTTCCTCATGAAATAGTGCCCGTTTTTTGAACTAGCATCCTGTCCCTTTTTCTTTCTAAAATGAATTATTATCATTTTAATAATTAAGGCTTAAAAATGTATAATATGTTCCTAATTAGAAAGTTGATTGTTTAATAATTAATTTGAAGTAATGTTAGCTATTTAATATAAAATGCAGTTAATAATTTTCATAAATGTTAAGTATCACTAGTATTTATAAAGTTTTACATAATTATTACATTATTAATGTATATAACATTATTGTATAATACTACCTAATGAAACTACTAATTTGCAGTTTTTATTTCTGTAATTACTAAGTAACAATTATAATTTTATTAATTAAAGTGTAAAAACATAGATTATGTTAGCAATTAGTGGTGTAATTGTTTTGGAAACCTAAAACACATGATAGCTATTCAGTATTTGAACGCTGGGAAAAAAATCATAAAAATCTGATTTAAATCAAAAAAACCTGATTTAAATAAAAAAATCCGATTTTTTTTTTTATTTTTTTAAAAAAAATTATGATTTTTTTACACCTTAGTAGATGGTAACTGCGTAAATCAGTTTTTCAAATGTTTTACGCGTTTACATGTTTACTTAGTTATCTTAAAGTAAGTTAAATAATGCTATAAAAAGTGATAGAAATATCTTTATTAAGACTTACGATCGTTTCATCGCACAATCGGCGACATTTTCAAAATCAATCATAATAGAAAATATTTTCACATAACTTAAAAACAATAATATAGTAAACAATGTCACGAGACATGAAGCATAATGAAAATATTGTAACCATAAAATAAAATAAAAATTAAATTAGCTATTTGCGAGCGTGGATTAATTTTCACATAATTTAAAAACAACATGCTAAACAATGTCACGAGACATCAAGCATACAGAAAAACATTGCAAAACATAAAATAAAATAAATTATCTTGGCTACTTGCGAGTGTGGATTAATTTTTACTATTGTTTCTACAATTACTTAGTATCTCTTTCCAAATTCTAGGCAAATCAAGGGACACAGAATCGTTGCAAATATTCTCGTTGCGTAAAAATATTTCTATTGATTCTCGGACTTCTCGCAAAACCATCCATGAAAAAAAAAAAAAAAAAAAAAATTAGTATGCAAGAAAATAGATCAAATTGAGTCCAACCAATTAGCAGGAGTATACGAAATGCCTTTCACCAAAGAAGATGGAACAAAGCAGTTTTATATAGGTATGGCAAGCAGAAAACTTAAAACTAGAATCAAAGAACATATAGCAGACATCAAATACAATAGAAGAACCACAGCTTTGGCCAGATTATACAGCGAAGAACCTTTACAGATTGAATTTAAAAATAGCAAGTTAATTTATCCATCAAGATTTTATTTACCATCCATAGTCCGAGAATCAATAGAAATATTTTTACGCAACGAGAATATTTGCAACGATTCTGTGTCCCTTGATTTGCCTAGAATTTGGAAAGAGATACTAAGTAATTGTAGAAACAATAGTAAAAATTAATCCACACTCGCAAGTAGCCAAGTTAATTTATTTTATTTTATGTTTTGCAATGTTTTTCTGTATGCTTGATGTCTCGTGACATTGTTTAGCATGTTGTTTTTAAATTATGTGAAAATTAATCCACGCTCGCAAATAGCTAATTTAATTTTTATTTTATTTTATGGTTGCAATATTTTCATTATGCTTCATGTCTCGTGACATTGTTTACTATATTATTGTTTTTAAGTTATGTGAAAATATTTTCTATTATGATTGATTTTGAAAATGTCGCCGATTGTGCGATGAAACGATCGTAAGTCTTAATAAAGATATTTCTATCACTTTTTATAGCATTATTTAACTTACTTTGTTTATAAGTGATTATTATACATGTTTTTAGTTATCTTATTTACGTTATTTCCCCAGATGTCTTGTTAAAACATTTAGAAAGAGTTGGAAAGTGTTTTATAATCTATGCCTAACGCATAATATATCTTACTTGTTGTTTCTATTTCCCAGATCAGTCTTTTCATATAAAACATACCAAATCTAATTAGCTCATATTCACAAAATACAATATATATGGGAATAAAAAATTTAAATAAATAGGACTTATCATGTAGTTCTATAAGTAACAGTTGTATTAATGTCCGTTAGACTTCATGTTCGTATTTAATAAAGCAATCACAAATCATAACACATTAAAAAAAGCTTACACATTCTTAATATTAAGCTTGAATTCAACATCAAGCTTAGAACTTAATAAAAAAAGATGTCAGTTAATAAGCATTGTTTTTTAAATGGAAAATTAAAAATATTTTAGAAGAATAGGACTCCAAAATAGTGATATCTTGCTAAAAAGTACGGTAAAAAGATAAAATTTTATATTTCAAACAAAACTTTACTTTAAAATTATCGTAATTTTTATGGCAAGAATCATCACAGTATTAATACTTGGACATTTTTCCAGAGAGAAACATTCGCCTTGCATACAATATTTCAAATGAAATTCAAATTTCAAATAAATTGCTTAAAAGGCGCAAAGGCCAACATATTGAAAAATATCCACGCCGGGACTCGATCCCGGGTCATCAGTATAGCGCACTCACATTCTACCGACTAAACCACATGAAACGATACCCAGCCTGAAAATTTTCTCCCTATTACATGTTGGCAAGGCTACAAATGTAGCACAAGATGGAATATTTATCGTGAGCCACCGTCATGGGGCAAACACGAAACTTAATTAAATCCAGCATCGATTGAAACTATATTAATACTGGGAAAATTTTCCAGAGAGAAACATTTGCCTTGCATACAGTATTTCAAATGAAAATCAAATTTCAAATTAAAATTGCCTTTTACACTATTAATTTGAAATTTGATTTTCATTTGAAATATTGTATGCAAGGCGAATGGTTCTCTCAGAAAAAAATTTCCAAGTATTAATATAGTTTCAATCGATGCTGGATTTAATTAAGTTTCGTGTTTGCGCCATGTCGGTGGCTGACGATAAATATTGCATCTTGTGCTGCGCTTGTAGCCTTGCCAACATGTAATAGTGAGAAATTTTCCAGGCTGGGTATCGTTCCATGTGGTTTAGTCGGTAGAATGTAAGTGCGCTATACTGATGGCCCGGGTTCGAGTTCCAGCATGGAATCTTTTTCACTAGTTCGCCTTTGCGCCTTTTAAGCAATTAATTTGAAATTTGATTTTCATTTGAAATCATCACAGAGTTTATGACAAGTTCGTCACAAATAACACATATTTCACAAATTGGTCACAGTGTGACTTCAAAATATTGTCACTTTCGTCACAGGTTCGTCACAAAGTTAATGCCAAAATAGTCACAAATGACACACTTTTCACAAATTAGTCACACCGTGACTTCACAGAGTGGTCACAATGTGACGTCACAAACGACCTCTAAAACGGCCATAACGACCTCGCATTCTAGTCACTGTGACGTCACATCCACGTCACGTGACGTCACATCGACGGTCACAAAATCACAGTGTGACTTCACAACGACGTCGCCGTGACGTCACCATGCCTTACGGGTACTTGGAAAAATCATCAGCTTTTTTTTTTTTTTTTTTTTTTTTTTTTTTTTTTTTTTTTTTTTTGAGTATTTGAAGAGCATTTTTAATTTTTTTTTTTTTTTTTTTTTGCATTTAAATTTGTTTAGATACATAAAATGTGTTATTTCTGCAGATGTAGGGTTGTTTAAAATCTCCAAATTTTCGTACTTTGGTGTTGTCAATTTTTTTAATTTTTTTTTAAAAATTTTTAATTAGACTAATGAATATTCCATCTTCTGGCACTTTTCATTTTTGCGCATTCTCTCATATTTAAGTAACTACATATTTTAAGTCATCGTCAGAATACCATGAAATGCATTCTTTTACTTTTATTTACCTCCTTATTTATATCTTCTGAACGAGGAAAACATTTTATTTTATTACATAAATGTTTGTTTGAAAAAATGAATTTAATCTGAATCAGACTTTTCATTTACACAATAGAAGCAATGAACATACACATTCTTATATGTTCAACATAATCTACATTTATAGTTAAAATACATGACATAAGTGAAATAATTAAACTACTGGAAAAGGCCTTTAAGCAGTCAATGACAAACAACAACTATTGAAAAAATAATTTCTTCTTTAATAAAAGTGACTGAATATTAAGTATGAATATTTATACAAATAAGTAATGAGTCCGAGTAAATATATATAGGGGAGGGTAGTACACAGTGAGAGGAAAATTATTATTACTTAACAAATGGCAACGATTTTTATTCTTTTGAAAAAATTTTTGCTACATCTTTAAGCTACGCAAATGCGCTACACATTAATGTAAAAATGGTTTTAAAAAAGTTATTTATAAAAGAATAAAAGCAAGCATAACGGAGTATCGAAAATTGTCTCACTGTGTACCACAAGTAGTACACAGTGAGACAATGTATATATTTTTATAAATCATACATTTTTACACTCTATCAATAACATTCTGTAGTTTATGATTTCTAATTAATATTTCTAGGCTCTAAAAATATTAATAATATGAGCCTCGGGAGGACAATGGCTGACCTTGGGCTACCTGCATGCAAATTTTCAGCCTCTTACGTTTAGTAAATTTCCATAGCCATCGCACGCCCACACACACAGAGAGAAAGAGAGAGAGAGAGATAAACATTCTTTTATAAATAAAAAACTTTTCTAACATCAGATCCACATAGTAGGTACACAGTAAGACACGTCTCACTGTGTACCACAACTGTGTATCTCACTGTGTACTTTCGTTACGTTGTAACAAAATGGATGCCACATCTGTTACATCAATTTCATCGCTTTAAAAGTTTTATGTCGTTTTGCCGAAATAGTCTGTTATCAGATGTAACTAGGATTGTTTAATTAAATATATGTCATTTTGAAGGAAATAAACTCTAAAATAGACGTTTATGTAACTTTAACCACTATAAAATATGAAATTATTTACTATTTTGTCGGACGAGTAACTGAAGTGCCAAAAATACATCCACATGTTGCATAAGATTTGGTCTTTATGTGTGTGTGCTAGCTTGAAGAAAAAGTTACAACTATATGTCAAAATAGCTGCTGTCGCACTGTGTACCATGTCTCACTGTGTACTCCCCTACACTATGCTTATGTCAGTTTGGAAATAAAACAAAAATCATCCATTTGCGATCCTGATAAAATACTACGGCAGCTGACATTTTAGTGATCTAGTAATTGACTAACCTATAAAAACTATAAACATTGTAATTTTTTTTTACATCAAGTAAATATGAACTACATGCCTTCTAAAATGAGCAAGGTGAATTAAGCTGTATTTGAAATAAAATTATTAAACATTCAATGATTTTTCGAGTCTTTTTTGTTGAATATATGTGGAAAGCTTTCTATTTAATTGATGTTAATATCTAATCATGGTGACAGTTGTGACTGTAACTGGTAACAGTTCTTTAATTGATAATTATATGCAGTTTTACAAATCAAAATTAATATATCCGTCCATTATCATATTTATGTGTGTTCTAGAATTTTGTGTACAGTTGTCACTTTCTGGTGCACGCAGACTATATGTCACTTATCCTGTATGAAAGTTTCTTTTATACCTAGTTTAAAAATGGAATATTTTCATTATTTTTTGTTATTTTTAGTTGTCTCCACTTTAGGACTTAATTTCCAACAAAAAAGAACTGCATCCCTAATATTCACCAGCACTTAAACCGTAGGGTGTCCCCATCCAACCGTCGCTTCAAACAACATATTTACATTTAATACACTATTTACAAAAGTTAAAGTATTATTTTTTGCTTTTGAAAAATAGAAATTTTAAATATATCTACCTGTATTTAGTTACTGTCAACAATTCAAGTTTAAGTTTATCGCCCCTTCCGAATAGAAATATTTGCCTAATTTTAATTTTAATTAATCGCAGAATTCTGCAATTAAATGAGGTAAAGATTATGAATCGGCTATAGTGTTAACACCCACAGAATAAATATTTGATGCTTTTATATAGAAAAAGGCGAAACACTGCTCGATTGCTTTCTATCAGAATAATATGCATGACAATATATCTACTGACAAAGGAAAGCGATTTCGCTAATGGCCAGACCAGAGCACGGGCAATGTTCGTGAAGAAAAATACATAGAAAAATCACTAATCACAGATAATTTATAAATTGTTTTTTGTAGTTTTGTACTAATTTAACACGTCTTTTACATATACTTTGACTTTTATAAAATCTGAAAATTATGAAAAATATCAAACTCCACTGAGCATACTAATACCGTGCAAACTATTTATACATTCTCATAAATTTTTTTAGTCAAATATTAAAGTTAGTGAAAAACAAATAACACAAATTTGCATTACATGTAAATAAAACATTCTACTTTCTTCTTTATTACTACGGCACACAATGAAATTCCTTTAGTATACGAAATAGTTATAAGTAGTATTCAGTTTATTACTAATTTTTATTTAAATTTCAAGCTTTAAAAAGTAAAATGTACATACAGACAGAACATATACAGACTGTTAAAAATAAATTCAATTATTTTTTCTGATTTTTTAGGAAAAAAATCTCATTTATATATTGTTCTTATAGATTTAAATTAGATTTTCTATATTATTTATTTAAATACCATAATAAATAACCAACTAATAAAATTTAGGTTAACTGAAAAACATTTTAATAAAAAGTTTGTCAAATTTAATATTTTATTTAATAAAATTTTAAATTAGAATATTCTCTCTGGTGTGAATGTCGGTAAATATATTTTCTGAGATTTTTTGCACTCGCACTGAAAGACGTTTAGTATCCCTTCGCTGATGTATTTACATATGAATTTTGTTATATATGATTAGATACGTAATTATCATTATGATTCAAGATTAGTTAATTGAACACTTATTCTGTAATTTAGTTAAATATCTTTGCGCTTTAATTATTTCGACAAAATCACATACACATTATACAAACAAATATATAGTTTAATATTTTTTACAGTTTAGTACATTTTAAAGCTTAATAGAAATTGCATTTAAGTTTATGCGAAAAAAAAAAAAAAAACACACACACAAAAATAAAAATCGTGTTTAATGTAAAAAAAAGAAAAATCCCCAACTTACAAAAGGAAGATGTTTAAAAAAGATTTATACAAATAACACAAATATTTTACTAAGTTTCCCTTCGGAAATGTTGCTGGATTAAGCTATAAGATGAATGCATTCGTTGCGAGAAACTTAAGTACCATCATAACAACTAAATTCATGCAATAACTTTTCAGAAGAGGAAAAAAGCAAACGAATTCGCTTTCTTCCTTTAGATGCATTAAATCTCAACGAATTTTAGGGTATTTTATCGTCCCGTTGATGGAAAATCAATGCTCTTAAATTCCACTTAAAATGTTTTGACAATAGATGTTACTCTTTTTTTAACAAAGTTAAAGTAACTGTTAAAGGATTAAGGAAATTATTACAAAATATAATGTGTATTACTATTCCAGACAAAGACATATTAACTAGAAAAAAAATGTTTATGTAAAATCCAGGTTCTCAGTGAAGCAATTTAAAAATGCGGTTATTTTTTCGTATATTATGTAAAGCTAATAGCATCTCAAGACAAAAAAAAAAAAAAAAAAAAAAAAAAAAAAACATTTTTTTTTTATATTTAAAGCATTTGGAAAAGACTATGATTTGAATGTTAAATGAAGTTTTGAGTGAAACACTTTTAAGAAGGGTTTTTTGCTCTGAACGAAATGTTTATAAAAGAATATTATTTAATATTTTTTAATGTCTTTGAAACATCACATTAAAAAAAAATGCTCTTTATATGTTCCTGTTAACCCGTTCGCACATGCGCCTTTTGTAACATAACACACGAGTGTGATAAATCTCACTTCATTTTGTCGCTTATTGTATTTTTGGATAAATATAATTTTTATCAAAATCCACTACTCTATATTGCAAAGTGCATCAGTACTATTCTTTCATTAAATTTATTTTAGTATGTGTAATCCCGTAAGAAATGAACGTATCGAAATGAAATGTTTGAAGGAGCTCGGGATTATTTATGTCAAAGCACAAAGACAAGATATCCCTTCACCCACCCCTTTTCGACATTGACCTTGAAAGTCAGGTCAGAAGCGGCTTCAAAAAATTTATCCTTTTTTTCAAAGAAAACTTGTGACTGGAGTGAGAATTACCCCAGCACATGTGCTTACAATTTTAATTTAATGTAGTTTTTAATTTGAAAAAAAAAAAATCGTATTTAAAATCGTATTTATTTTATGCCTTGTAGGTATATAAATTATGATCGTACACACATGAAAACCGTACCATTTGTTTTACGACAGATACCATTCTTTTTTTTTTCTTTTTTTTTTTTTTTTTTTAATAGAAAATGAATTTAGATTTTCAGATAAAAATTACACTATTTATTTATTTTACTGTATTTGATTCAATTTGACATTCTACCTCTTTGATACATACCTTTTTTCGTGAAAATTGCATTCTATTTAATTTCCTTTTGCTAATTTTTTTTTTTTTAATTTAAAGATGACAATATAATTTCTCTTTAAATTATATCCTGTTCTACTTTAAAAATTAAGTAAGTAAAATCCATACACAAACTGCGTCATGTAGCTATGGATGTTATATAAGAATACATAATTTTACGGTATTTTTATCTTAACGGTTTCAAAAATTTGCAGCAAACTGCTCATTCATTCAACCGTTTATGGAAATTATGAATACTTTGACAAAGTTTTAAGTGTTCTCATTGGACAGAATATTCATAAATTAGGGTTATGTAATCCTTTTCTGCAAAAATAGTAAAATGGCTGTACAGTTTGTTGCAGATTTTTAATAGAGTACAAACCTTATAAACGGCACGAGCTTAAAACAATTTAGCTTAGTAGCTAAATATAACCAGTAACGCGATTTAAAAGATTAAATTATGACTAATAAATAATGTTTGCAAGCGAAAGCGTTTCGAATAATCTTTTCGATTTGGAAGATGTCTTTAACAATTATTTGAATAAGTAATAGGTTGGACTGGACGTTTTCCCAGTGTAACCTAATACTTACCCAGATCTCTGGACCCTTATCTTTAGAGACTTTGATGAGAAGAAACAATGAGAAATTTCAAAAATCGCTACGCTGTTAAACATTTGCAGCAAATCCCCTAGTCAATCAGACTTTTTTATATATAGAAAACGGCTACATAACAGTCATTTATCTCTATATTGACCAATGAGAACGATTCATAATTATATCAAGCAACCGTCATCTATAAAATAGGTGAATGACTGCACAGTCTTCTACAAATTTATAGCTGAAAAAATTGCAATGTTACATGCTTTGGTCCTAAACATTTATATAATATTCTGGCAGTTGTATTATACAATTTTTATTAGTGTAATTAATTTAAATGTCTTTATTAAAGTGCTACACCAAGAACAATGTATTGCTTACAATTTATTAAATGTCTGTCGTAAGACATTAGAGCTGAAGTTTGTTAATTTTCATTTTCGTTTCCTTAATTTTCATGTAGAAGCAGAATTATTTTTAATTTCTATATATCAGCGAGTGAAATTCGCTCTCATGGGATTCTTATTGTGCTCTCGTAAAAATGCTTCAGTGTGATCCACGTCTTTTGCCTCATTTTATATTTTTTAAATGTCTCATTTTAAAATAAAATTTCCAGATAATGACCTTCAAAATATTGATTTCCAAATTTCTCGTTTTAAAACGAAATAAGCACTGAATAAAAATTAAAAAAAAAAAAACTGAAAAAAAAAACTTTTTCGTGTAAACTTCCGGTTTGGGTGAGACAAATGGGGAAGTTATATTACACCCTACTTTTGCATAGTTAAGGAGTTAATTTCTGAATAACAATACACGAAATATTTTTTAAATATATTTCAATTTATTACATGAACATATTTATAATGTAATTTGCCTCCATATCATATAAACCCTCGTTCAAATTTGGTAAAAAAATTTCACTATTTCTTCGTTTTTGTACTTTCATATTTATAATATTCAGATTCCATTTTGACTGCATTCACCATCTTGTAACACTTTTAATCGATTCATCATACACTGTGGCAGACATATGAACATATTTGTATCCACATTTAACTTTAAATATATGATCGATTAAATGGTACCACGGCCAAACTCGATCCCTTATACGCCCGTAACAAACAGTCGAAATACCTTTGATTTCGGGAATCATACTTTCGCTCCGGAGAATTTTAGGGGGCGCTTTTGACAACTATGTCTAATGGGGAATTTCCTTATCTTTCTCTACTCTCCCTACACTACTCTTGTGTTTTTTTAGGTATAACTTGAATGAAAGTGCAATTTTTGATTTCTTTATTTATTAAACAATGGTTCATTGCTGTATTCCATATAGTTATGAATTGATATATCCGAGACTAATAAAAAACCCTTTCTGGGAATGTGACTTAAACGAGCGTATAGTAAATATATGCTCGTTAACATCAATATGTGCAAAATATTTGCCCATTATTAAAAAAAATATGGCAAAGAACTTTACAAATGAGGCAAATTCATCTTCATATAAGAATTCATTATGAAGAAAATTTTTAAAGTTTACTTAATTTTAATTTTATAATTTTTAATGTATATTTTATTGTAGAAATTCTCAATGTTTGAAATATATCCAAGAAATTGAACGTGCATATATTTACAGATACATTTATTAATATGAGTATAGTAAATAGATTTACGAATTAATATTTTTAAATTCTGAAAAAAATATTCTGTAATTTCTAACCAGTGTTCTAAAACTTCTGCAAAAGCTATTCTGAGATGAATAGAGTACATAATATTAAAAGAAGAAAGAAACGACTTATTGATTCTGTAAATAATGAAACCTGTAAAAATTATTATTTATTTATTTATTTATTTATTTTGTTTCATTGTATTTCATGATCACCACCCACAATTTACTGAAAATCATTCGCAACGTACAGATATATATATTTTGTTAATAATTAAGAATTATGTAAATATGCATGTTTTGGAAAAAAAAATCCATATAATTTGATTGCCGGATATTGGCGAAAAGGCTTGATTATTTTGTTGATATTATGAAGCATGTAAATATATTTTTATTTTTATCGTATATTTTAATACCATGAATGTCCGAAGTTAAAATATTTAATTTTATATGTACGTGTGTTTATTTTCTATATCTATATGCTTGTAATTTCAATCAACACATATAATGGCAAATGCCAAATTTATTGAAAATTGTTTGCAAACTACAAATATCTATATTTTTTTAAATAATTAAGAGTCGTGTAAGTTTCCATAAAATAAAAAAAAAAATAAAAAAGAAAAGAAAAGAAAAAATGATATGATTTCTTGCCGGATATTGGCGAAGACGTTTGATCACTTTGTTTATATTATGAAACATGTAAATATATTTTTATCGTATACTTTAATACAATGACTGTCCAGAGTTCAAATATTTAATTTTATATGTAAATTTGTTATTTTTCTATATGCTTGTATATTTCAAATCAACACATATAATGGCCAGAATTATCGAAAATTGTTCGCAAAACACATATATCTATATTTTTTAAATAATTAAGAATCATGTAAAATAATCGATGTACTGAATATTGTGTAGATATATATATTAAAAAAAAGTATTATATTTTTTATACTATGACTGTCCGGAATTCAAATATTTGATTTCACAATTTCCCTTAAAATAAAATTAATATTTTTTTCCCCTAAACATAATATCTATAATAATTATTATTTTTCTGTTTCCTAATACACTTCATCTTCTGTATTTCCAATGTTTAAAATTATTGAAACAATTGCCCGCAATCAACTTTATATATCTATATTTTCCATCCGAGGTATGGTGTAAAAATAATTAAATGTTTTAAAAAGTTATCCTGATTTGAGTAGAGTTTGGTTTTTTGAAAAAGTTTTGGTTAATTTTCTATTTTGAAACTAATAAATATTATTAAAAAATTTGTCTTCTGTGTATTTTACGGTCAGAATTCTCAATGTTTCAAATAATCAAGAATTTAAATGTAAATAAAAGTAAAAATTTACTTATAATTTTTGTTTTTGAGGTTATAGTAGAGTGTTAATTAAAATAATTAATTGTTTAAAGCATTGGATTTATTTATCTCTAAATCTTTTAGTTTTACCTGTTTATAGTATAAAGAATGCCGAGGAAAATTATACATATAATGTATATCTTTTATAACGCATATAGAGCAAGGTTTTTCGTATTTTTATATGTAAAAGTAACATTTAATAAGCATTATTTACTGTAGAGAAAATCTATTTACAGTTGGTATTCACGCCATCTGCCGGAGAGAGTAGAACATTAATGATTCCGAAACTAAGAGGAATTGCGAAGGCCGTATAAGGCAAGCGATCCAGTTTGGCCGTGATGGTACAGATAGTTTACCTGCCAGTCAGCTAGTGCATCGAGGGTGGTGTTGTCATAGTAACAACGCAGAACCTGCTAACTGAAATGAAAGACATACCGATTGTCGAGGACGGGCGCTAGTCCTGGTATGATCGGAATATCATACATTTCAGTTTGTAGAGTTTTGCGTAATGTTACTATGGAAAGAAACCCTTCTGATGCACCTACTAGCTGACATTTTTGTTATCTGCTCTTTATGATCTGTAATATATACAACTAGTCGGATGTGCCAATCCCAAAACTTTCTTCTATCTCATACATGTTAATATTTCAAAAGTCGCTATCACAGGGAAAATTTAAATGGCAATCTATGTTCATGATAAGGATTCTAAAGATATGAAATTCCGTGCATTAATTCTTGACGTATGACTATCCCTGAAATCGTGCAATTCAGCAAAATTAAGCATAGCAGTGCCACCTATAGGGGAATTTACACCAAAACCTAATCAGAAACAACTTATGTCAACGTCTAATTGAAGTTTGGTGAATATCCATGCATTTGTTTTTGAGATAGAGTTGTTACAAAAATCGTGCAAAAGCCAGATTAGCAGCACCACCTCTTGAGCGATTTACACCAAAACATAATCAGCAGAAATATTAATCAAAGTATACTTGAATCTGAAGTTTGATGAAAATTATTGCATTAGTTCTTGAGA
Source organism: Maratus speciosus (assembly GCA_963932465.1). Taxonomy (NCBI): domain Eukaryota; kingdom Metazoa; phylum Arthropoda; class Arachnida; order Araneae; family Salticidae; genus Maratus; species Maratus speciosus. The sequence continues at coordinate 494,064,763 of OZ010791.1, forward strand.
TAGAGCTATCGAGGAAATCGTAAAAAATGCAGCACAGCAGCATAAACTATTAGGCGATTTACACAAACATATAATAAGCATCAACTCATATCCAGGACTAACTGAATCTCAAGTTTGATGATAATCTGTGCTTGAGATTCAGTTCTTGAGAGTCTTTAGTTCTTGAGATAGAATTATTGCGGAAATCTTGGAAATAATTCAAAATGCAGCATAGCAGCGCCACCTGTTGCGTGATTTACACGAAATCGTTATCATCATCAAATTATATCAAGTACTATCAGAATCTGAAGATTGATTAAAATCCGTACATTAGTTCTTGAGATACAGCTATTGCAGAAATCGTGAAAAATACAGCATAGCAACGCCAGCTGTTGAGCGATTTACACCAAAAAGTAATCAGCACCAGTTTGTATCAGGGTCTGAACTTTTATTAAATTCCGTTCATTATTTCTTGAGGTAGAGCTAACAGAATATTTGTTTCACATACGTACAAACAGACAGACAGGCAGACAGAGTCACAGACTCACAGACAGATATTTTGTAAAAATATGTTTTTCTGGTTCTTTGAGCCCTAAAATTTGTAAATCCATCGAAAACTGGAATTTGAAAATTTTCAGGAATCCAATACTTTCTTCTTCTAAAGATAGAAAAAATTAAAAATCAGCCTCGCTACAGTTCGTTGGAAATATGTGTGTCCCTCAGAAAGTTTTTTATAATTATATATATATATATATATATATATATATATATATTGTATAAACTTACATTATATAGAGGAGAGTAGCCGAATTTGGACTAATTCACTTATTTTCAGGCGTAACTCACTTAATATTTGGAATCTCTGCAAATCATCAATACACGGGGTTAATCTATGCATATACTAACTAAATAAATCTTTATATTATTTTCTTTTGGAAAATCTTAAATTTTATTTTAATTTTTTAAAAAATGTCAAAAGTGGTCCAAATTAAGCAACCAACCCGTCTCCTAAGTTGGACCCCCAGTCTCCTAAATTGAACCAAATAATTTCAGGTTGTTTTAATAACTAGGGAATATAACTAATTTTATTAAAAGCAAAGTTTGCGATTAACGAAACAATAAAATAAAATAACAGCAATGAAATATATTGAAACCAAATATCTGAAAATAAGAGTAATTGTTTTAAATAAAAATGTATTCAAAATATAAATCAAAGTTATCAGTAATTAATTATAGAAATTTTGGAATCAATTGTCAGATATTTGAATACCATGTAAGGAGTGATGCAAAGCTTACACATGAATTTTGTTTATTGATTATTTTTTTCAGTGCACACAATATGGAACCGTATTTGGCAATCTGAACATTGAAACATTTCTGCTATTTTATTTTTCTTACAAATAGGCAAAACCAATCATCACTGTCTAGATATTTGTTTTTTAGATTCTTAATTATTATACTTTTTTTTTGCAACAGAAGTTTTCTTTACATTATGTTTGTAGTTCTTCCCTTCCATCATTTTCTTGCTAACTGTATTACCTCTATTGCTTTAAACTTGATGTTTCATTTGCTTTTGTGCTGTGATAGCTTCCTTTTTGTCGTTTTTTTTAATTTCAAGCTTTACTTTATATGGCAAAGATGATAACAAAACTGTTTTTTGGATTCCTCTGTGTTTTTATTTAACTGGATTAAGCAAGAGATACAACATTTCTAATGATGTTTTGGCTTTTGGGGAGGATTTGTTGCCGAAGCCTTCTTGCAGGTCAATTTCTTCACAACTTACTCTCCTCTTTTTGTTTTCTATATCTTTAAAATCTTTTGCTGCCAGGGGTATTTTTCCTTCCACACAGTTTATCTGTGTCATTTTCAACATTATATTAAAAAAAGTGTTTAAGAAATTTGAAAAATACACTACGATTAATCAAACGCAAACAATATATATTCAAAGTATTGAATTTATCCCCCTGCACCCACCGGAAGCCTTGAAAAAAACCACTCTCCCCAGAGGGTTTGAGATTTTATGCGTTTTAATGGCAAAAAAGTGCAATTCCACCGTCCAGAACTTTAAAAAGCCATCGCAAATATCCTCCAGGAGGAAAACGTTTGCATTCAACTCTGTAAACCAAATACGCCGAAGAAATAAAAAATCCAAACAAAATAAATACAAATATACATACAAGATCAAAAGAATTGCAAACAAAATTTATTGCATAAACATGTAACAATATTTTCATGTTTATATAGGCCTAATCTGTATAAAAATAATTAATCCCGATAAAAAAAAAACCTTGCATGGAGATAGTAATCCATTATAAAATATTAAAAAGTTTTAAAAAAATAGTGTAGAAAGCGTACCGATGTCGAAATTCATTACTTACTTTTCAAATTTATGATCACATAACTGTTCTAATTTAAGCAACTTAAGCAACTTGGCCCAATTTCGGCAACTGCGCCATTTTTTAAAACAGATAATCTCAAGGCTAAGAACAAAAACGAAATCAAACAAATCCGCGTGAAAAATATGCGCAATAAACAGATGAATTCATATATGTATATGAAAACCTAACAACTTACTTTAGTTTTAAAGTATTCACTTACGTTTAGTATTAAAAAAAAGATCAAAACCGCTAACTTTCGGATTTTTAAAATTGTCTGAAAACAGCACGTGGTAGGCGGCTGCTTCTTCTAATCATAAGTGACGGCATTCTGATGAGTAGGATTTCAAGGGTAGATGGCGTCTCTTCCTGTACTTAACGGCAGAATGGCAACGGTTCACTTAAAGCGGCGGTCCAAATGTGGCTACTCTCCCCTAATTATAATTAAATGCATATAATGACCTGAAATTAAATTATCCTCTTACGCATTTTTCACACATAACAAAATAAAATTCCTCTGGATGTTTCAAGTACTATTTTTAATAATATTTCTTTGTAAAATTTGTATTTTAAAAATTAAAATTTTAATTTTAACTCAGACAATATGCATTCGTGTTTTTTTTTTTGTTTGTTTTGTTTTGTTTAGTCATTTTACTAAAGCATAGATAAATGAGAAAACGGTTATCTAATTTCGTATATGTTTCTTCATCTAATTAAAGCAACAAAATATCCTGAAGAATTACTTCCAGCTATTAATATTTCATTAGAAAATTATTACAAATATTTTATATTTTAATAACTTGATTCGGGGTTAATGAAATTTCTGTGTTGCCGAAGGCTAGTTTTGAATACTTTAATCGATTTTTATGTTTATCTTTTCACATAATAGTTGATTTTGAAACTCCTTAATAATAGAAAATGACAACGTTATGATATCAATTTAAATAATGTAACATGGCACGAATTTGCTTCTACATTACTTTTATATGGCAAGATTTTCATAAACAGATTAAAAAGCAATATTTTATTTCCTTAATTTTTAAATGTTTCACTTCAGAAAATCTGCAAAAATATATCTTATCACGTAATTGAAAATGAGAGCATTTTTATTGTATTTTATTTTGTACAATAATGAATGATGAAAAAAGCTGGTGTGATAAAATAAGATAAAAAACAACTTCTTGAAACACCATACAACTTAGAAATTCGAGAAGCATTTCGAAAGAACTTAGACTTCCTTCATCAAGTGCAAAGAAATATGTGCTTCTACTTTGAATGCAGCAGCACGACCGAGAGAAAAAAAATGTAAGGGAGTCTCCTGTCTGCCTGTCCTTCTCCCTTATATCTTTTCTCAGCCTTGCTGCTGCTTTCAAAGTAGAAGCATATATTTTTTTGCCCTTGATGAAAGAAGACTGAGTTATTTAGAAAGGTCTCGCGCAATTTTAAGTTGCATGGTGTTTCAATAAGTTATTTTTGATATGTTTGTAAAATATTAAAGAAATAGGATATGTCGTATGAAAATTAAATTAAAATTAAATATTAATTTTCAAATGGTTACTTAAAGTTCAAATATATTTAAAATACTTTAATCCGGCACGTTCGGAACTTGAAGCATCCAGATTACGAAATATTCCGGAATGCAAGATGAATGTTAGGGAAAACGTGTAGAAGTTACAATTAAGCAAACACAAATAACTTTACAGTGTTAGCAGTAGGCTATTTTTGTTTAATTCAAATTTCTTGATTGGCACACTTTTTTGAAATTGTAAAATGCCCCTTATCTTCACCTTATTAATAGTCATTAAATAAGACGAATTTTACGATTTCAGAAAAGTGGTGTCAATCAACAAATCTGAATTTTAAAAAGTAGCCGACTGGCAATACTGTAACCATAAATAATGTTTTTCATTCTTTAAACAGTTTTAAAAAATACTCAAGATGCAAAGTACAAGACATGTGAATGACTATAAAATGAAAATGGGCATTGTAAGACTACACAGTAGGCCTACTCATAGAAGTCATCTTACACAAATCTCTAATATCAGTTTGTTTTGCATTAGTCTTCTCTCTTCTTTTTTTAGGAAGTCATTTTCTATGATGTTTAATTTCATAATTTCTGCATCTTTGAACATATTCCGGGCGCAGAAAACTTTATAAATCAAGGCATCCGCTCTTTTATTCCAACTGATTACGTTTGACCCGAACACATCATCTTCATCAGAGTCAACATCTCTGGGGGTTTTTGAGTTGATAACACTCAAAATGATGACCTCATCTGTCAAAATTTCCTCTGTCGGTTCATCAAAATTTGCATCAACCCACATATTTAATTTTTCTCGATTCAAGTGTGACAGGTGGTTCTCTAAAGGCAAACAACATTTTAAAACATCTTCTAGGTCATCGTCAACTATTTATCTTTGAGTAATTTCAATATTCGCGATTTTCAAACGTTCGTAATGGGTGTTACGTAATTTATTATTCTGATATTCCATCAGATTTTATTCACTTCAGGAATAATTAAACAAGGAATTACTATTTAATGGATATAGAGGTTAAAAAATAGCAGTAGAGAAAATTGCAAAACCGAAATTTCATCGTGAAATGTTCAATTCGCAAAATGACGCCAACGTTACGGACGGATGCGTTTTTCTTTCATAATATAGGTATACTAGCTGTACCTGACCACGCGTTGCTCGGGTCAGACCGAGTTATTTAACATAGAAAGTCTCACATAGTAAGAAAATAAATTATTACAACATATTTTATTTAAGTTCAAAGAAAAATAAATATTTTTTTTATTAAAAAAATAAATGAATTGTTACTGCTTTTTATTTGCTCGTTTATGATCACGTGAATTCAGTTAAAATTTCTTTTAATATGGAAAATTAAACATTGATAAAAAGTGTAGTTTTATTTCTTTCAGGAATGTAAAGTCGTTCTGAAAACTTTACTTATTTCATAAATAAGTTTCTACTTAAAAAATAAACAAAAATTGTCCCTAAAAATGAAGTAATTTTATCTATTTAATAAAAAACGGTATTGAATATTTAAACTTGTCCTGAATTAAAAAGATAAAAAATTTATTAGTTCTTCATGGGTAAGAAAAGAACTTGCAAAAGTTAAATCTAAATATTTTATTTTCAACTAGTTTAAATAAGATTGCCCTCCGTAGAAATTAGAAAATTAATTTAAGCTTCTGTAGTTTTATTTTAAAATTAATCGGAAATTTTTAATGAATTACAGTTACGTTCTTTATAAATTTTAAGATTAAAGTTGTATAAGAATGAACGCTCCTATTTTTTTAAGTATTATTTAATAATACTGAGGGGAGACAAATACACAGTATAATATGACAGTGTTCTCTTTATAACTACAAACTTCATTGTTAAACACATATATTGAATCATCAGTTCTAACAAAACGACTTTGCTTAGATCGCCTGGCTAAACTATTCTCTTCTGAGGTATATTTTTTGTCGATTATTTCACAGATTTGAGAGATACTTTAACCCAAGTCAGTCTTTGAATTGCATTCGCTTAATCCTTTATATCCTGATGGTGCTTTTGAGTGCCATTAAAAAAAAAAAATTCAGTGTAAAATTTATTTAATTCGTCTACTAATAAAAGTAGATAGCACTTTTCATACAAAATAATTACCTCAGTGGTATTTAGAAAGCAGAGTGAAACAAACGAAGTTAAATATTTTTTAATGTTATTATTTTCTCAACAATTTATGCAGCTTTTATACTAGAAAAATGTTATACGAAAAATTTGAAACTACAAAATACCTCTTAGTTACAGTTAGAATCGAAGTAGATTTATTTACACTATTCTTATAAGAATTTTGAGATTGGTATAAGGAACACGAAACGTAGAATGTTACTTCACTGATGCACCTATCGAACTAATATATACGCGAATTTGACACAAGAACAAACAATTTCATCGTAGTTCGTAATTTAATATTCTACGTGTATGTGCAATATTAATTAAGCGATAATTTTCCCGATGGGATGGTACACGTGGAATATGCACAATATACGAGTGTAAGTCAAAAATTATCCTCAATGTAATAAAATTTTTTATTTTAATACAAATAGGAAACTCACGTTAACGTAATTTCTCAATAAAGGCCCCTTGCTTTTCAATGCACTTAGTCCATCGATGTACAAGCTTCCTGATGCCCTGATAAAAGAAGGTTTTTCGTTGAGCAGCAAGCCACGCATGCACTGGATCCTTTAGTTCTTGGTCCGAGGTGAATCGACGGCCCCTTGATGCCTCTATGAGTGGAACAAACAAGTGGTAGCCCGAACGGGCAAGATCAGGACCATACGGATCAGAAACATGTCACGTGTACGCTGAATATTGTCATTATTTGTGTTCTACGTGGTCGTAACACTTGCGCGTCAATTTGTGAATTTTTTAATCCATTCGTAGACTCCTCATTCGTATCCACTCCTTTGTGCCAAGACACTGTTATCGTATTGTGCCAAAAGCCTTCGAAGGATTTCGGCCCCTGATATACCTTCTGACCTCAGATACCAGATCACTGTACGTTGCTCCTCTTTTGTGCAAACCTCTCATGGAGTGGTCATGTTCTATCTACAAGAAAAGAAAGAGAAATGGAGGAATTGCGATGAAACATCCATTACATGGCCACAACAGCATAAGAATAAAGTAAACGGGTACAGATGTGAGTATGAACTATGTAATAAGAGTTATGTCAAAACTGCTGATAATTTTTGACTTACCCTTGTATTATCAGAGATTTTATAATATCGAAAAGGTTATGTATTCCACCATGTCTTTTCATCTTTCGCTAGATTTTCAAAGGCATTATGTCTGTTGAGGGATTTTCAATGCTTTTGCTATCATATTTATAACAAGAAAAGCTGAATTTTTAAAATAATAAATATTGCAGTTTTCTAATCAAATATCAACAGGTAATCACGGACACAGATCTATACAAGTTAATATGATTTTTGAAATGTAAAGGACATTAAACCTTTGCTTCTAAAATCAATAACATTTTAAAGAAAAATGGTATTAAACAAAATACATATTTAAGTAATTTACAGACAAAGATTTACTAGTATTTATCGAAAACAATGTACTTCCCTTTAAGTGAAATTGTTTGATTACTGGATTTAGTTCTGATAGCTTTTAATACAGTTGTAATATATTCATGACTATAGTATATTTCACTATATAAAAAAGAATAAAAAAGGAACATGTTTGTACTGTGTTATTTCCTTAGCAAAACAACGATTTGTTCGGAAACATATTCTACAACTTTCCACGTTTGCAGAAAAACCGATACATAAAGCAGAAAAATCAATTTCTTCGAAAATCGATAGACGTGAAGCAAAACATTTGACGTCAATAAAGTAGTCAAAAGAAAGTATGCATCAGACATGACATTACTCAAGGAATAGATAAAAGAAAATAATATACGTGTAAGAATTATTTCTTGGTCTTAAAAGTACAACATTTTTGTATTTATTTAGTTATTTATTAAAAATGCTTTAAATTGTATTCGTACTTTGGTTTCTGTGTTTTTTTATACCATGAAAGAAACCAAATTTTGTATACCATTCTTTATAAGGTTAATTAATCTGATTTTCAAATATGAAAATGCCTTGAATATTGTATATACAGGAACAGAATTTTTCCACAGCGCGTTTTATTTTTGAAATATGTGTGTATCTGGAATATGCGTTACAATTTTAAAGAAACACAGCAATTCATTTAAGAATAGTAACTCCGATTAAAAAGCACTGTTGATATTAAACGTATTAAACAAATATACGCATAAATAAATGGTAAGTAAAAAATATCGTTTTTTGGTGATTGTATAACGCGTATTTTTTATTGTTATTTCGACGGCTTTGTAATTCTTCATTTATTATTATAAAGAAAATTTCTATCATTATATCTTAAGAAAGTAGCTGATTATCTCTTATAATATATTTTTGAATAGTCTGAGCGTAGATATTGAAAAGTGTTTTGTAATTTAATAGAAAATACAGAAATAAAATATGAACTTAAAATTTTAATCCAACTCTTTGACAATATCCAAAAAATTTCACTTTGAATTCGTTTATTTATTCTTATAAATCGCAAAGGTCAAATGCCCCATCATGCATACTAATATGATAATTAAATTTGTTCATCTATTATGTTACTTTCATTCTTCAATATATATTTTATATTTATTTTTGATAAGCCAATACTTATGCTATTGCATATTTTACGATATTTACATAGTAATATAAATACATTTTAATAAATATTGTATTCCAACTTACACAATTTTTGTACTTCCGTGCAACAAAATATAATTGAAAAGAATTTCTGATAAAGTAATTTTTCAGAACCTCCGCTTCAAGCATTCTAACCACTCATTAGTAAAAATATTTATATTATTCAGAAATTAGATGAACAGGAAACTTTTTTTATGATTATCATTAAAATTGAGATTCAGATACACTTAGTGAGTTATGTTAGAATTAATATCGTGTAAATAAAAAATCTTCATGGTTGAGATGGATTTGTTATTTAACTCGAAAGTAAATGGTATGAATTCATATATATAATAAGTAAATATATTTTTTACAAATTAGACCACATCAAATTAATATTTTTCAAATTAATTTAAAAACTCGCAAAACTAAGATAAAGAATCATGAATATTTATATGTCGTGTATCAAATAACTGAGCAAATATTTATTTCCCTTGAGAATTTGAAGTCAGTAAAAGCACACATCATAGCACTTTTTAAAATTTTATTTCTTATTTAAATCGAATATTTTAGTTTCTAATGTCATGGATTAACTGTTGAATAATCTGATTTTTTTTCTTTATTCTGTACATTTAACTTTTCAATTTCGCAAATTCCACATTTGTTACAAAAATTTTATTTACGTTTGAGTTCAATATTCTTATATATGATTTACTGTATAACAATAACGAAAATTAACTGCAATAAGACATTTAATACACAATGCGAAAAAAATACATTTTTTTCTGTTCATGAGAAATGTTTTATTTTGTTTAAGCTTCTCTTGTATTTCCTGATGAATTTACCAATATTTTAACAGCAAAACGCAAGGAAAAGGAAAACATAAGAATTGGTATGTGATTGCATGATTAATGATTTTTTACGTTGGGCATTTTATTACTTTAGATTTTAGAATAATGCTTTCCAAAATTGAAGAACTAGAATATTAATGAAGAAACATATGTGATATATATATTAGTGATCAAACGTGCTCGGTATCCTTTCTTATATCAGTCTTCGGCTCGGAGGTATTTTTTTTTTTAATTCGGAAATTGAAAAATTAAAATAACAGTTGCCATTCAAAAATTTAGATTTAGAACGTAGATTGAATTTCGGAAGATGTTTTACAACAGTTAAAAATTATTTTTGAAAGCAAATTAAATTCTTATTGGGGTATAAGGATAAGTAATCTATCTGATCCAGAAGCCTACTTCTGAAGTTACGATTTTCCAAAACGTATTATTGATAAACTACTATATTTAATGTATGGCTAAATAAAGGGAAATGGAATGTGTAGTAGTTTTATTGATTTATACATGCATTTTAAACATTTAGAAAAAATATTATTTGCATCCTACAATAAAATATAAAATATAAAATATTTTATGTTTCTGGCCAAATATAGGATGTGTATTTTCAGCAACCGCCTTGAAGAATTCGAAAATGTGCTCAAAGATTTGGAAGAAGCTAGTCTGAATGTGGGATTAAAAATAAATTAGGAAAAGACTAAGGTGATGTTCTATTCATTTGCATCATAAAAGAAAACCTTGTACAACAACACTCAGATTAGAGAAGTGCAAAGTTATGTGTACTTTGGAAAGGAAATATCTTCGGATTATAGTATCATGAATGAAATAAATAGAAGAATAACAAATGGATAAAAAATTGATGGAGGAGTTTGGCAGGAACATTATTATTCTGAATAGTAACATGCCTTTTTGTTTGAAAAGAAAGGTTTTTAACCAATGTGTTTTGCCTGCACTAACTTATGGTGCAGAAACATGGACTAAAACAAGACGTATAGTACAAAGATTACAAACAACACAGCGAAGTATGGAAAGATGCATGCTAGGCATAACTAGAAAAGACAGAACGAGAAAAACCTGGATAAGAAGTCAGACGAAAATTTTTGACATGAGTGAAAACATTTAACATCTGAAATGGAAAAGGGCTGGACCCGTTGCAAGAAGACAAGACAATAGATGGAGCACAAACAACCTACAGTGGTATCCCAGGAATGTAAAACGACTAAGAAAACGGTCTCAAATAAGATGGAGTGACGGAATCAGAAATTTGGCCGGTGTTAATTGGATGAATAAAATGTTATATACGAAACATTGGAAAATTCTGGTGCAGACCTACATCCAGCAGTGGATAAAACTCTTGATGGTGATGATAGTGAGGCTGATGATTATAAAGTTGTATACAGATACGCAGTGTAATTAGCAAATTATTTTTGAGAATGGAAATACTTTTACTTGAAAGTATTTGTGATTTACAATCAGCAAACTCCCGTATACAATTCATTGCTTTTCCTAGAATATATTGTTGTTTGAGCTAACATCACATAAGCAGTTAATCTATTCAGAATTTATTTCCAATTGCCCTACTACCAATTATTATCTTGCATCAGACATGCTCTAAATATAAAAATGTTGGAGAATCTCATATTTTTCGGAAACATTATTATTATAAACAAATCAGTACAAATATATCACTGGGTTTATAGATTCAAAATTTACATCATGTGAAAATTACGCAATACTTTTTAAACTAAATTTTCGTTCAGAAAATATGCGAGGGCATGTATCTCGGAAGTAATTGCGGTACACTGTCAGAAAAAGATGTCAATTTATTCAAATTATTTCTCATTCTTTAACAAATAATTTCTGTACTCCTAACAAACATGTTTTATCCGTGAATTCTTCCCAAAAATCTGAAAAAGTGGGAGAAATTCTGTTCATTCTCAGCTCGCATGCGTATTGTCTGTATTAATACTAAAATCGGAATTCATTTTAAAAACGAAAATCAAAATTTCTATAAATTAAGATTTCATAAAAAAAAAAAAAAAAAAAAAAAAAAAAAAAAAAGAATAGAAACGTTTTCGCATTTTAAAATAAATAACTATTAATTTTCTCATTCATGTAAAAATATTTTTAATTAAGTTTTAACGTTATAAAAACATTCGCTTTAAAAAAAAAACATTTTAAATGGGACACATTTAAAATATATATTTTAATTAAAATATAGAAAAAAACCGGTTTTACGCAAAAAAAAAAAAAAAAAAAAGGCATAAAAATATAATATTCACATTTTAACTCTAGCAATCTACATAAAAATATTTATAATTCATATTTGTATCATATTTATTACTAAAGTGTTAAAACCCCATCCACAATATGGTTAAAGATGAAATCTTCGCGAAATTAACTTCAAATTAAAAGCTTTTTAACCCCTTAACGGTCGCTTAATATTTGGAAAAAACATGAAAAAAGTACCTATTTTTTTATTGCAGAAATTGAACAATTATACGGTTTCTATATAAAATATGCAATTAGTTTTTTTAAGGCGAAAAAAAAATGTTATAGAAGAAATTCATAGTTGTGTAAAAGCCATCATGAGGGAATTCTGTGTTTTAATGTTTGTGGTACACCATACAAATTAATGCGAAAAAGACCTTTATTTTTCACATCTTAGATCTTTATTTATCATCATCAAACACATTTTTAGAAATAATATTTGAAATAATATAATATACATTATATTTTGATTATTAATATTTTTTTAGCATGACTAGGGGGCTCTGCCCCCTACGAGCTACGCTCGCTAACCCCCGTTCAGGCACACCAAAATCCAAAAAGCACGCTAATAGCACGCATTTGATCGGCTTTAAAAATATTCAATTAAAAAAAAAAAAAAAAAAAAAAAAAAAAAAAAAAAAAAAAAAAAAAAACAGTAGCGATCTCTCTGTAAACGGGTTTCCATTCGTTTTTCTTGGATTGGGGATTTTTAAGACCAAATCTGTTGCTGTTAAGAGATACAATGGCTGTTTTCGTATTTAATTAAACACATTAGTTATTTGAAAATAAGCTAATGTAAAATGAATTAAGTAAACAGTGTCATTGTCTCCCGGTATTTTTTAGCAGCGCTATAAGATAGTTCTTTTAAATAATTCATTTTAAATGTGTCGTTTCAAATCTGACGTAATTTACACCAAACTTTTATTTCTCTTATTAATATTCACATAAAAATACTTTTGTTGTTAGAAGGAAATATTATTTGCGCTGTCTTCGAATTCACGATAATAGTTGAAAAGATTATCTCAAAATATCTCGCGCAAATATATTTTTCAATTTAAATTGTCTTACCATATTTTTTTGGGCATTTTAAATATGACGTAAAATTCAAGTGTAAATATGGTTTTTATGACGTAATTTTCCTGCTTTTAACATGTAATCCTTTAATTCTAATTTTAAAGTTTTTTTTTCTGTTTGTAATAGTCACGTGTAAATAAACTTTTAATTTGAAGAAATATTTGATATGATAATTTGTTTCGCTGTTTATACATTTGGCAACAGTTTAAATTAATGACATTTTCTAAAATTTGTAAAAAACATGTCTCGAAATGCTGAAAATTTGAATTAAAAATAGAAATAAAACCTCAAAAAATGCGTCAAATAAGAAAAATAAATGCAATCTGCGCATTGGGAACTTATAACGTATAAAATGATCTAAAAATGATTAAATTCTCATGCATAGTTTTTGCTCAAATAAAACTTTTTTAATGGAACGACTTTGTCCAAATTTAGCATTAAATAACTCTTAAAATAATTCTTCGATTTGAAAACTGTCTGCATCAGCGTGTTTATTGAACATTTTTCTATAATACCACCGATTTTCATATTTTTGTATGCAACAGTTTTCTTAATATTAACGATGAAAGGCCATGCTTAAGCATTCAAATTGGATGCGGATCAACCCGGAATATCTACGCAGATGTTCATTGGTCCATTTCCAAATCAAAACTTTTTTTTATATATAGAAGGATATATTTCGAAACATGCAATATAAAGGCCAACATCACAATCTGCGCCAAACACCAAACCCAATCGCTCACATTCAAGGACTTCACACCGAAATGCCAGTGAAATTTTCTGGTTTCAGAAGATTTTCCAGGAATAAATCTCTATCCCGGAAATATGACGGGCACGAGAAATAACGAACGACACCTCAGCCCGTGATATTGACGGGAGCGAGAATTAAGGGGTTAAAGAAATTAATCAAGGCATACCAATCTGGGGTAAAGATATTTACATTAAACCGTTTCACTAATATACAATTCTTGCCGAGTGGTTAGAGTATTCATCTCATATCACTGAGATAGGTGGTTGGACGCCAAGGTCAAAATTTTTTATTTTATTCAAACGACGTATATTTTACCTCTTGTAAGGGAGAAAAAAAGAAACGGGTTTTCGTATATTTTCAGAAAAATCAGTAAGCCCCACTTCCAGGAACATTTCCGTGAGTTGAAGAAAGTATTTCTCAAAGTGTGTCTCGAAAGACAAAACTTATGAGAATCCACACTTCTTGTACAAAGAGTGGAATGTGGTTAAAAATCATTAAATTGGTAAAGAAAGAATCTGTGCTATATCTACGCCATGTAATTATTTTTCTAAGATAAATGTTTAAAATTTCTTACCACATAGAACTCATTCGAAAGCACCATTTATACAAAGAAATTAAACTGTTAAATTAGCTTTAACCGTAATAAAAGTGGCTGCCCCTTCGAGTGGTCCAGACCCGACCCCTTTAGTGGGGAGAGGAGACCTGGACTTCGTAATGCACGTATATGTGGAGTCTGATAGGGACGAACCACAGCCTCCATCAGAGACTCATAGTCGAAAGGCGTGATTCCGGCACTCACGGGTAACGGACGTTGTGCATGGGTTTCGAGCTCGCTTCGGCGGGGTTGTATACCGGGACCACCTGCCTCTCGATTTCCGAGGCAAGCCGAATAGCGACGTCCATAAATCGATCTCAGTGCCAGCTTTTCGGGCTGGACGGCGTCATTCAGCAAAGACGAGCAAATATAGTAGGACCTCAGTAGCCATTTGACTGAGAGGAAGCATGAGAAGTGAGAGCGGGACCTGAAGAATAAGACTTGGTGCTCACTAGCGTCGACGGACTCGCGGGATCGCCATGCAGGATATCCCGGAGTTACCATCGGGATAGGTTTCGAACAGCGCTTGATAAGCTCCCTGTGCCAGATGGGTCATTCCAGCAAGACCCTTGTACCTGGGGAAGTTGGAAACCGACATCAGTGAGGATGTGACTGGAGGTGCCCCCGTCGAACAGAAGGAGATCGCGAAGAGAGGCTAGACGTCGCACCGTTTCCCCTTCCGGAGTGGGTCATCTGGCAGGTCCGTTTCCAGGATCCGCCCGCGCAGGGAACCGGGCCGGAGGTTGGACGGTTAATACAGGGGAACCTCGGATCTCGAACGAGCTCTCGGTTCTGCATGTCTATGTGCTACGGGAGTTTTCTGTGTCCAGTGGTGATGACTTAGCAGTACCTCCAAACTAACTTTCGATCGACTAACAAGTAGCGGTTGTCATTGCACTGGAAGGGGCACTCGTGCCTAGGTAATACGGCGGCCGTGACGTAAGGTAGCGGCGACCGGAGCCATTGACTGCCTCACCCGTCTAATGGCGGGGACGAGTTTTGGGGAACCGGCGGGACTCCGGGTACTCCATTCCGCTAGCGAGGCGGAGTCTTTTCCCTCAGGGAGGAGCTTTCCGTGTCCTCCCAGGGTTGCTAACGGCACCTAGTCTGATCTCTCATGTTTTCCTGCGTCGAGCTGCGAGTGTTTCCGCGTGTCGTAGCGAAGAAATCGGGCGGAAACCACTAACGAGGCGGTAACTGTGTCGTCCGGAGACTTTTTCATTGAGTCACTCGGGTCCGACAGAAACACCTTCTATGATCCCCCGAGCCAAGCGATGTCGTTAACTCTTGAGAGCGTTTCTTGGACTCTCCGTGGCTTCTTGCTACAGGCATCTGTCCCTCTTATTGGTTGTATCTAAAAAATGTCTTTGCTCAGTATTAGTAGCTGATCTTGAGTGACCTCCGTAAAGCAATTCCTTCTCGGGAATCCTTGGAATCGGCTTGTGCGCCCAGCGCCTTTGTAGGTTTTCGATTCCTGCTGGTCGCTTGAGTACACCGGGTTGGGCGCCAAGAGAAGGCACCATTCAGCTCTTCCGATGTGATGAGAACTGTCACTAGTTGACTGGTCTTCTCTTGTTTTGGGAGTTATGCTGCATGACGTGCGTTGGGCAGTGCGCAGCCGAAACCGGAATCGATGGGAGAGACGGCCATTGGGCCACCCGGATCGTGAGCGCAAGAGCCTGCAAGGACCCAGGAACGGAGTACCGGGAACGGGACACCCCAACTTAACCGTTATCAAACCACAGACCAGCATAGACATTCTTGATCTTATGTTACAAAATGCATGTATATTTCGGTTGACCTAAGATTAACATAAAAAGTTTGAACCGATATTTTAAATAATAAAATATAATAAATATATAATTCAAGATTAAATTATAAATTTACCACATTCATAAAAGAAATTTAATTCTACATCGTGAAATTAGAAAAATAAAACCATTAAGCATCGCTTGTAATTGCTCTTTAATTAAAGGTAGATTATTCTTTGAAAGATCTTTTATTTTATTTGTTATAATATGTTTTAAATAAAGGTTTCATTCATGAGAATATTTTAAGAAAAACCATTGAAGCGTTTAAATTATTTCTAATTAGTGAGAAGAAAACAACCGTAAAAAAAATTAGCCTACTCTTTTATTTTATTACATGTAAGTCTAGCTAGAATTCACTTTTTTTTTTTTTTTTTTTTTTTTTTTTTTAACGTCGTATAATAATTAATTGGTATTTCTTACTTATTATAAAATTTTTTTCAATATATATATCATTTTTTTAAGAGATCAAAAACGCTAAAAAAGGGGGGAAAAGTTCAATGTTTTTTTTTCTTTAGTTTTATGCCTATTTTGCAAAAAATGAAAGGTTCTTTTTTTTTCTATTTGTGTCTTTTTTCAAATTCAGAATGTTTTTATTTTTCAGTTATATAAGTAATATGATAAAAAATACACATAAAAAATCACGATAAAATAATCTTACTTCATTTAATATTATGAAAAGCTTCTTTTATTATTTTTTTCTATAAAATAAAAACATAAATGGAATATATATCTTGTGTATTTGTAATTGTATTTGTAATGCAAAATGTATTGCAAAATTACCGTACTCACTTAAGTATATGCACGTGTAGAAGCTAGTAATAGTATTTAACACTGCCTTAATCTTTCCAATTTTAATTTATTTTGTTTATTGTACAAATGAGATGAAATGGAGAAGTTAACAAAATAATTTTTTTCTTTACTTAGGGATATACATAAAAAAGTTCTAACTATCCTCATAGACTAATTTAAAGGAATAAACTAGAATTATTTTATACATGGTCATCGAAAGATAACGCCTAGATTTAAAAAAAAAAAACCATACCATCGAAACCTTTTATGTTACATGAGTGATTCTTTCACTACACGATAACTGGTGAACGCAAGTGTGGTTTTAGTTCGCCAGAATTCGTTTGTGTTTCTGTCTTATGGGGGATTAGTTGAGAAGTTGTCATGGTCAGCCGACACGGCAGACTGCAGCTGCTCAGTACGATGTTGACCGTGCAACAAAAAACACAGTGCGTGATTTTGTATATGGAGTAAAAGTCAATAGTTACGCACTGTGCTTCTTTTTGCACGGTCAACATCGTATTGAGCAACTGCAGTCTGGCGCGTCGGCTGGCCTTGACGACAGCTCAACTAATACACGCAAAACACAGACACGCAAACGAATTCCGGTAAACTAAAACCAAACTTGCGTTAACCAGTTATCGTGTAGTGAAAGAATCACTCATTTAACATAAAAGGTTTCGATACTATGATTTTTTTAAATCTAGGCATTATTTTTCGATGACCGATAGGAGAGACTAGGGAGTGTTCACGCACTTTTTACAAAATGATTTTTTATCTTTTAAATATTAAATGTAGAATAAAGTTTTATATATCATTTTATACATTATATAATCAGTTATAAAAATAAAATCGCTACATAAGTATAATATATAAGAAATTTGAGAAATGATTGATTTTAATCGTGAGAAAATAATGTTCAAGCCTCCCCACATATGGGAGGGTTGACTCAATATATGGGAGGCTTAACCCACTTTGATTTCTATTTATATATTTGTAAAGAGAAATAAAATCAGTTTAAAAAATAATAATTGCTTTATGCTACATGTTTTAATTATTATAAAAAAAAAATATTTTTTTTATATGATGCTTAAACAAACTTGTTGAGACGGAATCAGAAATTGAGAAAAATTTTGTTGTAAACAGGATTTTGTCTGAGCTGGTATAATTGTACAGCGGGAAAAATGACATTCACATTAATGTCACGTTAATGTTCACATTAGGTGCACGAAGTGACTTGAAACATTCAATTTCGAGCAAGATATCTGGGCTTCTCTTTAACTAATTTCACTGTTTAATATTCTAAGGTTTTGGTTTGAATCCCATTTTCTCATTTTTAATTTGGTGATTGTTTCTGAAATTTTTACTTAACTTCATAAATATTTCAAGAGCAAATTTCGTACGGTGTGGCATACATGTATTATGGAACTATCTATTTTATAAAGGAAAAACGTATACGTGCGTAACGCTGACGTCATTTTGCGAAAGGCAATACTTCACAATCAAATTTCGCTGTTGTAATTTTCGATACTGCAAATTTTTAATCTTCTAATCATCGTAAATTTTTAATTTCCAAACCATCGTATAGGAAAAAAATCTACTTTCATATGCAATTTGTTTGAAAACTGTATCTTAATTGATAGATTAAATAATTTTCAAGCATGAATTTTTGTAATTTATCTCTATCACGTGCCGTCTCCATCTATAATAATAAAGAATGAAGTTTGTGTGTGAGTGAGTGTGTGAGTGAGTGTGTCGACGGCGTTCTGAAGAGACCACTGCGCGTAGAGCTACAAAATTTGGGGAAAAGGTACGTCTATACATGAAGTTTTGCACCTAGAAGCCCGATTGTCGATTTTTTGATTAGATTTTTTAATGCGATTTTTTATGCGATTTTTAGCACTTTTTTAAGTTTCGAGGCAATTTTTCCATATAAGTGAGAAGAATATGGTTTCTTTCTTTTAACCCAATGTAGTAAATTTTGTTCTCTTTTCAAAAAAGTTTATTCGGAATTCGTGCAGCGATTTTTGAATTTTTAGCGAATTTTTTATGCAATTATTGAACAGCATTTACTGCATTTCCATACCTATAAGGAGGTTACCATAGCGGGACACAGTTCTGTCGCCAAATGCCGCTAAGTTTGTCGCCAACTTAGCGGTATATCGCCAAATTTGGCGACCAAAATGAGTCGCCAAAAGTGACGCCAACTTGGCGATATCTCTAATATTTCGCCAACTTTCCATAGACTTCCATTGTAAAACAATATGAATTACTTGCTTACAGAAAATCAACAAATTGAGATATTTTAATGCAACAAAAACTAATATTTACTTAAGGGATTATATTAATTCGATTTTTCCACATTAGGAAAAAGAATACGGTTTCTTTCTTTTAACCCAATATAGTAAATTTTGTTCTCTTTTTTAAAAAGTTTATCCGGAATTCTTACATCGATTTTTGAATTTTTAGTGAATTTTTTATGCGATTATTGAACAGCATGTAATGCATCTCCATACATATAAGGGGGTTGGGGGTTACTGTAGGGGGGGATCCAACTCTCTCGCCAAATAACGCCAAGTTTGCCACCAACTTGGTGATATCTCTAATATTTCGCCAAATTCCCATAGACTTCCACTGTAAAACAATAGGGTTTACTTGCTTACCGAAAATCAACAAATTGAGATATTTTAATGCAACGAAAACTAATATTAACTTAAGGAATTATATTAATTATATTTAAGGAAGGCCAAATAAATTAATTACGAATAAAGGTGACATGATCTAATGCTTAGCATGATTTCCAAAACATAAATTTTAAGAGAGCCCACAGGTCAAAGGAATTAAATTTGAAACTTTTAACCAATTATAGTAAATTTTGACTTTCGTGATTTTTGAACCTTTTGTGATTTTTAATGCGATTTTTACATTTCTTCGCGATCTGCTGCTTTTTTTTTTTTTTTTTTTTTTTTTTGACATTTCATTTTTCACCTAAAGTACATTCTGCCCTCATTTCAATAAAGTTTATTCGGATTTCGTATAGCAATTTTCGAATTTTACGGGAATTTTGTATGTGATTTTTAGTGTATTTTGTATGCGATGTTTAGTGTATTTTAGCGATTTGCTATTATTTTTTCACATTAGTGAAAGGAATCAACATGCAATCTTCGAACACAATATATATTTTTTTTTCTATTTTCAAAATTTGAGAAGCGATTAAAAATTTTTTTACGATATCTTATTGTGATTTTCATAGCTTTTTCTTAATTCCTGCTGTTTTTTGACGTACCCGGGCAACGCCGGGCAAGTTCGCTAGTTACATAATAATAATAAAAATTTTGCAATAGAAATTGTTCAGGATTTATTTCTGCCTAATTTTCCATAACGAAATAAAAAATTCCTCCATAAGTAAACAAATGATTAATATTTAAAATAATTCACAAATTTAGCGTATATGTAATAGAACTATTTAATTTCTGAAAACGAAAAAAAAAAAAAAAAAAAAAAAAAAAAAAAAAAAAAAAGATTCAAATGAGATTTGTTTGCAAACTGCAACTCAGCTTACTGAATGTCTATGGTTTTAAAAATAATTTTCAACCATGAAATATTTTTAAATTGATCTCAGTTGCGTGGAGTTGCATTACAAAAGATTAATCCTTTTAACCTTAAAGCAATATAAGGAGAGAGAGAGAGAGAAAGAGATTTTAAAACATTTCAAATTGTGTATCTTTTAATAGTATTTAAATTACAATTTTTAAATTAACTTTTTAAAAAACCCTTTTTTCCAGACCATTTCTTTCTTGCAATATAATTATGCTTTGCTTATACTACATTTTTGTTTAAGTTTGGTTTATTCACCGTTTTAATTCTTAAATTTTATATCTAAAATGACAATATTTTTTCTGTTGACAGGATAGACGCGTGTTTAGAAACCTCCAAGTTTTTAACAGTGGGGTAGAATTTGGACTGTCTGTCAACCCAGTGAGGAAGAAAATACAATCTTTTGCCTGTAATCTTTACTTGGGCAGTTTAAATGCGACAATTCTGCGGTTTTTATAGTTAAATGTTGTAAACATTGTTGATATATATCTTCTTTCCTAATTTATAGTGTTTTTTTTATTTTTTATTTATTGATGAAATATATACATATTATGGAGATAGATAGATAGATAGTTAGATAAAGCTTTTAACTAGGGGTTGTTTTGGATTCTAGGGCTCGTGATCGGCGTAGATATAGAAAAATATTTCTGGAATTACAACATTGGGGGGAATGTAATAAGTAGTATTTCTTATGAAGTCTACCTAAGATACAACTAATTTTTTAATTTATATTTTCCATATGAGTATAATTTTAATAAGTTTTCGCAGCGAAATTACGCCCAAAACTATTGAATATTAAATACGTGAAATTGTCACATTGCTAACTAAGTGTAAACCAACAGAATGAAAAATTTCCTATCCGAAATCGAGCCCGGATCCCTAGAATAGCGCTCCAATGCCCTATCATTAAGCTACGAGGACGATACCCAGCTTGGCAACTCTCACTCTTAAATGTTGGTAAGGCTGCAACCGCAGCACAAGATAGAATGGTCTTCATGAGCACACAACTCTACGTCAAATATGAGAAGAAATACAGCACAGCATAGTAGGTGAATACATATAATTATAGATTGAATTAATTTAAATTCAATTAATAACCGTTTAATTAATTAAATTAAAATTAAAATTAACACATATTCACCTATGATGGGCTTTATTTCGTCTCATGTTTGCCGTATTTAGGGCTATTCTATCGCGTGCTTCAATTGCAGAGTTACTGACATTTAAGATTGAGAGATGACAAGCTGGGTGTCGCCTTCGCAGCTTAATGGCAGAACATTCGAGGGATATTCAGGAATCCGGGTTCGATCCTCGTCTTGGATATCTTCACTCTGCTGATTTATGCTTAGACATTTTTCACGCAAGCAAATCGGAGCGCCCGGACGCAGAGAGATATCCCTCATAGAGTAGGTCTTAAAGATGTAAAGAATTTAGAAGTAATTTAATTATTTCATAATTTTATGGTTCAAAACAGGTAAAAACAATGACTAGAGCTTCTTAACTTTCCAAACAATGAATTTCGTTATAGGAATACAGGCATCCCCCGACTTGCGCAAGTAATGCATTCCGCAAATTTTTACGTAACTTGAATTTTACGTAAGTTGAACTTGTATGATGATATATATGAGTATGATATATATGAGATGACTACACAATATATGAGTATATATATATATATATATATATATATATATATATATTATTTACACAGTATTATTTTAGAAATAAAGCACCATGAAGCAGTATTTATTCGGATATAAACTATAAAATTATGAAAAAATATAAAAACCACATGAAAGAACACTTTTCAAAGAAAAAACTCTTATAGAATGCGGGATTTTTAAATTTAACATTGGTGAATTAATTTAAACAATTTCCAATCTACGTCAAACGAACAGGTGAAATTAGAAGAAATAATACCCTCGTTCCTGTTCATCGAATTTTAAAATTCTTAAATAGCTTTCGTTCTGGTTTGAATTCAACCAACATAATTGTTATGGTTGAACCCCATATTTTTTAACTCACTTTATTAGATTTGAGTTTGTTTTGTTAAAGATTTGATTGTATTTCCTAGTAAAAATATAACTCTCACTAATATATAAAACTACATTACTATATTATAGTTATGGTTTATATCTGCATACTTTATTTATAAAATAATTATCAAAAGTATGCATAAGCATATCAAAAGCGCTAGTGCGTTCATAAATGTAATTTTTGAGATTTATGACATTATTGCGAATTTGCGTAAGTCGCATAATACGTAAGTCGAGGGATGCCTGTGCATGTAAATATTCAATCAGACGAAATCTAAACCATTCATAAAAGTATCACGTGATGTGATATAAGCCCGATCAGCAGCAAATTTTACGCCCGGTCTTCGCTCGCTTAACCCACATAAAATCTGCGGTCGTCATGATCAGTTGCATGGGCTTTGTTTGTTTATGTTTTAACTTGTTTTGTTAGGTTGATTGATTTGCTTGAAAAGATCCATCAGAGATCTAAAGTTTTTAAACTTATTTATGACTGCATACTTTAAAAGTGTTTCCAACGTTATAAAATAATGTTTAAGAAATGTTTGTCCTTAGGCACAGTGAAAAAGAAAAAATTGTGCTTTAACATGCAAATTACGGTAAAAGGACATAATTTATTTAGAAAATAATCGACAATTACAAAGCACTCATTAAAATTTCTATTAGAAAATGCATCAAAATGAAAGTTGTAATAGTTAAAAAAAAATAAACTATTTTTCAAGCGAAGGAAGAGACTAGTTTATCACAAATATCTGTTATTATAAGCTACCATAGGTTGGACATAAACTTTGAAACTGAACATTCTTTCTGTGCATATGTCACTATTATCTTTTAAAAACAGTCTGCGGTTCACCGCCTTATTTATCTAATAATAATTTTAGGTAATACAAAGCTGAAATAATTGAGAGCATAGCATATTACGCTGTTATGCTCAAGATATGTTGTTGTGTATAGGAGCAATTAAAGAGAGCAATTGCAAATGTTATTTAACTACCGTTTCGCAAAACGTAACAAGAAATTAGGAACGGTATTACTGAACCGGCTAAATGTCACCACTGGGTACAAGCAAATGCACCGTGTTAACGTATGGTGTTAAACAATAGAATTCATTCTTTAAATTACATACATTCTAACAATATTTTATACGATATGAAATTGGATGGAAAACTACATGTTTGTTATCTGTTTCCAAAAATAAATGATCATATAATATTATACACATTGACTTTTACACCTTTAATTAAGCTTTGCTTTCAAAGAATTAATGTATTTGATAATACTGTACTGAATTGAAACATATTCAAATATTACAGGATACTGTGGTATCTTTGAGAAGTGTTAAAATTTTATATTACATGTAATGTAAAATTTTAAGCGGGAGATGTCTTATTTTATTGTATTTAAATAAATACTTTATTTTATTAATATAAATAAATCTAATTGTTATTAACACAAAAATTAATTTTATTAAAAATATTTTATACATTTAGCATTGAAGTAGCATATAAAACATTTTAAAATCAAAATGTAGAAAAAGTTCTGAAATAGAATAGTTAAATAAATATTTTATTATAAAAATAAAAATTATTATATTCATTTAACACGAAAATTATAAAGAAATCAATAAAACTTTTTAAAAATACATAAATTGAAAAAAAAAGTGAAATAGTTATCTAACCGAAAAACGTTTATGTTAAAAAAGTCCCCACGTCTGAGACTGAAATAGAATATTTTAACCAATAAGAATTTTGAATGACATAGAACAAAAGTTGAAAACGAAAGGAAAACGTGGGATTCGAACCCATACTACCAAGCTCTAAGTACAATGCTCTAATCATTGAACCTTCAAGCACGTAGCTGGCAACAACAAAATAATAAAAAAAGTAAAAAAAAAAAAAAAAAAAAAAAAAAAAAAAAAAAAAAAAAAACCCGTGATCTGAGTATTTAGCTCCAGAGTTCACTGTAACTGTATATTTAAAATATGCCCCACTCCATATCCCACAGTCTCCTTCGCGTCCGGGCGACGCGGCGTGTTCGTCGTTCCTGAACAAACTCTTAGCTAGCAATGCGAAAATTTTCAGGTATTTTATACTTTCCAGTTTGTTTTCACACCGTTTAACATTAATCACAATATGTGCAAATTCATTAATGAGTTATTTTCAACATATTGCGTAAATAAACAGAGTAAGCATTATGATAGATTTGATTCTAACATTTTGCACTCAACTTCATAAAATATATCACTTTTAGAGTAAATAATTTTATTTTTATCTCATTGATAGAGATTATATTAACAATGACCAGCAATTTAAAATATGAAATACTCTATGAAAATATTATACAGAATAATTGCCGTTAAAATTTTCCAGTTCTTCTGTTTAACGAATAATATCTTCATTATCAAAATTAATGACGAAATTGTTGAAATTATTTAATTGTAGTAACAAAGTAGTAATGAAAATAATATTTAAGGAAGTCCCTAAAACATAATGTGCAGTCATTGAAAACAAGTGTTTATTATATAATATATATATATATATATATATATATGTATGTGTGTGTGTGTGTGTGTGTATTTATATATTGTAAAAACACGCGTACAATAATCTAAATGTAGCAGACAATTTAAATAAACAAAACACCAATCTTATTTAACTTCAAAGTATTTATTAAAAGCGTATTTTAATCTCTTATTAAAATTTTACTTTACATTTAGAGCGTGTACTCATTTTAAAATATTGTTTATCGATAACGAGATACTACCACTTTCTACTTTAAAAAAAAAAAAAAAATAGAGAATTTTTTATTTATCTTTTCAAAAATCGTTTGTTTAAGAAGCAAAATATTTAATATCAATAAAAGTCTCATAGCAATATTGCATTTTCAAACGATTGAAAAGAGAAGACAAAACTGCTGCTGAAAGAAACTGTTACATTCAAGATGATATGTAGATTAAAAAGTAAAATATATTTTGGTACATGCATTCAATTTTTACCAAAATCAGAAACGTTTTAATTGTTATTTTTTTAATAATAAATTTAAATAAATAAATAAATAAATAAATTTTGTGATATTTGTTTTAAGATTTAAATATCGCCTGCATAATGTGATTAGAAACAAATATTTACGTGAGTATGTGTATACGTGATGGAAATGTAATAATTTTAAGGGAAATTTCAGTTAATTTCAAGAAATATGTTGTAATTAATACTGCAGTATTTAATTATATATATATATGTGCTAAATTATTAATATGTAATTAATAATTTGATTTTTAATGTATTAGACATATTAAAAATAATTAAGGATCTATTTCTCTATTTATTAGTGCTATACTCCTGTTTATTGGTTAAAAGATTTAAAGATCTTTATAGCTTTATAATAATGACTCCCATAAATTAAAACCAACATTATTAAATAATATGAAATGTACGTGTACATTTAAAATTCAGTTTAAAGCAATAATTCGAGCACGTAAGTTGTACATAATATTGGGTAACTTCGAAATTGAATAATTCTATAAGTCGTTGTTTCTTTTTGAACGTAAAGTTGAACTCTGTGCCAAAAATTGATTTTAATTTGGCCCTGTGTTTTAACTTGGACCAAAAAGAAAAACAAAAGTATTTTAGAATTATTGTGCTGAAAAATTTTGGTGTGGTAGTTAAGCAATACGCTACAGGTTTCAGCACTATTCACTGCCGGATGTAGGTCTTCCCCAGTACTTTCTATTGTTTCCTGTCTAGCGCTTTAGTTATCCAATTAACACCGGCCACTTATATATTTTGATGTTAAACACGCCAATGTGATTTAGTATTAAAACAAATAAATACTTTACAGAGAGACCAAAATTTGTGTACCAAGCAATACAATCTTCAAAATACCTGCCTAAAGCTTTACGTAATATTGTGAGCCCTGTGGTAACGAAATGTATTATACTCTCATCCAGAATATTTAACGTTAGCCATGTCATAAGATACTTAAAAAAAAAAAAAAAAAACATAAGAGAGATCGGACTACGACGATTTCTAAAGGCGAGACAGTTAGATTAGATTAAAACAACTATCAGAACATTCATGCCTCCAAAACTCAATTTCAAAGCTCAAGACTGCTTGGATATAATTAACTGGATGGATGATTCCTTCTCTTGATCATCTTCTCTCCCATTATTAAAGGATATCAGAGACGATGAGATTAAATCACATATTCAAAGTGACTCAGTCCCTAAGTGTGATGTCTAGTTTACACACAAGCAGTTCAACGGTATGTGAGACTCCTTACAGAACCCCCAGGAAAAGTTTGTGAAGCTGAGTCTAGGAATGGTTTTATCAGATCGACTCTGCTAGTCGATGCCAATAGTACCTAACTTCGCCCATAAATCTAATTTCATAATACCTTCAGCTAAGAATGAGTGAAACGACAATGATTTTCAATTGTCCAACGCGAGTTTCTTGGACTTATGATTCTCCTCGCGTAAAACGCAGTTTTTCCAATAATAAAATAAGTTCATAAATAAATACTAATA
Source organism: Maratus speciosus (assembly GCA_963932465.1). Taxonomy (NCBI): domain Eukaryota; kingdom Metazoa; phylum Arthropoda; class Arachnida; order Araneae; family Salticidae; genus Maratus; species Maratus speciosus. The sequence continues at coordinate 494,091,646 of OZ010791.1, forward strand.
ATAATCTAACATAATTCGTTTTTAAAAATTTAATATTGGATTCAATAAAGCAAACAAACCAAAAAGCGATAAGTGTTTCTTTTTTACCTTTTTTTTAACCTTTATTTGATATTTTTTATGCGCGATCGAAAGATGTTGATGAATTTAAGAATTAAAATACTTAAACATTATATTTTGTTATTTTAATACATAAGAATTTCAGGTATGCGTGACAGGAAGATGTTGATGGATTTAAATAATACTTAAACTTTATGTTTTATTATTCTAATACATAAGAATTTGAGTTGTTACATTCCTGACGAGGCTAATTTAAAAAAAAAATAATAATTTTTTTGTAAAAATGTGACATTTTCTGCATTTCGGTAAACTTTACCACATATGTGTGACTGGAAGATATAAACCGATTTTATTTCATATCATAATATTAAAATATTTATTTGCTTGAAAAACGTCATAAAAACACATTAAAAGTAAATTAAAAACTCTTTATTTACATGTTTCAACTCATTTTCTGAGTCGTCGTCAGAATGTATAATGGAAAATTACAAATGCATAAAGAAAAATTGAAAAAATCATCGAAAATAAACAAGTAATCAGTAACGCGCCCTATATTTTTGCGATTGCTCGTGTTCCCTCTATGTCGCGATGCTGTAATTTATCCAACCATTCAACCCATAAATTCGGGATACGAAAAGATAATGTATCGTTACAAACTCCTGAACCTCTTAAATAAATTTCAATGGACTCTCTTATGAATAATTGTAAATAAAAATTAGACTTGTAGATGATTTTACTCTCGTTAAAAAGTATGTTAATGTTCTCTATAATGTTCTACACACGGGAAATAATTTGCTACACCCTTTTCATAGTAACTTCATTAATAGTTTTATTTTTATTTTTAGAATTATCAAAGGAGCTCTGAATCAATTTGTTAATTAATTTTACCTGATTTTATTTCCTGGTTTCCTTTGAACATATAAAAAATCATTTAAGAAATTTTGGCTTATATTTGATCGCGAAGCCGCCTCCGAAATTAAAGACACGTTTAAATACTAAAATTGATCCGATTAATAGAGATGACCTCTCAGCAGTTTATATGATTCCATTTATTAGGGAGGGAGGAATCAAAAATCATTATATAGGTATAACCCAACGAAAATTCAATATCAGATGTAAAGAACATATAGCGGACATAAAATACAATAGAGGTAATACTGCTTTATCCCGGCTAAATCAAATAGAGAACATTAACGTACTTTTTAACGACAGTAAAATAATCTACAGGTCTAATTTTTATTTACAATTATTCATAAGAGAGTCCATTGAAATTTATTTAAGAAGTTCAGGAGTTTGTAACGATACATTATCTTTTCGTATCCCGAATTTATGAGTTGAATGGTTAGATGAATTACAGCATTGCGACATAGAGGGAATACGAGTCATCGCAAAAATATAGGGCCCGGTATATGATTTCTTGTTTAGTTTCCATGATATTTTCCATTTTTCATTATGCATTTGTAATTTTCTATTATACATTCTGACGACGACTCAAAACATGAGTTGAAACATGGAAATAAAGAGTTTTTAATTTACTTTTAATGTGCTTTTATGACGTCTTTTAAGCAAATAAATATTTTAATATTATGATATGATTAGAAATGGACGTAATTTTGACTTACTACTCGCACTTATTTACATTCGATTTTATTTCTTTTTTTTTACATATTTTTAGTCTCCCAATTTCGCAAATTTTGAGGTATTACGGCTAGAAAAACAATATTTGAATCTTTTCGACCCACCCTATTAGATATTCCTCATTTATTCTAATTCCTTCGTTTACACAGCCAGGAACATTATCTCTAATCTCTATTGTAAAGAAAAACCATGTCTCTCTGTGTAACTCTGACGTCATATTGACTTTGACAACACCTGACCGATAAATTTTGCCTTTGCGACAATTTTTTTAACTTCTAAACATCGCACAATATTAATTTTTACAGTTTCTAGTGACGAAAAAATATTCTTTCAAGCGGAATTCGTTAAAATACTAGATTTACTGACTTTTTAATGGTTTAAAAAATAATTTCCAAGCGTCTTTCTCTTTTAGTATAGGGACCCACTTTGTTTTATATTTAAATATCTGTGAAGAGGAATAAAATCAGTTTAAAAAAAGCAAAATAACTTTATGCTAGATCCTTTAATTATTAGTAAAAATATATTTTTGTAAATATGATGCTTAAACAAACACGTTTATATGCAATTGCAAATTAAAGGAGAATTTTTTTTTAATATGATTTTGTCTGAGCAGGTATAATTGCACAACAGGGAAAATGAAATTTTGACACTTAAGACAGCGTTCCGTTAGAGACGGGTTCCGCTTAATAGGGTTTCATCAATTATTATGACCGGATTGAGGATCCACTATCCCCTTTTTTTTTGTCTCCTTGTCCTACTTTTTGTGAAACCCGATCTAAAAACTCTAGTTTTCACATACTTTGGCTTCATCTCACTGTATTCATCTTTGGTGAGATTTGACTACAGACCGTCCTAAAGTTTTTCGATCGATGCTATGTTGTTTTTCAGCCGCATGAGCACATAACTTACTATTAATATATTTTAACGCTTTCAGTGGCAAAGTACTTTCAGTAATAAAATGAAATAAATGACTGGCCCCGAAATTTACGAACAAATTAATTTGGAAATAAGAAAAAGGGTATATTTCACATTCATATTAAAGGGAAATGATTTTAGCGAAATTCTGGTACACTGTGACGTTTTGGAATTAAAATTAAGTTGTTTCATAAGCATACCACTGCCGCTGACAGTGTTAAAACTGCTGCTTTCGTACTTTCTAATTTCCACTGTTTCTATTTACCTATTGTAAGTAATATTTAAATGGAAAAAACTTACTATCAATTTTCCCACTTATATTTCATAATGTTTTTTTCATGCAGTGGATACTATAGCAAGTTATCACATCTTCCTTTAATCAGTTTTAAACATTTTCTTTTCCATCACCCTATTTTACTGTAGATTTACAGAATAAATGTACATTTTTATATATAAATATTAACCTTTTATCTTGCACAGTGTATAATAAAAAGATTTCCAAAACCACTTAATTAAGGTAGCCTTGAGCATCTGGTCAACCCACCCTCATACTGACTGGGTCAAGCCTCCCCACATATCCCTTTTTTAAAGAATTCTCTTAATCTTAATAAACTATAATCTTATGCCTGGAATGAAAGCTCAATACTACAGCATTACTTAAAACGTACTTACTTAAATTTCTATGATATATCTTATCAGAAAAAATCTTACAAATATTTCTAAAAAACACAACTTTTAGAGTAAAAACCATTCACAATTGATTTTTTCGACACATATTTAGATTATCTGTATGAAACAAAGACTGTTGATTGAGCATTCTAATAGCTTTGCTTGGCATATATTAATAAAACCCTGAAATTCTTTTAAATATGAAAACTGATGGGTGCGTCAAGCCTCCAGTATGGTCAACCCTCCTTAGTCTCCCCTATAGCTAATGCGTGCGGATCGATTACGAAAAAAAAAATCCCGTTTGCACTTGAAACAATATAAACAACTCAGACTAATATTCCATAACGAATTGGAATTTCCTCATTAAATAAAGAAAATAATATAAATTAAAGAAGACATATAATTTTACAATACGTTTATACGACTGTGATTATTAGAATAAAAAGGCTAATCATTAGCTATTTCTTCGGTTATTAACCTCTGGCTTGTGGGTAAATAGAAAGTATCATTTTTTAAAAATGTGAAAACTTTATTTCAATAGATAACTGATAATTTTTACTTTATAAGTGTTTTTTTTTTTATTTTTTTTTAGTTGGCAGCCTAAAAAAAAAATTAAATTTTGGGAAATGGTATAACATTCTATACATAAAAAATGGCTATCGTATATGTAATCCAGGGTCGATCGCCTACTTATCATAAAACTCCGACTTTCAATTCTATATTCTGTATAACTCGAAATTTCAAAATTTTTGCATATCATTAATGTATTGTGTACAAAATAAATTATTAAAAATTTTTCAATGTTAAAAATAAACAAGAGATAAATGCAATAAATTCATAATAATAATTCATAATAATGATTAAATGTATTTATCTTCCTCTATTAGGAAGAAGAGGAAAACAAAATGTTTTTTTTTTTTTTTTTCTAACATTCAATCACGCTGATATTTAAGAAATATTTATACAAATTATGCAAAAGTGTCACACAAATAGTTTTATTATTTTTTATGATTTCAACTTTTAAATAATCCAGTTATTTAAAGTAGTTCCATGGTACTAGACAAAAAGCTGGGGATTTGACCTTGGTCAATCATTCAACGATTAAGTCGTGTCCAATAATCTAGCTGCAACTGGCGTTCGAAAAAAATAATAATAATAATAAATAATAATAATAATAAAATACATAGCAGTGGTTCTCTAAAGTTCTAAAGGTAAGCATGTTTAGATCGTTAAGTAAATTTCACTAGGATGCAAATTTATTCAATATATTTACAAATACAGAAGAATGTTAAGACTAACAAAAGGAAAATATACATTTTGTGGTGTAAATGGAATATACAACTAAATATTTTATTATCATTGTGAATATTTTGGAAACAACATTATCCTCTGAAAAAAATTTTGAAGCTTTCATCTTAGTGATAATTTATTTAATATAGTAAAGGCAGTGTGTCAAACCTCCAGTATGGTCCAACATTGCAGGGGTCGCAGCATTCCAGATAATTTATATTTTTTAACCACTATTTTTAAGGATTATTTTTATGCTACATTTATAGAAAATATTTTAAAGACTATAGGCTGTAATGCTGATAATAAACATATAAAATTTTAAGACTCTGCGACCTATGAATATCTCCAGTTTCATCATAATTATAATCAGAAGATAAATTAAAATTTCCAAAAGTTGAAACTACTCTTTTATTTTACTTAAATTTTTTAAAAGAAAAATATACCAATTTACGACATATTGTACATATATGCAATTATAACGTTTCAATAAATAATAAATATTGTTAATATATCTTCTATCAATGTATACATAATAAGTTATATTATGAATTCAGCAAGTACGACAATTTCGTAAAAACGTACTTCTCGCAGGTTCGAATAAAAATTATTGTACATCCAATCACATATTAGTATGCCACATTACTTAGTTGTAAATTTTATCAGTTTTTTTCCAAAACCTTAAAGTTTTTTGTCTAATATTTAATTTTTTTTTTCTTCTATCTTCAATAGAAGAAAGTATTGTAATCGACATTTTTTCGATTTCCGGTTTTTGACGAATTTACAAGTACTAGAGGGCAGCGATTCCCAAAAACATTTTTATAGAAAATGTCTGTCTGTCCTTGTGTTCATGTACCATGTCGCCATTGTACCATCAAAAGTGTAGGAAGTTATACATAGAACTGAACCAATTTTTTTTTGTGTGTGCTTTTGAGTATACACTGTTAAACATTTTTCAGCATTCTGGCAGGTCATTCGACCGTTTTTGAAAAAACGGTTTCATAACCATAATTTAACTATATTCTGACCATAAAATGGCCAATAATAGGGTTAGAATAGTGTTAAATTCACGTTGTATAACCGTTTTCGAAAAAAACGGTCAAATGACCTGCCAGAATGCTGCAAATTTTTAATAGTGTAGCAAGCAGATGCTCCCTTAATTTGGGAAAATTCCGACGGAAGGGGGTGCGGTAACAGCGATTTTTGTGAATTTTCATTATTGTTCCATTGAAAAGTGTATTAAGTTACGTATAAAATTGAATCAAATTTTTTGTGTATGTTTTTCGCCATGGTAAGAAGGTCCTCCCTTAATTTTTGAAAAATCCAATTGTAGGGGCGCTGTAATAGAGATTTTTGTGCCCTTTCATTATTATACCATCGAAAAGTGTATTAAGTTATGCATAGAATTGAACGATTTTCTTTGTCTGTATTTTGGGCTAAGCAGGTCCTCCTTGATTTTGGAAATATTCCGTCGAACGGGGGCACTGTAATAGCGATTTTGGTACATAATTTTCTGTATTTTTCGTAGTTCTATTGTACACTAGCGGCTCTAAAGCGACAGGAACTTAGCATCTTGATAAACCGGCTATTCGCGAACATCTGATGTACAACAAAATAACGGAAAACTATTGGCTTTAATAAATACCATGATTGAGATTAACTCGTTTTTACCCCGATTAATTGATTTAAGCAGAAATTTAAAGTGAAAGTCAAAGTTGGCATATTAATAAATTTAAAAAAATAAAGTATTAGTATTTGTAACTACATTTTGAAATATTAAGATGTATTAGATAGATGAAAGTTTTATCATTCATACATCCAACTAGTTTTAAGTTTGTAATGTCACTTTATATTTTTCCTTATCAAAGTTTCTCTTTTCGAATACAAAAAGTTAATATCTTCATTCTTTAAAAAATTAATTCAGAGTAGTTATGGAAGTACAACTAGTTTTCTGATTTCTCAACCACTCTTTACAGAATTAACTTACCACATTTACTAGAAACTCGTTCCTTCCTTCTTTTGTCAAACATTTGTATTTGAAGTTTGTAATGTTTTGCAGATTTTTTTATGTTAGGTTACATAAAAAATTTTATGTTATATATTACCTTAAAATAATTTCTCGTAATTTACAACTCCGGATTTTTCTTATTATTAATATTATTATTATATGAAATTTCAAATAGTTATAGCAATACCGTTCAACCGCAAGAAAAGTGACGCCTTTCGACAAAAGTAAATTTCACAAGTGAGGAAAAAGAAAATTTACATGATTGTAATTGATCATGAAATTATAGCACTTTCACATGCAGAAAAAAAAACGTGCATAAAATCATAAAACAATTAATAATGAAAATGTAGGACGAGGTTTGGAGGACTGGGTAATTTTACCTCCCCACACAATCCACCTCTCTTCTGTGGTCACAAATGAACATATAGCGTAATAAAGTGATTTGCCTTAAAACTGCACTTATGAAACTTTTTGTGTAGCAGGACGCACCTATGACAGAACAATTAGTGTAATAAAACGTAAAATGAATTTTCGCAATATGTGTCACCTTTCTTGCGATTGAGCGATATGGTTTTGATTATTCCTGTTTTAGACATGTATAAGTATTTTTTTTAATGCTATATTTCTCTTGATATCCTAATTACACACTATGAACAATAATAAACTTCAGGAAGAACAAAAGCATATCATATCATAGGTGAAGAATAAAACAAAGAAACAGGGGGGGGGGATGAGAATACAAAATTGTACAAACTACGAATTTCTTCATTTTCTGGAATCAAAAATGTGTTTGACCGTTATTCTGTTTTTTTTTTTTTTTTTTTTCTTTTCTTTTGAGGGAGTGGGGATGAGACTAAAATGTATGAGCCTAAATAATTTTAAAAAATGAAAAACGGTAAACAAAATTTGATATAATAAAACATACAAATTACATTTAAAATAAAATTGTCCTATAGTAACAGTTCGACAGTGCAGTTCAACATTTCGAATATCTGAATCGCAAATGCAATTCTATGCAGTTTTATGATTTTATATACGATAACTTCTCGATTATCTGATTATTTAAATCAATAGTTTCAGAAACATAATTCTTAAAATTTAAGCGTATAGCGTTGTCATATTTCAAATTTTTATTCAGTTACAATATGCCATTTTTTTTCATCAAATCCTAAGTGAAATGTCACTAAAAATAGAATTAAGTAATTTCATTTTCGATATATTCCCTGATCTAATTGGGATAATAAAATATTTGCTGAAGAATGACTTTCACCTAATTTTCATCATTACAAAATCATTTCGAAATAAAGTAATTTAGAACTTATGAAATTCATTATCGTTGAAAGATATCTTGGAAAATTATAATTGATTTTTATACAACTGGGATGTTTACTAGACAAATAGCGTTTTTTACATGTATAAATAAAAGTTTTCGTAGTTTTCTTTTGTTACTGGTTTAAAAACCTATAATAAATGAAAAGTATCACATTTTTTAGTGTTATTTGGCTGTCTCAACGAGTTTGTAATTTAGTAGACTTTTAAAAGATATTTTCTAAAATTTTTAAGTCCTGTTATACTAATTCCTATGATATTCGTGAGTATATTCTTTTTATGTATGTCCCACTTATACAATTCTTTAAGAGCAGACTTTCCAGTTTCAATATTATTACGATCTAAAATGATAATATATATATATATATATATATATGGTGAATTTAGTAAGTAACACGTGCATCAAACTGAATGTCCCCGACCCTATATTCCGCTTCGAGATTAAAAAGGTAACGAAGCTGCGTGAAGTGGAAATGCAGAAAAAAATAAATAGAACGAAAAAGAATCGGACGACGGCGGTTTTGTTAAAAGGAACAGAATATTCTCGACGATATAAAATAGAAGATTTAAAAGACGTATGAAAATCTTAGAAATATTCGACGGTACTAAGTAAAGGAAGCCAAAGTTGTTGATTTTAAGCTAAATATAAATTGAGAAGAGTGCATTTAACTGTATTTTTGTTTTGTCTTCGTCTTAATAAATGTCAGTGTACGTCTTAGAAGTGAGTTATGATTTATAAATAGAGTCTCATCCCACAAAGTGGTGTTCAGAAGTAACAGTTAACCCACCAATATTATTTATTTGTCAGAATTATCCATTTTACAGATTCAAGCCGGATATTATTTTAACGGTGAGTCCATTGTTATTATTTTATTATGAAGTTAGTTGACATACCTGAACTGGAACTTGCATTTAAAAATGAACGAACAAATAAAATTAAATTACTACATAAATTTCTATTTGATTTTGAAGGTGATCGATCTAATAAAAAGAGAATACGTGATTTTACTGGTTTCGGTTTTCGAACCGACAGCATCAAGTTCAAAAATAAAATAACTAATGATCAAACTAATTTTTATTTAAATGATCTGATTACAGTGTGTAATTTACATTGTATTTCTAATGAAGGATCTTTAAATGATCTTGCAACCCGATTAGTTACATACCTTTCAAACTTGAGCATACTACAAACTAATATTATACAAAATGAAAGTGACACTGACTCGGAACCTGAATTGCCTTCAAATAATATGACTTCAAGTAAAAACACCGAATTATCAAATTTTCACAAACACTAGCAACTTCCAGTTCAAAGTTTTATGCCATCATCTATTAGTTTTACTGACGTTGAAAGTATTGTACCTCCTTTTCACGGAAGTTCTTTTAGTGATATAAATGTCTGGCCCAGTAATTCTGACGATGTCACTAGTATGTTTAACTTATCTGACTTTCATAAATTTATATTTTGTAAAAGCGAGGAAAAGCCCAGTTGTTAGTACAGACAGAATTTCATATCAATTCATATGACAAACATAAACAACTCTTAATTTCAGACTTCAGTACCACTTATAATTTTGCCGAGTTACATGACGTATTAAATAAACGAAAATTGCAAGAAAATGAATCAATAGAAGAATGAATCAATATTTTCTTGTAATGAAAAAATTATGCTCGCGTGGTAACATCGAGGATTCCGCAATAATGATATATATATCATAAATGTATTCCCGACACTGTTTTTAGAAAATCAATATTATATGGATGCCAATCCATTGTAGAATTCAAACAAAAGCTCAAAATTTATGACAAAATTTGACATGACTATGAGAACACTAAATTTCGTAAAGTCAAACCTGAAATGGCAGAGAAAGAGAAATCCTTTCTACCAAAATCTGATTTTTTTTCTTTAATTGTGGTTTGTCAAATCATAAATGTAGCCAATGCAGACATAAAGACAAAGGCTGTCGCTGTTTCAATTGCTCGAATTTCGGCCATAGATCGGCTCAATGTGATCAACCAAGGAGGCCTAGAGCTATGCCTGAACCCTTCAATGTTTCTATGGTCACGTCGAACATTTTCATGACCAAACAAGTCATTATTTCGTCTGGAAATGTTACATCATTGGTAGACACAGGCAATGAAAGAAGTTTGCTAAAGGAAAGTATTTATCGCAAACTCCGTACAATCTCGAACCTTGAACATTCAACCATCACAGTAACTGGATTAGAAAATACTATAATCAAACCCCTGGGTTTTTTCTCTACAGACATTATGATAGATGATTTTAATTATACAGCTAAGGCTTGTGTAGTCCCATATTATTCCATATATTTTGATCTTATTATTGGTACAGATGTTATACAACAAAGTATTTTAACAATTTCTGGAAAAAATATTTCGATGAAAAAATCGAGAAAAATGACAATACCTCCAATATTTTTTTTTATTAATGTGGCTCATGTGTTAGACGATCTTAATCTTGATTTATCGTATATTACCGATGGAACGATATGTTCAAAAATTTCAGAACTTATGCAAAATTATTCTCCAAGAAAAATAAAGACAACTTATGTTAAAGTATCAATTCATCTGGAAAACGAAACACCTGTCAGTTGTCCCCCCCCCCCCAGATGCTTGGCGCATAGAGAAAAACTTCGTAGAAAAACAAATTTCTGAGTGGCTCGAAAAGGGAATTATTCGTAAAAGCACTAGTAATTTTTCATCACCTATTATCCTAGTAATAAAGGAAGATGGCTCATCTAGATTGTGTGTTGACTATAGGAAATTAAATTCTATAACCCATAAACAACGTTTTCCCCTCCCAGTAATTGATGACATTATTAATCAGTTACATATTGCAAAAGTATTTACTACTCTTGACCTTATAAATGCATTTTTTCATGTCGAAGTAGAAGAAAATAGTAGAAAATATACTTCTTTCGTAACACATTCTGGTTAATTCGAAATATTATATATAAATTATGTCCTTAGCGATGCACCCTTAGTGTTTCAAAGATATATTTATAACGTTTTTCGAGACCTCATTAATGAAAAAGTACTTATTGTCTATATGGATGACTTCATAATACCAGCTGAAAACGAAGTCGAAGGACTCCAGAAATTACAGTGCGTCCTTACAACTGCATCCGAATATGGTTTAGAATTGAATCTTAAAAAATGCCACTTTTTACAGAGAGAAATTCATTTTTTGGGTTACCACATTAAAAATGGTCAACTGCATCCATCTCCCTTAAAAACTAAAGGTGTGTTCAATTTCCCAGAACCTAAGAGTATAAAAGATGTACATTCATTTGTCGGACTAACTTCATATTTTCGTAAATTCATTCAAGACTACTCTTTAATAGCTAAGCTTAGAAAGGACACTAAATTTCACTTTGGTGACCAGCAACGAAGTGCATTTAATCGAAGTGCATTTAACGAAGTGCTGACACACATCCTTTCTCCAGGTCCTGTTTTAAGCATTTATAACCCTATTAACGAAACAGAAATTCACTGTGATGTATCGATTGACGGTTACGGAACAGTCCTCCTTTAAAAGTCTTCTATTGACAATCAATTTCACCCTGTCTGTTTTACGAGAAAAAAAAAAAAAAAAAAAAACAGATGCCGAACGTAAATATTCGAGTTTTAGCAGTCATTGAAACCCTTAAAAAAATTCGCGTTTACATTCTAGGTATTCCTTTCAAGATAGTCACAGATTGCAACGCATTCGCCCTTACTATGAATAAAAAAGATCTTTGCACCAAGATTGCTCTATGGGCTTTAATGTTAGCTGACTATAACTATACAATCGAACACAGACAAGGTACACGCATGCACCATGTCGACGCTTTAAGCAGAAATCCAATATGTATGATCATTCAAGATAGTTTTACTTCCAAAATCATAAAATCACAGAACACTGACGAACATATACATGCCATCAAAGAATTTTTTAAAACAAAGCCATATGACTAATATTTCCTTAAAAATAACGTTCTCTATAAAAATCATAAAAGTATCGATCTGGTAGTTGTGTCGGATGAAATGTAGCTAAATGTCATTAAATAAGTTCATGACAAAGGACATTTTGGCCGTAAACGTTGTGAAGAACTCCTTAATGAAGAATTTCACATCCCTAATATGTCAAATAAAATTTATAAATTATAACAAATTGTGAAACATGCTTTTTGTATAATCGCAAACGTGGAAAACAAGAAGGTGAATTACATCCCTTACCTAAAGAAGAGACTCCTCTCCAAACTACCACATTGATCATTTAGGCCCTCTTGAAACAACTAACAAAAATTACAAATATATTTTGTCTTTAGCAGACGCATTTACTAAATTTGTCTGTTTATATCCGTGTAAAACTACTTCTGCTACCGAAGTTATATCAAAACTGCGACAACAAAGTTATACTTTTGGCAATATTTCCACCATCATTAGCGATAAAGGTCCTGCCTTCACAAGTAAGGAATTTGCTGATTATTGTCAAGATGAAAATATAAAGCACGAGACAGTTACAACTGGTCTTTCCCGTGCCAATGATCAAGTAGAGCAACTTAATTCCAAAATAATTTCTGCAATATCTAAAATGTCCAAAGACGAACCGACCAAATGGTTTAAACATGTTTCTAAAGTTCAACAAGTCATTAATTCAACTTACCAACGAAGCATTAAGAAAACACCCTTTGAAATATTATTTGGTACAAAAATGAAACAGAAAGAAGATGTACAAATTATCGACCTCTTAAAGAGTGCAGCCGAAGAACAATTCAGGAAAGACAGAGAAGAGCTCAGTAAAGAAGCTAAGAAGAACATTCTGGAAATTCAACAAGAAAATCACAAGCACTATAATTTACGAGGTAAGAAACCCCGGAAGTACAAGCTTGGTGACCTCGTACCAATTAAGAGAACCCAGCAAGGACCAGGTTTGAAGTTGAAATCTAAATTCTTAGGTCCGTATAAAGTAACCAAAGTGAAGTCTAACGACACTACGACGTAGCGAAAATCTCATCAACCGAAAGACCGATAAATATTAGCTCATGAGCTAAATACATGAAACCTTGGCCTGACGAAACCTGAAGCTTAATAAAAAATATTTTAAAATCTTTTCTTCTTATGTGTTTGCGAAAATTTTATAAGTTAATACTTTTAAAGAAATTTGCATATGATGTTACGCCACTTCAAATAGACTGTGTGATCTTTCTGACGTGCAGATTATTTTTTTTCTTTTCTCCCTAAGAACAGTTACTGCTTTTTGTTTTTGTTTCTTTTTCAGATTCTAGTTTAGCACATGTCGCTGCGGCAGTTCCAGATGTCAGGAAGGCCCCATGTGGGGCTTTTCGTAAGTAACACTTGCATCAGACTGAATGTCCCCGACCCTATATTCCGCTTCGAGATTAAAAAGGTAATGAAGCTGATTCAAGTGGAAATGCAGAGAAAAATAAATAGAACGAAAAAGAATCGGACGACGGCGGGTTTGTTAAAAGGAACAGAATATTCTCGACGATATAAAATAGAAGATTTAAATGACGTATGGAAATTCTAGAAATATTCGACGGTACTAAGTAAATGAAGCCAAAGTTGTTGCTTTTAAGCTAAATATAGATTGAGAAGAGTGCTTTTAACTGTATTTTTGTTTTGTCTTCGTCTTAATAAATGTCAGTGTTCGTCTTAGAAGTGAGTTATGATTTATAAATAGAGTATCATCCCACACATATATATATATATATATATATATATATATATATATTTACTTTCATGAAAATATAAACAATCGTCACGAAATATTACTATGATTTAAGGTATGTAGTCGTATAAATTTGTTTCACAGATGTATTGTGTATTGTATTTTTTACATAACCTGATATTTAAACATCTCAAATATCAATTTAGAAATTTAAAATCTTTATATTTAATAAATAACTAATTTTCTTAATATTTATAATGCTATTCAAATAAACTTTCTCTTTAAAATTTTGTAGGTGTCTGCCCAAAAAACAATCCCGTTTTTAAAAAGTTATTTGCGTGTTTGAACAAGTTTGTAAGTTATTACACATTCAACATATATATTTCTAACATCTTAATTCCAATAAATCAATTTATGCTTTTCGTGTGTGCCTTCTAATTATATATACCTATGCATAAAACTCTTTATCTGCAAACGTTCCTGTTTCAATATCACTAGGATTAAAAATTATAATGATTCATTTTTTTTTTAATATACACATCAATTGAACATTCGTCACGAATTATTACTATGATGTTAGGGTACACAACACTACTTTAATTTATTTACACATATGTATAATTGTGTATTGTATTTACAGGGCATTTGAAGCATATTATTATATCATCGTGTACTGGCGAGCATCAAAGAACACGATATTGACAGGAGTCCCATTTAACCCTTCACAACATGATTTTTTTTTTATTTTTATGAAAAAAAATATTGAAATCTATATATCGGTCTAATAATGTGAAAAATAGTCAACAAAATTAAATTTCAAATTTTCAGGTAAAATTTGATATATTATGGCGTGTACCCTATGTACTCAATTAGGATTTTAAAATATTGTATTGCTATATTTTACAACAAAATTGGCTTAAATTAATTAAATTTTATGAGCTTAACACTCTGCAACTTTTTTTATATTATTATGTTTAAGTATTCGATAAAAATAATGACAGTAAAATTTACCTTAATAGCTTGCTCGAAATATTTTTTGGTTTCCTAAGAATAAATTGTAATCTTTTGTCAAATTCAGCCATCCGGCACGGACAAAATAACTTTTATTCCATTCTTTGGACTGTCGTTGATCAGGAATAGAGATCACATTGGCCACATTCACGGCACATAATAAGAAAAAGAGTGTTTTTAGGTATGTGTCAGATGTTGCACGCGGTGCAGTGAACTGTTAAAACTGATTTCAAATGGATTACAAGTCTGCCTGAGTTCGGGTAACCCAAATTTTCGTGACCTAACAGGACCCTTGATTTGTGTTGCATAGGTTAGGCAATAATTTTGTTCTTAGCAGTTCATTTTTATTTCAATTGTTTCAGATTCGGGTCGGATTTAGTTTTGAGTTTAGCGTGTCGGAAAATTTTCTACATTATCTCCACAATTTATTTGAAATTGTGTTATAAAGAAAATATATATTCGAATAAAAATGATTATATATGTATACATAAATACTTACCTATATAAAATATTAATGCGACGTTAGAAATGTGGAATGCGTTTTTTAAATTATTTGCATTGTAATGAGGAGTTGATGTGAATCGTAAATGGGGGAAGTTTTGGATTGAGTTAAAATACAAATTTTGGGACAGGGTAGGTGTAACCTGACTCGTACAGGACTCTGATGTCAATAATAATACCATTTTGCCACAAACACACTAAAGCAAGGATAATACCTTGAAATCAGTTTTTTTTGCTTGAAAAGTATTTCTTTAAAAATGCATTTCTATATCTAGCAAAACTTTACAAAAATCTAACATAACTATTTAAGAGTTATCCACGAAATCGAAAATCATTCCCATATCTTGAAAAACATCAGAGACCAATAGATTTATGGGTTTTTAAGAAGCAAATCTGAAACAAAACTTTTTTCTTTCCGTGTCATAAGCAGAGAAAAACTCGAAACATTTCCTCAAAGTGTTTAGATTACAACACGAATTATCTTTCAAAATGAGCGCTAAAAATTGATAAAAGTGATAAAAAGTACTCTTAAGACGCACATAAATAAATACCTTTATTGAGATCCACATATGTTTCAATGCTTAAACGGTGACATTTTCCAGTTCTGTGTTGATACCAATATTTTCGCAAAAATGTTTAAAAACCAAACCATTTATCCGGAGTATATGAAGTACCATTCACCAAAGAGATTGGAACAAATGCAAATTTATGTGGGTATGCCAAGCAGAAAACTTACAACTGGAATCAAAGAAAATATAAAAGAAAACAAATACAAGAGAATACTACAGATTTGCCCAGGTTAAGTAACAAAGAACTTTTACAGATTAATTTTTTAAATAGTAGAGTAGTATCAGTTTTCTGACTCTAGTAAGCATATAACTAATTAAGTTTACTATTTCCTGATATTACATTTTTATTTATTTATTGTATTTCATATGTATCACTTTCTGCGCACATGGGAATAACGTATTATTTTTCCTCATATGGAAGTTGATCCGAGCTATTATATTTAGATCTTATGGGATGGACAAACTCCATTGTATCAATGACATTCTAGCTTAATTTTTTGTTGAAGAACGCAGACAACGGAAAAGCGTAGGTCACGCAAACAATAAAATTCCCTTGAGGACTGTTGAATGTCACGGGAAGAGGAAGTTTTAGATAATAGAAAGGTGTCTCTTGTTGGTATCGGGGGAACGCTGTTGTCTGAGTTTGATAGGAATTGCTGAGAGCGCAACGGCGGTTCCTGGAAGAACCTCGAGGAGTGAGGCCGTAAAGTATTTGATTGAGTTTTTGGGTGTTGAGTGTAGTGAGTTCCGGGAAATGTCTTGAATTCTGTGTGGAGAAACTCGATCCAACGAGAAGAGTAATGTCCTCCGATAAGCCTAATGAGATAATGTAAGGTGAGAAAGAGATAGTGTATTTTAACACGTTTTCACAGTATGTAGGTAGTATTTAATCTATAACTTCGTATCGGACCAGATCGTCTATGTCCGACCCATTAAATGTAAATAAAGTTTTGTTTATATATAAATAATTTGTAAATAAAATGTTCTTTAACATTAATTGAATAAATTTAGAATATTTTTATAATACTTCTCACATCATATCCGATATTACATACTTATAATGGTGGTGGTAGCTTATCAAATAAAATAACATTTTTCGAAGTCTGTACAAGAGTTTATCATGGATCACAGAAAAATTATCAACGTGTGTAGTAAGGAAGAGTGCAACAATTCTGCTCTCACATTAGCGGGAAATATGCCATTAGGAGCTAATTTTCCCCAAACACATGGTAATATCTGTAACCTATGATACATATATAAATATTATGCAAATTAGAAGTTTCCAAAAATTCCATTTCATGCTTCCTCTGTGTTATCATTACATACCTATTTCAAGGTGAAATAGGTATTGATTATCTACTAACGTCTCTAATGAAGCGTATCTAATATGATTGCTTGAAAAGCATTACACAATATGCTAATAGACTGTTATAATTCAAAGATATAAATACAAATACACACAAAAGAATAAAATGTTGTTACATGTTACTATTTGCTAATTACATAGTGATTGACGCAGCTGAAGTAGTTATTGCCTGTCCCTCCCAGTTCTTCTTATGAAGCCTAGAAATTGCGTCAGCACTCAAATGTTGCACTACTGGGCGATGAGAAATACTTAGGTTCCAGCATTAAAAGGCCAGAGGCCATCTAGTGAGTTTGTAGAGGTTGTTTCAGTGTTCAATTTTAGTGGTTTATGATAAGAGGTGATCTCGACATGAGATCCAATTGTCCACTTTTCAAACTTCCGGAACCCAAAGAGTCCGGAACTTCCTTTTTAGTTTTCGAGGTCTGCAAATCTCTTATTGCTCCTATTTTCTCCTCATCCAGCGCATGTGTTCCCCCGCCCCAATTACATGACCTAAAATTTTTGTTAATCTTTCTCCGCATTTACAATTATCAAGCCTAATTGTAAAATTTCGATTCTTAAGCTCCTTGATAACTGCACTAACATGCACACAATGCTCTTCCCAACTGTCCGAGAAACTGATGACATCATTAATATATGCCTCTCTGCATAGCTCCGACGAGTTTGAAGTAATTTGTTGTTCTCCTTTTGGAACGTAGCTGCTGCCTTTGACAAACCGAAAAGCATTCATAAATCCCATTATGAGTTGTAAATGCTGTCAAATGTTTACATTCCTCAGTGATTTCAATTTGCCAATAACGCCTCATTAAACCTATCGAAGACACATATTTGGCCCCTTCAGTATACATGATTTCCTACGAAGCATTTATAGGAAAATTTATTATACATGTTACTGAATTTAAAGTTCTATAGTCTATACATAGCCTAACAGTTGCATCATTTTTCGCACCGGAAACAATTGGATGACTGATTTGATACTTTGATTAGATTTAACTCTAACACCTCGTGGACCTGTCTAACCACTTTGAAGAAACAGCAGTGATTTTATATTTCGAAGTGTTAGTGTCACATATACAGAACGCAGAATATGCAAATCGTTTTGATACGGTGGGAATAAAAGCGATATTTTCATTTTCCATATATTTTTGTAGCAGCTTATTTTCAATTGTACTTTTTTAAAAACAATATGTGACATAAGCGTGATATTTCTGTATTGCAATAATCTTATGTTATGATTTCATATGCAAATTATTTCTTTCGTGAAAATTGCTTCATTTTTTGAACTGTTATTTTGAAAAAATCGCTTGTCTATGTACGTTTGAGATACACTATAAATTCATTCAAATGATCTAATATTCAAAAATCGGATGAAATCTTTCAAAACTGTACAAAAAAAAGAAAATTATGAAGGAATGAGGGATCGGGACACCCTTGCGCCGTTAAATATACGAGGTGGAACCCGTCGAATTTCGACGAAAGAAAATGTTTACTAAGGAACTGTTGCATCAAATTTATAATACATCGACAACAATAATTACAATAAAAAAAATCCATCTTACACTTGTTAATTTAACTCTCCAAAGACATATTTTAACCTAAGATTAACAAAATACTTTTTTCATAAACTTCAACTGTTAAAATTATTGGAAAATTAAACTTTATTCATATACGTAATCAATAACATATAATCAAGGTAAGTAATTTTGATTAAGTTATCAATTGATGCTTGGTATTACGGAATGAAAAAATCAGCAAAAAGGATTTCACCTTGACATAATCATAGAATCCCCCCCCCCCACCCTTTAAATCTAAACAAATCAAGTCATTTTCAACGTTTTACATCAATATTAACCATTTAAAAACATTTTAACGCGCAATAGGTTATTGATAAATATATTTTCAAGCTTTAAGTCACATTTGCCAACCATTACAACTTGCCATGTTAAAATTCCCACTCATGATTTGAGGTCCTATTACAATCTCTGTACCTGCGCGTAAAAATTCCAGAAATATATAACTTTTAGACGTATTCATGGGGAAATATCTCATTTTATCAAATAAAATTATCGGTTTCTTTTAAATATGACGTCATTTTCAGTCGCTGAAATATTTTGCCTATTGTCTGAAACTCAGTCAGCGAAATGAAAAAATAGTGAATTATAACAGCATCATCAGGGAAATTGTGTCTTTTTTAAAGCGTAACGTCATTTTCTGTTCAAATTTTTTAAAAATATATTTTTAATTGTAATGAGAAAATGGCATCAGTAAGAATATAATCAATAAAGATAACTAAACCACTTTTAATAGAAATGAAGTACTTCAGTTGCCACGATTAGAAAATTGGTATTAAAAACTATAAAAAAATTAATATCTCAAAAATAAATTGAGGTACAGCTTTCAAACAAATTGCATTTAAATGTGCATTTTTTTTCTGCATACGACGGTGTAAACATTTAAAACGTGGTAGGTTTAGAAGTTTAAAATTTTGCAGTAGCGAAAATTGCAAAACCAAATTTTTATTTCAAATTTCAAAGTGTTGCCATTCGCAGAATGACGTTTGCGTTACGCACAGATATGTTTGTCCTTTATAATGTAGATATGTCAGCAGAAAATACGCTTTTATTATTAATAATCAATTATCATTGAAATTTAAACATTTGAACGCAATTTAAAAATTTGGATTAGCATTTTACATAGTTGAATTTATATATATATCAACTCTTTCAAAATTTCTTTTCATATTCACATAAATCCCCTTTAAATTTTGGCATAAATCATTATATCGTCTCAAATTTTAATTCAGACTTAATACATCAATTCTTTCATAAATACTCAATTAACAGTTACTTAAAAAGAAATTATATCGTTATGAAAATATTTCCTTATCTAATATATACAATCGCATACCCTGAAGAATATCTTTTACCCAATTTTCAACACTTCACCAGAAAATCAGAATGAATATTCTACATTTTAATAATCTTATTTTGAACTAATGAAATGGTATCTTGCCGAAGGCTAGTTTAGAATATTATAATCGATGATTAAATATAGAATCGATTTTCTTTCTCATTACAGTTTAATTTGAGACTCTTTTCTGACAGAAAATGAATTATGTAATTAGATATAATAGTACATACACAATTTTTATTTAACAAGTATAAATTTTATTTTTAGAAATAGTTCTTTTACAACTGGTTTTAAAATAAATACAACATGTTTCTTTTGTTTTTTGTGTTCTGGACTTTTTCAAATTTCTGAAATAAAAGGCTGTATATTTTTTAAGAAATGTATTTTAAACGTTACCATTTTAATATAAATGACCTTTAAATTTATTCAAATTATAAACAACTATGCAAGGGAAACATTTTAATTTATTTCAATTATATTTAGTTTTAAACATTTGAACGATTTTCTTAACTTCTCAACATAAATTAAAAATAGTTTAAAATTTTTATATTTAATAAATAATAAAAAGCTGAATATTTAGACAGATATTAATATAAATTTTGCTTTTTGAGAGTTTGTAAAAGATTTTGGCCTAAAAACAAAGCAAAGTTTATGAAATTTTTCGGAATTCTAGGAATGATAGAAATATGTATGATTTTGCATACAACCCTCCAAAAATAAATAGCAACAAATAAACAAATAAATAAATAAAATTTCAAAGATCAGATTTTCCAACTTTTTAAAAGAAAACTGCGACTTTTTAAAACATTTTCCTTCCAACTGCACGCAATTCCTATAGCATTATGTGTGGTACCCAGGAATTCTCTTTTTTGTTTAGTGCGATAATAATTAAACGAATGAAAGCACATTTGGCCCCAGGGGGTCACTTTTCCGAACTTTGCGGACATAATATGATTAAATGTTCACAGGCCTTTCCAACAATATATCACATGTGGCAGCCAGCAAAAGATAGAAAATGCCTCCCTACTATCGCGCCTCCTGGAATACATCTCCCAACCTCTCTCTGCGAAATACCGTTTTCAGAAATGTGCTATTGTGCGCGGTGACTATACATAAAAGGACTAATGCAATATAGTAATTTCATAAATTTCACTCAATTATTTCTATGTGATAGCAAAACCGTATTGATACACCCGCGTATATACAAATGCCGTTCTCTGTATGTATGTCCCTTATACAAATCTTCAATTTTTTACCGATTTGCACGAAACTTGATGTGTATACGTTTTAGAACGCAGAAAAGATTGCTGTCGACTTTAAAAAAATCATCAGACTACAATTATTCCTTTTTCTATAACCTTCCATAATTTAACATTATATATAGAAATTATATTCTAGAAATATCATTATATTATAGAAATATTTCTTTTAAAATTTTCTAATTCAATCGTTTCTTTCCACCGTTCGTTGCCACCCCCTAAAAAACGGCACAGTAATTTAAAGTAAATGATAACGCACGTATTTTGTTTTTATTTCCCAATAAAAATTCAGATTTTCTCGCTATAGTTTTGCATTTTTGAAATCGACATCGTTCTAATCAGAAAACGAAAAATTTCCCTATATATGTGTATATATATAAATTTTTACTAATCGTGTGTTAAAATGACGCAGTATCTTCCTTTGAATGCTTTTTAAAGTTAAAAAATCTATTTTAATTCAGGCGTTTGAATTTCAAGAAAACAATTCAGGAAAAAGGTAATAACATAAAAAATCGTTTGCTAGATATGACATCAATTTCGTCAATATGATTTCAAACTTGTTCTAAAAACTGATTGCTACAATTCATTTCCTAGTTCTTTGTAATGCTGTATCTTTAATTATATCATTTAGATAAATGTTTTAATACTTTAAATGCAGTGATAACATTCTGCGATTTACATCGAAATATGGTTACACAAAATACGATTTTTCTACAATTTATATTAAATAGAAATTATAACATAGTTACTACTTTTTAGGTTAAGCATTTTTCTTTTTAAACAAAATTTCATGACTGATATTACTATTGCACTCTTTTGGAAATTGATGTCATTTCATTTTAACGGCTGTGTATTTGGTTTTTATGAATGGAAGTATGAGTTTCCATTTAAAAAATAACGGCAATGAATCTTTGTATACATGTGTTAAAGATGCCTGATATGCTGTCCGTTAATAGAACATAAATAAAAATCGTTTTTAATTTGAAACGCGAATATATTTTTAAACTTTAGTACATTTGTTAGATTTCTCAGCAACTACAGGGAAAAGTATTTTGGTATTTTCGGTTTAGCGATCACTTATTCATCTGAGTAGCAGATTTCGTCCGCTGCAGTAATCCGTTTCTCCGAACAAATCTTGAGTGAAAGGAAATTATATCGGTGAATACAATTTTCCATTTTAAAGCAATATACATATTTATCTCAAATGACCTTCCGTATGGCTGAAAACGATATGATCACCACTGCGCTATTATATTTTCAAATGTGTAAGACAAGATTTCGGCTGTTAAGGAACAAATTTTTTAATTTACAGTAGGATTTGGTCTAAGAATGATAGACATACAAATGCAATATACTAAAATTATTCCTCAAAATTATCTAACTCTTTTTAAAAGGCTAATCATTCAGAATTGGTTTCACCTGATTATTTTATATTAGAGCATTTCAGTTAATTCTATAACAAATCATGTACAACAAAATATTATACAGTGAAACTCGTTTAAGATACGCCCGCTTAAGATACGATCCCGCTTAAGATACGAATTTCTTCCGGTCCCTTGAAAAATGCCTATTAAACCTGTGTAAAATTACCCGCTTAATATACGTACGGATAAGATACGATCCCGCTTAAGATACGAAGAAAATTTGTATGTTCATCTCAAAAACCCGCTTTATATACGAAAAGGTGTTTGTGCAGTCCGTTTACTACGTGTCTTTAGGACAAAAGGGAATAAGAGCAAAGGATTTCCTCACCAAATAATTATTCTTACATACATCTAGTTTGTCGTTTTAAAAATAATTACGGAAATTTATTATTTTTCCTCTGAGTGTGTAATATTTAAATTTCTGTTTTCCAAAGATTAACATGAATTTTGTTTTATTATCTTTTATTTAATTTGGTAGAGAGTATTGAATAAAGACACTTTTGTTTTGTTACTGTACAAACAGTAACACAATAAAATTTTGAAAGTGAAAAAAATGCCATTCTTTATTTCAAAAGTGAAAAAAAAAAAATGTTGTTCTTTATTTCAAAATCTTAAACTCATATTTTCTAGACTATCTAAAAATTGTTAGAAAGAATTAAAATAAGAGTTACAAACAGTTAAAAATTGTTGATAATAATGTGTACTGGCTGCGCATGCATTACTATTCGAGAATCTGTGAAATCCGGATAAGATACGATCCCGCTTAAGATACGAAATGCCCTCGGCCCCTTGATTCGTATCTTAAACAAGTTTCACTGTATATTAAAATTATACCAGAAATTTCGGTACAAAGTAACAGTACAAATTTCATCAAAATCTGTCCAGTAGAACTTTAAAAAAGGTTAATCTTTTATAATCGGGCTTACCTGACTATTGAACTTTCATAATTTTATAATAAAGCTACGTAGAACTATGTGCAATATTTTAAAACCATCCGTTTAAAATTGTCTAACAAACAATGTTAAGTAATGTATAAGTTTCAATGAAATCCATTCAGAATATTTAAAAAAGTCTAATCTTTTATAATCGGGTTCCAGATGATTATGAAATTTCCCACAATGACTAATCAAAGTATAACAATATTGCGTACGAAAAAATAATAGTGCATGTTGAATTAAAATTATTTCAGAAGAACCCAAGTTATAAGCAACGGAAAACAAACAAATAATTAAATTTGCCAATTTAGTTATGTAAAACTATACGAAAACAAACAAATAATGAATTATCTACAAAGTTTTAAAGCAATTAAGTTAATCTTTTGTAACTTTCGTAACAGGAATATTTAAAAAATTCAAGCTTGAAAATTACTTTTAAAAATATAAAAAATCTGCAAATTGAGATAAACTTCTCAAACTTATTACTGAAAGTGCTTTTTGTTTTCTATTAGACGTTGAAATAATGTGATCTATGATGTTTAGAGATCAAATTGCAGTAAAAGCGTAATTTATGGTACGGTTAGGTTGTTGCTACCAAAAATATGATGCTATAGGTATTACTCATAGATATGTTTTTGCATTATAATATTGCATTAATATCAAGCGGATATATCTTTCGTAATTGGGCTGCATGCAAATATCAAAATATTATCCATGGTTGAAAATTACTTTAAAATGCATTCAAATAAGAAAATTGAGATACAATTTTCAAATAAATTTCATTTGAAATAATTTTTTCTATTCGGCTATGTGAAAAAAGAAATTGTATGAAGATCATAAGTTAAGAAATTTTTCAGTAAAGGCACAATTCATGGATTAGGTCGTTACCGTCATCAGTATAATGTCACAATCGGCATTGTGCTTGTAGTTTTTTGTATGTTCTGAAGATGACTCAATGAAAGAGCCGAAGCATGTACTTTTTAGTATTTTAATGTGTTTTTTATTGAAATGACGTATTTTAAGCCAATAACTGTATTTTAATATATGTTTTGACATTTGTTTGGAATATCATTATGGTTAAGTTAAAAGTAGATGCAATTAAGACTATTTACTTAAATTTATATTGTTTATTGGTTATTTTAATGATTAATGGGCGGGAATGCACCAATCTCAGTTATTGTCATTGACATATTATTTCATTTTAATGTATTATACACGGTAG
The DNA here is from genome assembly GCA_963932465.1 of Maratus speciosus. Classification (NCBI taxonomy): domain Eukaryota; kingdom Metazoa; phylum Arthropoda; class Arachnida; order Araneae; family Salticidae; genus Maratus; species Maratus speciosus. The sequence goes on from OZ010791.1 coordinate 494,116,441, forward strand.
GATCCTTATTACTTACACGAGCGAAGCCGGGTAGTTCTGCTAGTATATATATATATATATATATATATATATATATAAAGATGAAATCACAAATTTATGAACAAATTGGTAAATATACGAGAGTCGATCCTGAAGTAAGGTTCCCAAAGAGCTCCAGCTCCACGGGATGGTGCGAAGCAAAATACGGCAACATCACTGTACGTGGCTGTTTTCGCGCTGACGATTCCCCCGGCTGCTGCTCCGCTCATTCTTGGCTCAGCAACCGTCTGAGATGGAGGTCCCCATTCTTGATCCCGCCAAGAGCGAGATTCGTCCCGTAATTCACTTTTTTGCCCGCAAAAAGGACTCCTCCTGTCCATATTCGTCGTCAGTGTACATAGGTGTATGGCGAGGAAAGTATGCCCGTTCAACACGTCCGAAAGTGGTGCAGGGAGTCAAAAGTGGAGTGGTCCGGTCAAAAGGAAGTCCACGATGAAGAACGGAGTGGAAGATCGACAGTTTCGGAAGCTATTATCGACATGGCGGTTATCGGATCTCGCAACTAGTGAGTATCACTTGTTCAAGGTAAAGTAATACCTTGGTAATCAACGCTTTCGGAGAGACGATGACATCAAATAAGTGGTGAAACGCTTCTACGACACTTGGATACAGAAATTTGAGCACCGTCTATAAAAATGCGTAGAAAAAGTTGGCGATGATGTAGAGAAATAGAGCAAACTTTCTTCTTTCAGCGATGTAAATTTCTGTGAGAATAAACAATGTGCTCTATTTGTAAATTTAATGGGAACCTTATTTCTGGATCCACACTCGTATGTATGTAATTGTCTGGTCCTTGATTGGAGTGTTTTAAAATTTCGCATTTTCACGAAAAAGACCGATTTTGAAACTTAATGTATAACTTTAATCTCATTTTCATTCATTTATAAAAATGGGAGCAGTAACATTTTTTCAAAAAGTATAGGTCAATGACTAGAAGAATGCACAATCTTTCATCTAGGAAAAAGCAAAATGAGATTTTTCCATTTATATTGTAATAAAAGACAAATGTATTTTAATATAGGAAAATATAATATACTGATGGCCCGGGTTCGAGTCCCGGCTTGGAATCTTTTTCACTATGTTGGCCTTTGCGCCTTTTAAGCAATTACTTTGAAATTTGAAATTTGATTTTCATTTGAAATTTTATAATATAACCATTAAGCATTATAAGAATAACCTCTATCGGGTTACTCACTATTCAGTTTTTTACCTTTAAAAAAATTCTGAACCAATATTTTTTCGAGTTTGAAGGAAACATTTATAAAAACAAAATTTACATAACTGCCACTAATTTTTGGAAACGCTTTAGAGTAAATAAAATCAAAAGACCTACACAGTTTCCTTTACACAGTTGTATTTACACACAATATATTTTCTTTTACACAAGTTTAATCCGAAGGATGCTACTTTTAGTACGGTCCAACTACGCATTTAAAAACGAAAGTGACGAATGTCAACAAAGTAACGCATTAAAATGAATGGATCGACAGTTAAATATTTTTTCTCTGCAAAAGTTTAATACAAAGCACTACTAATTTGACTTGCAGTAAACCTAATTATTATAGGCTCACCCATTTCAAACGAAGTGGCGTATTTGAAATGAATAAAACGGCAATTAATGAAAATATTCCCTAACAATGTCTGCGGGATTGCCGACCGAAAGTGACAGGGAATTTAAATAAAATGTATATGTTAAACTTGTAACATCTGTATTATTGTATAATTTTCGCTTTAGACCTTTTTTTTTTTTAACCATTTGGGAAAATGGTTATTGTTCTCTGTCAGGGTAGTAAAATATTTCTAAAAATAGAACTAATTATGTCTTTTCTGAAATGTTCTTTAATCTAATTAATATAATATCCAGTAAAATGACTTAAAGCAACTTTTCATTACTGTATTAGAAAATCATCATTATATATTTTATATTTTAATTTCTTAACTTATTAATAACTAATGAAATTCTGCATTTTATAAGGTTACTTTAGAATATTGCAATCAATCTGAGTGTTTATATTTTCTCATTTGAGTTTATTTTGTAATTCTTTTCAGACAGATAATGATGGTAATATCCAGTGAAACATAATTTTGCATATGAAAAAAAAAATAAATTTCAAGTATAAATTACATTTTTAAAGCACGTGCTTTATACATGATTTAAAACGTAATAGATTTCTTTACTCCTATTTTTGTGTTCTTTGATATAATAAAAATTGAAAGCAAACTATCATCTCACTGAAAAAAAGAAGAAAAAAATACATTAAGTGACACCTTTTAAAGCAAATCTTTTTGTTCTTTATTTTTTAGTTTAAAAATTTATTACTAAATATGCAATTTAAAATTATAATTTAATTTAATAAAGTCAACATACGAAGGAAATTTTAAATCTTTCGAATATAACTTTTTCCCGTTTATATGTTTGTGTTTTATAAATATTTATGAATTTTCAATAAGTATATGCGTTTTTTCTCTTGATGTTTCGATTTAATCATTGTATCATTTAAAATTTTCCTTCATAATTCTTACATCTTTACATGCTTAAAACTTCAAATAATATATCAGTAAAAATTGAATTTATTTCACCCGTTTTCGTAAAACTGCCTGATCTAACTAAGCTAATAGAGTATCCAGCTCAAAGTCTTGCAGCCAATCTTCAGCATTTCGAAAGAAAATCGTAACATATCTGCTGCGTTATAACATCATTATTCAGAACTAACGAAATTCTTTATTGCCCAAGAATAGTTTTAATTTTTTTAATCGGTTGTTATGTTCATCTTTTCTCATCATAGTTTAAAGTGGAAAACTTTTCTGATAGAACTGATGACATTATGCAATTTAACATAACGATATTCAATGGATTTTGCAAATATATAAATTATATAATATGAAATTTTATTTTGTAACAGATTTAAAAAGTTTTACTGTTAATTATCTCAGTTTGTGTGCTTTTGATTTCTGAAAATCTGGAAATCAAATATATTTTACATGGTTTCCTAAAAAAAAAAATACTTTTAATTAAATTTTTCTGAGCAAAACTGTATTTTATTTAACCAACTTGTTCAGTCATGGGGTACCCAAATATGGAACTCGTAAAAATTGAACGTATATTTTTACGATTATATTACTCTTATATATATCTGAATGTTTTTGCTTAAAATCGGAACTAATAAATGGTAGCACAAACGATTATTTCCTAACAAATACACGATACCTTCTTCTGAGTTTAAAAAATGCAACCAAGAAAGTGGGTGATCATCATAGCTATTTAACTTAAACAGTTTAAAATAAACATTTTGAAAGATTTGTAGATTATTCTATTATTTAAGGCCATTAAATATTTTATCGTGGGAACTGAAACTATTGATTTTTAGATTGATATTTTAGGCGGCTAGTGTTTATAAATTCATACTTGTGAAACTAAATTTCCAGACCCTTAAAGTATAATTCTCTGAAACATCCGTTTTTCAGACATCTATGGTGTCATTTGTTGTAAGAAAGAACATTGTATAAAAATTTATAATATTATTTTAGCTTCACGTTTCGAGATTTTGAAGTTGTAAACAAATATAATACATAATTTAAAACCTACATTGCAATTTAAATATAATTTTTATTAACCAATTCAAAAGTGGAAGTTATATTTACTTGTACATATATCTATCTTTTTTGTTATTTTTATGAATATATTTTGAAAAAAAAAAACTCCTACTAGTATTTATTATGATTTTACGTTTTTGAAAAATAATATCATGTTAAATTTCTAAAAAATAAGAAAATGTTATGTTTATATGTGTGTTTATGTGCTTACGGAAATGTTCACACATGGAGAAAAAAATATATATATTGTCTGATTGATTCGAAATTCGAATAGCCTACTATGTATGTTCGTACGGAAGATATATTGCACGTAGAAAATATACCTCGTATAATATAGTTTTTGATTTATTTGAATGTATGACCATCTCTGCACCAGCAACACATTTGGATTTTTACAATGTTTGATTATATATTTTATGATATATTTACTATAATATCACTTTTATACAAATCAGCTTTTTTTAAAGAGGAGCCATAAAACGTTCAAATATATATTATCATTTATGGGGGAGATTTTTGGTTTGTCTACAAGAAGTTCCTACTTAATGTAGCAACGCCTCTTTGAAATATCTGATATTTTTTATAAAACAATTTACGTCTAGTTTTTGTCTCTGATAATAAATTGTTATGCATTTTTTTTTTCAAGAAATGTAATATAAAATATTAAAATTTGTATTTCTACTTCTTTACAGAACCTTATAAAAATATGCGCATTCGCATTTTATTAAATGGCATTTTATTAAAATACGATCAACAAATAACTTCAAATATATTTTGTGGTCTTGTAATATATTACACCGTCTTTAAAATAGCTTTTAAAAAACTTAGTTGTTAAAGTTTAATAATAAAATGATTTGATAAATCCATTTTTTATTTTTTATATTCAAGTATGTATGATAATTATTTTAACTACAATTTTAAGTTTCCTGATACACCTTTTATTTTTTTCGCGTACTTATTATTAACAGAAGTAGCCTTATACACTATAAATGCACTGTAAGTAATAAATTAACGCACTGTAAAAATGCTCGTATTATTTTTTCAAGCATACTTTTTTCAATGCAAAAATGAATCTAAATCATTAGATAATATTGCAGATTATTTAATTACATTGTACAGTTAACTATCGTTTTAAGGATGTCTCTTAATTTCATTCCTTTGAATAATCTAATTGTGTTGTATTTAATATGTTTTCTTAAAGAAATACATTTAAATTTATACCAAGTTTACTTAAATTGCATTAAATATAATTTTTTTAAATCATTAATGTGCAGACATTATCTGTGAATCTTTTAATTTCATTAAATATTAAACCAGATGTACAGGGTGATTCCATGGTATCTTACATTGCATTTAGAGAAATTTACTGCAGTAATTTTAGTAATATAACACCAAAAATAAATCAAATTTAAAGTTGATATGATTTGTAAATTAAACCTATCTAAAGCTCTATTTGAATGAAAATTGCCTAGAAAATGAGAATGAAAATTATACTTTTTATGATAAATTTGTGCTTCTTCAGTAATGGCATTTATACAATAAATATAACTGCCAGAGTTCAGTAAATAACACAAATATTAGATACATTTTATCTAAATTGAGCTTTGAATAGGTTTAATTAAAAAATCATGTCAACTTTATATTTTGAAATCTAATTTTGGTGCTATATTACTAAAATTACTGAAGTAAATTGTTTTAAATCTAGCGTAAGTTACCATGGAATGACCCACAACTTGTTTTAACACAAGTTTATTTATTTATTTACATTATATTTGTCTGTACACATAGGCATCATTATGGTTTAAGACTGCTAATCACTCAGCTTCCGAATACCCTTTACTAATGCTAATTCTAAGGGCGTTGAATGTATTCGTATAGTTAAAATATCTCCACAGGATTATCATATGAAAATAAGCTTCATATAAAATTAAGTATATATTTTAGAAATATATTGAGAACTAAGAAAAAAATGAGATATCCTTTAAGAAGAGTACACAGAAAAAAGAAGTTAAAAATAATTATTTCCCTTAGAGATATTTTAAATATGCGAATGCCTTAATCATACATAGATATAAAATTTGTGAGAGGTATTCTGAGTCTGGGTGACTAGCGGGCTTAAGTGTAGTTAATATAAATATATATTGAATTTCGTTTAAATATTTTTGCAGTTATATTGTCTTACTCACCTATCTATCCATATATTACAAAAAGTATAATACAACTATAATATTACATACCACACATACCCATAATACATAAAAATTTAGTTCTCATGTATTTAAATTTATCATAGCAATTAACCCCTTCCTGCATGATTTTTTTTCTGCAGGCAAACAAATTTTAAAGTTTGCTAAATATTGATGTAACATGATCAAAAACTCACTCAAAATTCGAAATTTTCAAACCCACCTTAATTTAAGGCATATTTAAGTTCGTGCTATATATGTCACACCATGCATTAGCGACTACTTTTCCATAGTAGTGAAACCAGCATTAAAACTTGCATGCAACTCTTAAAACTTCAAAATATATAGAGAAAGAACATATGAATTCTATTTGTGTATGTGTGTTTCAGTCTACAGTAATTGATACGTATATCGTTTATTGAAAAAGGAAGTTACAGAAATTGATAAATGTATCGTTTATTGAAAAGCTACATTCTACAGTACCTGATACATATTTGGTTTAAAACTACAGACTACAGTAACTGATACATTTTTTTATTGATAATTGCAGTCTGCAGTAACTGACACAATGTTGTTGAAAACTATAGTCTCTCAATGACCCTGGGCCGAAACTAGCCTTTTTTGCACCCGGGGCAAACATGGATTTTGGCGCCTCCCCACTCCTCCGAAAAGTATATTTACAAAGAGAATTTCACTAATTTTCTAATAGCTGGCTTATTTTAAAATTTAAAATATGTAACAATGAAATATGTAATACTGAACTACGTAACCTGCTTTGTAAAATATTGATTCAATAAAATCTTAAAAACGGAATACACAAGAATCGAAAACAAATTCCGCTTTATACAGGATCCTTATGCCATATTATCTTTAGATTATTCTATGCTTTGCATACCCCAGACAGGATGATTTTAATAAAAACGTGCTAAACATAAATGTGAGAAAAATCAACGAACAAAATCTTAATTTGGCACCCCTTCGTTCTGGCGCACGGGGCACATACCCCCTCTGCCCCTCCTGAGTTTTGGCCCTAGACCCTTCACTTAGTGTGAAACTTTGCAAAGCAGTTGCGGTCATTGTTCAGACAAAGTGACACTTCGCATTTTTGATAGTTAATAAACAAATACACATTTAAACCACTATGGAAAAATACAACCTGTCAATCCATGGTGTGACATATATGGCACGTACCGATTATTACGTACTACCTACGCTAGCATTTCTACAATCTGTTACCCTCACGATATATTACTCACAAGATACATACAAATACAGCTGTATTTATTTCAGTCCTATCTTCTTCTTTTTACCACACAAAAACAACAAAAATATTCACTATCGAGCAACACAAAGTAACAACCGTAAATTCTTATCGTTCGCCTCTTTCTTGATGTCAAAATTCGCTCGAAAGGAGGCAGCACCTGTTGGCATAACATGCCTCATCCACTGACGTATCGAACAAAGGATAACTTCTGCGATAAAAAAAAAAAAAAAAAACTGCAGAACTACAGTAAATTCAGTATGTGCCATATATGTGAAAGTATGACGTAAGGGGTTAAAAGTATTTTAGAGACTGACTCTTAAATTTATGAGAAAGTGAAAAATACAAAATTGAAAACCCCGTTTAAAGTAAAAACTGTACTTAAAAAAAAAAAAAAAAAAAAAAAAAAAAAAAAACCTTAAAAACAAACTTAAATAAATGCAAATAGAACAAATATTTTTTTTACTCCTTTTCTTTAGAAATATTAGTCGATTAGGATGTAAAAGAACGCAATTTTGGACAAAAACTTAAGTACCGTAATAACAACTAAATTCAGGCAATAAACTTTTTTGAAAAGGAAAAAAGCAAATAGATTCACTTTTCGCTTTTGTTGCTTTGAATCTCAATGGATTTCATCGTATTTTATCTTTCCGCCGATGGAAAATCGATGCACTTAAATTCCACTTAAATTTTTTTGAGAATAAATGTTACTTTTTTTAAAAACGAAGTTTAAGTAACTCTGTAAGTATTAAGCGAAACATTGCAATGTATAATGTGAATTAGTATTCCAGACCAAGACATATTAACTAGAAAAGCCCAATTATGTAAATCAAAGTTGATGTTGTAAGCTTTTTTTAAAAACTCGGTTGTCTTTTTCACTATATTATGAAAAGCTAATAATATTTCAGGCAAACAATCTTTTAACTTTTTAAAAATATTTAAATCCTCATAAAAAGGTTGTAGCAGGAATTTTAAATGAAGTTTAAAATGAAAATTTGGAATAAACATCCTAAGAATGTATTTTTTTCTGAATGAAATTTACAAAAAAATAAATATTTTGGAATTGATTTTCAAACTTGTATTCATGATTACTTTGTTCTCTCTCTCTTTTTTTTTTTTTTTTTTACAAAATTTTAAATTATTTTTTTGTAGTTGCAATATTAGAATATATGTACAAAATATAACCTCAAATCACCAACGCTTTTTTAGACGTTGTATGGAATATCTAGAAAAGCACCTCACGGTTTGTTTTGGAAATTCAGGGATATTAATGAAGAAGAAGTTTTGCACTTTTTTTTCCAAGGGTTAAGTCACAAGAGGCACAAGAGATTAAGTTACAACATTGGGCAATAAAAAATTCATTAAAAACGTAATATTTGTAACCGCCCAGTAAAAACAAAAATCATTAACAAATTTGTAGCTGTAGCAAGTCACTTTTTCGGCCACTTAAAAACTTTTCCTACATATTCTATAAGAATATCATGCATAAGCATGGAAATATAAAAGTATCTCCCATGTTATATTATTAGCAATCAAACTAAAACAGTAAATAAAAAATGTTTCAAAACAAATATTTGGTCATCAGATATAGAATATCTTCTGATTGACAAATTAAAAAAAAAAAAAAAAAAAAAAAAAAAAAAAAAAAAAAAACATTTCAAACAGTATTAAAAAACAGAAGAATCAACGTTTAAAAATGCACAAATAATACAGGGTAGCCATAATTAAACTGCAAGTGTTCAAGGGTTGTTGGAGAGAAAACTACCCGGAATATTCCAGTGAAATTTGGTATCTACACGTTTCAGCACATGCGCAAGTCAAATATGAAAAGAAAATCGAAATTTTCATCCGATAGAGGGCGCTATACAGTGTTTCAATGCTTATCAAGGGTATATATGCAAATTTTAAGCCCATCGAACAGAAAAAAACATCAATACATGGAGTAAAGGCCAGTCATGACTCTGAATAAGAAGGAACGTGCATTGTTAGTGAAGATATTCTATCAGAATGGTAGCAATTATTCAGCTACTCTGAAATAATACCGGCGTATGAAACGATTAAGAAGAGGTCCAATGAGTGTCAATGGATTGAAAAATATGATTTTAAAATTTGAAGAATCAGGAGAATTGGGCGTTATTCCAGGCGCAAGAGGGCGACATCCCGCAAACCCGGAAAGAATGCAACAAATTGATGACGCCATTGCGACTACGAGTAGTGGTTCAGGAACCAGTATGCTGCAACAAGTGAGCGCAAGAAGTGTGGCTCGTACATTATCTCTTCCCTGGTCAACTGTGCATAAAGTGTTGCGCCACATTCTTCGGCGTTATCCGTATAAAATTAAATTTTTTCAAGAATTGAAACCTCATGATGGCACCCTAAGATTTGATTTTGCAAACGTTCTCCCGTCGAAAATCAGTGAAGGTGACACTTGGATACAGAGAATATTGTGAACAGACGAGGCGCATTTTACACTATCAGGTAGTGTAAATGCGCATAACTGCAGGATATGGGGAACGAACAAACAATACGCTAAACGTGAAGAACCCCTCCATTCCGATTATGTAACTGTACGCTGTGGAATGACTTGTGATTTTCTTGTGGCCCCATATTTCTTTGAGACCCCAACTCCAAGTGGTCCCAAACGCTGTAGTGTTACAGGGACTAGCTATTGTGCGATGTTAAGACAACAATTGATTCCAGCATTGCAAGATAGACATTGTTTAGAAACTACGGTATTTATACAGGACGGAACACCCCCTCACATCGCTAAAGAGATTAAAAAAATGCTCCATGATACCTTTTCTGCGGTCCAAGTCATAAGCAGAAGTTTCGACAACGCTTGGCTCCCACGTTCACCGGACCTTAATCCTTGCGATTTTTATCTGTGGGGAAATCTGAAAGATATGGTTTATAGAGAACGACATGCTTCTGTTGCTGAATTGAAATCTAGCATAACGAGACACATGAGGTGTGGTACACCACAGATTTTAAATGCGACGGTGGACCATGCAGTTTTACGTTTTCAGCATGTGGTTGCATCTGGTGGTTCACATATTTAGCACATCATGTAATAATTTCATTGAATAAATAATGACTTGTTTTCCAAAGCGTCTTTATCGATTGTTTAATTTGTGATCTTATTTGCGCTAATTTTTGTTACATAATGCTGTAAAAATTTAATTACTGAAGCGAATTGTATGGAGTTTCGATAGACTGTAAATGATATTTTATATTGTTTATATGCCTCTTAGAATGTCATTATGCTCTGTCTATCGATTTTGGAGGTTATATATGCCACCGGTGAACGTTTAAATACGGTACAGCGTAGATACCAAATTTCACTGGAATGTACCCGGTAGTTTTCACTCCAGCACCCCTTGAACAGCAGTTTAATTATGGCCACCCTGTATATACATTTATACATTTCAAACAATGTTATTATATACACTTTCAAAAATCATATTTTACGTAATATCCCTTTCAATCGATACACAACAGTATTTCTCTTGTGAAATACTGTTTTGAACTACAGTCTTTAGTGTTAAGAAACTCTGTTTAACCTCTCACTATCTAAAGCAATTGAAACTATAAAGATAAATTTTAGTTGTTTATAAAGAGTTAGTACCATATTTCATTCAAATGCGTGTGGGAAGAACCATCAATCCATGTGTTGAAGACCGAAATTAAAAAACTTATAAAAATTAAAATTTTCGAGCTTCTTTTCTCTGTAAAAATTTAAAGCATAATTCAATATTTAACTCAGTACATATCATACAGTAATCAGACAATATACAATCAAACAATGTTTTCAGAATGAAAATCAGATAAAACTAGTATGTTGTGGCCATCACAAAACTTTCTTCTATATAAATCACGTCAATTAAATCATTTAAATAGTAAAAGAAATTACATCAATTTATTCATATAAAAGTATACCTGAATTTGAAGTTTGCTGAAAATTCGTGCGTTAGTTATTGAGATAGAGCTGTAGAAGAAATTCTGAAAAATGCAGCATAGCAGTACCACCTGTTGAGCGATTTGCACCACAACACAAACAGCACTAATTCATATTAAGGTATACCGGAATCTGAAGTTTGATGAAAATCCGTGTATTAGTTCTGGAGCTAGAGCTACTGTGGAAATCACAAAAAATGTAGCACAGCAGCGCCACCTGTTGAGCGATTTACACCAAAAGGTACAAAGCATCAAATCATGTCACGGGCTAACTGAATCTGAAGTTTGATAAAAATCCGTGCATTAGTTCTGGACATTGAGCTATTGTGGAAATCGAGAAAAATGCTGCATAACAGCGCCACCTGTTGAGCGATTTACAGCAAAACATAAACAGCAGTAATTCATATCCAGATATACCTGAATCTGAAGTTTGATGAAAACCCAAGCATTAGTTCTTGAGATAGAGCTATCGCGGAAATCACAAAAAATGCAGCAAAGCAGCGCCACCTGTTGAGCGATTTACACCACAAGGTGCAAAATGTCAACTCATGTCAAGCACTAACAGAATCTGAAGTTTGATGAAAATCCGTGCATTATTTCTTGAGATAGAGCTATTACGAAAATCGTGTAAATGCTGCAAAATTCAGCATAGCAGCGCCATCTGTTGGGCGATTTGCACCAAAACGTTACCAGCACCAATTCATATCAAGTATTAACTGAATCTGAAGTTTGATGAAAATCCGTGCATTATTTCTTGAAATAGAGCTAGTGCAGAAATCGGGAAAAATGCAGCATAGCAGCGCCACCTGTTGGGCGATTTACACCAAAACCTAATCAGCACCAATTTATATTAGGGACTACTTGAATATAAATAATTTTTATTAAATTTCGTGCATTAGTTCTTGAGATAGAGCGCCCACAAAATTTGTGTCACATACACACAGACAGACAGACAGACAGACAGACTCACAGAGTCACAGACAGACATTTTGTAAAAACATGTTTTTTGGAATCTCTGACCTCTAAAACGTGTAAATCCGTCGAAAACCGGAAGTCGAAAATTTTTACGAATCCAATACTTTCTTCTTGTAAAGATAGAAGAAAGTAAAAATGCAAATGGAAACAATAAAAACATGAATAAAAGAATGAAATAAATTTGACGTAACGGGCAATATTTGGATAGCAGATGGACTTATTGAAAGTAGACCAGATTTTCATATCAAACCAAAACACAGTGGCAAACTCTTTAAATTATTCGTGTATTATGAGTATCTATTTATTTTCGAAAATACAGAATATGAAGTTTTACACCTGATGTCCTAAGGAATTCTCTTAACTGACAATTTAAAACCTCTCTAAAGACAGTTACTATTTTCATTTTCGAGCATTTCCAAGAAGAATTCTACCTTAGACTGGTAGTGAAAATCGAAAGGCTTTCCATTTTCGAACATTTGCACGGAAACCTTTTCTTCTTAAAATCTATAGGAGAGAAGTAAAGGCTTTTCTCTTTCCATTTTTGAACATTTGCATATATGCATTTTCCATCTTAGTTCGGTAGAGGAAGACGCCTGAAGACATACTATTAAGGTGTAGTCGCTTGTTGTAATGATGACTTGTACCGGCAAGGGTTATTCTAAATTTTTGTGACAGCTTGTAACTAGATAAGAAGAAATGGTTGACTCGCGGACTTCAATAGTTAACATAAGATGGAAGCGTCATTCCCGACTGGCAGCACAGACATTATAAAATTGTAATGTCCTTTTCTTTCAAGCGAGCTATTTTTCTTACGATTTTGGAAAACAGTTTTTGATTTGACATTTAGTTGCCGCTTTGCGTTTAAGTGTTTATTATACTTTACTTTTAACACGTTGTACGGTTGCAAATAAATGAAGAGGAAATGTCATAAACATACTTTGAATTAGTTTTTAGGATAGTTTGTTTGCTGCGCAATTTGTTTCCGTTGAGTCTCTTTCGTTATTTTAATTTTTTTTGAAGGGAATTCATTCCTAGTGTTCACAAAATTGCATAGCAATATTTGTTTTTTCATGTGTGCTTATCGGTTGAATTCTGTTCAAATGTGTTGTTTACTGACTGATTACTTTCTCAAGAACTTTTATTAGAGCTCAAGAAAGGTTTTCTTGTGCATTTAACGCTTCTATTTATCTTATGCTTATTAATGTGGTTTGATGGAACTGTTTTGTTATAAAAACTAATTTTCGATCTTTGATCAATATTCCGCTCAGAAACGCGACAAGGTCTTCAGTGAAAATAGCATTTTGTTGAAGGATTATGACTGTTGGTGAAAGACGTTTTATGCTAGTCATGTATGTTATTTTACGATGAGGAAGAAATAGCCCAAGTGCGTGGTGATTTTCAGTCAGACAAATTCGAACATGATTGATCTTCCCTATACCTATTAATTATTACATGGTCATCACTTATTATTGTTACTTTGATATTTATATCTATAAGGAGCTTATAATTGTGAAATTTCACTTCACAAAACAACCTTCAAACTTATAGACACATTTTGTCACTCAATTTTCTCTAAAATAGTTCGAAAAGTTCAAAGGACCTTGGAATGAATAATAATAATAAAAAAAAAACACTCTCTACATTTTCCAAGAATGTTGCAAGTCGTTTTGCGTTTTTTGTGGGTGATATAGGCGTAAGAGCAACAGCTTCTTCACTATTTGTTTTCGAATTATCCCAAAATGCATTTTTTTGTCACTTTTATGATGTTTTTGATCTCCTTGGAAACCACTAGAAAAATATCTTTCCACAAAATTTAAATTATGTTAAAAACAAAAGCATTCATTCAAAGACTACGCATGGGCATATGTTATATACGTAAATATTTAATAGGCATCAGTTAATAAAAAATCATAGATTATGGAAAATTAATTTTCATCCAGATACATTTAGAAAGCTGCTGATATACAGCCCTTTATATCATTGACTTTGTAAAGAATTATACCTCTATCCTAGTGCAATTTTTTATGTGCGTTACCTTACAACGTTGTCTAGAAAGTTGTGGACAAAAGCTTTTCCTTCGTGATTGTGAATTTTAAATCTCTTTTTTTTCCACAAATGTTTATGCTTACTCAAATATTTAATCTATTCATTCATTGAAGTATATTTTTTGTAGGGTGCATTTTCAAGTTTCTACTGTAATTTTTAAAGTTTACTGTACTTTACAAGATTCTGCAGACATCTTCAATGAAGACCCAGTCAGGAAATTTATAGAACTATCCCTGAGAAATTATGATGTTACAGATTAATGATAAACAGTTGTATTCAGTAAATAAAATGTATTCTGCATTTTTTACGTGACATTTAATTTAACGATATTTGTTAAAGTGATAAACCACCCTTACTATATTTTTTATGATTTGTTTAATATCTAGTACAAATGGTCCTACTAGAAGATTTATCTTTTCGTCTTCACTTATTTATCTCAGTGCCTGACATTTTCTATTACAATTTGTATATTGTGTTCCTGTAACATTATAAAAAAGAATTTCATGAAAGTAGATTTTATGAATTTTTTAAAAATATGTTTGTCAAAATGTATCATTTTAAAAAGAAAACGACACATAACATAAAAAAAAATAATTTCAAGTGTAAATTTTAAAAGTGACTGATAGTAATGAAGAATCTAGTTTGTAACTATTTCAGAATTTATTGCCTTTTTTTTCAGAATAACAATTGACAATTATAAAAAATAATATTTTAATATTTATGGTGTAAACATTTTTGTAACCACTTCACTTCCGAAGCTAAAATAGTAATAGAAATGCTTATTCATTGGTTTTCGCCAAACAAAATGACATCGTAAATGACAGAAAAAATATCTTTTCTCATATTGATCCTTTAGGCTCTAAGTAATTTATGTTAAAAAAATATGGATCTAAAAATACAAACCCCCTTAAAAACATAAATTTAATAGCCATTAACATAAATTAACGTAATCACAAATTTAAGAGCTTTAATCTTGTAAATGATCTACAAATCCTCAAAAATTTTTATCGAAAAAGAATTAAGTTAAATAATTCTTTCTTAAATACTTCTCATAAGGAAAAAACAGAGGCTTCCGTATGGGGACCCAAGGATCAAAGAGGTTAACGCAGTTCGTCACAATGCTATACTTACACTCATTCCTTGGTGATCAAAATGTTTTCAACAACTTTTAATTTCCATGACTTTTTTTATAACAATCAATTCCAATTTTGATCTCCACGTTATTAACACCACTCGACAGACAACCACTATTAAAAATTTCCGTTCAATCAACTTCCGTCAGCAAATGTACCAAAAGATGGTTCAATCTCTATTTCAAAAACTCTGTTTTTGGTAAAAAAAATAAAGTATGGTTCAACCTTTTACCATCCTATGGCAAAACGTTGCAGTCATTCGCAGGTCGTCAGCTATTGAATCTGCCGTGTACGTGAAGGATAAAAGCAATCATAAGCATTTTTCTTTCCTTTCATTTAATATTAACGATATATAAAGATTTATTTATATTTCTTAATTATAATTTGTGAATAAAGTATACTTTCTTATTAATCATTAATTGTATTTTATTTTTGTGTAATGTTGATAAAATATAATTTTACAATGTGTCTGTTCGTATTAGCCCTAGTTGAGTAATATGTGGATATAATGGTTGGATTTTCATTTCTTATATCTTGCATATCGTATATTAATTTTAATATGTATATTAAGAATTAGGCACTGATATTGTGAATTAAGCTTTGCTGCATAGCTGAGTGTGAAGTTGTTATCAGATTATGAGTTGGATTCATCAAGAATTTGAATACTGTTTACATTTTAAGATGCATTCCAAATGTGTTATATTAGCATATTGCATGATGCAAATTAAGGCAGATAGTTAATATTGAAATTAGATAAAAGTATTAATAGTTTATATCTCGCGTAAAATAACACAAACAAGATATACTAATGAAAATTATTTTAAACTTTTATTAAATTCAATAGAACTTTTTTTTTTTCATTCAAGTATTACGAAAGCATTCAAGGAGAGGTACAAGATCTTCTTAATTTTGCTGAAAATGAGCGTGCGAATCTGAGCAGTGGCACAAAAATATTATAAAAGCATTGGTAAAATAGTGTAGCCATTGAAAATTGTTAAGGTTAAAGGGTCAGATAAACGCCTACCTAATACTTGATTTACGGCATTAGAAATTATATAAATTTATTTCTCAACCCAAGTTTGAATACTGAATTTCTGGTATCTTGTTAAATAGTAATATCAGTTTTCGAAATAAACTTGTTCTTCCAAGCTCTCTGGGTTTTAAAGCAAAACAACTAAATTATCTTTATTCATACTCTTGAAAATGTTTCAAGAATGATAGTAATAAAATGCACAAGTTTAAATCACTAAACAGTATACTAATTAAATTTGATAATTATTCTTTAAATGGTGCAAACAAACACTACTACTTGAGAGTCATACGACAACCAATCACTTAACTTTGAAACACTACATTTTAAATACAAGCAATGTTCTTACATTTTGGTTACTTTAAAGCATTTATTCTGAAATTCAATATATATATATATACAGGGTGATTCATAAAAGATGGGCAGAACTTTAAGGGGTTATAGTACACTTAAAGACAAATAATATTAAATTGGAGACTAAGGGTCCCAGACGTATTCCCAAGGAGATAGGGGGCATTAAAGTTTAGGGTCCGAAATTTCAAATGATTATAAAACATGGAAAAATTGGTCGATTCGTTTGCGGTTTTTGCAAAAAATTTTCTTTATGCCAGTATTTTCTTGAAATAAAATTTTAAAGTTCAATTTCAAAAAATGCCGATAGGGGGCGCTTTAGACTTTGGAGTAACAAACAACTATTTTTTAACGTTATTTTTTGTATTTCTTTAAATGATTTCGAAAGCTTAGACTTAAACTTAAATTTTGATCTAAAAATCTGAGTCCTAACGAGTAGTTAAGTAGCATAAACTGAAATTTGAAATTTGAAACCCTTCTCCCCCCAGAACAAAAATCAGTTATTCCCGATCTTTGTGTCGTAGATTAGGCTCTAACTACTGCCGCGTTTTGCTAAAATTATTCTTTATGTCAGTATTTTCTTGAAAATAAATTTTAAAGAAAATTTTCAAAAAATTCCGATAGAGGGCGCTTTAGACTTTGGAGTAACGAACAACTATTTTATACCGTTATTTTTTGTGTCTCATTAAATGCTTTCTAAAGCTTAGACTTAAACTTAAATTTTCAGCTCAAAATCTGAATCGCTGAGCGTGGTTCAGTAGCGAGAGGAGGGGGTTCAAATTACAACTTCTGAACATAGTTCAGTTTGCACTACTTAACCATGCCCAACGATTCTGTGCTGTGATACGAGGCAAAAATACAACTTTCGTCAAGGTCTGCATAGTCGGAATTCACTCATAAAGGCACTGGCACAGTTGGAAACGTCGGTCATGCAAACGTTAAAGCTCCATTCCTGACGCTAGTCACCGGGTGAAGAAGGAAACAGAAAGTATGCAAATGTCAAATGGGGAAGAAGAAGAACACGTATGCAAAATTTCGACACGATTCAGGCATAAAAACCACTGAACGGTGAGTCAAGTGTAAGTCGCTGTAGTAATGAATCGGAAGATGGTGCCCTTCACGAATAAGGAAAAGGCTGAGATGCATTTAATTTACGGAGCGGCAGATGGAAATGGTGCAGAGGCACAACGAATGTACGGAGAGCGATTTCCCAACAGGCGGTTGCCTAACCGCAAAACTTTCGAGCGCTTGCACAGACAGTTGTGTGAGACGGGATCATTTCTCGCTTCCCGGTCGAATGCAGGTCGTGCAAAAAAGGACGAATCAGTAGTTGTTGCAGAAGCCATTCTGGATGTAGTAGCGGCGCAGCCAAGTACAAGTACACGAACAGTGGCTGGGCAGGTGGATACCTCACAGTCCATGACTTGGAGGGTACTGAAGGATGAACATTTGCTCCCGTTTCATGTGCAACGAGTCCAGAAACTGTCTCCAGGGGATTATCCAAATAGTATTGAATTCGCCCGCTGGTTTCTGCAGCAGAACGCGCTAAATCCACATTTTGGACGAACTGTGCTTTTCACCGATGAATGTACCTTCACACGTGAAGGTACATTTAACACACACAATGCACATGTATGGGCGGATGTCAATCCACATGCTACGTATCCACATGCTCATCAGAGACGCTTTTCCATCAATGTTTGGGCAGGAATCCTCGGAGACCACCTAATCGGACCGTACCTTCTTCCTGAACGCCTCAACGGTAAAACATACCTCACATTTCTGCAACATGTGCTGCCAGACCTGTTAAACGTTGTTCCTCCACGCATCCGGCGGGTCATGTGGTTCCAGCACGATGGAGCGCCAGCCCATTACGTACGAGACGTCCGCAACTATCTGGACATCACATTTCCGAACAGATGGATTGGTCGAGGTGGTCCTGTTGCTTGGCCTGCTCGCTCGCCAGATCTTTCACCCCTCGATTTCTTTTTTTGGGGACGATTGAAGGCTCTTATGTATGAGACACCCATTGAATCCCCCGAGGAACTGGTCGCCAGACTTTCCGCCGCTGTAGGGGAAGTGCTTGAAAAGCCTGATGTTTTCGCGAATGTTCGCCGTTCCATTCTTCGCCGTTGTTCTGCGTGCATAACCTCTGGTGGTCACAATTTTGAACATTTATTGTAATTACATGTTAATAAATATGCTTTGGTAACATAATCCTAATTTGTGTCTTTTTACCTCGTATCACAGCACACAATGTGTGGACATGGTAAACTGAACTGTGCTCAGGAGTAGAAATTTCAAACCCCTCTCCCCAGAAACTTAACCACGTCTAACGATTCAGATTTTGGGCTGAAAATTTAAGTCTAAGCTTTAGAAAGCATTTAATGAGACACAAAAAATAACGGTATAAAATAGTTGTTCGTTACTCCAAAGTCTAAAGCGCCCTCTATCGGAATTTTTTGAAAATTTTCTTTAAAATTTATTTTCAAGAAAATACTGACATAAAGAATAATTTTAGCAAAACGCGGCAGTAGTTAGAGCCTAATCTACGACACAAAGATCGGGAATAACTGATTTTTGTTCTGGGGGGAGAAGGGTTTCAAATTTCAAATTTCAGTTTATGCTACTTAACTACTCGTTAGGACTCAGATTTTTAGATCAAAATTTAAGTTTAAGTCTAAGCTTTCGAAATCATTTAAAGAAATACAAAAAATAACGTTAAAAAATAGTTGTTTGTTACTCCAAAGTCTAAAGCGCCCCCTATCGGCATTTTTTGAAATTGAACTTTAAAATTTTATTTCAAGAAAATACTGGCATAAAGAAAATTTTTTGCAAAAACCGCAAACGAATCGACCAATTTTTCCATGTTTTATAATCATTTGAAATTTCGGACCCTAAACTTTAATGCCCCCTATCTCCTTGGGAATACGTCTGGGACCCTTAGTCTCCTATTTAATATTATTTGTCTTTAAGTGTACTATAACCCCTTAAAGTTCTGCCCATCTTTTATGAATCACCCTGCATATGTAATAATAAAAAATTTCGCCCTTTTATCTTATTAAAACTATTACAAATTCTTAGTATTTTTCCTTTTTTAACTATCTTTAATAATATCTTAATATCTTTTGTCTTTTATTTCATGCATTTAAATCTGCGTATTCTTTTATTACTCTAAAAACCTTAATCCATTCGTCTAATCTTATAATACCCATTAAATTACTATTCATTTCATTCTAAAACTAAATTATCTTTTTTTCGAATGGTTTTAATAGCATTTGTTCGATGATGTTTTTTTCCCACAATTCCATGATCCCGCCTGCATTTAATTGCGCTTTAATTCTGACGCCGTATAAGGAGTTCGTTACCGACGTCACGCCCTCCCCATCGAATCGTAGCCTGTCTCATTTTCCGTTCCTCTCCATCTCTCTGCTGGAATTTGTTTGCCACTGTTATTGTATCCGTCCGCGCTATTTTTCTTTGAGTACTTATACCGTTACATCGACGAGCAGCGATATATTTTACGTTTTTCTGGTTATTTAATAAATCTACGTCGCTTGAGGTGAACGAGTCTAATGTGTAGATCCTAATACTTGTAACATCTTAAGTTTTATGAAGTGGATGATCGATTATTCGAGAGTTGTTGAACAAGCTACTAGAAAAATTTTTATATGTTTTTGTCAAATAAACAAAGTTTAAAGTTACGATGACTCTATTAATTATGTTAGGCTTTATAAACATTGAGAATTTTCCCATATCTTATTTCGCCACCCTGACTGTACTCCGATATTCTCATAATAACGGAGGGTTGGCCTTGATTAATCTACTACGTTTATTTCGAGATAAACGAATGTCGCCGGAATGTTACAAAAATCGATAGCAAAATGCCACATTTATATATATATATATTTATTTAATTCGTACATGTGAAATTTTTTAGGTCTTGCAAAAATAATTAAATTATCTGTAGTCAAAATGCGTTAAGCAGATTGTTTGATATTAGATTTGTGTTTGCAGAAAATTTAATAATATATTAATAATATATAAGCAATATATTAATAATACAATTATATTAATATTATCATTCATTTAAAATATGTTATATATATAATTTGATTTATTGGAAATTTTGAAACAAATGCTTCAATTTGTCTCCATAAAAATGTATGAGCATTGTCATAAATTGAATTTATGCTTCTTCCTAATTCCAAAGTATGTCTCAACCAAAATTTATTAGGTTGAGCAAAAGTTAAGGGAAATTTTTAATGTAATAATTACCAGAACTTGTATCGTATATGATGGTCGTGCCATCAATACCGAATTCTATTGCCAGCAGTTGGATCGTGTATATGACAAATTGGTACATAAATATCCAAGATTGGTCCGGCGAAAGCGCGCTTCGTTTCAGCAGGACAATGCCAAGCCGCACGTGGCCCAGAGGACCAAGGTCAAGTTTGCACAGTTGGTCGGCGTCGAAATTCTTCCACAACCCACCTACAGTCCAGACGTGACTCCATCCGATTATGGCCTCTTTCGATCAATGCAACACTTATCCAATGGCCGTCGATTTGAAAACTGTAATGAAGTTGAAGAAGCATGTCAAGAGTTTTTAGATTCCAAGGAGCCGCCATGGTACTTCCAGCAAATCCGGAATGTGGCAGAACGATGGCAGAAGTCTGAACTATGATGGTCTCTATTTTGAAGAATAGTCCTTGTTGCTTTTATTGTTAATTTGCGCATAACAACGTAACTTTCACAAATTTCCCAGAACGTTTTGCTCAAACTAGTAGTTTATGGTTCAGCATACTTCCAAACGAAGAGTTAAATTATTACTAAAACTTGGTTCAGCCTATTACCAAATTACGCTTCAAGATATAACCAAACTATGGTTCAAACAAAACAACAAAATATGGAGAAAGATTTTACCATCTTATGGTTGCATCTGCACTTGTACCATGGTGAAACGTTGAACAGAAATTTTTAACAGTGCAGTCCGAAAAGCAGCGTCGCATTTTGCAAAGAACTTTAGCAAATTTGTATATATGATACATTTAAATGTACAGATATCGTAACTGATAGTTAAAACACACATCATTATGGGGGTTGCCATAGAAAATATCGTACAGTTGGCTGCAAATAAATGGCATCCCGATACTGATAATTGATGCCATATCGGATAACAACAATGATTGGATACACCTAAGTCATTTATCAATGGTTTGTGAAATTGTAATATTACGATAATTCATGCGAATTCTACAACTTATTGGCAGTTTCGTTATCTTTACTGTAGTCTATTATACATACAAAAATCGACGACTCAAAAATTCATTGCAAAAACATATTGCTTACCTCAGGAACCTTATATTATGAATATAAAAAATAACAACTTTTCTTCAAAAAATTGTATTAATATTGATAATTAAATTCATTTAATGAGCAAAGGTTAAATATATATTTCGCAGTCCTAGATTTATATTTAATCAATTATAAATGCACTGAATATTTCTGGAAGGTTTTTTTTTTTTTTTTTTTTTTTTTTTTAGATTTTTTTAAAACTTATCTTATAGCATTATTTCGAAGCATATATTTTTCAGAAGAATTTGGTTGATTCATTTAAACCTATACCAATAAAATGTCACTAAAATAGAAAACAATTTCCTCATTTGGGATATAAATCTTGAACTAATTAAGATAATGAAATCTCCAGTAAAATGACTTCCAGCTAACAGAAACTCGTTAGTAAATCATAACAAATATTTAATATTTTAATAACCTTATTCTTAACTAATGAAAAGTCTACATTGCCAAAGTTTACTACCGAATACTATAATCGATTGCTATGTTTAACTTTACACATAACTGTTTTATTTAGAAATATTGTCTGACAGAAAATGGTCACATTATGCAATATAACATAATATCAGATATAAAATTGGTAGTTTTATATCTCTATGAATAATACATTTTATGAAACATTTTTGCATCAATGATTTAAAAAGCAGTAATTTCCATTCCTGTTTTGTATATGGATAGAATAATTTACGGATTAATTTTGAATAACTGGAATTTAAATTAGGGAAAAGAAATATGAATAATATGACAAAAGATAGAGACTTAACAGAATTCAATTCACGATTCGATTTTAAAACAAAAACTGCGAGTTGTCATTATTAGAATTTAGAGGGAAGGTTAAATTTGCGTTACTTACCCCATTTTCCCAGCAATTCAGGCAGACACTGACAAAAGAATGGCAACAGTATAAAAACACATATTTTATTATATAGATGACACTGAACATCGAAGAATATTTTCAATTTGAATAAGAATTTCAATACAACATAGTATACTGGTCTGAAAGATGAGAATTATAGTTGCGAAGAATAAAATGTCCATAACATCGACCAACGTGGGTGAGTTGAATTAAACACCTTTGAATGTTGACTTATTCTTGACTAGACTTGCGGTAAAGGAATACAGGTAAATATCTAACATCACGCCGAATAATTAATTAGTCTAATCAAACGAGTAAAAGAATTCACGTACGTTCACTATCAACATTCGAATCCAGACTGTTTTGGGTTATTTAACAACGATGAATTATACATAGTAAACGAATACAGATGAATAACTTTCTTACTTCACATCGAATAATAAATATTAGACTCAAAGAATAAACGCCTTAGCGTACTTCATTTTCACCGTTCGAATTCCGAATGTTTTGTTTTTAGAGATTTATCTGTAGAGGCTGACGTCACGATTTTACGTCAGGTGCTTTGTTGCCTAGGTAACGAGTTTTTTTACTCGCAGTACGATCGTCCAGTATATAAATAAAAATAATTGTATATAAAAATTAACTACGTTTTTGAAAAAAATAATTTTAAATAGAAAATTATTTATCTGAATTTAAAAATTTATCAAGAAGTAGAGTATATAATATAAATGTTATTACATAGTCATATGCTATTACATAATCATTGTTTATTCAATTTTCTATGGTTTTTTCAAATTACATTAAATAGAAACAATTTACATGTACATGTTTTTAAATACCGAATTAAATATTTTAATGATATTAAATATATATATATGTCGTTCGTGTTTTTAAAAACTCATTGTGTACTTGTTAAGAACATTTTCCGAATAACAACAGTACATTTCACCTTTTTTTCATTAATTTTAAATAATATTTCATTGCACATTCGGATTAATTTTCTTGCTGAATATAAACTAGCAGTATTTTTGTATATCACGATTTATGTCATATGACTGTCAAATGTCTCATTTGTAAACGAAAAATACATACTATAACATAAACAATTTTTTTTAATGTAAATTTTAAAATAATGTGATAGAAATGAAGAAGTTATATAGTTTATTGATTGTTCCATAGTTTAATGGGTATTTTTCGGAATCACAACAGATAATTATAAAAAAAAAATAATATTTACGACGTAACTTTTTTTGTAAAGCAGTTTGTTACCATGCTACGTTTACCCTCATTCGTTAGTGATAAAAATGTTTTTACCATTTTCATGACTTTTTATAACATTTAAATTGCTTGTGTGCTATATTGAAGTGCTTATTTATACGTTTCAGATTTAAAAAGATTCATTATGCCACATTTTTTTTTTCAGGTGGTAATAGACAACAAACTATTATCAAAATTTCGTGATTTACTGAATGAGTATATAAATACAATATTGTAAAAAATGCAAAAAATGCATAATTATTATTTTTTTATTGTTATTATCTCAAAATGCACAATTTATATATCGAATAGTATTATATTAAGGGAGTTATTAACTATTTTTAAACGAAAATAATCCTGTTGTTAAAAAATTATTTCTGAAAGTATATCTCATTGCTTAGGCTAAACCCAAAATTAATTATGTATTACACTTTTCGTGTTGAAAAGGAATTTTACATGTAGCTTATGTTTAAGTGTAACTTGAAAAAATTCAAGTTACTTAAGTAAAGTTAATTTATAACAAATGATACTTTTAAAATCTTTTTTAACCATCACGACTGGGATTCTTTTTTCCAGTTAAATCTGTTTCAAATTAAAGTTTTATTCACCACATTAAAAATGGAGTTATTGTATTTGTGATGTTTTGTCAGTTTCGGAAGTGCAAATACGATTCAAACTCTTTTTACCCGACTGCCAAGAAGGGTTATGTGTTTCTCGCGTATCTGGGCATGTCGATTTCTTTATACCCTCGAAACATCCCAACTTCTGGATGGATTTTAATGAATGAGGTCTCTATCGATTCGTCTTAACCGTCGGATGGTTATAGGCTAGATTTTGTTTATATAAATTCAAAATGGTACCCGTAAAATACAAAATGGCGGTAGAGACAAAATTTTTTTATTGAGGGGTATATCATTGGATAGGTCTTTCAAAATGAAGACTATGTTTGATTGACTATTTTACAATCAGAAGCTTAAATATTACACAACTTGGACGTTGTGTATGTAGGATCTCTAGCTTTACTGAAAATCTAACCTTCATAGACATCTATAGGCCTCATCAAAACAGTGTTTATAGATAGGAACTAGCAATTAAACACAACTTAAAAGCCAAAAATACAAGTAAATAAGAAAAATAGGTAAGTAATATAAAAAAAGTTTCTCATTTATGATAAATAATTAATTAGTTCGATTTTTACGCAGCCGGGTTTTTTGATTTTTTAAAATTAATATTTACTTGTTTAACATCCTTTTTTTCATGTGGTTTTTCATGG
The DNA here is from genome assembly GCA_963932465.1 of Maratus speciosus. Classification (NCBI taxonomy): domain Eukaryota; kingdom Metazoa; phylum Arthropoda; class Arachnida; order Araneae; family Salticidae; genus Maratus; species Maratus speciosus. Next base: position 494,141,754 of record OZ010791.1, read on the forward strand.
CTAATAAGTCGTCTTACAGGGCGAATGAATTTATAATAATACATAGTTCACATATTCATTAATAACATTTTCTGTTTATTTCACTTCAGTATGTAAAAACATGGATAGAAAACAAAACCGATTTCGGATTCTAATAAATTATGTCTTACGTGTGTGACAGTCTTTAAAGATTACTTAATTACAGAGCTGCCACGGTCGACACTCTTGCCTACCACTATTCCCAAACAGAATATTTCAAGGTAGATTTTTCTGTCATATGCTATAGAAATCTCTTGTGAAAATGTTTGTTTGAAAACAGTGGTATTCAAATATTTGTTAATGACACATTTGAATGATGATGTGCAGCTTTCCGTTAAGACTATATTCTCGAATGAATTATTAAATTGATAAGTGAGAGCTAAAATACAATATTTCAAAGGCTCATTGAAAAAAGTAATCTAAATAACATAATTTAAATTATTTGAATGTACTCATCTGCCTGTTGTCAACCATCTGTCTGTCTGTGCTCTAACTCGAGTAAATATGCTTCGATTAATATGTATATGATATACGTCATCAAAAGTTTGTATCAAATATCTGTTGATTAGTGCCAAGATAGTGTACACAATATTGCACGTACAAACTTTCAACCTTGATTTGGATACAACCCTTCATCTTTTTGCTTTTTTTTTTCGGAACAACGAATTTCGAGCTTATTCTATCGACGATAATGTTCAGAATTTTCAAGGTATGATTTCGAGACTTTCACAAAAGTTGCTCTATATACTTAGCAAACACATTATGCACATTATATTTTGATTGCATTTGCGCATGCGCAGTAAAAATTTGTTTAGCAGACCTACTCCTTTTTCATCCTATTTTTATTATTTTTAAATTCTAATTGTTGAGTATTGTGTACAATGCTGTTTGTCATATTTTCTGAAAGGAACTTTTTTTTATATTAAGAACTCTGCAAAATATAAGGAAAAAAAATTGCGTATTTGGGACTGTTTTTATAAAAACCTTAATTTGTCTACGAGTATATATGCTATCCTCATAAAAATGAACAAAATTTATTACAATAAGCCACTTAGTCATAATCTCCAGTTAGAATTCATTTTCTACATTAGATTTTACAGGGTTATACAAAAGATATTCGTTCTTTTTCAATTTGTTGACGGTCCCCTATGGAGTTTCTGAAGAAATCTTCGCTGAAATATATGACCTATACTATACTGTTTACAGAGCTGGAGTTTCAGGTTAATTCCTCATGTATTTTTCTAGATATTTAACAAAACGTCTAAACTCACAAGTGGCCGGTCACCTTTGGCCATACAGTGTATTTTACTAGTGTCGCACAATTTAAACACAATGAAATTTATACCCATTATTGAGGTGCACTGCAATGTGGTTACTACCGATTGTGCTATCTTTAACAGTTACACTACGCGTACAGGGAAACTCAAAAGTATTCCGTTATATTATGAACTATGAAGAAAATATTGCGGCATATTTTATTGATGTTATTCGGTTACAAACATAAGGAAATTGTTATAACGTTTTGATTTATGGTATGCGTTATAAGATTAACTAGACTTTTGCAAACTACTAGGTGTTTTTAAATTCTATAGACCATATACAGGGCTACACCAAAAGAATTCGTAACCATTATTGAGAATTCATGTGAATTGCTTGAATGTGTTTTTAACACCTTCCAACATAGTTCAGATGTGTTAATGAATTCGGTTTGTCTATCTGCCAGCCCGTCTGACCGTCTGTCAATGCTGTAACTCGTGTAAATATAGTCGGTTTGCCATGAAATTGATACATGTAATTGGAGTTTACCGTGGTATGTTCTGTATTGAAAATGAAGTGTGTAGCGTTTGCGGGTCATTTACAGGAACACTCAAAAGAATTCTGACACATTGCGGCATATGTGGAAATATCGTTTATAATGTATTTTAATGATATTACACTTTTAAAATATATTGAAAATTATGTATACCACTAAGATATTCTTCAAATCGCTTATTGTAGTATCTGGTGAGCATATAATTTATCGTTCATTTACAGTGACGCGCAGAAATATTTGGTTGCAGTATTGCCTATTAAGAATAATTGCTGGAAGTGCGTTGTCAGTTGTGGGACGCCCTTTAAAATTTAACATTTTTTTTCATATTCCTTGGTGTCTATAAATTCTATAGATAATATACAGGGATACACGGAACATATCAAGATTTCCATTTTTTTGCAGACATTGCTGAATAGAAAATTTCAACTGAGCTATGCGTTTAATTGTACTAACTTTGAGTATAGTACGCAGTACACTGTAAAAACATCCGAACAGTATCCCTGTAGGAATCGGAAAAATAGTTGCCCTTATCGTACCGGAAAATTTTCCGTCCCAGCTCGGAATAAAATCCGTAAAAAAAAGTAAACATTCATTAAAACGGTACTTTACGGATTTATTAAAATTTTACAGATTTTATTCCTATTTTACTGATTTTATTCCGAGCTGGATCGAAAAATTTTCCGGTACGATAAGGGCAACTATTTTTCTGATTCCTACAGGAAATTTGGTCCTATTATTTTACAGTGTATACACATCCATAGATCATATACTGGAATGTAGAAAAAAAAGGGATATTTTTCCGACTGTTAATGAAGTTGATTGCGGTAATTGTTTTTACAACAGCTTTTTGCGTTTTCTACTGTTTTATTATTATTATTATTATTATTATTATTTCATCTTAATAAATTTTAAAGTTTATTATAGTATTCTGAATGTATTGGAAAGAGTGACATAATGTATGCTGGACGCATGATTTGTCGTTTTTGTTTATGTTTCAAGTAACATCTAATATTTTGTCCCACACAGAATTTAGATTGTTCGGAAATATTTTTTAAAGGGATGAATATTAAATATATAAAATAAAATTTATAAATTTAATTTTAAATTTTATGCTTTCTGTACGTTTTTTATTATTTCTTTTTAATAAAGACGAGTCAGAAAAAATTTAATTTTTCTACAAATGTTCTTTTAAATATAAATGAACAAATTATTCAAGAATACTTTACTTACAAACAAAGAAAATAAAATACCCTTTTTGAATATTAAAAAAAAAAAAAAAAAAAAAAAAAAAAACAGAACGCATCTCTCTCCTTTTAATTCACATGATTATATTAACAAAACTTTAGTTAAAATATCATTTATTATTAAAACTTAAATATTGATAATCTGCAAATTCTTATTTCTTTTGTCAGAAATTTCGGGAATACATGTTCGCAGAAAAGCTTCATTCGTTTCGTAACAGAATTAATTATTAAATTAAAAAAATATCCTTAAACAAAAATTTTCGTGAAATTTTTTTTTTTCATATTTAATAAAATTTGTATTGAATATTTAAAATTGCATTGAATTAAAAATATGAAAATTTAATTAGATGTTCGAAGATAAGAAAGTCACATATAAAACTTTAAATTTGTATGTTAATTTGTACATTTTAATCAGACTGCTGTCTATGACAGTTAGAAAATAAATTTTGCGCGTAAACTCTTTGTAGATAAATTAATTATTTTAATAATTTTCAATTATAGTTTTTACAAAAATTCTGTTTAAAGTTTCAAAAAATAATGTTCCTATTAATTTTAAATAATCTAAAATTATTTGTTTTATAATAAGTATATATGGGGTAAAATCACCTATCATTGGCCATACACCAATAATGCTCCATTTAATATTCCTACGACGCTAGACGCGAAACGCCCATCGCTTGAACTTAGCACCCATTAGAAGTGATAAAATGGTCTTTTGACTGTCACATTATGCCTTTGTTTTGGCAAATCAACGCACGTCACGTAAACAGTGGCTGCTCCTACCGAAGCTTCTTTTTTTTCCTGTTTCAGCTGTTGTTTCTTAGCAAGATTTTTACTGAGCAAAGTTGGATTTCGTGCTGTGTACAAAATTTTCAAGAAGGATGAACGAAACAAAATAAGTTTTAATAACTTATCTAAAGATTAATGAATATGTAAACATGTTGATGTTATCAAAATAAGCTTATTAAGCCAGCTATTGAGGTGGGACACTACTGATGCTGCTTTTTCATGATCGCAGTAGTGATGGCCCACATTTACTTTTTGCATTTTATAGCTATGTGTTGTCGTTAATTAAGGTTTTTGAATACATCTATTTCTTTCAAACATCTAAAGCAAAGTGTTTGACAACAAATTTATATTAGCACATTCATCTTATTTATATCCACTTTATTCTATACTTTTTTTACTCACGACATTCCTTTGTAAATGACATAATTGTCTACTCTTTTAGGCTAGAATCTACACCCTAACTGCCTAACTTTGGGATCACAACTAGCGTCTATGGCCAGCGATGAATATTTAAAATTTAGCTTTAACACTTATGTCAACGACCGGGTACCTTTATTCTCTTTTCATTCCGTTTTCAGGGTGTTAATATCAAAAGAAAAGAAAATCAATTTAGATCCCCATTATTTGTAACGTTCACTGTCTATTAGTATAATCACTTTAAAATTTGGAAATTTTTTAATAATTTTTTCGGAGCATTAAACATTTTTATACCTGTCATCAATGACCAGATTACCCGGGTACCAGTGCCAATTTTCTGTGGAAAAATACAGAAATTAATAGATTATTTAGATTTAGATCAATAAAACTTGAATTTTATTTAAAACTAGCAGGCTATGCCCGCTGCGCTGGTCAATATTTCCAAATGAACCTTGGATTAAACTAAATGTTGAATTTGAACTTGTATTTTAAACAATATGTATCTTCAGCTTGACCTTGCACATTACTGAAAACGATGCGAACGCCATTGCGATATAATGTTATCTTAAGCGTTGGACAAAATTTAGCAATTAAGAAGTAATTGTTTTAGTTGATTATAAACAGCGCACTTATGGTCGGGTAATGAGACCGTTATGACAACAGGAATTAATACCTCTGTAACTAATCAACATATAATGAAATCGTATATACTAACACCATTCCTAAAAGTCATGCAACAGGGCCACTTGTAACAAAATATGTTCTGTAGATTTTTTTAAAAAGGCTAAACTTTCATAATCAGGTTCACTTAATTTTTCAACTTTTACTGTTGCTCTATAACTAAGTACTCTTGAACAATATGTATACACTAAAACCTTTCCAAAATTATTACCTAACTAATTGTGGTATATCCTACGAAAGTATTATAAACAATCGGAATGAAATACAAATTTCCGTTGTAAATATATAGTAGATGATGATGATGCGATTTTGTGTAATAGAATTCATAGTAAAGTTTTCGCTTCAAACAAAAACGATGCTTTCAACATTAAAGGTAATACACCAATATGTGAAGTATCCTATTACGGAAGGTTAACTTGAATTCTAATGAGCAACTACTCAAAGAAAAGTGAATATGTGGCTTTTGTGATACTTTTATGTCAGCCGGGCGCAGGTAATAAATCAATAAAGATTGTTTTCATAGCATATTCTTATTTTATTATTTTCATTTAAAACACAAACCTTTCCCTCATTTAATTTAAAATCAATCCCTTATACTAATTTCATTTAAAAAACTGAAAAGATAAACAATAACAGGAAATAATGCCATAATTAAAAGCAAAAAAATATTTTTAATTTACATACGCAAAATGTTACTACTGCTATTGGGAATTTTAAAAATGCTATCAGCGAGATGCGCGCATGGTTGTTATAAATGTACCCATTTTTTCTTCTTATCGAGGAGCAATTTATAAATCGCACAATATTATTCCAATTCCAATTTCTTTCATTGAGGAACCTATGACCGGAAAAAATGGAAAAAGACTCTTGTAGATTCTTCGGATGACGGCATCTGACGCCATAAACCGAGTTTATATATATGAAAATAATTTTTAAGTCGTTACAAACATTGCTTTCATACTTATATATTTTCATTGGTACTACTTGTTATCCCGTCGACCAATTTCGCCAAATTATATAAATCGCCAAACTATTCGCCAAATTATATAAATTGACATAATCTTTATTTTAAAGAACGAAATAACAAATAAATTAGTATAACATTAATAAAAATACAAATAAAACGTCGAAATTAAAATCACTTGATGACGTAAACACGTGTAGTTTGTTTAAATTCAAGTGAATTTGATATTTACGATCAACCATTATTGGCATTTAATCTTATAGTTTGACGATAGATTTTTGGTCGACGGAATATCTAAGTAGTGCCTTTTCCATTTTTGTTTTATAACGCTAAATTCTCAGTAATTTTTTCCCTTTTATTTTACATAAAATCACTATTTTTTTTTTAAATTAAGATGCTTGCATTTTTATTTCAAACTCATAGAGCCGTTTTAATTTTTTAGCCAAAAGGGTTGATTTGAATTTTTTCCGTTGCTAGAGTAATGGATGTAATGATAGATATTTTGAGGTTTAGATGCCAAAGACACCGCCAAATTAGAAAAATATGAAATGTGTCATGAACTGTTGGACTTATAAAAATTTATTTGGTAGCATTCGATTCAGCATACAAAACTACATTAAAATATGCTATCATTTGACGCATAATTTTGATATTCGATTTTTTCCCCTCCCCGTGCAAAAACCATTAGGGGTGACACTTTAGAAAATCCTTTCTTAGCAGAAGTTTATGTCATAAGAAGTATTTTTACCACGATATTCAAGATTTTAGGTTCAGTAGTTTGCGCTGTGCATTAATTAGTCCCCTAATCCAGACTTTATTTTATATACTATATTAGATATGCGATTTTGCAGTGAATCGATGATCAAAAATTAGTCCAATATCATTTGAAATATTACATAACAGAGGAGAAAGTACGAAGAAAGACGAAGAAGAAATGACGAATTACAAAAGACTTGTAATTTTTTTTTCAAAATGTTGAATTTTTCCATAGTAATAATGTATTAAAACATAAATTTCCTTAAAAATTATCTTTATTTCCTAGATTTCGAATCTGTAAATTTTCCTATAAATGAAATTGGCGATATGACTTGAGAAAATAGATAATATTTGCTTAAATAAAATGGGTAATATTCGTTGATATGAGTTCGAGTTTATAAATATCACATGCTTTCGGAATTACGGCGAAAAACATTTTAAAAAGTATGAAATTATTTTACAATATGTATGTGTGGCAGAAATTCACACTGAAATTTAAGTATTCGATTCCATTTTTAAAATATTAACTGATATCTATATAAGTTACAATTGAATATGAAAATGTACTCAAAAAATGATCTCTTTCACCTATAAAAACACCATTTGTGAGAGCATCCTCAAGCTAATGTCACGCTTATGCATTTTTGGCTTAAAATCACATTGGCGACAAAGAAAAATAAAAAATCGTAAAGAAACAAATAGTAATTACACATGTGACTCACAATTACATCTGCTTGTTTCTTCTATAAGTCACGTGATGGGACAATTAGATATAAAACAAAAGAAAAGAACAGAACAGAAAGAAAATGTCGTTAAAATTTCATCTAATCAAATTTTCAGATTCGTTTCCATATCTAACGCAAGCAATAAAGAGCCAAATATTGCGTATCAAGTGTAATATTTCTTATTAAATTAATTTTTAAGCATTACAAATATTTCTTTCAGGTTTTGATTAAATGTTTCCGTTTTTTAATATTATCACTCATCAAAACGGATTTTCTTCTTCTTTTTTTTCTTTTTTTTTTTCATTTAAATAAAATTAGTAACAGTTTTTCTTTTATTTTTCGAGGTTTAATAGCCGTTTCAATTTTTTTTATCAACGATGAATTTCGCCAAGAAATAAAACGGCAACCTTATCGCCCAAAATAACAGAATTTTCCGTCATAATTCTTAAACTAATATAGGTAGAATAATGTGTTATAGATTAAAACCTTCCCTGAAACAATACCTACCTAACGGTATAGGTTCCGTAAAAATCCATGCAGTAGAACTCGAAATCTAGGCGTTCGGAACGAAATTTCCGTTTGGATTTTATATATATAATAGATAAAGTGTTAGACATATTTTTTAAAGTTAAAAATATTTAACTTACGTGAAATTTTGTGGACAAGCTGTACAATAGCTGTACAAAAGGTGTGCACATATGCAGGAATGCACATACTGCCTTTCCACATTGTTTACATTATTTTCTGGTTTTTCTGCGCCGTTTTTGAGGTTCTAACAAGCACATCTGACACAAACTTATCCTTCTCGTTTCATCTCGCCTTAAGCTTTCTGGACTAGGTTCTGAACGTGAGGCAGCTTCAAATACGGTCAAAGATTTGTTTAATTTTACTTTCAATTACGGGTTTGGTTGAAAAATGTCTCATATCCTGTGCATTTTGCGATTGATCTTGAATTGCTGGAAGCCTCAATATCTCACCTAATTCCCGCAATGACAGAAGACGATTGTCTTTTTTATTTATAAAAATATCATTGTTTGCAGTATGTATGATGTAAGTAGAAAGTGCTGCTATATCCACAACATAGAAAAATAATGCAAGTGGCCATGTGTTGTATATTGTCCCACTAGTTTATCCATTATATCCACTCCATATTTCGTTTCCTTTTAAAACTGAATAATTTCGAGTTTATCATTCGGTCCTGTGATGGTATTATCATGATGCATAGTAGACATTAGAATGACAGATTTGTTCCTGTTTTGGAACATACGAACAAATATTTATGTCATTATGAAATCCAAATAATGTGGATAAAACGTACGCGATTTACATGGCCTTATTTGTTGAGGAATATTAGGTTTGACTCTTCTCCAAGTGCCAACCATTGTGAGGTTCCATTATAATAAATGCTTGGCCAAAGAAAAAAAATGTTATCCAAGGTGATGTTTTGTCCAGAATCCTTGAATAGAGAGGCGAAGTCTTTCACAACTTTTTCATCTTTGTTTATTTCACGGTCTGTACCTGTTTTTCGGGTGCATAGTTGGCCATTAAGAGGTTAATAATTATTTGCATCACATACCCACCATATTTTGATCACATATTTAGTTGGTTTAGACGGAATATATCGGGCGGATTCTTTTTCTTCTTCGAAGCAAAAATAACTGCTCATCAACCGTTTACTCTTTCGTTGGTATGTATTTTATCCATTGGTTAGGTTTCAGCATAGTCCATAAATCACGAATTGCTGCAGCTTTAACATTTTGAAGACATTCCACTCGTGTGATCTGGTTGTCAAAATTAATAAATCTAAGAATATTCAAGAATCGGTCTACACTCATACTTGCTCAATAAAACGGATATAAGTTTTTTACATTTTTAATGTGTGATCTTTGTTTGAATTTTTGACACCTTAAGTACAGTAGAATCCCGCTAATCCGAAATTTCGGTTAATCTGAACCGATTGTATTTAACGGATAAATGTCGAGAAGAATGTGTAGAAGTTAGAATTAAACAAAAAATGGCAGTTAAGCAATTTTTTTTAAAACATCTTGAATAGAATTAAAAAAAATACTCAATAATGTAACAGTACAACATATGTACACAAATATAAAATGAAAACGTGCATTGTAGGCCAACTGGCAGAAACGCGTCGAAAAAAGTCTCGAATATTAATTTCTTTGCCAGTACTATAAATTTATTTTCTAAAATGCAAAAGTTTTTAATTCGGATGGTAAAAATTTATTTTTCCTTTCAACAGTTTGATTTGGCAAATTAACTAGAGAATTTTTTTCACACCCCTCGTCGACTTGGTGACTGAGCTAGTTGCAGATACGCGATTTTGAACCGTTTGTAAAGGGTTGTTACGTAATTCCACATCTTGAAGTTCCATTGGATTATTATAAACATCAGGAGTGATTAAACAAGGATTAATATATTTTCCTAAAGTCGTGCCGGATTACCCAGCATGCCGGGCCTTTGGATGGCGGATTAGAGGATGTTTATTGTACTACTGAGTACTTATAACTTAATATTTTTCAGCAGGAGTCTTTTTTATTTTCTATTATTATCGAAATTTCGGATAATCCGAATTTTTTGTAATCCGAACAGGTACCGGTCCCAATTAGTTCGGATTAGCAGAGTTCTACAGTTATTAATATTTATAAAAATACGTCAAACTCCTCTTATCTAAAGACAAGCAGTTACACTGTATGAAATAGGGTTTTTTTATGGCTCTCATATGTTGAAACCGCAGCAGGTACCCGGGTACTCCGGTCATTGTACGCAAGGGCAAGTTTTGGTCATTGACATAAGGGTTAAGCTTTCTAGAGTGCAAGGTAGTTCAGTGGTATGGCGTTTGCTCAAGAGGGATTCATATCTACACCGGGTTTGGTATCTAGTGTACAAAAATCTTGAACAAGAAAAAAATAAATTTAAAAAATCAAAAAACCCGACTCCGTAAAAAGGGAACTAATTAAATATTTCTCATGAATGTGAAACTATTTTTTATATTACTTACCTATTTTTTTAATTCACTTGTATCGATGACTTTTAAGGTGTGTTTAAGTGTTAGTTCCTATCAATAAACACTGTTTTTATGAGGCCTATAGAGTTAAAGTAAAGCTAGACATACTACCTCCACAACTTTCAAGTTTTGTAATTTTTAAACGGATCTTCTGACTGTAAAATAGTCAATGAAATATCTTCTTCATTTTGAAAGACCTATCCAATGATACGCCGCTCAATATAGTGCGTAAAAAAATGTCCGTCCCTACCGAGATTTTGTATTTTAATGCGGCCATTTTGAATTTATAAAAACAAAACCTAACCTATGACCATCGGATGGTTAAGAAGAATCGATAGAGACCTCGTTCATTAAAATCCATCCAGACGTTGGGCAGTTTCGAGGGTATAATGAAATCCCTGTGAAACACATAACCCTTCAAGGCAGTCGGGTAAAAAAAGAACCTTTTTATTTTCAGTATGTTTAATTAAGTTACAAAAATAATTCAAAACAATTTTAACTTTAAATATTTTTAAATATTATTTTTATTCTGGCAAAATGATAATGATAGTTTGTACTTCACTATAGGCTATATTTTATGTTGGTATCATAATCCCAACAGCATGTAGGTGAAAAATCTTTCAAAAATGCATATTTTTGTGATTTTGAAGTTATAAAAATTAAGAAATTTGACTTGATGGTGACTTGCGAGACATAAATACTCTCTAAAAACATTTTCTAAAAAAACATTCGAAATTCAAAAAGTATATAATTGCGCAGAAAACGTTTTCTATAGAATTACGATTTCTATAGAAATGTTAAAGATATAAATTTTCAACTTGACGTGACTGTTATTTTTAAATCGCAAATGTACGCACAATATATATTTTTTTGTAAGGGAAATGTGTACTGAAATAGTTCTAAAATTCCGATTTTCGTGCTACTGAAGGGGCTAGAAACTTGACATATGTTATGGTGATTAAGATGCAAATGTTCGACAAGAATGTTTTCAATTTTTTTTATTTAAAAGGGTCAAATGAGAAGTAAACGTTCTAAATTACGATTTAAATGGTCTCGTTTGGAATATAAACTTGAAATTTGACGTGGCTGTTACATTTAAGACATAAATTATCTCACAAAACTGTTTTTAAAAAATCGTAATTTAAAAGGGTACAGGAGGAAAAAAATAAAGTTCTAAAGTTTCAATTTCTTTGATATTGTTGGGGCTAGAAACAAAAAATTCTCATGGTGGTTATTTATAAGATATAAATGATCATTAAGACCGGTTTCTAGAACATATCGAAATTTAAAAAGCTTAAATGATCTAAAAACACTCTAAATTACGAATTACTTGCAATTGTTTAGAGAAATTGAAATTCTAATGTGCATGTTACTTTTACTATATACACGCTAGTGTGTAGGTATCTAATAACTAATTCGTTGCATTGGATGATACAGTTCTATTAATTTTCCTTTTAGCATCAAGCTAAGCAAACAATAAAACTTTAATTCTGTAATTCTGCTGTGATAGTGCAACTATCTCTTTTTTATTTTAGAATATAGATAAGGACTCTGAAAAACTGAGTAAAGAACATGAGGATCGAGATAAGAAGGCAGTTGGTACTGATAAACATGGGATGTTTGTAAATGCTGCACCATATTGGTTTAAAATACCAAGGTCTACATTGAAGCAAAGATTGAGTGGGAAAAAAACCACAAAGAAAACCTCCCTCAATTTTGGAAACCGAAGAGGAACTCTCGTAAAGAATTGGGTTATTCACCAAGCGAAGAAAGGATTCCTCAGATGCAAGTGAGATGTTATAGAGAGCGTCAAGGAATTTTTAGAGAAACGACCTCGAAGTAAAAACAAGTTTTACGAAAGGTAAGAGTTTAATCATTTCTGTTCATATTTTTAGTTTCTGAATGCTTCACACGTAAAAAGAAGCTATTATTACGTTCTATGAATGGGTAGGAATAGTCTTCGCCCTTTTTCTAGCAAAGAAGGATGTTAAACTCCTAGTAAATTTATTTGTGAATGGGCACAGCAAGCTTCTTAAGCGTGAAACCAGTGAACATTGCAAATCTCTACAGATAATTTTGATAGCTTTATACTCAAATGCAACCGAAATACTTCAAACTTGCGACGTAGCTGCTTTTCGTCCACTAATAGCTCAGTGGAATAAGACCTTTCTTGGATGGCGCAAAAATCCTCCAGAAGAAGCTGTGATTAACCCGAGAGTAGTCGCGACATTTTTTAGAACGTTAGTAGTCGCGCTCGGTCCATTTGCCGCCGTTACCAGCAGGCCGAAAACGAAGGGGAAACTTGCCGGTGTTATCAGATGATCGAAAACGGATAACGTAGGGTGAAAATATTGACTGAACTTTAAAAGATTACAGCAATTATTCATTTTACAACCTTTTACAGCAATTAGTTATTTCGCTTAAGTATATATTCAGTTGGCATCTAGATAAATATTTTTAATAACTCTTTCTTCGTTTTGCATAAATACTTAAAAGTAAATAGTAAATGATTTGATTGAATTTCTGATGTTGCTATGAATCAATAATTAGTAGGAAAACATTTACTATTATGAATCTAAATTTATGATAGGGGTATTTTTATTTATTTATTTATTTTTTTTTTTTTTTGGAAGGACAGAATCAGAGTCAGGTAGAATTTTTTGATACTCCGGCACTCTATATCCATTTAATAAAATAAAATTAATAAATCTAGCATTAATATATTACACTGACATTAAATTGAACAATTAAACTGAAAATAAAAATGGAACCTATGACATGCAACAGAAAATCAAATACAATACCAATAATTCACCAGCGTATTGCGGACGATTAATTCATTTAAAACATATGAAAAACCATCAAATTTGATGCCATAAACAATTAAAGACAATATATATATATGTATATATATATATATATCGAAATATAGGCAATACATATATATATATATATATATATATATATATATATATAAACTTTCTGTACAATAATACCATTGCAAAATAAGGAAAATGACCAATAATTATGAAATCACAAATAGCACATAAACCAAATATTATTAAAAATGTATAATTATATATATATATATATATATATATATATCTGTATATATATATATATATATAATAAAGAAAAAGGTAAAAAATACTTAACTTCGAAATTATAAATGTAAATGTTGTAACTACGTTTTATTTATTTATTTATTTTGTGGGGTGTCTGTGTGTGTATGAGGGGGGAGAGGAGGGGGGGGGGGCTCTCGAGATTTTGTGATTAAATCCATTTTTGAAATGAAAATGCACGATTTGTAGTTTTTCTACTTATTTCAGGGTGGGAGCAGCGCCCTTGAATAAAAACTCTGGATACGAATTTCGCTCATATAAAGTAAATAATAAATAAGTTATTGAAATTATATATTTAATTTAAATACATTTGCAATTGTATATTTAAATCCTAAGATGGATAAATTATTTTAATTAATAGAATCACTGAAAGGTTCATCTTAATAGGGATGTATTTTACAGAAACTATTTAATTAAAATGAATATTCAATTGTACATTTCATAATAAGGTATTAATGTTATAATTTATTGTTTTATAATAACGTTCATTAAATTAATAAAAACAATAAGAAAATTTTCTCCGAAATTATAAATATGCAGAAATAATTTAATTTAAATGAATTTTCTCTCATATTCTGGAAAACATTATTCTGAAAAATAGTTTGAACAATTGATGAAGGACAACAAATTTAAATTTGTTAGATACTGTCCCCAAGCCTCTATTGGATTTCAATAATAATTTCTGCGGCATTGTTAAAAAAATTTGTTTTTACTTACAGTATGAAAATTTAAAATTAGATAAATTTTATAAAAAATACTTAAAATATTTTTTTTTAAATCATACTAAAAACATTCACTGAATTATCCAAAAGAGATTTTTATTTGCGTAATTTCTAACCTACATTATAAAATTCTCATTATTTTTCTTATTGTACAAATAAATTATATGTATGTTCTTCGCAAATATACACAGTACATTTCTGAGAAGATTGTTTTATCTTTCGAATTTGTTTTATTGTACAAAAACGATACTTTTCAGATTTTGGATATACGGCAATTTTTTTTACTGATTCTCACAAAATTCTCTTCTCTCTTTTTTTAATGGTTTTGCAGTGTTATTGTCTATTTTCTTTCGTTTATATGTTCGGGTAATAAATGGAAAGCAAGTTCTTTCAAATAATGATGAAGAATTTCCCTTTTTTTTCATATTTAAATAATTATCGAATTGAGAATTTATTCCCGCAATATTTGACAATGAAAAAAAAATGTAAGTGACATCCCATCATTTTTTTGTGCGAACTGACTACACAACTAATATAATAAAACAATTTTAAGTCACATCCTAAAAGTAAAAAAAGCACTCTTTGAACGATTTATATAGCAGAAGGAAAGAAAGACGAAATAACAACAGACAGAGAGTCCGTACTTCGAAGAAACCTTCCCCACAGATTTCGCGGAAATGGGAAAGGATGAACACGAGGGGGAAAAATTCAACCAACTTAAGTGGTCGCAACGCGGTCATTTAGACCGATTGAAACTTAAGAATGCGATAAAATGCTAAGAAATAGCAGGAATGACTTGCCATTTTACTACACAAGAGTGTGAACACTCAAGGTCAGCTACACGGAATCTGGCTATCGTAACTTTAACGGGAAATGAGTTACAGGAAGATAACGAATTTCGGGCGGGGAAAAGACCAACGCGCGACTATTAACGGGTTAAAGTGCACATCGATCCAATTCTGAAAATCGCCTTAGAAAATGACATGACGATGGCAATAAAAAATGGTTTCAGGGCAAAAGGACTATCCATTCAGTGCAGACGCTGTAGACTATTAAAAGTGCAAGGGTCACATCAATGATGTGATGATTGTGAATGATGTCTCAACTGAAACCGCTGGTAATGAGGCTCCAAACACAACACTGATAAATATATCATTTGAGGACTTTCATCAAGTCGTCGGTGATAATGTAATGAGGAAGTCAAAAATACTTAAAAACCACCAAGTGAAGAATCGGAAGCTTTACGCCGTTTATATAATATACTGGAGAAAAAAACCAAACATTCAACAACAACAACAAACCAACAATATGCCGCATCTCGACAGCATTCTATGTCATCAGTCGTTTTTTCACATTTATTTGAATATAAGCCCTGTGTACTCATGCAAAAATATCGTCTTTTCGTAGGCATTTTTTTCTGCTTTTATTACCGTACATTGAAACTACTATTTCGTAAAAGTGATTATTGTCTTCTTTAATCTTAGAAAAAAAAGTCAGAGAATATTTTAAAAAATATTTAATATTCATGTGCCAGGGACATTTAAACGCTTAATAAAATCTGTCCATTGATTGCTCAATTTTTGTTTTAGCGCATACGTGTTCCATTCTGAGAGCAGGTTTCTTTTTAATTATATGAAATGTTCATCACAGTATGCAATCCTTCAATAAGTCAAAAGGAAAATCTAAGAGAAGTTTTTAGCCAAAATCAACTCCAGCGTGCATTTTTGCCGCGAAGAAAATGTGAATAAAAAATTAAGAATGCTGCTGAGCTAAAAACCATGTAGAAGACAAAACGTAGTATTAAAGAAACAGGGTTTACCTGCACAATGTTTTAGAATAGTGAATACGCTGACATATTATCAGTGTTTAGTTTCATTTATTTTACATTTATATATATATACATCATTTTACTTACTATTATCTTGTAACAAACAATTAAAGAACTTGTGAAATAATTGCTGCAACTTTTTAATTAAATATTCTTATGATGAATATACAATCAGGTAAATGCAACAAAATTTGAAATGCAGCTAGATACTTAATTATAAAGATTATTTTCTTTTGTACAACTACACAAAAGTTAATTTGTCATCTTAATAAGAATTTTGAAATCTAATGTCCATTAAATGTTTAATACCCAAATAAAATCTACTGACGTAATTTTCAATTTTGCATGAAATTTGAATGTTGTTTTTCTGTATTTGTTTTATATTATTTAGAAACCCTACTCTGCCGTGTGAATTTGACATTGAATCACAAAACCTTGATTCCTACTAATGCTAAATCATGCTAGTATCAGTACATACATTTTACAAGTTATAGTAAGCAATAGAAATAAGAAACATCGAAGTATGGAGAGTCTCTTTGTACACAGTTTAAAGTATACTTTTTGTACACTATTTGAAATATCATTTCAGCATTTATAGCTCCAGTTGCTCCGTAGTTCCAGATATCAGGGATGATATTTCGACATCGTATGGTTGCAAATATTTCAGTACCAAAATTTGGTTCATTCTACCACAAAATGTCTAACAATGTACGCCGAAGTATGGAAATTTAAAACACATATATCATTATACTTAGTATAGGAGGCTCTACTTCCTACCCCATTCTTGATACAACCCCAGGAGTATTTTTGTCTGTATATCTCTGACTCTTTCTACATATGTATCCGCCTTTCTCTTTGTCTGTCTGGTATATATACACCATCAGTCGACTGTATATTTGTCTACTGCGTGTCTGTTTCCTGTTATCATGCTGTCTGCTGTCTGCTGTATTGTCTGAATGTCTCCGATGCATCAACTCTGTGTGTATTTTCTGTCGTTTGTCTACCTGGCTGCTCTCCCTGCTGTCAGACTGGTTCCTTTCTACCTGATAAATGCCTGATGTTTATCTGTCTACTATCTTTTGACTGTATGCACTCCGTTGTCTATTTGTATCCTGTTGCCTATTGTGTGACTGCTGTCTATGTTTCTGCAGTATTTTTACTCTCTGTTATCTGTTGTGTGTCTGTCTGGTCCCTATCTACTCTTTATCTGTATGCGATAAATTGCCCTATACACAATGTCGGATGTTATATGCTGTCTACTTGTCTAGTGTATTTTTGTTCTCAATGCTTGCTGTCTATTTGTTATATGATTCCCTGCGGGCTGCCTCCTAACTTTATGAACTCTTCTTTAAGCCTGTTTGCGAAAATCTGTTAGACTACAGTCAGTTGGCTGTCTGTCTGCTGCATGTCTCTCTGCTATTTGCTGCATATCTGTCTACTATATACAGTCTGCAGCCTGTATTTCTGCTGCCTGCTATCTGTGGTCTGTTTACGCTTTGTCGGTTAACTGAAATCTGCTGTATGTCTTCTGTCTGCCTGACTCTCTTTTGCCTGATATCTGTTCTATGTCGTATGTCTATCATTTTGTTTTATGCCTTACTGCTCTCTGTATGCTAACTTAATGTTGGTTTTCTGTATTTATATATGTTGTATGTTTGTTGTCTGTCTCCCTTCTCTATCTCCTATATATGTCATATGTTTTCTGTATGTATATATGGTGCTGTCTCTCTGTCTGCACTCCATCTGTTGTGAGTCTACCTACTGTCTATAAGTCTGCAGTCTGTCGGCCTGTTGTATGTCTGTCTGGTTTATCGGTCTGTTGTATGCATGTGCTGTTTGTCTGCCTGATCAGATTTTGCTGTCTGTCTGCATGTCCCATCTGCATGTATGTACGCTGTCTGTTGTATTTCACCTGACGTAAAGATATGCATCAGGTAACAGACAGTTATTTCTGCTGTATGGCTGTCTGCCGTGTATATACTTCAGTTACCACCATTTTTGAACGTTAATGACGCATTCTCTTCTCGAGTTCTATGTCCCTGATTTCAACGTGAATTTGTTCATTAAACTTAGCTATAAACTATAGTTATTACCATTTTCGAACATTAACGACGTATTATTTTCTCATGCTCTATGGTCCGATTTCAACGATAATTGTTTAATTCAACTTCGATTACGATTCTCTTACACTTTTAAGTTCCATCTTTCACCTGCAGGTGGAGCATTCTCATCTCGGTTTTTATGTTGCCTACTTGAAACGGTTAGGCTTATTTAACTTGATTTTCGATTGGCTTTTAGTTTATTTTTTCATGTTCCACTTTCAGGGGTAATTCATATGTTATGTTTTACGGAAACGATTTCAAAAGAATTTGTTTCTTTTATCTCAGATTACGATTCGCTTCGAATTTTCGGAGCATGAGCAACACGCATACGGTGCATCAGGCACGGGGGACATCGTCGGAGGTTCGTTTGAAAACTACTGTGCAGCATGGCCGAAGTCATAGGGAACCCATCCCCAATGTTCATTTTGAAATATTCGCTTTTTTATGAATTGATGTTTTAAATATTCGGGATACATTTGGAAAAATTGGCGGTCCTGGATCCGCTAGCGTTTATAAGCAAATATATATGTCATTTTTAACAGGAAGAATTGATTAAGTAGCAAAAACTTTATTAGTTCCTCCCACTGCCAAGATAGTTTTTTGTATTACATCGCAACAAACAGATGCTCATTGGAGTGTACTTTGATAACTAGATTATTAAATTAAAATTAAAAAAACTAAAAATATTACTAATAAAGTTAAATTAACCTAATGTATCCCAATGCATACAAAATGTTATATAGCAAAAATAGCTTATAACAATTTGTGCACAGTAAAAAAAAAAAAAAAAAAAAAAAAAAATGTTTAGTTCTACAGATGTAAAATTACATGCTTACTAAACTTTCAGCTGTAACTGTACAAAAAAAGCTGCAAATCTACAAATCTAGTTTTTGTAAAGCTACAGAAATCTGTAACTTTACAAATCAATCTGCTAAAATTACAGTAATCTTACTAAAATTTTATCTGTAACCCTGGTCGCAGTTACCTGAAAAGTTCTAGGCTTCCCAATCCTAAAAAAGTCTTAGTAACCTTACAGGTTTTTTGATTTTTGGCGCAAAAGTGTATCTGTTGCATGAAATTTTGTTGTTGCTGTTACATAAAAAGTTCTAGGAATCCCAGTTTCCTAGAAAAACCTTAGCAACTTTACAGATTTTTTTTTTTCAGTGTATAATGTTAAAGTACTTGCAAAAAAAAATAAATAAATAAAATAAAAATCATCGAATAAAAAGGAATTAAAATGTAAAATATGTATATGAATTACATTGTTTCCATAGAAAAATAGTCATTTGTTTGAAAATATATTTTATGAATTCCCGCGTTTGAAGAAAACCCGATATATATATATGTATAAAGATAAAGAATCAATTGTTTCGAAAATCGATCGACGTGAAGCAAAGCATTTGACATCTGTAAAGTAGCCAAAAGAAAATGTGTATATGATATGACATTATTCAACAGAGATAAAACAAAATAATACATATGTAAGAAGTACTGTTCGTAAATGTACAATACTTTTATTTTTATTTTTTTTTTTACTTTTCTACGGATGTGCAGACTGTGTCTTATTCTCTATCGCAACAACTCTAATTGTATTTTAGAATTAAAAAAGAGAGAATATTATAAAATAAAACAGTTTTATTTCTTTATATAATTGATATATATAATTATCGCTTTCGAACATTCATCCGTTAGAACAAAAATTTGTAGGAGGCATGTTGTACTTTGGATATATAAGTGTATTGAATATCCAGAATCATAGTGTATAATAAAATAAAATAACAATAACCTTGAAAATATTTAATCTGAATATAAGGTACAGTCGATTTTATATAAATATAAAAAGACATCAATAAATGGTAAAAAATATATTTTTTTATTGATTTTAGATATAATTTTTTTTTATAATGCTTAAAATGGATTTCTGAAGTTTTATCCACTACAAGAGAAAATTGCATTATTCTATCTTGAAAAAGTAGTTATTTTATTGGCTAAAATATATTTAAAAATTGCATCGATATTAAAACGCATTTTGAAATTAAAATGAGATTACAGAAATTTAAAAAATGAAAATAACTTTTTTAATAAAAATTGTATTTAAAAGCAAAGTAAAATTGCATTTGGTTAGCGTTCGTTAATCTTATAAAATTAAAGCATAAATGTCGCATCATATTTTGTAATATAGTAATATAAATTATTACATCCAACGTGTTGCATTCATTCTTTTAAATTTATCTTGCATTAATTTCCTCTTAGCAAGTATTTTTGCTACTTTATATTTTACTGTTATTAAATGATAATATAAAAATAATTTTCATAATTATTGTACTTCACCTTACATAGTTTTGTTCTTATGTCCAACAACATCAACAACAACAAAAAACTCACATAATAACTATCCAGAAACACAACTCTTAACATTCTATCAACACATGAGTAAACAGTAAATATGTTTATCCTAATATTGATGAACTACATAAACTCCAAAGTTCACTAGGGATGATCTTTGCTTAGTGTATTTCTGAAACAATAAATAAATTTATGTTAACATGAAATTAATATGTTGTGAAATGTAAACAAATAAATCATTTGAGGCAGTTTAATTTCTTATTCAATTTAAAAGTGATTTCAATACATTCATATAATAAGCAAATATACATTTAGAATTTAGGACATACAACATTTTAACAAGTAAATTTTAAATCTTAAAATTCTAAGATAGAAATCATGAATATTCTATCGTTCTTCTTTAGATATTTAACTGAGCAAATATTTATTTCATTTCAGTTTTTATAATCAATGAAAATACACTAATAGATATATTTACCTAGAATTATTTGTTTAAATCATTTGATTTATAGTCTAATGCTAGGAAAAAGACTGTTGTATAAGTAGGTATTTTGCTTTTATTTTATTTTGTTTAACTTATCGGTTTCACATATTTCCGAGTTGTTAAAAAATGCAACGTTCTTTTCAATAAAATATTAAATATGATATTTAGTTTATAATGATACATAAAATTAATATTGAACTTTTATACAGGGCCTCTCTCATCGGTATCCAATGGCTAATTCCTAAACCGTTAGTCATAGACATATAGTTCCAAATACAAAAATGTTTTAAATCAGATAAAGAAAGAATTTAAAAGCAATTTGGATCAATAAAAACATTTCTTAAAAAATTACGAAATTTAAATTTTTATACGAAATAATAAATATACCGGTCCAATAAGTTATATTTAGTAAAATTTTCCTTTTACACAGACAAGTAATACAAAAAAAGTCCCGTTGTCCTACGATTAAAATTGACCGAGTAATAGCTGTTTTAAAGTTGGATAATATTTTTTGCTGCAAATTAAATATACTAATTAATAATATTGCATTAATTTACAATTAATAATATTGCAAATTAATAATAATCATTCACAAATTTAGCCGAAATATAATTTCGCCAGATATGTTTAAAAAATTGTTGAAAGTAAACTGACATTGCAATATAAATTTGAAATCTTTAACCATTCTGACACATTAATGCAAAATATACGATTTGTAATAAAAATTTAAGAAGAAAGAAAAAAACAGAATTTTTGTTAAATAAAATTATGTTAAATTAACAGCCGCAATTCTTTACAAAATGATACGTATTTTAAAATATTATTAGATAGCAGTAGCGTCCAAAAGTTGGGTTATATCATATTTTTTAGATTTTGATAATTGATTCTTATGTATTCTGTACCGCTGAATCCGAAATTGAGTTTCATTTTTAACCATCACATCAGGATTTTTACAAATTGCAAATTTCAAAGTTAAAATTGAACCTCCTCCCCTATCTCATCGGTCCGCACAGATATTTAGCTGTAAGAATTACAGGATAAGCAAAAATATTGAATAATTTATTGAATAAAATAAAATAAAATAAAATGAAATGAAAAAAAAAGTTTTATATGTTTTATCGTATGAGATTTTCTCTATATTTTAACTTACACATTTACGATTTGCAAAAAAATTCTAACGTCATGGTTAAAAATGAAGATCATTTTCAGATTCAGTGCTAAAAAGTACGTAAAAATCAATTATCAAAAGTTAAAAAACACAGCCGTCTCATCTACTTTATAGTATCTGATTTTTGTTACTTTTTAACTTTGACAATTTATGATTTGCGAAATATCCTGACATGATGGTTAATAATTAAGGTAATTTTCGGTTTCAGTGCTAAAAAATACATAAAAGTTAACAAACCCAACAATCGCGGTCTCGTATTACCTAATCTAAAACTTTTTTTTTAAACTTCTTGGCGGTAATCTATCCAGAATGTTTTGTGTTATCCTGTAAAATAAGTATAAAATGGTAACCACCGAAAATCATAAAAATATTAGATTGATATGGAATTTTCGTTTGTATGTAAAATGTAATCTCGATCCGATATTTGAAAGTGACTTAAAGTTCGAGTACAAATTTTGGACACCAAAACATACATATGATCGTTGAAGTAACAAAAAAACTTATAAAAATAACATAATTTTTGTTGAAAGAAGTCATAAAAGAAACAGTCTCAACTCCTGACAAAATAAAACATATGCTATTTTAGCCAATCTGAGACTTAATAAATGTTAACTTAATCGTAATACTTGTACGATTTTTTTCAAAGCAAAGATACACATGAAATAAGATCTTCGAATACTTTAAGCACTTGGTATGTGACCCCTCAAAGCCAAACCGAACTCATTTGTTTTCAGAGCGGAAAAGTGGCATAAGTCATGCATTTTTAAAGTTTCATAACTCGCTCAATTTTAGTGTTAGAAGAATGGAACTTCTTTTGTGATAATTGTCATTGTAATAGGGAAATTTTACTAAATATAACTTATAGGACCTAGGGACGGTATAAAAATTTAAATTTCGTAATTGTTTAAGTAATGTTTTTATTGACCCAAATCGCTTTTTAAAATATTTCTTTACCTGATTTAAAACATTTTTGTAATTGTGACTATATGTCTATAACTAACGGTTTAGGAATTAGCCATTGGACACCGTTGAGAGTGGACACAATGAATAGTATTTTTCATTAGTATACCACTATGAATAAAATGAAGACATAGTTCCTCATATACAGGGTGTCCGGTCTCAACGGTGTCCAATGGCTAATTCCTAAACCGTTAGTTATAGACATACAGTTCCAATTACAAAAATGTTTTAAATCAAGTAAAGAAATATTTTAAAAGCAATTTGGGTCAATAAAAACATGTCTTAAAAAATTAAGAAATTTAAATTTTTATATGGTCCTCCGGTCCTATACGTTATATTTAGTAAAATTTTCCTATTGCACTGACAAGTAAGACAAACAAAGTCCCATTCACATAACACTAAAATTGAGCAAGTTATGAAACTTTAAAAATGCATGACTTATGCCACTTTTCTCCTCTGAAAACAAATGAGTTCGGTTTGGCTTTGAGGGATCACATACTAAGTGCTTAAAGTTTTCGAAGATCTTATTTCATGTGTATCTGCGCTTTGAAAAAAATCTTACAAGTATTATGATTAAGTTAATATTTATTAAGTTTCAGATTGGCTAAAATAACATATGTTTTATTTTGTCAGGATTTTGACTGTTTCTTTTATGATTTCTTTTAACAAAAATTATGTAATTTTTGTAAGTTGTTATGTTACTTCAATGATCGTATGTATGTTTTTCCAGTTCAAAATCGGTCGGTAGTCGGTTTTGTCGGTAGTTACCATTTATACTTATTTTACAGGACAACACAAAAAATTTCGAATAGATTACCGCCAAGAAGTTTAAGAAAAAGTTTTAGATTATACAATACATGACTGCGATTGTTGGGTTTTTTTAACTTTTATGTACTTTTTAGCACTGAATCCGAAAATTACCTTAATTTTTAACCATCATGTCAGGATATTTCGCAAATCATAATTTGTCAAATTTAAAGAATAACAAAAATCGGATACTATAAAGTAGAGGAGATGGTTGTGTTTTTTAACTTTTGATAATTGATTTTTACATACTTTTTAGCACTGAATCTGAAAATGACCTTCATTTTTACCATCACGTTAGAATTTTTTTGCAAATCGTAAATGTGTAAGTTAAAATATAGCGAAAATCTCATACTATAAAACATATGTAAAACTTTTATTTTATTTTATTTTATTTTATTCAATAATTTATTCGATATTTTTGCTTATCCTGGGATTCTTACAGCTAAATAGCTGAGTGGTACGATGAGATGGAGGAGGAGATTCAATTTTAACTTTGAACTTTTTAACATTGAAATTTACGATTTGCGAAAAGTCCTGACTTGATGGTTAAAAATGAAGGTCAATTTCGGATTCAGCGGTACAAAATACATACGAATCAATTATCAAAAGCTAAAAAACATGACATAACCGAATTTTTGCAGGCTTGTGCAATCTAATAATATTTTAAAATACGTATCATTTTGTAAAGAATTGAGGCTGTTAATTTACCATCATTCTATTAAACAAAAATTCTGTTTTTTCTTTCTTCTTAAATGTTTATTACAAATTGTATATTTTGCATTAATATGTCAGAATGATTAAAGATTTCAAATTTATATTGCAACGTTAATTTTACTCTCAACCAGTTTTTAATATATCTCACGAAATTATATTTCGACTAAATTTGTGAATGACCCCTAATTTGCAGCAAAAAATATGCCCCATCTTTAAACAGCTATTACTCGGTCAATTTTAATCGCAGAATAACGGGACTTTTTTTGTATTACTTGTCAGTGTAAAAGGAAAATTTCACTAAATATAACTTATAGGACCGGGGGACCGTATAAAAATTTAAATTTCGTAATTTTTTAAGAAATGTTTTTATTGACCGAAATCGCTTTTTAAATTTTTCTTTACCTGATTTAAAACATTTTTGTAATTGGAACTGTATGTCTATAACTAACGGTTTAGGAATTAGCCATTGGACACCGTTGAGACCGGACACCCTGTATAATAAACGTAACTTATATTCCATATAATCTCGTAGTTCATCATGATTTGGAAATCTTTCAGTAGTAAAACGTATTAAAATGATCAAAATGCCTATTTATTGGTGCTTAATTAATAATTTTTGTATGTTAGGTCATATTGCTTTAAAACTGTTTTCTGGGCAAGTGTTCCTTGATATGTGTTAAGATTTTGCCTAAAAGGGTTTCTCCCCCTCTATATTTAAAAGTATGCTTTCGTAAATATAGACTTTAATTACCACATTTTCGAGCGTTAATGGTGCATTCTTCTCTCGGGTTCTATGTGACCGTTGATCCCAACATACGCAATGTCATCGTCCGATTTTGTTATTGAAGTCTCTTTTCGGTAGTATGAAAGATATTCTGAAGAGATCATTTTATCTCATTTTCGGCGCTGAGTATACATTATTAAATACTACTGCATGGAATCATTAACGAGCAATTACTAGCGATTTTAGAATTAAGTATTCACTTATACTTAAAAACTTAGTACACTAAGTAGCGCATTTCTTAATACGGCTTCTTAAAAATTGTTTTTTTTAACCTTATTTGTTTGCATTGTTCTCCTCCTTCTAATTTCTTTTTCTGAAATTGTTACAAAGAATTACTAAAAACTAGAGAACAGGAATTCTGCTTTTTCAGAATTATTGTCTTCCCCGGTGTTTCCATTAATTCATTTTTTTCTGATGAACTGATGGCTTCTATTATCATGAAACAGCCGTTATAAATGAAGTGTTAGGTGAAGAGGAAAGAGCAGCCGTAAAAAGTTAGAACTCTGATTTTCTGGTCAGAAAGGGGGGTGGGAATGGCCATATATATATATATATATATATATTACGGCTGTTCTTTCATCTTCACCTCACACTTCATTTATAATGGCTGTTTCACAATAATAGAAGCCACCAGTCCACCAGAAGAAAATAACTCGGTTAAGCGGGACTCTACTGCAGTACAAATCATATTTCAATTTTAAGACTTAAAGCACACATTTTATTTTATGTAAAATGACGCCATTCGCACTCGCTTAAGAATTCCACATTTACGATCTACTCTTAAACATCTACAGTAAAGCATGCATAGCACATCAAGGTCCCGAAGTAATGCATAAATGTAGCAAAAAAATTCCGTCAATCAAGAAAATCGAAAAAAAAAAGCTATCTAATGATTCATAGATATTTACAATTAAATATAGTATATATTAGCTCCATTGTTTTAACAGAAATCATTCGTTTATATTTTTTTCAAAATAGCACGTATTTTAATTACATTTTCTTTCGGTTGTTACGAGAAAAATGACAACAAAAATATATAATTACTATTTTAAAACTATTTTTCCTTTACTTTCTTCAGAAATGGAGTACTTCCGTTGACAATATTAAGCAAATGGCTCCAAAAACTACAAAAAAATTAATATTTCAAAAATAAATGGAGATACAAGTTTTAAAAAAAATGCATTTAAAAGAACTTTTTTTTTTTCAATACGACGGTATAAAAATTGAAAATGTGTAATGCTTAGAAATTTAAAAAAAAAATGCTAAAGCGTATTTAATCGTAATGCTTTGTTTTACGGCTAGCTTCTGTAAGGTAACCTTATTTTTTGGACACAAAATAAGCTGGGAGAAAGAAATAGCATACCGTACCGGAGGCTAAAAAAAATCAGGATCCGGATAAAAAACGATTACATGCTTAATTTATTTTCAAGCTTTCAGTCACTTCAACTATTATTTTTAAAGTTTGAAAAGCTTTTGAAGTTAAAGGAATATCAAACATGTTACAAACAATTACGAAAATATATACTCAGTGTTCTTTACTGTTGAATGCACACCACAAAGAAGGGAC
Source organism: Maratus speciosus (assembly GCA_963932465.1). Classification (NCBI taxonomy): domain Eukaryota; kingdom Metazoa; phylum Arthropoda; class Arachnida; order Araneae; family Salticidae; genus Maratus; species Maratus speciosus. Next base: position 494,168,784 of record OZ010791.1, read on the forward strand.
AAAACCTCTTAACTCAAAACTGATTCTAATGTTTGTACATTTTAATATGTCCTTTATAATCTGACATGACAAAATAATGCATGCATGGGACCAATAAAAGGATATGAGTATAGCATTGATGTAAAATCAGTTTGAGAATCTCTTGTGTCGAAATCAAAAACTTTTCCCAACTCTTTCCCAAATATTTTGATAAATGTTTGAATAAAATTAAATGAATATCAAAATTTATTAAAAACCATCCAAATGATTTTCTTTTAGTAATTAGTATGTTCTTTGTCACGCATTTTTATAAAAAATAATTTATTCAATTACCCTTTCTAATTTACTGCTCTCATTAAGGTTTCTGATTTACTGCCATGTATCTGTAATTTATGGTTTCGCCATAGAAAATTTATTTTTGGAAAACCAAATTCATTAGACGAGAATAAAGCATGGTGATATAAAAAATATGCTAAGACGCAATATCTAAGTATAATAACACACGTTTTAGAAATGTTTCCGTCCCAGCAAGTGCAATTTTAAGGTATTTCCTTTGCCAAGATCATGAAAATATTCTGTTTAAGGCCACATTTTGTTGTATACCGATGTCATATCGAGTGTAAGATCCAAGATGTTCAAGTCAAAATAATGCATCATACTTCGGGTTACAGTAGAGATGGGATTTCAGTTTAGTTCTTACCTTTTGTGTCTTTAAACTGAAACAGAAATCACTGCACAATAAATAGAAATTAGTAATAGTAATACATAGTAGTGTATTGATGGTCAAAATTTACATAGGAATAATTTTAAATCATGTAATGTAAAAATAATTATGTAATTCATGAAATAGAAAAATTATGAAATTTTGTATTAAAAAAATAACACATCCAAGCAGCTACTGTGTAATATTAGCAAATTTGAAAAATAAGATTGGAAGCTTCTACCTTTTAATATTCGCTATTGTTTATAGAAATGCAACGTTTATACAAATGCGTGTCAAGACTTTCTCAAATATCTGGGGTCGTTGGTTAAGGAAAAGTTGCGCTAGTTCTGCGTGGCTGATAATGAGCGACATATAACATATATTCAAGGAAGGTTGTAGCATGCGTATTCGTAATTAGTGTAAAGCTAATATTTTTCTGCATGGCGTTTGTAAAAATACAAAGTCTCAGTATCCTATATCTAAAGCAGAATCCTATTTGATGACTTATTTCAATTAATCCTTGAATTTCACCCTACACTGTAAAAAAAAAAAAAAAAAAAAAAAAATCTGTAGTGCTACTGGGAAATCTCAAGTAAATGGGATTCCGTGAAGTTTTCAAGTAACCAATTCAGCTTCTTTTAACATTATTGCATTTAACTTAGTAAACACGTAGGAAGCAGTTAGGCTTGCTTTCTAAAATATTCTTTACAAAACAAAATTTGCGAATAATCAAGTTAAGTATTCGCTAATGTTGAAGTGTTCTTCATTTTTTATTTCGAGAATAATTGAAACTCGCGAATGTTAAGGGATTACAGTATATATATATATATATAATAACAATAATATTTGTGTTCTAAAATTTTCAGAAAATTTTTCCAGAAGAAAAAAAGCGTTGTCCAATCCCTATAACGTATGAATTTCAAAAGCCAAATATTCAGAATTCTAAAAAAAAATGTGTAAAACGTTCGGAATTATACTAGATTGAAAAAAAAAAAAAAACAATTACCACTACCGTTTAAAATACATTTCTTGCGCTTCATAAATAAGGGTCAGCTTGTGAAAGCGTTGCTGAATGCATTAATCGCTTTTCTAGTAAGCAACGGGTCCGTGATTCGTATTCTGCGACGAGTAAGTGTAACATGATTAAATAATTTGAATAAAAAAAAATAAATACCTGTAAGATATAAATGACTTTGGATTGAAATGTGAGGGGTTACCCTTGAAAGCATACATTTTTATTTTTTAAATACAGAAATTTCCCCAAAACGAAAAATTTCTGGAATATACAGAAGAGAATTTGCATTAAAATACGTAAATTTGCGTAAATTATACTGGCGTTTCGATTAGCGGTACAATTTCGATATTTTAGTAGATATTTTTTAGAGTGTACAATGCTTAAATAATTTAAAAAAAAGTAAAAATGGTTGCCTATTGCCGAGAAGTGAAAGGCGGTCAAACATGAGTTCGATTCAGACGTTTGAAATATCTTAAATTCATTTGCATGCAAGCGTCTTAAAAATTAAGACACTTTGAAATGTCTGAAAATTGAACACTACGTTTAAGACACTTATGTGTCTGAATTTCATACATTTCAGTTTACAGTGCAAATAGTGAATTTCTTTATTCCATATTTATATTTTGTATAATGACTAGGCAGACTGAAAATAAATTTTATGCAACTTTCTTATTTCTTTCTCCTCAAAATCTTTTACTTGTGAGATATAAAAAAGTTTTAATAAAAGTTATTTTCGGGATGTTTTACATGTTCGTTTTGTTACATTCGGTTTGTTTTACATGTGTCCTTTCAAAACTTATGACAAGGAATACTGAAATTATTGATTCGTTTGCTTTGTAAATTTAATTACAACAACCAAACAAAAGACAATTTATCTTGTGATTACTTGGTTTGAACAATTGGAAAGAAAGTGAGATCTTTAGTACATGGGTAAGTTTTGTGATGTATGCGAAAATTGCATTTTCTAGTCAAGAATTTTTACTTAAATAACATTGCTTCAATAACATTGCTATTAAAAATAAAACCTTTTTTCGCCTTTGGAGTAACCGATATATTTTAATACTAATTTGGGGTCAGAGAATATGAATTAAGCATTGAAACTTTAATGTTATTACTCGGCGTAAAACTGTGGCTACTATAGAAATTATGAGTTTAAGTTAAATGACATAAGGTAGTTATCTTTTGAAAAAGTCAAATTATTTAGTTTTTTGTTTATGTTCTTATGTTCTTTACATGAAATGCAGAATTAATGAACAATATCAAAACATTAATATCAATAAGGAAGTTCTCTCCTTTTTAGATTGTCTTTTGTGTTCAGTTACAGGTGTACCAACTCAAATTTCAGCTGTAGTCTGCTAACATTGACGTATTCCATCGCCCCTGGTATCTTTTTCCATTGTTGAGGTGCCCTTGTGAAATCGTTAGACATGTCCGTCACTCACGTCACAACATTGCAATTTGTACAAAACATATCGAGGTGAGACTGAAGAAAGTGAATTTTAGAGACCTATTACAATCCAGCTGCTGATACTTTTGAAGAAAATTGTTTACAAGCTCATTATAGTTCTCAGATCTCCTTTGGACCAACAATCCGTAAAATCCCTACTGAAATTAAACAAACATTGAGATTTTCAGAATTACGACCTAAATTTACACCGTATTTGGATACTGCGATAAATTTTCTTTTGAGATATTAATCAGGAAATCATTCGGTAGTAGTTTATGATATCAAATAGATGTAATAATTAGAATTTGTAATGTTTACCCTTTCGATCTCGGCGGACACAAATATGTTCCTTAGTTTTAAAATGTTTTAAACTATAAATAACGCTTTGCAGATACGTAAAAACCACACAATCACATATGTGTATTCTATATTTTGACTTTTTAGAGGAAAAGTAGCGCGAGCTAGCTTTGAAATAGTAAAAAAAAAGACAAAAAATGTTAACAAAAGTTTTAAAATTTTCTAACTTTAAGAAAAAATCAAGGCCAAAAGGATTAAATGCGTTTTATTATTGTTCTAAAACAAACCGCTATGTGTATACCTTTTTAAGCATACCTCCAAAACTACTTGATGGATCGAGCTGTTATTATAGATTCATATATTTCAAGTTCCTAGAAATCGATTTTTCATTAAAAAATACAGAGTATAGTTTATATATTTAAAAAAAAATAAATTAAAATTCATATTTTTGGGAAAAAATCTTAACTTTGGACATCGATTATTACATCGCCGCACGTTTATTATTACTCTTTACTAAGCAAGGAGGTATAACTATAAGATTACTTATAGTGTATTTACAATATATGCAAAAGTCGCTAAACGCAGCTCTCAGAAAAAGTCATTTCTCACAACTGCATCGATACCACTGGTTGCGTGCAAAACCTTACAATCTCAGACTCTCTGTTTATGGTGCTGCCATCTATTAACATAGTCTTGTTGGGTTGGGATATGACACTCCTCCCCTTATAGTTCAAACGAACTACAGGCAATCTTGCTTTTTGACTTCTTCGAACTGGAGCACAATGCTTAGAGTCCTCGTCATTAGTTTTAGTCAAATTGTCTTTCACAGATTTATCTGTTATATTATCATTTTTATTACTCACAACTGTACCTGTTTCAATATCATGCGAAGGCTGAGATTGGCTTGATTCTATAGTATTATCATTATTAAGCTGTTCTTTTATTTTTTCATTAATTTCAGGAAAACGGTTTTGGTTAACCCTTTCATACCAATCATAATCACTGCAATTTTTACCACTATGTCCCATATTTTCAACTTTGTCTGAAATTAGTTTATCATTTCGATTCATCTCTACAACTCTCTCCGGTATTTCATAACTTATCTCTATATTATGTCTCAACTGATCAACGTGACGCTTACACATTATTCCGTCACATCTATTTACTAAAACCCACCTACTCACCAATAATTTCATAATTTTTCCTTTTACTCATTTCTCTCCTTTTCCAAAATTTAAAAAAAAAACTAAATCATGAAGCTTATATTTGTGAAGGGATTGCTGTATTTTAGATTTTGATCGTAATATCAAGTTAAGGGCTGTTCTAACTGGTCTTCCAAACGTTAATTCAACAGTCACCGAATGAAAATTGGAATGATTTTCCAACAAAAATCGTGAAATTGATAATGTTGTGTCACTTTTATCTAGCTTTTTAAGACAATTTTTCACAGTTTGCACATATCTTTCCGCTTGTCCGTTCGAAGACGGATGATATGGTGGAATAGGCGTACAAGCTTAATTCTATTATTTTTAAGAAATTCCTAAAATTCATAACTTGTGAACGCGGGACCATTATCACTGACCAATTCAACATGTAATCCAAATGTAGCGAAAATTCTCCTTAATACCTTAATTGTAGTTTTACTATCAGAACTGGGTACTACCTCTACCTCCAACCATTTAGTATAAGAATCGACTACTATTAAAAATATTTTACCTTCGAAAGGACCGGCATGATCTATATGGATCCTTTCCCAGGGCAGTTCAGATTTCCATTTCAAGTGTTCCATTTTTGGACAATCTCTCGCAAACATCTGACATCTATTTCAAGAATTTATCATCTGTTCAATTTCTTTATCCATATTTGGCCATCAAAATCCCCCGCCCCCTTGCTTTCGCTTCCATGCTCGATATAACTTGATGAACGGAATGCAGTAATTTTAATAAATATTCACGGCCTTCCTCTGGTATGATCACTCTATGTCTCCACAATAGACAATTTTCTAGACCGGAAATTTCCTCCCTTCTACGAAAATATGGTTGATATTCTTTTGGTTTAACCTTTCGCGGCCACCCATGTAACACCCACTCTAAAATTTGTTTAGTTAAAGGATTTTTAGTTGTCCAATTTGCAATAGTTTTTGAAGTAACATGCCAATTATCATTATTTGAAACAAACATAATTTCCGCAGGATTACTTACTATATTTACAGTTTCTGGGAGATGTAATCTACTTAATGCGTCAGAATGTTTATTATTTTTACCTTCGATATACTCAATTGTATAATCATACCCAGCTAACATTAACGACCATCTCAGCATTCTAGGTGATAATGTATCAGGTAGCTTTTTAACAGGATCAAACAATCTAATGAAAGGTTTTTGATCTGTTATAATTTTAAACTGTTTTCCAGCTAAATATTGGTGGAATTTAGTGACACTAAACATTACAGATAAAGCTTCTTTATCTATCATTACATAATTTCTTTCAGTTTTATTTAAAGTTCTAGAAGCATAAGCAATAGGCTTCTCTTTACCCTCAACAATGTGGATTAAAAGAGACCCTATACCATATTCAGAAGCATCACAGTTTAAAACTATATCTTTCTTAACATCATATAATTCTAAAACAGGAGATGTACATAATAATTGTTTAACTTTTTGAAACGCTTTTTCATGCTTTTCTTGCCATGTCCACTTTACATTATTATCTAATAATCTATGTAAATGTTCTAAAACATCTGAAATATTAGTCAGCAAGTTTCTATAATAAGAAATTAAGCCTAAAAATGAACGCAATTTTGACACATTATTTGGAATAGGATTATTCAAAATAGCATTAACTTTTTCTGGAATAGGTGTAATTCCTTCCTGGGATATTTTATGTCCTAAATAAGAAACTTCCGAAACCATAAATTTAAATTTTTCCTTATTTAATCTTCTACCGTGCTCAGAAAAGCATTTCATAACACTTTTAACTCTTTCAGAATGTTCTGATTCATTACTAGCACTAATGATAACATCATCTAAAAATACACCAACATATTCATATTTTTTAAAAATATGTTCAATTTTTCTTTGGAACATACCAGGAGCACATTTTACCCCAAATGCTAATCGTAACACATTGAATAAACCTTTATGTGTATTTATAGTCAAAATATTACAACTTTCGTTATCTACAGGTTGTTGTAAATAAGCATCTTTTAAATAAAAAACAGTAAAAAATTTACCACCTGATAATTTAGAAAATAATTTCTCGATTCTAGGAAGAGGATAATTATCATTTTCAGTATTAGCATTAACTGTTGCTCTATAATCACCACATATTTTAACAGAACCATAAGGCTTAGGAACAATTACATTAGGACTAGTCATTCTGAATGATCAACAGGTTTTAAAATACCCTCATTTGTTAATCGTAGTAATTCTAAATCAGTAGCTTTTCTTAAAGCAAAAGGAACAGATCGAGACTTAAGAAAAACTGGTTTTGCATCTTTTTTCAAATTTATTGACACGGGAGGACCCATGATTGTCCCGATCCCGTCAGCAAAAACATTAGGAACATTTCTAATTAAATCATTTTCCGAAATGCTTTTAATCATATTTACATTAAGCTATAATAATTCTGATTCTTTTAACCAAGTTTTTCCAATTAGACTCGGACCCTCCTCTTTAATTACTAATATTCTTAAATCAGGAATACAATATTAATCAACAACAGCATAAAGGTGAAAAATACTCCTTTGCTTTCTTTAAAAGATCTTCGTAACTGATTTCTTTCAGAGTATTAGGAACAATAATATCTCGTAAAATGACAAACGTTGGTGTTTCAACCGAAATTAGCAAAATATTTTTCTTCATCTCATCACTTTTGATGCTATTCGTTGAGAAATAAAAGCCGATTTATTCGACGTAATTAGTCCAAGGAACATTCGCATCATTTTCTTCTAAGCGTGCCAGAGAAATCATTTCTTTATCGACCATTTTTCGTTCTCTTTTTCTTTTTCTTTTTTTTTTAAATTTTTTCACAGCATTTTAATTTGGGTTAAATCCCATAACGTCGCCAATATTACATCGCTGCACTTTTATTATTACTGTTTACTAAGCAAAAAAGGCATAACTATAAGATTAATTATAGTTTATTAACAATATATGCAACAGCCGCAAAACGAAGCTCTCAGAACAAGTCATTTCTTATAACTGCATCGATACCACTGGTTGCATGCAAAATCTTACAATCTCATACTTTCTGTGTATAGTGCTGCCATCTGTTAACATAGATCGCTAATATTATTCGTATATTGTTGTTTTGGGATATGACATCTGCATTTATAAAACAAAATATTGAAAATTTTTCGTAGTAATTTTCGTGTTCAGTGTGTTAATTTCATACAGAATTGCATACTTTCACTTCAGAATCAATTTCTTTGTTGTACAAAGTCAAATGTGATATTCACATCTGTTTATAGAAAGCATATGCACGTGATGTTATCAGTTCTATTTTAGATTATAATTAAGTAAACTTTTTTTAAGTTATTCAATTCATATCAGAAGATTTCCAGGGGGCAATGAAATATTCAAGTGTCTTTCAGTCAAACGAAAGATAAAAAAATAAGATATATTTAATTAAAAACGTTAAGAAAATTAAATTTTAAAAACAAGAAGAAATTACTGTTTTAAAAGATTCATCAAAATAATTTAATTGTACGTAATGACAGCAGAAATAACAATATCAATAACCATTTCTTACTAATGCCCTTTAATTAAATATCAATTAACTGATAAAAATCAATTTTTTTAAATTTGTTATTACGTGTATACAATAAACAATTCGTCCATGATAAAATTTTGAGAAAAATTACAGAACTCGTACAATTATCTCTAATTAGAATAAAAACCTCGTAATAGATTTTAGCCTCTTTTTTTTATCATCCGTGCAATAAGTTTCCAGAGACTTAGCTAAACTTTTAACACCATTACTTATTTTATTGATATTAGTTTACTGTAAAAAAACAAGGATGAAATTTCGCAATTTATTTTGAAAGTAAAAAATAATTTAAAAAAAAGGAAAAGGAAACATTTCAGTCATATGCCTATTAATTACTATTTGTATGTGTCAAATGGAAAAGATATTTCCGTCTTTACTGTGGAGCTCAATATTTTTAATTCTTCCTTTTATAATTTAGCACCATTAAATGTGGTGAAAACATTTCTTTTTTTTTTTTTTTATTGTTGACATACATTGGTATTGGAAATTTAATTTTCTTTTCTGTATTCTATAAAAAACAATGATACTAATGCTGTCACCGCCGCCACCTCTGTTAACAAATAGTTTAAGGCCGAAGGTCTTTCTTCGCTAATATTAAGAAAACTACTGCATACAGAAAATGAAAATTGCTAATATTAAAGTTTTTAGCGCAAGAGAGAAGCAAACAGTTTTTAAATCGAAGAATAAATTTAATTGCTATTTGATGTTAATTTGGTCAAAAACGTTACGTTAAAAATATTTTATAGGAAAACTAATTGTATAGAAATAAATAAATTTTTCTAGGAATAAAATTTTCAAGCTTGCGATGTGCAGACTGCTCTTATTTAATTAAATTGACTAATTTTTTCAGGGTTTTTTTAAGATTGTTATTTACATTTTAATTATTTCGATGGACATTTATTTCATATTACATATAGAAAGGTAACTCGTTTAAATTGTTGCAAAATCGTAAGTCGTAGCACATAATATTTTTTCCTGTGACATAATATTTTTTCCTAATGACATTTATTATGCAGAATAAAACCTGAAATATTATTTAAATATTATACACTCAGTTTATTTAACTTTATTTATAATTCTAAGTATTGAACTGAATTCGCTTACACACTCATTTTCTATTCCAAATATATTGAGATACCATTAATAATTTTGAGATAACTAAAAATACTATTCATATCCTAAAAAGAGCATTATTTATAATTCTTATTAAAACTAAAATTAATAAATTTCATAATTATCGCTTTTGAATTACCAATACTAGTGAAAATTATTATATATATATATATATATATATATATTCTAGTCCGAGGGAAATTATAATTTCGATTTTATGTGCATTACAAATCCTATTTTAGTTCCACTGATAGTGCAACAGATAGTTTATGACATTAGTTAATTGTCTATTACAAAGATGACAGGTAACACTTCGGTCTTCATTACTGAGCTTCATACTGTTGTACGGAGGGCAAACTTTATATTCTGATACATGAATCAAGCTGTCCGGCATACATACAATGCCAACGATTTTCGGGGGAAACTTTTATGGAAAAACATAGATTTCCTCATATAGAATAGTATTGGGCAGATATTTTCAAATTAGATTTTATTTTATAAATCTGAAGAAATTGCAAGAATTTTCACTGATATATATTTTTTATTTAAAAAGTAACTATAGATTTTATTTGAGTTCAACGCAAATTTTTAATCTGATAAGTTTAAAATGAAATTTTAGCAAATTCAACAAAAAATAAAGAAAAAAATGTTAAGTATTGCTCATAAAAATGCAAAAAGTGTAGAAATAACCCAAATGGATGAAAGTATAAGAATAAAAAAAAAATGGTTCTAACATTAGCTCATTGAAGACGGTCAGCAAGAAAACGTGCCATGAAAGGCGAACAAAACATTTAAATTTGAATAGCAATATTTCAGTTTGGAAATTTTCACATTATCTAATCTCAAATTTTGAGCGATTAAATATTTAAAAATTACAATATGGAAAAAACTGTTGTTGAGTAATTAAAAAGAAATGTAAAAGACGCTCGTCCTTAATGGGCTGGGAAAATGCTGGACTAATTAATAACTCGCATTGAAAGTGTAATACGGTCGCGGCAGAAAGTGGATAGGTAAGTTAGCTCTCCGTTATTATTATGGAGATCAGTAGTCCTTACTGTCCCCTCCAAGTAGCACATTTTGCGCTTCATTATTCTGTTTTTTTTAATATTCATAATCAAGATCATGTCCGACTGTGAGCTTCTTGCGAACTAATGATAAAACTACAAATCATCAAAAATTAAACTTTTGACTCATCTATTATGCACATGTTATTGTCATATTTACCTAAAAATATACCTGATAACATGAAAAATAAATTCCACTAAATGGTGTTGGGCTGATGCAACTCATTATATGTCCCTTTAATTGTAAAATAAATATTTGTTACATTATACACTTAATATAAAAATTTCATTTATGGAGTACAGAGAAACTCCTCTACTTCGCGAATCAGACGGTGCGCGCACACGCCCCTATAAAGACCCTTCAAACTTCCTGACTTTGACCTGGAACAGTAGGCGTCAGACCCGATCACTGAAGATGTTACCAGAGAAATTTAAAAAGTCCTTCCGGCCAGTGCCGGGAGGAAGAGGTAGCTTTCATATTCCTTATTTTAAAAAAGCTAATTTATATTATTCAAACATACGAAGCTCAATTTAGTGGAAACCGAATATAGGAGATTCAATACTAATTTTTATCAATACTAAATCATTATGAATGAGAATTTCGCGAAATTAGTCAGCTTTATCCAAGTTGCTTTTATTTAAACTAACTTATATTTGGCTGCCAAATTCGGCGATTTCTTAAAGTTCCTGCCATTTTAAGACAACATGGTGGATGAGGCTAACCAGTGAAATTGGTCGATACCTTAGTAATTGCTGTGCACATGCTCACTCACATCGGAATCGAGTGAGTGTATATATGAGGGCTGTCGCAGGCAAAAAATCAGATTTTTCAAAATGTCACCGACATTAGATATTGAAAATGCTATATCTGAGCCATTTTTTAAGATAAAGACAAACAAAAAATGCTTCTGAATCCTTATATCAAGGTCAAATACTTAAGAAAAAAACCTTTTTCATTTTCTAATTTTTTTGGACCTCACTTTAAGTATAATTTTTTTTTAATTTAATGGCCGCCATTTTGAAACAAGATGGCTGATGAAGCTGGCCAGCGAACTTGGTCGAGATATTGATGTATACTATCCACATGCCTTCTTACATCGAAATAGGTGAATACTTGTGTTATCGCGTCACAAATACAAGATCGTTTCAAAGTGTTAGCCATGCTTGAAATTCAAAGTGCTATAATTCAACCATTTTTTAAGATATAAGCAAAAGAACAGATTTTCAGAAACAAAAACTCCTCCAGAATCTTTGTATCGAGGCCAAACACATAAAAAAAGTCTTTTTCATTTTCCAATTTTTTAATACCTCATTTTAAATTTTAAATTTATTTTTTTTTAAATGGCAACCCTTTTGAAACAAGATGGCGAATGAAGCTGGCCAACGAACTCGGTCGAGACATTCGTATATACTATCTGCAGACCAAGTTACATCCAAATCGGTTCATAAATACGCCTATTATCGCGTGACAAAAATCAGGTCGTTTTAAAATGTCAGCCACAATATAAATTCAAAATGCTATAACTCAGCCGTTTTTTAGATATAGACAAAACAAAAGCTGTTCCGGAATGTTTGTATTAAGGTAAAATGCATACGAAAAAAATCTTTTTCATTTTCTAAATTTTTGGTATCTCATTTTAAATGAATTTTTTTTTAATTTTTTAAATGGCCGCCATTTTGAAACAAGATGGCGGATGAAGCTGGACAACGAACTCGGTCGAGATATTTGCATGTACTATGTACACACCAAGGTACATCCAAATCGGTTCATAAATACGCCCGTTATCACGTGACAAATATCAGGACGTTTCAAAATGTCAGCCACGCTAGAAATTCAAAATGCTATAACTCAGCCGTTTTTTAAGATATAGACGAAACAAAAACTGCTCAGGAATCTTTGTATAAAGGTTAAATACATAAGAAAAAAATATTTTTCCATTTTCAATTTTTTGGTACCACATTTCAAATTTTAAATTTTTTTAAAATTTTTAAATGGCCGCCATTTTGAAACAAAATGTCGGATGAAGCTGGCCAACGAACTCGGTCGAGACATTGGTATGTACTATGTACACACCGAATTACATCCAAATCGGTTCATAAATATGAGTGTTACAGTGTGACAGAGGTCAGATATATATATATATATATATATATATCAATTTTGAACGGAGTGTGGTTTCGGGGTCTGGGGGTCATAATCGATGAAAATATACCAAAATTTTTTGAAATCGCTTTCCTCCGAACGGCTGCAATAGGTAGCTTTTTGTAATGAAAGCTACCTAAAACTAAATTCTGTACTCTGAAATTTAGAAAGCTAAATTTCTCAAGTTTAAAATATCGACTAGAGAGCAGGACCGGGAAAAGACATTTATTATTTAGAAAAACCACTGCAGCTTCGAGATCATTTTTTAATTATAACATAAAAATGATTATATTATATAATTAATATAAAATTACATTATGGGATACAGGAGTTTTCATGAAATAATGTCTTTTAAAAACTATAAAAACTATTTAAATATTATTCAGTTTTAAATTTTATTTTACAAAATTAAACAGGAAAAATCAAAACTCTTATTATTTGAGCTGGTTATTTTCTCTTTGATATGAACAATAATTTTTTTTTATGAAAATAAAGTAAAAGAACGAAAAATGATGAAATTGAAATCCCTTTTTCTTTTTGGTAGATGGGCTCAGAACAGCCACACAGCATCGATTGATCATTTATATTATTAAGCGCGTTTAATGTATCTTTGATCTGTTGTGAGATTTTTTTCTCTTTCTTAATACAAAAGCATAGACTGAAATATTTCTTTTTTTCGCTTGTTTAATTTTAAACTACAAAGAAAAACTGTGCAATTTAAATTATGAATAATAAAATATTTCCATCGCCTGCAGTGTATTATTTTGTCGTTTATTTGTCCTAATACTCTGAGAAAAGTCTTCTAATCTTTATATAAATCGGTCAATGCCATTTTAAGAACATTTTTCATCCATTTTTAGTGTACCCTTGATATTTTTAGTGACTGATCGAAATTTAAAGTAACTGTCTCTGCAGACAACTCCGCTAAAAAATTGGCTTTGAAACTTTTTCCGTACAAAATTATTTTTTTTCATGAAGTTAAAAAAATTCAACAAGAGGGGACACGTCTTGACAAGACGTGCAACAAATAACGAAACGACTGCAAACATACATTTTATTAAAGAAAATGACTTTGTTGTATCTTTAATCTGTTACATATTGTCAAAAGTGACAATTTATTTGTTAAAGGACTTATTATTCATATTTTAAAGCTGCAGAAAAAGGAGTCTCTCTAATATTAACACCTTTCAGCATGGTACATGTCAATAACACCGCTTCCGTTGCAATATTTTACCGCAATTAAATGTTAATAACTTAAACAGTAATTGAAATTTCGATCACATTCCTGTATATTAACCTAAAGCAGATATATACTAGTCACAGCTCTTGAATACTATGAGTAGCGTTACACCAAAAAAGGGGGAGGGGGGTTGGAGTTGTAATAGGTCCTTAAATTTGGCTCCTGCTAGTTCGGAATATATCATCGTGTTATTTTCCTGTGATTAAATAAAGCAATAATTACAATTCGCAAGTCATAAAAATATTAAATAAATGTGTTTGTTCCCTTTTAATATCAGAATATTACGATTCTGAAAAAAAAATGCGATATCGGTTCCTTAAATTATTCTTCTTCGATTTTCAAGTTTTCAGTGAAGGTCGTATATTTTTTCCTTGATACAGCTTTTATTCCTTTTAGGTTTTATAAAGCTATTAGCTATTAAAGCCATTTTAGCTATTAGGTTTAATTTAATATGAAATTATTGGATTCATACGCAAAATTGCATAAAGCTATATTCGGTTATAAACAATTTATGTTGCCCTGATTCCGTTCCGCCCTGATATTTTTTATAAAGTACAGTGTGTCACACAGTGTTTGCAATGCCGTCTTGTGCGTTGAGGTTCCCAGATTTTGACAGTGCTTCCCACAACTCGTTGTGAAGATTTTTTGCTGTTATAGTAGTGGATACCAGTAAAAAATCCAACAAATTGATGGAAAATTCAAAATTCAGTAAAATTATTTGTTTATTTGTTTTAAAGACAAAGATACAAAACATTGCTTTGAATTAGGCTCAAAACAGAAACTATACGTGGTCATACTTTTCTTCAAAATTACAAGTCTGCACACAAAAGGGAGGATTAGACTGTTTTTATAATTTTTGAGATGCTATCCCCTCGCTCTTGAGCCGATAACTTTAAACCTCTATAGTTAAAGGGAATAACATTGTAGTGATGGCAAACCTTTTTACTTGGGCGTGCTAAAAATGCACAAAAAATATCTCTTACTTCTGATCTATTTATAGTTTGTCTTGTTGTGGTGTGCAAATGTTCTACATAAATGTATAATCATGTATGACTTATAAAGAGGACTGGTTATTATAAATGATCGATGTTATGCATTTAATAACTAAGAACAAAAATCAAACAGTTCATTTTCTCTGTATTTGAATAAGTTATGTACTTATCAAAATTTTGATTTGGAAACACGTAAGATTCATTAAAATAGCACGAAATGTGATTAAAAAAATACGAAATTTTTTTTAGTAATTTTAATTTGTTATTAATGCAAAATTAAATATGTAGATTGAAATTGCAGTTCAATATTTGCTATGCGTTATCCAAATGTTTTACTTAAACACCATATTTCAGTTCATTAGTATTCTGAATGTCTAGAAAGGTATATTATAATCTATTTTTACCACGCGCCACGTCTTTAAATCTGAGACAATCTAAAGAAAAAGGCATGGATGTGTTAAAAAATATATCTGAAAGCCCTTAGAGAGCAACGACATTTTAAAAAATTGTTAAAAAGCCGGATACTTGTCATATAAAAAAAGGCTGTAATGAAGAAAATCACAATTTTATAATGGGAAAATCCACAGTCGTCATCTACTTCTTATTCTAGATCCATAAAGTTTAAGTTCATCATGGAAACTGATTAGTCGATAACAGAAGAATTTGAAATTGTCAGAAATTAAATCTTTACAGCTCTTGCACTAACTGTAGTAGAATTCAATGTTCAGACGTATGACATAGAGCACGAATTTGAAGACAAAGTGGTAGATGCACAATGTGGTGCAGCACTGTATCTTTAAATATGGCAACTTAAAAATGCAATTTCTGTAACGGAAAATTCAAGGTGGTGAATAACTTAAAAAGGATTCGATAATATACGTATAATACTCACAAGTTTTCTTGGGGCTTATCGGCACAACATGAACAATTAAAACTTATGGAATGCCTCTTACATATTGGTTATACATTTGATGTAAAGAAATAGCAGTTCTGAAAACTTGAAAAAAAATGAAGTATCGCAGAAAGAAACAAAATATATAATGGGAAAATTTAGACTTAGAGAATTATTATTACAAACTCCAAAACAAGGGCACGATAATATTAATGAAGGAAATAGAAAAAGGAAGATTTTTTAAGGATGCTGCAGTGGCCGCTAGCATAACAGGTGTTGATAAGCTCTTCTTGAGCGATTTGATGTAATTTTACATGACATGTGGATACAAGATAGATATATCTTCCTTTAAGCATTACAAATCATGACATTAACATCTCAATAAAACTATAGAGCGGCTGAAGCACCCTGAAGGTTTAACATTTATACGGTCACCGAATATACAAGTAATAAAAGAATAGCAAACAACGGAAAATGACAGTTATTCACTTTATAACACTGGTAACTATAGCAGTATGTAATTAATTACTATTTTTTAATACAAAAAAACTCTTCTTGTTGAAAATCAATATGTACTACATTTTAAAAAATCTGCACTGAATACCATAACACTAGGCAAATGTCAACGTATGAAAATGACAAAACATCTTTTTATTATGATTATGATGACGGAATAACAATGACGTAAATTTTAGAATGTAATGCGTAAATATATACAGTAAAATCTCCCTAAAGCGACCACGTTCTGTTACAATAAAAATTGATCACTCAGAGAGGTGGTCTCTTAATGGAGGTCAAGTTTAAATCTAGATTTTAATTGTTGGAAAAAGGTAACAATTAATGTTACTAAAATTTATATTTCACATTAAGAAAAAAATTGAAAATGTAAGTATAAAAAGAAAAGTTAATTACATAAGTTAGTCACTGCAGACTTTAAAAAATTAATACATTGACGTTTGCTTTGAGTTTACGGTTTTATCTTTTATAACTTTTATTTCCAAGTCCTTTCAAAGTTCAGCAAATAAAAGCAGTTTTTTTTTTTTTTTGGACGCGAACAAATTATGATGATTTCATTCATTTATCTATTTATTTGAGAGTTTCCTGACAGAATAGGGCAGAGGAGTTTATTGGCCGTCATTATTAATTTGTCATCAGAGTTAAATTCATTGGCTAAAAAGGCACAAAGCGGTTTAAACACATAAAAGTTAACGGAATAAAAAAAAAATTATAAACTTAGTTTCGACGTTTGATGAATAATGCGCTTCCCAGAATTATTTTTGTAATAAAACCTTCTTCAAGCGACCAGGAATAAAAGGAATTTGTTTCACTTTCTTCAAATAAATTGGTCGCCCATGGAGGGAGTACAGCTAGGACGGTCTCTGAATGGAGGTAAAATTAGTATTGAGCGTATGGGAATAAATATCGTTCTATGAAAAAATGATTGTTCAGGAGGTGGTCGCTTAATGGAGGTGGTCTCACGGGGAGATTTTACTGTATTTTTTCATAATACATAACCATTTTATCTCAAGTAAGATCAATTTTATTACTTTAATATCGATAATTTTCATAAATTGAATTTTGACCCGCTAGATTCGCAAAATCTTACACTGTGCAGCGAAAGCAGTTTTTCTATAATAACTCTCAGAATCTCTTTTAATTGCTTTGAAAAAATATCCAACCTTCAGGCTTTCGAAATATTTTCTGTGTTCTTATCATTTTGCACCAGCGTAAATTTAACAAAATACACATTTTAATATCGATTAAATGAATATACATACATACATATATATATATATATATATATATATATATATATATATATATATATAATATTGTAAACAATTGTTTCAATATTAATTGTAATAGGACACATTGAGTTTTAATGCAAAGATTGGCACATTTTCATAGCAAACGTTATCTTTGCTTGTGTGTGTATGTTGTGTTTTGCATCTCGCTATAGCAATTGTTTAAAAAACGTCCATTGGTGGAAAAAATTAATTTGTAAATTTTTGTTATTAAATATTTATATCAGAAAAATATTTTTTTAAATAAGTTGTTTAAAGAAGCAGCAAAAATACTTTATGGAAGAAAGTTATTTTGTGGCTTATTGATAGGCAACTTAGAATGACATGAAGTGTAGAAAGATTGATGTACTTTACAAAACTTTTGAAAGTTTTAAAAGCTTTTCTCTTACTTAAGGACTCGAGCACGGAAATCTTCAAAAAATTACTAAATAAATAAGTAAATTTTAACTCTTATATTCAACTTGCCCATGATAATGTTCAATTGATTTATTTGACAATTTGACATAAAATTAAAAATAATAAAATCATTTATTGAAGCAATATTTAAATAATGTGAAAACATTACATAAATGATCATAAATAAACTCTTAAGAATGTAAATAGAATTTCATAAAGATAGCTTTGTCTCAAAAGAAATTTCTAAATTAATGAGTCGTTTTTAAGTTATTTTAAAAATTAATTTAAAATTAGTATATCCAATTAACATAAGGTAATAATTAATATTTAAATAATTAGAAAATTTATTTATGTAACGAATGTACCCCTACGACAACTATACTAATATTATAAAAAGGTAAAAAATGTTTATTTGTGGGAGGTATGCTCTGGAACTACTGAACCGATTCCAAAAGTAATGGTATCAAAATGATGGTGTTAGTCCAACTTAGAACATAAGCTATATCTTATGTCCGTGTCCCTAGCCAAAGAGGGTGCATGAGCAAAAAATGCGATTTTTGTGTTACTGAAGGGCCTAGAAACATGAAATGTGGAATGGTAGTTACTTATAAGATACTAATGATCTCTAAGAACATTTCTTAAAAAATCGAAATTAAAAATGGGTGAAAATGCACAAAAAGCGTTCTAAAAAACGTTCTAAATGGCGATTTTTACGTAATTTCAAGAAGTACCAAACGATTTAAAAAATAATGGTGTCAAAATGATGGTGACAAACCTTGATCTAACATAGGCTACATTTTATGTCGGTGCCACTACCCCTAAACAGGGTGCAGGAAAAAAATGTTCGAAATTGTGATTTTTTTTTATTACTGAAGCACCCAGATACATGGAATTTGGAATGGTAGTTATTTATTAGATATAAATGATCTCTAAGAACATTTCTTAAAAAAATTCGAAATTTAAAAGGGATGAAAATGCGCAAAAAGCGTTCTAACAAACTTTCTAAATGGCGATTTTTATGCAATCTCAAGAAGTCCCAAACCGATTTTAAAAATAATGGTGGCAAAATGATGGTGGCAACCCTTGCTCCAACATAGGCTACATTTTATGTCGATGCCACTATCCCTAAACAGGGTGCAGGAGCAAAAAACGTTCGAAATTGCGAATTTTGTGTTACTGAAAGATCCAGATGCATGGAATTTGGCATGGTAGTTACTTATTAGATATAAATGATCTCTAAGAACATTTCTTAAAAAAAATCGAAATTTAAAAGGGGTGAAAATGCGCGAAAAGTGTTCTAAAAAACGTTCTAAATGGCTATTTCTACGCAATCTCAGAAAGTACCCAACCTATTTCAAAAGTAATGATTGAAAATTGATGATGACAGCCCTTGCTCCAACATAGGTTCTATTTCATGTCGGTGTCATTAACACCTAGGAGTTGCAGAAGCAAAAAAATCGTTTTAAATTGCGATTTTTGTGTTACTAAAGGGCCTAGAATCCGGAAATTAAGCAGGGAAGCAAAAAACGATCTAAATTGTGTTTCTTGTAATACTGCAGGGGCTAGCAACTTGAAACTAGGCATGGTAGTTACTTATAAGTTATAAATGATCTCTAAGAACATTTCCTAAATAATTCGAAATTTAAAAGGGGTGAAAATGGACGAAAACATTCTAAATTGCGATTTCTATGCAATCCCAGAAAGTATGCAACCGATTTCAAATGTAATGGTTGGGAATTGATGATATAGGTGACTTGCTCCAATATAGGATCTATTTCATATCGGCGTCACTACCACATTAAGGTTGCATTTTAAAAAACGTTATAAATTGTGATTTTTGTGGTACTGAAGGAGCTAGCAACTTTAAATTTGGCACGGTAATTACTTATGATATGTAAATACTCTCTGAGAAGAGTTCCTTAAAAATCTGAAATATAAAAGGGATGAAAATGCAGGAAAAGCGTTCTAAAAACGTTCTAAATAGCGATTTCTACGCAATCTCAGGAAATATAAACAGACGTAACGGTTTCAAATTGATGGTGACAGTCCTCGCCCCAACATAGCCTATATTTTACGTTGTTGTCACTAACACCTCGGGGTTACAGAAGCAAAAATTTTCTAAATTGCGTTTTATGTGTTACTGAGGTGGTCTATCATTTTAAATTTGGAATGGTAATTACTTCAAAGATGCAAATGCTTTCTAAGAATTGTCGAATAAAAATTCCAAATTTAAAAGAATGAAGTGAGCGAAAAGCTTTCTATAAGCGTTGTAAATTACGATTTTTATGTAATCGTATGAAATACGGAACCAATTTCAAACATAATAGTTGCAAATTGATGGTTAAGATTTCTGCGGTGCTGAAGAGGCTAGAATCTTTAAATATAGCACGGTAGTTTCTTATAAAATATAGATGTCCTCTAAGAACAGTCGAAAATAAATTCGAAATTAAAAAAAGGTGAAGCGAAGGGAAGGAGCGAAAAGCATTCTAAAAGAGTCCTAAATTACGATATCTATGGAATCTCAGGAAATAATAAACCGATTACAGAAGTTAATGGTTGCGAATCAAGAGTGATAGTGCCTGATCCTATACGGGCTACATTTTATGCCAGTGTCACTATCACCTGGTTGGCAGGAACAACAAGAAAGCCTTTAAAAAATTTAAATTCCGTTTTCTATATAATATTAGGAAATACCAACCGATTTCAAGGTCAATGTTGGCAAATTAATGGTGACAGTCTCTCTTTCAACATTTTTCGAGACATTCTATCTCAACTCTGTTTCGACATTTTATGTTGGTGCCACTAACACCAGAGTGGTTGTAGACTGTTAGACAAGAATATTGGAATTTGACATGATGGTTACAGAAAAATTTCCGTAAAATTCCAAAAAGAACGGAAAATTTTCTACAATTTACCGGGAAAAAGTTCCGTTAAAATACGGAAGTAGTACTGGCGTCTAGATTGCCAGTGGTATTTCCGTATTTTAGCCCGTTATTTTTTACAGTATAGAATCCATTTGTAAAAAATATTTCTGTTATTCGTTTTGATATGACGTCATTATTTATCTGTTTTCATCAGTTACTGATATTGATGCACATTGTATTTTAACGAATATTTGGAAATACCTGTTTTATTTCAAATTTGACGTCATATTTTTCCAATCGAATAACTTTATTAATAATATTATTCTTTTTCATTCTTTTTCCTTCTAATGACACCATTTTTGGCAGAAAACCCCTTATTAACGTAACCGATATTCATCCTTCATGCATAATAAAAAATACCCCATTTTTTGTTTCAAGTATGAGGTCATATTTATTTTCTTTTGAATTGTTTTTATTTTAATTTTTAATTGTCGAGAAGAAATTATTATTCCAGATTTAGTTTTTCATGGCAACAAGAATGAAAGATGGTTAAATTTATCGGGAAAATGTCAATTCATTCTGTATGAAAAAGAATGAAATTTTGAATTATTAAGATAATTATTTGAATAAATTAAATAAACTATAGCCTATGTTCATTTCCGGGTTGTAATCCATCTATATCAGAAAAATACAAAAGCATTAATTCATCCGTTTAGATGCTGACTTCATTCAAACATTCGGACACACATTGACATTTATAATATTATAAGGATATATATATATATATATATATATATATATATATATAAATTCCTGAAATGCCGAAAAATAATTTAAGTACTAGGTACGCATAAAAAACTGTATCTTGATGGTTAAAATTGGATTTCGGAAATTAAATAACGTAATATGTCACCTATATAATTTTTTTATATGTTAATATTGCATTTCGCGGGTCGTAATTTTCTACAACGACTGTACAGTAGAGTTAAAGCACTGTTAAAAAATATATATGTTATTGAACATTATCCACGAAACTGAAAAGCATTAATTTTCTGTACAAACCGTAGAAACCAATGTATTCTTAAGGTTTAAAAATTCTTTATAAAAACAAAGTTTCTTTTGCTGGCACTGATTTTAGGAAGCGATTCCGAGTAGCCTTTATAGTATACTAGTATACTTTTCTGAAACCATAATATCGTTTTATAATAGGCTATGAATCAGCAATTAAAAATTTTTCTGTTCAGGAAAAATGTTTTATTAAATAGTATTGAAAAATGTTTAGCATTATAATTAATATTAAAATTAATATTATTTTGTTCCTCTTCCATTTGTAAATTTGGCTGGCAGCTCAAACTGTTTATTTGCCAATTAAATAAATCATAAAAATCGGTATTCCAATTAAAGTAAACGTATTAATACTCTATGAAAACTACTCGAAAATGTTTCCGAGACTCAGTGGCTAAAAAGAACTTTTAAAAAAACTAAGAGCCTCTGCCCTTTTACGAGCTACATTTGCCAACTCCCGTTCAGACACCGCAAACTATAAAAGCGCGCTAATTTGGTCAGCTTTAAAAAGAATACGGAAGATTGGATTATAATTAAAAAACCATTGGCGATCTCCCTTTAAAATAATTTCAATTAATTTCCCTTTGATTGGGGAATATTAGGGCCGAATCAACTGCTGTTAAGAGATCCAATGGCGGTTTCCGTCTTTCATTAAATGATATCAGTTAAACGTTTGAAAATAAGTTAATATAAAAATATTAAGTAAACAGAGTCTTTGTCTCCCGGTATTTTTTAACAACGGCATAAGAATATTGTTTTAAACATGATATTTGAAATGTATTGCTTTAAATCTGACGTAATTTTCACCAAAGTTTTCTTTCTCTTTTTAATAGTCACGTAAAAATACATTTGTTGTTTGAAAAGAAATATTATTTGCTCTGTCTTTGAACTCGTAGCAGTAGTTAAAAAGAACATCTCAAAATATGAAATAAATGTCTTGTGTAAATATATTTTTAAAATTTAATATGTGTTGCAATATTATTATTTGGTTATTTTAAATATGACGTAATTCCTCCTATTTGATGCTTTTAAAGCATATTAAATTTATTATTTTAAAATTTATTTCTCTTTTTCAGTATTCACGTGAAAATACTTTTGTTGCTATAAAGAAAATATTTTTATCTGTGCTGCCTTAAATTTGGCAACAATAGTTTAAAAGATTATCTAGAAATGTGAAATAAATGTTTTGTATAAATATATTTTTAAATTTAAGCGGTTTTGGCAATAGTATTATTTGGCCATTTTAAATGTAACATAATTTCCTCCATTTACATTCTTTAACGCATATTTATGTATTTATTATTTTAAAATTTTCTTTATCTTTAACGTGTAAATATATTTTTTATGATGTAATTTTCAATATCTTCCTGCTTTTAATACGGGATCATTTAATTCTAATTTGATTTTTTTTAATAATTTTTTTTTAATAAGGAAATATTATTCTTTGCGCTGTTTTTTCATTTGACAACAATTTAAAATAATAACCTTTTCTAAAATATGTAAAAATATCTCTGAAAATGCTAAAAGTTTGAATTTGAAATAGAAACAAACCCTCAAAAAATTTGTCAAATTAGAAACTTAAATGCAGTCTGCACACCTTTTCCTTCTAATATATTATCCTTAGAAAAAATTATTAAATTACTACGTATAGTTTTTACGCCTATGAAACTTTCTAATGGAACGATTTTGAGACATTTTAACGTTAAATATCTCTTTAAATAATTATTCGATTTAAAAAATCACTGCATGAGCGTGATTATCAAACATTTAACTGTAATACTACCCACTTCCATGTTATTTTTTTTATGCAGTAGGGTTTTTAATATTAACCAAGAGTGTTCTCCGGTCACAAAAAGTTCATTTACAGCTGCGGTGACAGCTTTAGTTACCTTTTTTCGGAAGAGAGAGAAACTGTCTCTTTAAATCAATAGAATAGATTGATGCTCAATATTTTTAGAGATAAACAAGCTTTTCGATTATGAAATATTTTCGTAAGTTAAGAATACATTCGTATTTTTTTACAATACATTTGAAAATTTCTGCATTTATGTAAATTAAGAATTCTTTATTTGATTTTGTGTGTACTTTTTTAAAAAGTAAAACAAAGATATTTTTATGAGGTATATACTCGTGTATTTCCTCTGTTGTATGCACTTCTAATATCATTTGAAAACAATTATGGTTTGAATAGTTAAATATTTATTATTTTGTGTATCGATTTCGAGATAATGAAAATGTATTTATTATTCATTTGAATAGTGAAAATGGTGTATGGTAAGAAAACTAAAGAAAAAGATGAACAATTGTAAATCATATAATATTCATAGATGCCAACATTTTTGTATTCTCCCATGATTCAAACAATTTTGAACTATACATTTTATTTAACCAGAAATTCTGAAGTAAAATATAATAAGTACCATAAATACAGAAGAAACGGTTCTTTAAATATATTTTCTTGTTCATAACACGTTTGGCTTAATGGAGGCTCTGGAAAAATACTGAATTGTTGCTATTATGAGCATTTAGAAAAATCTCTATGCTTAATAATAACATTAAAAAGTCAAATTTTTTGGAATTATTAGGAATATTATAAATACTTTTATTTGTGTGGATGATATTTTTATTGTACACGAGAATTAAATGAAATGATAAAATAATGTTCCATCCCCCTCCCCCCCCCCCAAACAAAAAAGAACCCATTTGTCTGAATTTAAACCCATTTTCTTTATTAACAGTCCTTTCATTCTACTTATGACACTTTTGCATATTCGTCTGTGTAATGAACTAAAAATTTACATTGATAATAATGATTGTTTAATTTAGAGTTGTTGAAACAAAAAAAAAGTCACGATAATTTTCCAAAACATATTCTGACTTTTTGGATAAAAGTCAAAATATTTCACACAATTTTTGAAATATTTAAAACTGTTCGTTCATCACACAGGTAATTATTAGAGCAGCGTTTTGTAAATTGGAAATTATTATATAAACGTACAATTGAGTTGCAATTTTTTGAGTGGCCTTGAAACTTCAATGTGTAGGAAAATATAAGTAATTTCATTTCCTGTTAGCTATTATTTTTAAATTTTACATTACTAGAAAAAATTCTTCTTATTCAGATATAGAACTATTCATACTTTAAAATAAGTGAAGTGTTTTTTTTTTAAATGTACTTTAAGAACAACTAGAAGCAATAGTATTTCATTTTGTTTGATGAGGCTCTTTCTTATAATAGGCTTGACGCAACAGCGGCTGCTCGGTAGCTTCAGAGCCCCGAGTTCTCCCTTACCTCTTTTCGGTGTCCTTAATTTGTGTAATTTAACTTTTAAATTTGCCACGTTTTAATTTTAGATTTTTTTTTTCAACCTTGCTTCCGCTAGAGTCTCGGCTGTCTGTGACATGGATCGGGCCCTTTCAACCTGGCTTCCGCAAAAGAGTCGGAATAAGGAATGAAAAGCGAAAGGTCAGCGAACGGAAGCGCGCACCGCGAACTCAGCGGCGGTCGCCTCTCCCGCCCCGCCGACCGAGACTGATAATAAGCTCGACTCAGGAGAGATCGTTCTGTAGCTTCTGAGCCCCGACCCCACACTTCCCTCTTTTCGATGTCTTAAATTTGTGTAATTTCCCTTTTAAATTTGTCTGTTTTCATTTTTTGATTTTTGTTTTCAACATTGCTTCCGCTAGAGTCTCGGCTATCTGGGACATGGGTCGGTACTGTTGAAACGGGCTTCCGCAAAAGAGTCTGAATAAGAAAAGAAAAGCTAAAGGTCGGCGGACGGAAGCGCGCACCGCCCTCCGCGAATTCAACCAAAACCAAGCTACCAAGTAACGAAGCAATTAACAATATCATTTTAATATCATTAGTATCACATTTTAATTTTTAAATGTTAATGTATACGTGAAAATAAATCAATGATTTTTTTCTGATCTTTTTAACGCAAACTCTATTCATATCGTTTTTATACACATACTAATACTTTTACTTATAAATTTACGTTTACGAAAATACAAGTTCATTTTATAACTCCTATATCAAATAGTTCCCTGAAAAAAATTCTGAAAAATTGAATATTACTCTTAGTGGCATTTCTTTTTTATCTGTTGCAGTAAATTTTCATTCAATTACTTTTGCGCTAAGAATTTAATTAGGCATCGCAATTTCAATACCGGGACTTAAAAAAAAATCTTTTATTTTTAATCCCTTAGGCATGTAAAATTTTCATAGTTTTTTTTTCTTTATACATAGCGCATTTTTGTTTGATAGAAATTAATTACATTACATTTGCCATGTTATGAAGTATTCATCGTGTTCTGCTTAATATCTATTATTTTGTAAGAAATAGCCTGTAACGTTAAGCATAGCTCTTCTGTATTTTACATGGGAGTAAAATAAAATTAGATTTTTCATAAGACAAAAATAATCAATATTAACTAGCTATACGGTAACTTTTCTTACTATAAGGCAATACATTAAAGGAGATTTTATAAAAAATTATGTAGGTGCTTGATATTAAATAAAATGTACAAGAATACTTTTTTGAAGATTATTTAGAAAAGAATTAAAACATGCGTTTTTATATGAATATTAACAACTTGAATGAGTTGTTTATTTATGTGAAAGAGTTTAAAAAAAAGCAGTAATAAGCGTAATTTAAAATTTGCTATATAAGATTTATTTTAATGCGCAGGGATGAGATCATGAAATTCGATAACATGTCCATATTTGAAAATCACACTTTTAAATATTGACTTCTGTCGAAATAAATATATTTTAAAAATTAATAAGGGCATGTTTTTTTAATAAACATCTTTTCTACTTCTTATACTTTAAATAAATATATATACATATATACATATACAGGGTGTCCAGCGAATAAGACCCTGATTTCAAAATTAAATATCTCAAAAACAAAGATCAATAGAATTATGCGGTAAACGGTTTGTTTGTTAGTTAAGCTGTCAAAATGTTATACAGAAGTTGCAAAATTTAGTTGAAAATACCGTTAACAGATGGCGCTGTAATCGCAATACTTGTAAACTGCTTTGAAGTCCAGAGCAATGGCGACTCAATCCTAGATGGCTCCCTACGTAAAAACGAATATTGGGAAAGTTCATTTTTTCATTGGGGTAATGTGCAGAAGTGGAGACATCTGGTCACAGAATTATTGCATCAGCTTTAATTTTAGAAAATTTCAATAAATAGAATTTTCAATAAAAAGTTTAGAAATCATTATAAGATTTTTTTTAATATTTTATTAAATTAAATCTTTAATGCCATATAATTATTTAAATCAAAATGCATATATTTAGAAAAATAATTTTGTACTTTCTATTTATTTTTTATATTTTTTAATCACGGCATAATATTTTGGTATTATTGTTTATACCTGAATTATTATAAATAAAAGAGTAATTTTTCAATTTTATTTTATTTTTAAATCACGACATATTACTTTGGTTTTAGCACAACACATATATTTCTTTTCTTTGTAAACAAAGTTTTAGAGACAGAAGTTATCCATTAAATTATTTCTTTTTTCAAAGGAACTGATGATAAGTCATATCATCAAAGTCAAAGCAAAAGTATTTTGGATGCTGCATTCCTTTCGAACACTTCGGATCCTATCGCTAGAAGCTGCACCATATTTCGGTGCGCAATGATAAAAAAAATGAAAACGAGTTTTTAAAATTAAAATTATTTTTTAACTTAATTAAATTTTAAAAAATAGAAACTTTGTATTTTTTCATTCAAACTATTCTCTACATTTAAAAAAATGATTTATGAATCATTATTATAAATGCTCACTGATTTTTAAAAAACGGGTTTCTTTTAAGTTAATTAAATTTTAAAACCAGAAACTTTAGATTTTTTTATACAAACTGTTTTCAAAGTTTAGATAAATATTAAAAAATAAAGATTTCCATTTTTTTTTTCAAATCCTCCTCTACTTGGATTCGATTCCACGATCTACCAATTAGGAGAGAAAAGACATACAACAGATATATTGGTAACCGGACCAAAGTAGCTTATAACAAAATTTGAAACAAACCTCAATTCTGTCAACACAGGGCTCCGCTTCTGCACATTAACCAAATAAAATAGTTTTTTAAGTTCTTATATAATGACTGCTAAACTTTTTATTGAAAATTCTATTAATTGAAATTCTCTGAAATTGAAGCTGATGCAATAATTCCGTGACCAGATGCCTCCACTTTTGCACATCACCCCAACCAAAAAGCGGTCTTTCCCAATTTTCGTTCTTCTATAGGAAGCCATCTAGGAATGAAACGTTAGGGCTCTCCACTTCAAAACACAATTTATAGGTATTGCGATTACAGCACCATCTGTTAGCGGTTTTTGCAACTAATTTTTGAAACTTCTGTATAACATTTTTACAGCTTAGCTAATAAACAAACCGTTTACCGCATAATTCTATTGATCTTTGTTTTTGAGATATTTAATTTTGAAATCAGGGTCTTATTCGCTGGACACCCAGTATACATGTAATGTTATCTCAGTAATCAACGAGTAAATACCTTCATTTTTAGTTAAAGGCAGTGATGGAACAGTGGCGCAGAAGTTGAGCGTTTGTCACCACTAAATTTTAATAATATTATTCGCCTTGAAAAAGTCGCCTTGGAAAGTCTGAAAAGAAATTCTATCCTGAAATAAGACGAAGAATACTAATAAAATTTTGCGGTATCAATTAATTTACTGCTGCTATACTGTTCCATCACCGTAAAGGTGTATTGACTATTTAATCGAAGCTGTATTGCTACACCTCATGAATTAGACATGCACTGACTAAAGAGCCAATCCGTAAAATCAGATCGCATAAATGACTTAACAGCAGCATATCGTAGTAAAAAATAATAACCCCTCAATCAAATCCAATACAATAATTCCACCTGTGTACCGAGTGAAATTTAATCACAGCAGTTGCAGAACCAGGTGTTTCCCCGATAAATATATGCCACACAGAAGTAAATCCAATTTCTTTAATACATGATGATCTTTCCGAATGGTAGAACACTCTCAAAAAAGGTGTTAGGTTAGAAATATTATAATTCCAATCGATTTTCTTTTTCGGATATCGCAGTTAAATTTCAGCAATCAAAATCACTGAATCTGAACCAGGATAGGGAAAAGCGTATGAATAAAAATATCTCCTTTATAACAAGGCCAACCAATGACGAAATCGGAAAGCGCGGATTAAGAAAATTCTTGTGATTTGATTTTACTTTTGGCGGAAAGAATATTCAAAAAATGGTCGATATGAAAATATTGGAAGGGAAAATTAAAAGGGAAAAAATTTGAAACGGAATTTTTAGAGGGAATCCTGTACTGGCGCAACGCCTAAATGTAAAAAAATATGCGTAGCTTATAGATATTAGAAATAATTAAATGATATTTGAAGATAAAAATAGGGAAATTAAAAAGTGGGAAATTTTAAAATATTCTTTAAATAGGCTAATAATAAAAATAATTTACAGAAATATACATATATTCATTTATAATTTGTAGGGAAAATTTTAAGCTATTTTTTCACAAAATACACAATATAAACTTTAAAAAGTTCTATGTTTGCGTAAAATGTGGACGATAACCATAATTCAGATATTACAAGTTTAAATTATACATTTTATTTCATTTCCCTAGTGTCTTGTGATATTTTTAGTGTTCTTATGATTTTATTTTTTTTATTTGTTCGAGAGACTTAGGCAACGTAAATTCTATAAGCGTCTTATACAAGGTGAGAATTAAATAGTCCTGCAATTTACTTTCAGAAAGTTAAACTTTTTATTTTTTATGAAAATCCTGGATACTGTAAGTTTTATTAATAAAAATTTCTACCATGCTGTGTCAAGTTAAAAAGTAAACACACAATGCCATTCTTCATCGAATAAACTCATCGAGTTATAAAACATTTCTTTTTTATGAAGTTTCAAAGCTTTCCGGCACTAAAAATAAAAATATGCATTTCTAGTACCCGACAGCTATCA
Source organism: Maratus speciosus (assembly GCA_963932465.1). Taxonomy (NCBI): domain Eukaryota; kingdom Metazoa; phylum Arthropoda; class Arachnida; order Araneae; family Salticidae; genus Maratus; species Maratus speciosus. Next base: position 494,198,576 of record OZ010791.1, read on the forward strand.
AATTTTGTAAATTTCAAAGTACCGGTTATTCTAAAAATTATTGATGGATTTTAACATTCATTAACTTGCAAACGGTGACAGATAATAAACTTATTCTTGCAGAAAGTTTATGTATGATGACAGGAGATTTTTTAGTGTGATTTTTTATTTTAGTTCGAATTTCAAACGATAGATGGTGCTGGCAGCGATTGGCACTCATTCGAGGCCAAAACTGACGTCACTTAGCATTGATGTGAAGGAAGGAGTTTAAGGCTATGGAGTGGGTAAGGCATTGTGCCTAGAATGATTTGCCAAAGTGTAAAAAATAAAATTCCAAGAAATCTTTTAATACATTTTTACAATTTAAAAAGGATGTAGATAAAACATATTTACCAGTTTTATTTTATCAAGCATCAAGATGAAGCTGCATGTACAATATATCAATATCAAACTGTCAAACAAAATTTTAATTAACTAGCATTTATATTTTATTTTTTTAATATTAATGCAACGATAGAATACTCCCATTCAAACTGGTTAAACAAGACAACGTCCAATATTTGTTTTTCAGTAGTTATTTTGAACAATATATTATTAACCATTTTCACGATTATTTTCAAACATTCATAAAAGCCTACTGACGAACTTCCTTTAAAGATCTAAAATTTCTTAGAATGTATCAAAAATTTTTAACAAAAATAACATAAAATTTAAAGAACAACAGGAATATTACGTCTCTTCACCTAGTTTTAAAATTAGATGCATAAAATATTCTTTAAATCAGACAATAAAAAGCAATTTAATTCCAGAAAATAAAACTTCATAAATGTAAAACTGCAATCTTGAATACTGCTTGTTAGATTCATGCCCATTTCTGAAGCCTGTATTCCACTATCGAAGAATTTGTTGTTTTTATGGCAACAACGCGTTATATTGAAATCATATCGAATGAGTTCAGAATCAGGGTCTAAGAGCAAGATTGTACTGGTGAATGAGACCCACTCCATAGTCTTCACACATCGATCACATCAATGCTGAGTGACACAAGTTTCGATCTCGTCTGAGCGCCAATCGCTGTCAGCGCTATCTAGTGTTTGAAATTCTGACTAAAATCAAGAATCACAGTAAAATATATCCTGACATCATATATAACCTTCCTGCAAGAATATTCAATATCTGTTACCGTTAGCAAGTTATTGCATTTTAAAATCCATCACCCATTTTTGGGAAACCCGTAATCATAAGTGGGGTAGTTTTGGTCATAGAAGAATTGAGTTTTATATATTTTTCTTCTCACAGCAGTGAAAATAAGTAATCAGCTGATACTATAAAGAATGTATCTATATACATGTTGTTCATGTGAAAATATAACTTTTATTTTCTTCATAAATACGCTATGTGCTATTTTATAGAAAAATATTCTATGTTCGGAAATGAAGATTTTATGGATCTTCAACAAACTAACTGTTACAGGAAAAAGACTGAGATTTCAAAATTATCAATGAAAATTATCAAAATTAACAATCATTTCACCGATTGAAAAAGCGAAACCATCCTCCCTTATTTTATTTCTTCTAAAACTGCACAGGATACGTTCGTAAGATTTTCAAATTTTGGAATTCCTTGTATAAGTGTCAGATGTAATTTTTTATAAGGAAAACTATTTTGCAGAAAGCGGATTCAAAATACATAATTCATCCTTATTAATATTTCAAAAATATTCAATATTTTCATAATCAATTAATCAATATTAAAAAAAAAAACATTCTATTCAGTCTGTTCACGAAACGCATTTTAAGTTCAATATGTACTAATATAAAAGTAAAAATAGATGTTTTAAAAAATACCCTTTTAGAAGCATTCCATATTTATCTTTAAAATCCAGCCTAATTTTATGACTGAAATTTATGATTTTTGCAATACCTTTTTTTATAAAATATGTCAATATTACGCAGACACCAAACCCAAAAATTCGCAGCTTTTATATAAGATTGATAGGAAGTGCGAGCTAGTGAATTTATTTTGAACAGCTAATATGAATGCAAAAATTATTTACTTTCTTTTAAAGATTTTTTAAATTAATTTATGAATACATAGTCATAATTCAATTAATATGAATCTATTCATACAAAATTTGATGCAGTCCTTACATAAAACTTAATAAAAGAAATACAAAAATGTTAATAATGGTTTTATTTCAAAACATATGATTGGATTACATACTCTGCGAATAAAAATGAATATTTTTTCACTATTAAATTTCTTGAAATTTATTAAAATACAATTTCTTGAAATAGCAGTTTTTTTTAATTTCTAAACATACAATTATAATTTAAATATATGTATACATATATAACAGGTTATAAAACTCAGAGATAAAATAAACGTTAAGAATTTGGTACTTAAAATAAGCCGGAAGTAAAGTAATTGCTTTTTGGTAAAGCACTTTAAAATTCAAATTATTGCTTAAAAATATATATATATATATATATATTATATACCTAATTTAAAAAATGATGCATTATAGTATTGTTTTTATCCCACAAAATAATATAATAATATTTTATGTAGCTTAACGATTTATACAGTGGCGGTCAAAAGTTTCCAGCCAGCATAAAATTTTTGGTTACTTTGTAAGTATACCCATATGAAGAGGAATCTCAAAGTGATGCTTATACACTTTATTGACATAACAGTTAAGAACTTATTTATGGAATAAAAAATAAATATTAATAAATTTAATTGACAAAATTAATTGCAAAAGAAAACGCATGTTCTCAAAGTGTCCGGCCACCTTGGCAAGTTTGCAAAAAAATGGTGTTATAACAGAAAATAGCAGTGATCAACAACATTTACAATTAGTATTTTGTATTCATACATTTAGCAATAAGTACTGCGGCGCAGATACGTGGCATCGATTCAATGAACGGTTGTAGATCGTCAGAGTTATGTTTTTTTCCACGATTCTTGCAATTTTTGTGAAAATGCTGTTGAATTGGAATATTTATATTTCCACACACGTTTTCAAGTTAGTTTCAAAGATTTTCTATTGAATTCAGATCGGGTGATTTGGCTGTTCATTGTAAAAGCGGAATTTTTTGTGTGCGAAAACCAGTGCTTGACGAGCTTGCATCTATACTTTGGTCGTTATCATGATGAAACGAATAGTTGCGACTACAATTTTTCATCCAATAAGTGAGCAAATGATCTTGCAATATATCCTTATGCATTGCACTATCCATCTTGCCGCGGATTTCAAATAAAGGAGAGGCACATTTTATAGAAAATGCCCCCCAGAGCATAACGTGTCCTCCGCCATGCTTCATTGTGGGAATAAGAAATTTCGAATCTTATCTTTTGTTTTTAGGTAGTTGGTTGTGGTGTCTGTTATCAATCCCAAAAATATTGAACGTAGATTCATCGGAAAATAGTACTTTTACCAGTTTTCAAATGACCAGTCTTTGTATTCCTTGGCAAACGCCAGTTGGGCCTTCTGATTTTTTTTACTTATGAAAAGTTTTTTAACACCGACTGTTCCATAAAGTCCTACGTTAAGAAAACGTCTTGACACAGACTTATTTCAGCAACAGACTTATTTCAGTAACATTTTAACAACGTAAGTCTCTGGGAATTGCAGCGGCATTTTTATGCGGGTCATCAACTGCGTTTCTCGTGATAATTCTGTCTACAAACATAGTCGTTTTTCGGAGTCCTCCGGACCGTGGTAAGTTCCGAAGGCCATGACCATCTTTATATTTTTTAAATATCGTTCACATCAAAATTTCCGATCCACAACTTTGCCGCAATCTCACGAGTGGATTGTCCATTTAGCGGCAAACAAATCACTCGTTTAGGAACAATAAATTCCTCAACTTTACATTTTTGAATTTCAAATACGTTATTCACGTTGATTAATTTACAAACAAGGCAAAAAAAACCCCCCACTTTACTGATAGCTAAATCTAACGGATGACGAACTGCCGGATACTTTTGCACACACGAATTTCGAATTCGTCCCCTTTGCATCAAGTATCTTCAGTATCCAATCAAAATGATCACGTGGTCAGAGGTAATTTGCGTATTCCTAACTTTTGGAGCAATTGTGCTTCTTCTTCGATGAAACGTTCTGTCAAACAAATCAAAGAAACTAACTGGCCGGAAACTTTTGACCACCTCTGTACATTATAAAACTGCAGCTCAGCGGAAAAATTACATCATATTTATAGTTATATGTGCGTATTTCATGATAACCATAAAGATTATCGAATTGGTTGCTGTTATGTTTCTGTATCATGTTTACTATGATTAAAATATACATTAAAGTAAATTCAATGAAATGTTTTGTTCATAACGGTAACGCAATAAAGAAAATCAAATCACTTCTTTTTTATTAAATTTAATACTGATAAATTTTGTTGAAGCCAAAATTTCTTTCTTAAAAAGCCAAAAGGACAACCGTGATTACTTTAAACATACAAAATAATGTGATAAAAAGTGATAATAAATAAAAAGTGAAGCGTATAAAACAAAAAATAAATTTCGAATATGCAAAATCTTCAAAATTTCACTTTGAAATCACAAAAATACAGGACCTTCCACATTTAAATCTGTGAAAGGTTTATTTAAGTGTTTATGACAAATGCAAAAGCAAATAAAAAATTATCTAATCTAAGATTAAGATATCTAAGATTAAGAAAGTTATAAAAAAGAAACAATAGATAACACATTTACGCGTTCTAAAGTATTATCTTCTTTAAAAGTAGTTAAAGCAAATTTGTTTATTTTTCTGTACTTCGTATTTAAACCTTTACGCGTATAAAATGTTAGGTTCAATTAATATACATTTTACTATTTTATCAAAGTCTTTTCTTACTTCGGTGTTTATATAAAAAAGCTGAATTTTGAAATGAAACTTAAAACAACGCAGAAATTTCTTATGATAAATTTTTATTTCTTATGATAAATTTTTATTTCTATGATAAATTTTTATTTCTCTCTTAAAGAGAGTTGAAGATAATGGCACATTTTTTATTGATATTAAAAATTAGTATGCGTATGTAATGCTTAATTATATTTATTTAAATGTATATTAATTAAAGTTATATCTTATAATTTATTTAATCATATTTATTAATGTCTAATCGTATTTAAACGTATGCGGATATGTTTAAAATTTTCTTGTGGAAATTGTACGTCTAAAGCACCGCAATCAATTAGAAACAAAATTGTTGTTTACTTTTTTTTTTAGGGGGTCGTTTTTGCAGTCGACATTTTCTCCTTTTCTGTCTACCCAAGGCTCAACATCAGATGTACAGTTTCATAAAAGCATACGTGTTTAAAGCTACTTCCCTTCGACGGATTTTTTTATTATGAATTTGCTATCGCAGGATACTTTGCGCCTGCAGGAGACAATCTTTATTTTGCGCAAAAATAAACAAAACTTCTATATTTCGAAAAAAAATTTTGCAGAGCATATTAGAAGGTCAAGTGAACATACGTGTTTAAAGCTACTTCCCTTCGGCCGTGTAACTTTTTTTTTTTTTTTTTTTTTTTTTTTTTTTTTTTTTTTTTTTTTTTTTAATTACGAGTTTAAGCCCTTTCAAAAAAATTCTATTGCAGGATACTTAGCGCCTCCAGGAGACAATCTTTTTTTTTTTTTCGCTAAAATAAACAAAACTTCTATATTTCGAAACAATTTTTGTAGAGCATTTTAGAAGGCCAAGTGAACATACGTGTTTAAAGCTACTTCCCTTCGGCCGTGTAACATTTTTTTTTTTTTTAAATTACGAATTTAAGCCCTTTAAAAAAATTGCTATTGCAGGATACATAGCGCCTCCAGGAGACAATCTTTATTTTTCGCTAAAAGAAACAAAATTTCTGTATTTCGAAACAATTTCTGTAGAGCATTTTAGAAAGTCAAGTGAACGCACGTGTTTAAAGGTACTTCCCTTCGGCCGTGTAACATGCGCCTCCAGGAGACAATCTTTATTTTTCGCTAAAATAAACAAAACTTTTATATTTCGAAACAATTTTTGTAGAGCATTTTAGAAAGCCAAGTGAACATACGTGTTTAAAGCTACTTCCCTTCCGCCGTGTAACATTTTTTTTATTACGAATTTAAAAGACGTTTAAAACAAATTGCTATCGCAGGATACATAGCGCCTCCAGGAGACAATCTTTATTTTTCGCTAAAATAAACAAAATTTCTGTATTTCGAAACAATTTTTGCAGAGCATATTAGAAGGTCAAGTGAACATACGTGTTTAAAGCTACGTCCCTTCGGCCGTGTAACATTTTTTTTTTTTTTTTTTTTTTTTTAAATTACGAGTTTAAGCCCTTTCAAAAAAATTCTATTGCAGGATACTTAGCGCCTCCAGGAGACAATCTTTTTTTTTCGCTAAAATAAACAAAACTTCTATATTTTGAAACAATTTTTGTAGAGCATTTTAGAAGGCCAAGTGAACATACGTGTTTAAAGCTACTTCCCTTCGCCGTGTAACATTTTTTTATTACGAATTTAAGCCCTTTAAAAAAATTGCTATTGCAGGATACATAGCGCCTCCAGGAGACAATCTTTATTTTTCGCTAAAATAAACAAAATTTCTGTATTTCGAAACAATTTCTGTAGAGCATTTTAGAAAGTCAAGTGAACGCACGTGTTTAAAGGTACTTCCTTTCGGCCGTGTAACATGCGCCTCCAGGAGACAATCTTTATTTTTCGCTAAAATAAACAAAAATTTTATATATCGAAACAATTTTTGTAGAGCATTTTAGAAGGCCAAGTGAACATACGTGTTTAAAGCTACTTCCCTTCCGCCGTGTAACATTTTTTAGGTAGCTTTCATTACAAAAAGCTACCTATTGCAGCCGTTCGGAGGAAAGCGATTTCAAAAAATTTTGGTATATTTTCATCGATCATGACCCCCAGACCCCGAAACAACCCTCCGTTCAAAAGTTGATATATATATATATATATATCCATATATATCTATTTATATAAAATCCAAGTCTCTGTGTGTCCCTCACTATTCCGGTAGGACCGCCTCATTGAAATGAGTAATTGTTGAAAAATATTAGTGCAGGGTTACCACAGTAGTGCCAAATGTTAGCCAACCTGGCGATAGCTGCCTAATTTGGCGAAATTCCCATTTAAAACCATTACTTTCATAATGGAGGTCACCGAAATTTAATTTAAACTCCACTCTTTTAAGATATTTTTTCGAAATCTATGGGTGATAATTTAAAGTACATCTTTACATCTTCCTCCCGATGCTACTAATAAAATAACCACCAATAGACAACGGTGTACTGTGTGAGCTCCTAACTGCACGATTTTAATGTGCTTTAGGTACTTTTCCAGTATAGGTGCCTTGGCGAAAAAGGAAATTTGGTAACATATTTTCGGGGAACCTATTCACTGTTTCATTTTACATACACACGCATTTTTTTCGATATTTATACGATTTATTTAACATAAAGAAGCCGTTTCTCTAATTTTATACAGAAACAGATGTAATTTGTACATAAAAACATCAATAATATACATATAAAACAAACAAAAAGGCTCATCAAATTTGTTTTCATAGCTGTTTATATGATTTGACAACAAATCTCGATATTTTTCCGTTATACGGACACCATGCCAAAATGTATGCTAATGCGCCAGTTATTTCAAAATGCTAAAAGATATTTGTAATTTTATGCCAGCAGTTTAATATGAGTTTTATTTTATTGCTTTATTTTATAGCAGTTATTTGTTCACTTATTTTAAGTATATATTTGTGATTTGATGAAATAGTTCGTAAAAGTCTGGAATTTTCAAATGTTATATTTTTTAAATGCTCACTTTAGTATCGACAATGGTTTTTCTTTTATTTTTCAAATGCTTCAATTCACGATTTTGCGCCAACTATTACGCTTGGCGACAATGGTGTCCACATAACGGAAAAGTACCCAAATCTCACTTTCTGATGTTCAAATTACACCAAGCTTTAAAAAAAAATGCCATAGCCCCTACAGTGAAAAAGTACCAAACTGTCTATTATTTTGCGCTATACGTGTTATAGTGTGTACTATATGCAAGGGGAGTGGAGCGAAGAGTTTAAACATTAAATATTAAAGTTTTGGCACAGATGTCATGTACGCGCCCCATATTGGCGCGATTTTTTTCTGACGCCAATGTCATATACACAACGGGGACTTAGCTGGAGCCAAAGTGTCGTAATTTTGCTTGATATGGTAATCCGGATGTTGTTGTTTATGCTGTTGATGCGTTCCCCAAAATTGTTTTCGCCAAATTGGCGTCGGAAAAAAAATTGCGCCAATATGTGATAACGTATATGACAACTGTGCCAAAGTTTCTATAAAGCAGTAAAAGACTAAAAAATTAAGAATAAAATAAATGCAAAAAAAGACTAAAGAAGAAAGAAAAGTAATGCGTTAAGCATAGAATATGAAACACTTTCCAACACATCCTAAATGCTTTAACAAAACTTCGTTATTTAGGAAAATAAGGTAAATAAGATAACGTTACTTCTTAGATATCCAGTCGACCAATTTCGCCAAATTATATAAATCGCCAAATCAATAGTAAAACATTAATAAAAATACAAATAAAACGTCGAATTAATGGTTTTATTGGCCATTATTGGCATTTAATTAATTAATTAATGGCAACCATTATTGGCAATTAATCTTACAATTTGGCGACAGTAATTTGGTCGACGGGATAACTAAGAAGTACCAAGATAAATAAGTAAACATTTTAGAAAATGCATAAAAAAAAATAAAAATTGATTTCAGCAGTTACCGTCCATAGCCAATAGTACCGTTATTACATGCCACTTTTTAGCTAAAATTTAATTTAAACTACTCTTAAAACTACTGAAATCACATTTCCAGATATTATCATCCATGGACGGTTATGTATCCAATTCTTTGCGTGACCATGTATATCATTTTATCTATATTCTACAAACATTTCTTAGGAAACTAAATGCAGTTCAGCATAAAAATGCATAACTCCTTTAAAAACCACCTTTAAGCAATTTACTCTCATACTCAGTAACCCTTACGTATTCTTTTGTGTAGCCCTGCATATGAACTGTAGCATTTATACACACAGTATAGTATGCATAAATGTAGTGAAACATAAAAGCGCATATCATAATTAAAAATGCATTTCTAGCAATCATTGCTTATGTACAATACTTCGGAGAAAAGTTTCTTGGCGAGAAAGAAGTTTGCCAACGTATTTTCTGGCAACTTATTTACTGCTTCATACTCACAAGCAATTTTTTCCATATGTATACAATTTGGCACAGATGTCATATTGGCGCGATTTTTTTCCGACGCCAACTTGGCGAAAACATCAACAGCATAAACAACATTCGGGTTACCATTACAAGCAAAATAACTTCACTTTGGCGCCAGTTAAGTACCCGGTGCGTATATGACATCGGCGTCAAAAAAAAAAAAAAAATCGCGCCAATATGGGCGTATATGACATCTGTACCGACAATTTAATATAAAAAAGGGTACTTTTCGGTTAGCCGGGCGCCAGTGTTATATTTACATACATATATACATATATATGCACATATATGTAAATATATATATGTACACACATACGCATAAATATATACATACATATGTATATATATATTTACATATATATATATACACATATATGTATGTAAATATAACACTGGCGCCCGGCTAACCGAAAAGTACCAAAAAAAGCTATTTACCCATTTTTATAAAGAAACAGAAGTAATTTTTGCACAGATGTCATATACGCATGGGGGTTGGCGTGATTTTTCTACGACGCCAATTTGGCAGAAATCTCGCTTTCGAATACCAGTTACTTATATATTTTTCAATTATTTGCTATCATTTTGAACAGGAAATAACTATAAATAAATAAAAGTTTGAATAATAACTATAGAACAAAGCAGTTTGAATAATAACTATAGAACAAAGCAGTTTGAATAATAACTATAGAACAAAGCAGTTTATATAATTAAAAAATAGAAAATAAAAGTAAATAAACAATTTATTAATAAATAAAAAACAATAGCCGGGTTACCATAGCAGGCAAAATAACACCATTTTGGCGCCAGTTAGGTATCTCGGTTCATATCTGAAATCTGTGCCGTAATTTGTATATAAAAAAATTATATATATTTAGAAACGATTTTTTTATGCATATAAGTGCATACATAAACAAAGATAAAAGTTCTTTAGATTTGTTTACATAGCTGTTTATATATTTTCGCAACATATCTCACTTTCTGATGCCCGAATCGCGCCAAGCTTTTCTTAAAAATGTGCTATAATGGAAAAGTACTTAAATAAATAATTAAAATAAATAACAAATTATACAACTTTTTATTTCGAGATCAAAGCATTGTTTTTAATTTCGATTAAAAATACATATATCCTTGGATAACTTCAATCGAAATTAGTTTCACAGCTTAATATCTCATTCCATAAACCTAAACAAACACAAGTGATTCATTCATCGTGAAACGTCAAATATATAAATCATTGAGGTAATCATTCACAAAGTAAGTTCTCCAACAATCAATGGGCAATATTCTAATGACGTCATAGTAGGTAAAATGGTGGCGGTATCGTTTGTTTATGGTTTGTAATCACAAAGATTTAATTTTGCAATGTCTCTTTGTTACATTATTTTATTGTCATATTTATGAGCTCAGAACAAAAGCCTATTTTTTCATTATTTAGTTATTAAAGACGGAAAAAAATCATAAATGCATGATTTGAAAATTTTAAATAATTTTCTTTCTTAATACTAAAAAATAACATCGGGAAGTAACAGCGGGTTTAAGTTAAATAAGTTTAACTGTTTAATTCTGATGTAATATTCAAAATAACTGTATTTATTAGATTTCAGTACTCAACATCAAGGCCCGATTAAACTTTGAAGTTAGAGGAATTACAATGTCATTTCAGGACCTTTCTTTTGGAGAAGCTTTTTAAACTCCCTATATACATGGATAATCTTCAGTGTTAGAAATATTATTCCTAGGACTGACATAACACGAGAACGGCCTGCAATTTTACACAAGTTTTTGAAAGCTACTTTGTATCAGAAATTTTACTAAAAACTGGTTACTTTTTTGTTATAGCGGCCCACACTATTAGGATTATGACAAGTTGCAGCCAATTTCGCCAACGTTGTAACCAAGATCGTGAAGCACACACATATAATACTATATAATACCATTTCAGGAAATCGTATACGATAATTTAATAGATTTTAACCTTACTTCAAGTGTGTTGTTTATTTATTTTTAAGGCTCAACAATCTAAATTGTCCAATATATGAATTTAAAAAAATGTAAACAAAGATTGAATAGACATGACCGCAAAAAGCCTCAAATCTGCATAACACTTGGAACCAAACTGCGCAGATTAGTGGTCTTCTACTGTACACAGATTTTGATAAATGTGTTTCGTTCTTAAAATGTGTTATTTTCATCTATCACTGCGGAACAAGCGAGAAAACTCATATTCTTGCACATGAGTTGTATATATCTTTATATCTAAATTTCCGTCATTTTTGACGGGCTACCTTTCTAGTATATATATATATATCTGACCTTTGTCATACTGTAACTCTCGAATTTTTAAACCGATTTGGATGTAATTCGGTATGTACATAGTACATACCAATGTCTCGACCGAGTTCGTTGGCCAGCTTCATCCGCCATTTTGTTTCAAAATGGCGGCCATTTAAAATTTTCTTAAAAATTTTAAATTTGAAATGTGGTACCAAAGAATTGAAAATGGAAAGATATTTTTTTCTTATGTATTTGACCTTTATACAAAGATTCCGGAGCAGTTTTTGTTTCGTCTATATCTTAAAAAATGGCTGAGTTATAGCATTTTGAATTTCTAGCGTGGCTGACATTTTGAAACGTCCTGAATTTTGTCAGGCGATAAAAGGCGTATTTATGAACCTATTTGGATGTAACTTCGTTTGTACATAGTACATACCAATGTCTCGACCGAGTTCGTTGGCCAGCGCAATCCGCCATCTTGTTTAAAAATGGCAGCCATTTAAATTTTAAAGAAAAATTTAAATTTGAAATGTGGTACCAAAAAATTGAAAATTGAAAAAAATATTTTTTTTTATGTATTTGACCTTGATACAAAGATTCGAGAGCAGTTTTTGTTTCGTCTATATCTCAAAAAACGGCTGAGTTATAGCATTTTGAATTTCTAGCGTGGCTGACATTTTGAAACGTCCTGATATTTGTCACGTGATAACAGGCGTATTTAAGAACCAATTTGGATGTACTTTGGTGTGTACATAGTACATACTAATATCTCGACCGAGTTCGTTGGCCAGCTTCATCCGCCATCTTGTTTCAAAATGGCGGACAATTAAATAAATTTAATAAATTTAAAATTTAAAATGAGATACCAAAATATTAGAAAATGAAAAAGATTTTTTTTGTATGTGTTTGACCTTAATACAAAGATTTCGGAACAGTTTTTGTTTCGTCTATATCTAAAAAAATGGCTGAGTTATAGCGTTTTGAATTTCTATTGTGGCTGACATTTTAAAACGACCTAATTTTTGTCACGTGATAACAAGCGTATTTATGAACCTATTTGGATGTAACTTGATCTGTACATAGTACATACCAATGTCTCGACCGAGTTCGTTGGCCAGCTTTATTCGCCATCTTGTTTCAAAAGTGTTGCCATTTAAAAAAAATTAAATTTAAAATTTAAAATGAGGTATTAAAAAATTGGATAATGAAAAAGATTTTTTTTATGTGTTTGGCCTTGATACAAAGATTCCGGAGCAGATTTTGTTTCTGAAAATTTGTTCTTTTGTTTATATCTTAAAAAATGGTTGAATTATATCACTTTGAATTTCTAGTATGGCTAACATTTTGAAACGATCTTGTATTTGTCACGCGATAACACACGTATTCGCCTATTTCCATGTGAGAAAGCATGTGGATAGTATACATCAACATCTCAGCCAAGTATAAGTTACTTTAAATAAAAGCAGCTTGGATAAAGCTGACTAATTTCGTGAAATTCTCATTCATAATGATTTAGTATTGATAAAAATTAGTATTGAATCTCCTATATTCGGTTTCCACTAAATTGAGCTTCGTGTGTTTGAATAATATAAGTTGGCTTTTTTTAAATAAGGTATTTGAAAGCTACCTCTTCCTCCCGGCACTGGCCGGAAGGACTTTTTTATTACGGATTTAAAAGCCGTTTAAAACAAATTGCTATCGCGAGATACTAGCGCCTCCAGGAGACAATCTTTATTCTTGCTAAAAGAAAAAAAAAAAACTTCTGTATTTCGAAAAAATTTTATTAGAGCATTTTAGAAGTCTAAATTTACAGAACCTAAAAAGAATTTTTAACGTTCTGGCGAATAGAAAAAAAAAAATAAAAGCTGAGCAATTTTCTATGAAAACGATAAAAACGAGTGTTTCGGTGCGTGTTCACTCTGCTTGGGCTAATGTTTGTACTACTAAATATCCAGAATTATTTAAAGAATTATAATGTCGTCATGGATACAGTCATATTAATAATCAATTAAAATTTCAGAGAGTTCAGTCGGCTCGAAATATATTTGTTATGTTATAGTACCCCATGCGGAAAAAAAATAAGGGGAGATTAAACATGTTTCTTTAACAACCAGGCATCGGAAATAATTAACGCACTGTAAAACAATTATATTTATAGCAAATAAAAATTTCAATGAGTTCAGACAACAATAACTTTTTATTTAAACTATGAAACGACCCCACGTGAAAAAAACAAAGAAATAAATATCTTCTTACGAGAGCTTTTATCACTAAAAATCAATTTTTTGCGATTTTTCCATTTAAAAATATAAATTCTGTCAAAATCAGATTAAAGATATAAAATCATTTATATTTGAGGTTGTCTTAAGGCTATTATCGTGGGTCTGGGCAACACCGGACGGGTCAGCCAGTAAAAAGTAAAGTTTTCGTTTAGTAATGTACCTCTGTTGTCATAGATAAGCTACAAATCTACAAGAACTAACTAAAATTACCTAAATATTGAAATCAATATTTTAAAATTATACGGAGTGAGGATTTTAACTAAATATAATTATTTTTAAAATAGTTACATAATTTTTATGTTTGTAATTATATTAATTGATATAATTATTTAAATTTTAACTAATACAAATATTTCAATAACAATAATATAATATGGCCTAACGATGAACTTTTGTTTCAGAACATATTGAAAATCCATAGCCAAAATACAAAACCACGACACTTCCAGAAGTGAAGAAGATGAAATGCAATTGAAATTATTAGATTCTGCAGGTTACGAGGGGATAAAATTGGATGAGGATCACTGTGTTTGTTGTGTAGAAAAATATAATATCACAACTGAACAGGATTACTGGATACAATGCATAAGTGGTCCCATGAAACGTGTACAAAGAATCAAGAACTTTGCTGTAAATCTGGTAAAGTTTTAAGAAAAGTGAAGGATTGGAATTATATTTCAAATTTTGTTTATTCAAATTTTATTCACTTATTTTACGTGATATAATTGCATTTTTACAAATTTCTATATTTTTCATCATTAACTACATGAAATACGTTATTTTTTGCTATTTTAACTTCATTTTTTCTTACTTGTAATAGATTGCCATCTCTCCTCGGCTTGAAAGGGAGATGGCCATATGCGATTTTAATTTCCATTTTGTTTCCCAATTTTTGTTCTCAATATTTAATTATTTTTGATCAAAATATGATGAGTATAGTATGCATAAGGATTTCAAATATGCATAAACGCTTCCTGTATTTGCATTCTAAGAATTTTTATTTCAATCTTTAGAAACTATGGCCATCTATCCTAAAGTTACACTAACTTAGAGACTAATCCAGGACATTTATCTTTACATGTCTATGCTTCTCCACTTGATCTTTGTTACATTTTTTTGACCACATACTTCACTCAAACGGCCAAAGGTTTGAATTCGTTTTTTAGTAACTTTTAGAATAATGGGTCACTTCACGATTTTATAACAGTTAAAATATTTTAAGTGCCTTTTAGTGCAAAACAAAATTTAATTCCAATATAAAGTGTTTAAATTTATATGTTTTAACATAATTTAATTACGTTTAATAAGATTCATTGTTATAATAGAGACACAAACTTTTAAATAAAAATATTTTTAAGATTAATGCATTTTATGTTCAGAAAGCTTCTTCTTTGAACAATAAAAACTAGTTGTATGTACTAATCCGAAACTTTCTTCTATCTATTACATCTCAATATTTCAAATATAGTTAGAAATTTCAATACTTTAATTTTATTACTTTAATACTAGACAAACTTCATCTTAAATTTCCCTTTCAGTCAATAAATCAGAGTAAAAATGAGTTAATCGCGATCATGATATGCATTAAAATCAATAGTTTTCAGTTATATTGTTGTTGTAAATCAGCTGTTCGCGAATAGGCGGCGTATCATGATGCGAAGTTTTCGTCGCTTTATGAGCCACGGGTGTAAAATCGAACTACGAAAATCAATAAAATTGTACAAAAATCGCTATTACAGTGCCCCCTTTCGGCGGAATACTTCCAAACTCAAGGCAAACCTGAATACCATAGCCAAAATCATGCACAAAAAAAAAAAATTGGTTCAATTCTATGCATAAATTCATACTCTTTTCGATGGCACGATAATTAAAATTGCACAAAAATCGCTGTTAGAGCGCTTTTTTCCGTCGGAGTTTTTCCAAATTAAGGGAGGACCTTCTTGCTATGGCCAAAAACATATACAAAACATTTGGTTAAATTCTATACATAACTTCATAAATTTTCAATGGTACAATAATGAAAACTGCAAGAAAATCGCTATTGCACCGCCCGCTCCCGTGGAGAGTTTACAAAATTAAGGGAGAACCTGCTTGTCAAAGCCAAAAACACACGCACACAAAATACTGTTTCAATTCTGTGCTTAACTTCATACATTTTTTGATGATTCACGTTCACGACTTTACAAAATACAGGTAATACTGTTAGCTACGATTTTAAGAATTTTAACCCACATCGACACATTAGAAAGTAAATATTCTTCATTAAGTTGTTCTTCACAACGTTTACGACCAAAATAACCTTTATCATGAATATGTTTACTAGCTACATTTCATCCGGCACAACTCGAAATCTTTGTGACTTTTATAAAGAATGTTATTTCTAAGGATTAAGTTGTCATATGACTTCGTTTTCAAAATTTCTTAAATGGCCTATATGTGATCGTCAGTATTCTGTATTGCATGATTTTAGAATTAAAATTATTGTGAATTATCATACGTGCTGGATTGCTATTTAAAACGTGGACTTGGTGCATACTTTTATTATATCAGTGCTCGATTGTATAGGTATAATTCGCCTGTTATAATAATTAATTATAAGAGGTATAGCATATAGAATCATTAATATCAATGAGCGACCGTTGTATAGATAACTTTTTAATTCATAGTGAAATAAAGCGCATTGCAATCAGCGATTATCTTAAAGGAAAATCCTATACTATAAACGCGAATTTTTTTAAGAGATTTTTTGACAGCCAAAACTATTATCATGAATATCTACGTTTGGAATCAGTTTTTTTTTTTTTTTCATAAAGTAGCCAGGGTGAAATTGATTGTCCGCAGAGAATTTTTGAAGGAGGATTGCGCCGTAACTGCCCATGAAGGCATCGTAGTAAAGTTCTATTTGCAAAAACTTAAAACAGGATTAGATGAAATAACGTGCTGCAAATGACTAAATGCATTTCGTTGTTTGTCACCTTTAAGGTTTTTTGATGTTTTTCATCATTCTTTTTTACATATGATGTTTGAAATTTTGAATGGTTGCATAGTACTATCTTTTGAAGCCCTCTACTATTTTAAATACATTTAAATAAATATTAGGTGCCCCCTTTAGGGTACGTTAATCTCATTAATAACTTTTATAAATCATAAAACACTGTACTGCTCTTTATGTGTTAGCAATAAATATTTTAATCATTGTGAAGGATGTCGTAGAAATTTGACTGTATAATTTAGAATACAAAATTCAAGAGATTCAAGGTGTCAGTTGACAACATTCTAAATCCATTACCATCTTCTCAGTGACGAACTTAAAAAATTCCAGCATGGAATCAATAAACTACATAATATTGCATAACCATATTTTATCTCTATAATCATAGGACTTTATTATGATTTTTGTAACATTTCTGGACCTGTAAATTTGGAAAGTATCGAAATGCATTCACCTTAGTGTAAGAAGGTTATAACAGTGTTTTTCGTATCCAATTTCCTCTTATCTAAAACCGACTTTTTTCTATCTCTTGCAATTATCTGTGCTGTAGGTTATTCTGTTCTTCACTCATACAGATCTTGCAACATCAATTTAATTTCCACGTAAAAGCTTTATGAGTGCATTAATAAACCAAAATTTCCATGTCAAAGGTTTTCTATTACTTTACGTTCCTTGCAGCGTGTTACATTTTTTTTGTGTCCACTCTTTCATTGAGTTTGTACATTTTGATTTACCGTGTACAAGAAAAAGTACATGGTGTATCGCTATCAATCTAATCTGTTAAAAATCATTTCATTAACGCTATATAGGAATATTTTTTATTTAATTAAAACATTTATTTCTACAACACATGGCTATGTTCTATTTTAATGCATGGGTCTAGAAGTCCACGTGTCAATTTTTTCCCTTTGTGAATTTTATTTATTGGATATATGAATGACATACAAAATTTATTTTATTTAAATAAAATTACACATGTCCTTTTTCCTTGTAAAGTTTTAATGTTTAAAATGTAAATTTCTATATAAACAATTGTGATTTTATGTTTACTTATATATTAAAAAATGTTATTTAGTTATTTTCTCGTCCATGTGTTCTGCCGGTTAAAATTATAATATTTTTATATAATTTTAAAAATATTTCTTTGAAATAATACATATAAAATGCATTATTAATACATTACACTAGGTTTATTTTATTTTTTTTTTTTGTTTAAGTTTATTTTCGGATTACACTAAAAATTGTTATGCTCTAATTAATATTTTATAATCAAAATGTGTTATAATCAAGCATTTAATTTACTTATTTAATTAAAACGTAAAATTTTATCATTCAAATTCTTCATAAACAAACGTATATTTGCAATTTAATATATATAAAATTAATATTTTGCATGTATTTTAAATTTCACAATACAAAGAGGAATGTGATAAATATTCATGAGCTGCTTTACAAATATTTAGATCAACAAACATCCATTCCCTTAGAGAATTTATATTAAAAGAAAACAGAATTTGCTATTATTTATCATGGTATGTTTATTTAATTCAATTATTTAATTAATAATGCGTATAAATTTGTCAAGAATTTTTGTTTGTTTCTACATTTTAACATCAAATCATTGATTTTAGATTTTACTCAATTGCTAATGAAAAGTCGGTTATCTTTCTCTTTGACATTTAAGTGTTTGTTCCTGAACGATTACATCATGAAACCAAAAACATGTAGTATTCTGTATAAAGTATTTTTCATTTATACAGAGTGAATAAAAAATATTGTACTTTTTTTAAAAGATGGTAGGGCACGCTACATGAAATGGTTTTTTGTATAATAAATCCAAAATACACTTATTGAATAAAAAGTACACCATGTGCTCAAAAACGCACAGGTATTTTTTAAATACATGTAACAATAACGAAGACATAACAAGTCTGAAATTCTACGACAAAAGTAGCAAATGGGATGCTTTCTTACTATAACTAATTTTATAAATATTCATATCTTGGTGCAATTACTGTTGCACTCTTATGCAAAAATGCATGAATACGAAATTTAATACGATTATACATATTAAATTCAGTAATACGGAAATAATATGACTCCATCTTAAATATACCGTAATCCCCTTGGCAACCTACAATCATTACGTAGCATATGATATCATTGAATTGATTACGTATGATAAGATTTAATAGAATAAAGAACACTTTTAATAATATCTTTTTAAATTTTGATTCAATTTCCATGTAATTTGAAATCACTCGACACAATTGTGCAAAGATCATATATATTAAATTCCAAACCATTCGGTTGCTTTGTTTTTAAGCTGTTATATGCTGACAGCCGGACGGGCAGTCGGTCGGACCAGACGACGACTATAGATGCTACGTATTTACATAATTGCAAACGTACCTCATAAAGGTTCGACAGTCTAAAATTGTTTTTACACGATATGATCAAATAATGAGAAATGATAGAAATGCAATGCAAGTACGTCAGTGCCACTCCAAACGCAGCCATCTTCATTCGAATTATGTTAATGGCAACTTAATGTTGTTTAGACGTTTGTGGTTGTCATTTCATGTACATTTCGGGGTGTCGTTCAATTGCGCACTTTAAACATGTAAGTGTTTTAGTTGCCATTGAAAATATTTCGTTCAAGCCATGAACGAAAATTAGTGTTAGTGGATTATGACCTAGGTTTTGAACAACGATTGCTCTTCTCACTGTGTTCTTGCACTACTTAAAGTTTTACCAATCTTTTTTAAATCACACTGCATATGAATGTAAATTTTAAAAAATAAGTATTTATTAAAAACGGAAGATTTTTCTATCGCTTGTAAAAATGATTCGTAAAAATTGAAACATTTTTACATCCTTTGATTAAAATTAACTTTATTTGTGCATGTAAAGATGAAATTTTGTAATTAATTTTTTCACCACTTGCTGACATTCTAGAATTTTAACGTTAATCTACACAGGTATGTTACCAATGACAATGAAGCAATCAAATATTTTTTAGAACTTATATGTAATGTAATAAAATGATTTCAGGAATTTTGTCACTAGCCGGGCGCAAATGATAAATCGACAAGTATTCTTTATGTTTAGATTTGTAGAAGAATAGTATAAATGGTTGTAAAATATGAACCAAGCCACTCTTGCTAATATAATATCACAAACCGACTGTGAAATTACTACAACGAAATATTATATGCACTAAAAAGTAGACAATAACACATAAATATGAAATATGGGGTACTATATGTATATTTTTAAAATCGCATTTATTATTTTATAATATAATTACTTACATTACTTTGATTTCCTTTCTCATTGAATTACAAAGGTGCTGGTTTATACAAATGGTAAATATTTTTGGAATTCAAATAAAATTAACTAAAAGTAAGAAATGTTTAACGAGATGGAGTAATATTTCGTTCGTTTAACTTGTGATCCACATAATGAGAGTGGAAACAGCACATACAGTTGATTTATTTCTGATCTACGAAAAAAATTGTTCTTGCGCACTTTGTTAAACAATAATTTTAAAGTGTAATTTACTGTGTTATAGTTTATTTTTTAGGTGAGGCTGTTTCAACGAAAAAACAAAAACGAATCGTTTCCATATAGACAATATAACGTAAATAAAATTATTTTCAGAAAATCTATATAATTGAAAAAACAAAAACCCGGAAAATCACTGTTATTTGCAGATTTGTTTTTTAAATTAATAAAGCTAATTTTTTTTTAAAGAAAAAGTTGCAAACATCACGATTTTCTTTAATACAAATATTTTTATGCAAAAATATTGTTTTATGCATTCACACGATTTCTACAATTAAATAAGGTGAACATTTTTGTAAGAATTTACTGGTATTAAACAAAAAGGGTGGTTGGCAACTATGCAAGTAGCATAAAATACTTTGAATTTTTGAATTTACTATTTTCCGCTTAAAAGTAAGGTGTACTCAGATTATTCATGAAAACATTTATTTATATAGTTCCGCAATCTGAAAAAGGCCTAAGCAGATATTTTAAATTTCTAAAAAGACAATACCACGCGTAGAAATGTAAATCATTTTTCATTTTTTTCTCAGAATATTTTTTCTTACAATTTTAGATGCATTTTTTGTAAAATTTATTAAAGCTGGAGAATTAAACTTAAAATGCTTGCATATATACATTTATTAAACTATCACACACCGTGAGTGTATGCGTTTGCTTTGTTTCCTGAATTCCTATTACGTGTGGGCGGTATATTGTGTTGAGCTGTCTTCACGCCGTATCAGATGATATTGCCAATAAGGAGAAATGTGCCACGAATGAAATTGTTGTTGGGCCATGTAGCTCATAGGTAAAAGTTTGTCAATTTAAGTCGAAGTTCTTCGTTTCGATGCCCGGCTTGGGCATATTTCGCTCAGGTAGGAAAAATCAGCACGTGTACTATTACTGTATGTATACATTAGGCATACAATTCATTTACCTCCGATCTCAAGAAAAAAAAAAAAAAAAAAAAAAAAAAAAAAAAGATTTTGCTTGCATTTTTTTAAACAGTAACTTTCAAGTGCAATTTACTGCTTTTTAAGTTATTTTTTTAGATGGGACTGTTTCAACGTAAAAGCAAAATCGAACCTTTTCAAATTATACATAGTATAATATCAACAGAACTGTTTTACAAAAAAATATCTTATTCTAAAAAACCTGAAAAATTTATGTTATTGGCTGGATTTTTATTTATTTATTAAATTTTTAATAAAGCTAGTATTTCTTAGGGACAGAGACAACATAAAATAGTTGAAATTTTCACCTTTGCGCATAAAAAGTAAAATATACTCACACAGTTCCGGAAATAATTAATTTATTAATTATGAATAATCAGATACTTTAAGATTCTGAATGTCCTATACGTTGCTTATAAATGTAAATTTTTTATTCAGTTTTTCTCGGAATGCGTTTTTATAACTTTTCAATATACTAAAGAAGGTGAATTAAAATTTCACACTTTTGCAAAACTAACATGTGTTTCTTAAAACTATCGAACACTATGATTGTATGGATCATAACCTTCGGGCTTCGCTCGTTCCAAAGAAACCTTGAATCAAACAAAATATATCGTGAATTTCATCTTGTGTTTTAAAGCAAAAGGGATCTTTACCTGTAACGACCTTCCTCATTGCTGAAAGCCATACGAACGTCATGATACTTTTATATTTACTAATGTTTTAACAAAAACTTTGGCTCTGAAGGACCAACGGCTTTATTTAAAGTACAATAAATTAGGGTAAAGCTCTACAAAACGTTTTGAAATATGCTAAATCAATTTCTGAAATATTATTTAACTAACATTGTAAGTTTCATTGCAATACGCTTAGAAGAACCCCTTAGCAACGTAGATCCATATATTATACACTAATACCTTCACTGAAAATTTATCTAACTAACATTGAAAGTTCCATTGAAATCCATTTAGAAGAGCAAAAGTTATAAGCAAAAATTAATTTTATATAAATACACATATATTGGGTGTCCCAAAAATGACTGATGGATTTTAAATTGCAATAGCTTGGAAACGGTGACATATATGAAAGAATTCTTGCAGGAGTGTTATGTATGATGTCAGGTGTTTTATACTGTGATTCTTGATTTTAGTTCGAATTCCAAAAAATAGATGGCGCTGAAAGCAATAGGTGCTCAGACCCGATTTTTGGTACTTCGGGATCCATTCAATACATTTTAATCTTATTTTTTCGCATGGAAGAAGAGAGAAAGCCGAAAAATCGAGCCTCGATTTAGCGGTTGTTGCTTGCAGCGCCATCTATCGATGCTATTTGTAACTAAAACCGAGAATCGCAGCATAAAATCTCCTGACATCTTACATAACAATCCTGCAAGATTTCTTTTAATATCAGTCACCGTTTGCAAGTTATTGAATTTTAAAATCCACCAGTCATTTTTGCGACACCCGGTATATAGTACAAGAAGAAATGGAATATATTAATATTTTTCTGAATATTTCAGTAATTAAATTTTAACCTTATTTATTTTCTTTTAATTAGATGCTTCTTATTTTTATTAACGGCTATGTATATTATAAAGGACATATCTGTGCGTAACGCATACGTCATTTTGCGAATAGCAACACTTTGAAATTTGAAATAAAATTTTGGTTTTGCATTTTCTATACTGCAAATTTTTAAACTTCTATGCATCACACATTTTAACTTTTTACACCGTCGTATTAAAAAAAAAATTCTCTTTTAAATACTATTTGTTTGAAAGCTGTATCTCAATTTGTTTTTGAGATATTAATTTTTGTGTAGTTTTTAATGCAAATTTTGTAATTGTGGCAACTGAAGTACTCCATTTATATTGAAAGCAAAGGGAAAATATTCATGGTTTATTATATTTATTCATTATATCCTTATTGATGCCATTTTCACATTACAAATAAAAGTAACTTTTTTATAATTTTTGAACAAAAAATTATGTCAGACATTAAATAAAACACGAATTCTTCTTCATAAATCAGCTACATTTTAATATTTTTACATTACGCTGATAAATGAGTTTGAGGCGCTCGGCAAAATGATTCATTGAGTAAAAATGATATATTTAAAACAAAACGATCATTTTTTTTTTTTTTTTTTGATAAAACTAAATATTTGACCAATACTATAAATGGCGAATACTATGACAACTAAAGTCAAATTTCTGATTTTTTTTTTTTTTTTTTTTTTTTTTTTTTTCTTTCGCGGGTACTAAGATTAGAACTTAAGGTTTGTGCGAATGTTCACATGAAAAGTTGTATCGGACAAACGTGACTTTAACTTTGGAAATGCATTCATTAATAATCTATTCTTTTGCGCGTTAAAATACTTTTAAATTGTGAATTTGAGTGGTGCGTATGTAAATTACGAGAATGTGAAAATAACGTACAGTTTAGATTTTATGGGGAAAAATTTTATGATGTGACAAAGTGAAATCCTTTTTACTGATTTTTCATCCCGTAAAAACAAACATAAGAGCTCCATAGATAACTTCATCATAATTACTCATCTTGATTACGTAATCTAATACAGTTTAATTTTTCAATAATTTAAGCAGTTGAAGTTTGTAGAAATAATATTTTGGTAATTTTGGGTTTAAAGTATTATTTGTTTTAAGAGTTAGACAACCAATGTAAGATGATTTTTTTATTGTAATTATTTTTGTAGGTTTATTATAATTTCGATCTGACAGTTCCTTTCAAACATTTTAGTACGTCGAATTTCGACGGGTTGCAACTCGTATTTTTAATATTTATGCATGATTTTAAAAAAATAGCTATAATACTTTATTTGAAAAATGTATTTACAAATCTATATAGTCATAGCTATTTAGAGAGCATTAATTAATAAATTTCTATGTTATATATAAATTCCAATATACCTCTCTTTTGAACGAGAAATTCTTTTACTTGTACACATCTTTTAAAATAAATTACACGATAAAATTATCTAAATCTACTTCAATTATAAACGTCGACATACCACGTATGCCCATAAGTTATTATTTTTTCCATTTTCTTTTTTATTCTAAAAATATCAGGAAAAACAAACGCATTATTTTCATTTTCTGTCCATTATTTTTAAATAAATTAACTACACTTGTCTTTGAATTAGTAAGAATTCTAGTTTTTATTTTTATTTTTTATTTTTTTTTTTGGAGAAAATACCGTTTTCTCACGTAGTAACATTTAATTTAATTATCAAACTTATAATCATTTTCGTAAATAGAAGGTGTTCTTCCAGAAATATGTTTTTGCTTTTGAAATCCTTAAGGCCATTGTTTTTATCTTATTTTATGTATAAAAACGTTTATATTTATTTTTCATTCTCTTTTTTTTACCTTTTTTATCATATTTCTTATTTGTAAATTGAATTTTCGCAAATAGCTTAATTTAATTCCTTCATGTACTTACATTACATAGAATAGTTCTCCCTAATTAACCATTTTTTTCATAATTTTAAGAAATCTAAATGTTTTTTTTTTTTTACAATGATTAACTTTTTATACAGCAAACAGCAATGCAGCTTTAAAATGAAAAAGGAAATAAAAATACAATTGAGAATTAAGTAAATAAACGACTTTATGAACAATTTGTAAGAAAAATTAAGAAATGATTCCAGTATTTTTATTAAATTCTTATATCTTTTATAGACATTACAATTTTATTGAACACAATTAGCATTATTATGTTATTATCATTATATTATCATTATTTAATTTTATTATTGTTTTTTCTATTATCATTATTTTATACTATTATCATTATATTATCATTCTTGTATTTTCGTTACAACTTTTATTTACAGCTATTAGAATTATTACATTGCGAGTATTATCAATATCTTATAATTCTCGTATATTCATGAGACGTATTATTTATAGCTGTTAGTATTATTATATTATTATCATTATATTATCATTATTTCTTAGTATCTATTTTATTTAATTGTTTATTTTCTTATTGATTTTTTCTTATTATTATATTTATGGGTACTACTTAGATATCCAGTCGATCCGTTTCGCTAAATTATATAAATCGCCAAACCGCTCGCCAAATTAGACAAATTGACATTTTTTTTTTTAAATGATTAAGAACAAATAAATTAGTATAACATTAATAAAAATACAAAAAATGTAAGGGAGCCTTGTTAGGAGGCCCGGGGAAGCCCCCGGCCCTAATTATTTTTGCAACATTTTGACCCAATATTATCTTATAACTCTTCATTTTTATTTCATTCCACCTATTTTTGGACTTTTTGTGTGGTTGCCCTAAAGGGTTAACAATTGCAGCTTTTATCCTAATGCATCTTACACCGTCATGTTGCATATCAAACTGTCGGACTTTAAGAGCTCAGTTTGTCCCTCCCTCCCTATTTTACTTTAAAAAAATGCAATTTAACAAATTACAACGACCATTTGGAAAATGATTTTTTCAAAGACTAAAATTTAAGACATAAAAAGTTGATCATACATTACGTACGCCATGGATTAAACATTAAAGTGTTATTACACGTAATAACTGCAAGCGACAAAAATCGCATGCGACTCGTCAGATTTCCTGAAACTTACGTATTATCCAAGCATTTCATTGGCTGTTCGGGAGAAGGCTTTTCCATCGTCCAAGAAATCTGAGGACCCATTTTAAATGAAATTTCATTCTTAAACTTCGAAACACCCCACAATATTACGTTTTACACCGTCGTATAGAGAAAATATGTACTTATAAACGCAATTTGTTTGAAAGCTGTATCTCAATTTTTTTCTGATTTATTTATTTATTTATTTTTTGTGGTTTTTATTACTTTTTTGATATAGTGGCAACAGAAGTATCCATCTCTTCTGAAAGTAAAGGGAAATACTGATTATACTGTATAGACCACTTACTTTATTACTGTATAGATTATTAGTGTTAGATTATTACTGTATAGACCAATGAGAAAACGAATAAAATGCGGATTGAACCAATAAAACGCCTCAGATATGTTTTGGATTTCCTACCCTGGCAGAGAACAATAACCATTCTTCCAAATGGTTAATAACACGTCGAAATAAAAATCACTTTATGACGTAAATACGTGTAACTTGATTAAAGTCAAGTAAATTTACGATCAACTAGTTTTGGCATTAAATCTTATAGTTTGGCGATAGATTTTTGGTGAGCGGGATAGCCAAGTAGCACCTATTTATGTTATTAACTATATATTATTATTATTATATTATTACGACTCTCAGTAACAGCTTTTCAGCTTATTTTCAATTCATTACAGCTAATTGCTTTACATAATTCATGATAATGTTGTAATAATAAGATGTCAAAAAAAGATGTTACAAAATATATTGTAAAGCTTTACACATAACGTACAGTATATCTCTTTGTACAAATGATTAACGATTCGTTTGCATATATTCTGTTAATTAATGTTTTTGAATATCACTAGATCTTAAATAAAACGTATATTAAACATACAAATAATTATTTCTGTTGTTGTTTTTTAGGCGAAAATGAGATTTCAATTAACTGAATTAATTATTTAATGATAAACTGCATTTCTTATTTACTGTTTAATTTACTGGTGCAATGTTTTTGGTTAACAATACAGTAGAACCTCGATTATCCGAAGTAATTGGGAGCGACCCTGTTTCGGAAAAATGAATTTTCGGATAATCAAGAATGCTTTTGAGATCAAGCAAAATTATATACACTATCTCTTATTATGGTAACAAATGCTTAATAAAAATAAGCAATAGCAAAATAGAAACAAGAATAAATCACCCGAATTTTAATTTTGAAATTAAGTACCATTGCGTATATCACAAGGGTTTGAAAAGGTGGCTTGTTTGTCGCAGTTACGATTGCTTTTGCTTTGAAGCTCTATTGCGGAGTTTTTTTAATATTATTAGTTCACCAGTATCACAGTCTTTCTGCTACTACAGCCATACCAAACACTCAGAGCATTCTAAAGTTTCATAAATGCTAATGTATTCGTATTCTTCGTTCCACTCCGCAGGTTACGGGAGCTCAAGTTAAATTCAAGGGAACTTTAAAAAAGGGGATCGAAAATATTTATATGTACTTGCATTTCGGAGAAGGCCGCTTGCATTCAAAGAGTTTTTACACAAACAGTTTTTTTTTTCTTTTTTTTTTGTGCGCAAATAGTTAACAAGCTTTCAAAATGGATTTTGCAGACAAGGAATGTAAAAAAAAAAAAAAAGGCTTTAAAAATGGGTTTTGGTTAACTGAGAGTTTAGGTTAAAAGAGTTTCGGTAAAAGAGTCTCTACTATACTGGTATATCAGTAAAATTATCATTCAAATAAAAAAAAAAATTCTAGCGTTGCCCAGAATCGTATTTCGCTGGAAAAGCTTGCTAAAAGACAGAATATCATGTTGGGTTATTAATTTTTACACTAACAGATTTATACTTTCCCGTCCACATGATAAAGGCTATACTGCGCTCTAAAGCATTTCTAACTGCCTGTAATTTCGCTCGAAAATCCAGTGTAGTGCACTCGTGATCACAGTCTATGTCTGTATTTACTGAATTTTTTACAGAATTCATACCATTTAGAATTTCAAAAAAGTTTATTTTTTTTTTCAAGTAAAAAGTATTTATTCCGTTTTATAGAAATCGTTTATACGGTATTACGCATTTCTATTTAAGCATTCATATTCGAAAATATAGTTTTTAATGCTTAAAATTTTATGGTCTCTTGTACCTTTTAAACGCGTCGAAAATTAACGAAAAACTTCAAAGTTTTAATTAGTCTATCCTCAAAACCTTTTTATGTATAAACATCAAATTTTGGATATTGATTAAACAGATTGTACTTTGTAATATGTTACCATTAGAAATATATTAGTCTTTTACAGAATTTGTGTATTGTTGAAATCAAAATACCTTTTTTTTTTACTCCAGAAGTCATTGCGCGCATGATACCTTGAGAAAGTATGTATAGATTAATAAAATTTATTTGGTAAATACACTAAAAAACATGTGTGTTTAAAATGAACTACTTTTAAGTATTTACAATGGTAATATTTTTAGTTATGACTATTTTTATTCATTAAATATATTATTTTATTTTTTTTACAAAAATATTTTTATATATAGTTCATGAAATAATTTTGGCCTAAGAATAGCTCATTTTAAACATACATATAATTTTAGTATCTTTACCAAATTTCTTGACAATCCATACATACTTTCTCAAGATATCATGCGCGCAATGACTTATAGAGTAAAAAAAGAGTTATTTTGGTTTCAACAATACACAAATTCCTTAAAAGGGTTATATATTTCTAATGACAACATATTACAAAGCACAATCTGTTTAATCAATATCCAAAATTTAATGTTTATATATAAAAATGTTTTGAAGGCAGTCTAATTCGAACTTTGATTTTTTTCGTTAAATTTCGTCGTGTTTTAAAGGTACACGACCCATTAAATAAACATATATAAGTATAATAAGGAAACTGACTTAATATGGAATCCTCTCTAGAAATGTCAAGGAAATAAATGTATAAAATAATAAAGCAGTGTTACTGTAGAATAATAAATGAGAATTTGAGTTTCTAGAGAAGAAACGACTCAGAAATTTTTCAATTTCTTGAAAATGCAATACATCTGCTTCGGAATAAATTTAATTTTTTGAAACTTTATAATAAACAGATATTAGTATGTTAAATGCCCAGTAAAGACACAATGAGAAATGGCCAAAAGAAAAAAAAATAGCGTTACTTGCCTGGACAACAGAAGAAATCCGCTGCCCAAAAAGGGGATTTCAGGATATAATTATAGAAGCAAGCCGCAAAAAAACAAAACATTACGTCAGAAATATCGAAGGATCAATTAATAGCTAATGACCAAATGATCTGAAAAGCTACTGAATATGCGGATGTCTTAAGGAATATTAAAGGTACACACCCAGTACAGCTACTGTTGTAAAATATTGAAAAAGTATAAGTTTAAACGAGAAGAATAAACAAACTGTTTCGAAAATAACACCTACCAAGCTTGTTCACGTATTCGTTGCAACATACTCTCCATACAAACAGTATACTATTATACGAACTGTTAATAAAAATGTTCGTCACTGATATTAACTTTCGTGGAAAGCTAAAGGAAATTACTGTCAAAGTGATGCTATAGTTACTGAAAGCACAACGTAAGTATAATTTCAATTTCGTTTTGAACACATATCAAAAATATAAAATATTTCATTCTTTTCATTCTTATTTGCGTCGAGAAATGTGTAAATAATCTATATTAATAAAAGAACAAATCGCTCTGTGTGAATCGTGTGTGTCGGTGGCTAGCAAAATCTACAGAATGTAGAATTCTGAAAATTCAGATAAGGTTAGTCGAAGACAGGTCCTGGTGCACCTGAGGCTCAGATTTTTAATCTTTTAAGGGCCGAGTCCCCTGGGCTTCTTTAAGTTTTTATACACTAAATCTATACTAATAAAATTATTAATAACATGCCTATTTTCCATCAGATTTTCTTCGATTTTGGTGAAAATTCTCTTTTCAATTTCTACCTCATTTCTACATTTCAGTTAAGAACCTGGCACCTTTGCAAGGGGCTCGGTACAGGGCCCCTTGAAGTTTTAGGGCACTAAATTGTTAATAACATGCCTCTTTTCCAGCCGATCTTCTTCGTTTTTGGGGTGAATTCTCCTTTTACTTTATGCCCCATTTCTACAGTACAGTTAAGACAATGGCACAATTGCAAGGGGCCCAGTACAGGGTCCCTTGAAATTTTAGCGCACTAAATTGTTAATAACATGCCTCTTTTCTATCCGATCTTCTTCGTTTTTGGGGTAAATTCTCTTTTCAGTTTCTGTCCCATTTCTACATTTCAGTTAAGACCCTGTCACCCTTCCAAGGCGCCCAGTACAGGGCCCCTTGAAGTTTTAGTACACTAAATTGTTAATATCATGCCTCTTTTCTATACGATCTTCTTCCTTTTTGGGGTGAATTCTACTTTCAGTTTCTGTCCCATTACTGCATTTCGGTTTACACCCTGGCACCCTTGCAAGGGGCACAGTACAGGGCCACTTGAAGTTTTAGTGCACTAAATTTTTACTAACATGCCTCTTTTCTATCCGATTTCCTTCGTTTTTGGGTTGAATTATCCTTTCAGTTTCCACCTCACTTCAACATTTTAGTTAAGACCCCGGCACTCTTGCAAAGGGCCCGGTACAGGGCCCCTTGAAGTTTTAGTGCACTAAATTGTTAATAAAAGGCCTCTTTTCTATCGGATCGTCTTCGGTTTTGGGGTGAATTTTTCTTTCAGTTTCAACCCCGTTTCTACATTTCAGTTAAGACACTGGCAGCCTTGCAAGGGGCCCGGTACAGGGCCCCTTGAAGTTTTAGTGCACTAAATTGTTAATAAATTGCTTCCTTTTTATCCGAACTTCGTTTTTGGGATACTTTTTTCCATTTAGTTATCCTCGCGTTTCTACATTCCAGTTAAGAGCATGGGCTTGTCTAAGGTCCCGTAGGACCCGGTCCAGGGCCCATTACATTTTTTTGTGTGCCATGCGTTTTTCACACTCTAATTTTCTCACCTTCGCAGTGCGTAATTTTAAGGTTGAGGGTTGATCTCTTCGCCTTAGACCAACAGTCACATATTTTTATTGGGCTCTAGGGCCCCTTTTTAAGCATTTCCCCAATTTTTTGCACATTTCTTTTAAATTATATTCTAATGGTCCCTTAAAAATAGTCCGATTCACTAGCTTTTTTTTCTAACAACGTCTTAGGTTCTCCAGCTATTACATGAACGACAAAAAAATATTTCAGACTTCAACTATCACCAATTTTGAATATAAATTGTCTTCTTGGGGCTTTTGATGCATTTTCTTTAAAAATTATCCGAATTCCTTTCAGTTTTCTTTATCATAGTTCTAGCGTCCTCAGACTGCATTAAAAGCTACTAAAAAATGTATTTATACCAAACTACATGCCACTTAAGTCCCTTCTCTCTTGAGGCCCGGTACTAGGCCCCTTAAAGCTTTTGCCCCATAAATTATTAATGAATTTCCCTTCTTAATCCGATCTTCATTTTTGGAACCATTTTCCATTTAGTTTAAGCGTCTTCCAGCTAAATTTTCTTTTACCCAATTACATTGCAGTTAAGACCCTGGCCCCAGGGCCCGGTCTTTCTTTATACGTCAGCTACCACCTTTTTCGAACATTAATTACTTTTTTTTGCATCAACTTACGCCTACTTACTACTTCCGTAAATTAAAAATCGCATTACTTTAAAGGTAGCTTTACATAAGGGATTTCATCCGTTTATTAAATATCGTGTTAATGCTAACAGTAATTCATGAAATTTACAAGGTGAGGAGGCATCTTCCACAGCTTAGTGGCGCGTTATTTCCTCGGGTTTAAGGGCCCAATTTCAACGAAATTTGCTGCCTTCAACTTAGATTACAATTCATCTACTTTCTGTATTATGAAATTTGATCTTAGATTTTAGTTACCAACATTTTCTAACATTAATGGTGCATTCTTTTTTTTTTGGATTCAGAAGCCTTGATTCCAACGAGGTATGGCTCACTTAACTTGGTTTTCGATTGTCTCCGTCACGTGCGGACACTTCCGGTGTATGCTGCCATTGGTAGTGCGGATCTAGATTACAGGTTCGTTCGGAAAGAAGTTTGATGGGAACACATTAGACGCTGCTGAAAGCAATGGGGCCTAAGAAATTAGGTTCATTTAAAAGAATTTCCAAAGATATAAAATCATGCAAACTTAAGTTTGAACGAACGGGTAAGGTCATTGATAACCGTATTAGAATGTCGGCCGGGCGTCCAGTTGCAGTTGGGAAATTGAATGCTGAAGCCGTACAGCAGGTCATCGAACAGCGTCCCCAGACTTCCGTTCGATGTGTTGGAACTCATGCTGTACTCCGAAGAATGACCATGCACCGTATCATGCGCCAGAGTCTTCACATGTTCCCGTACAAGATCCATATTCCAGTCATGAGTGAGGATGCTATTATTGCACGCTGT
Organism: Maratus speciosus; assembly: GCA_963932465.1. Classification (NCBI taxonomy): domain Eukaryota; kingdom Metazoa; phylum Arthropoda; class Arachnida; order Araneae; family Salticidae; genus Maratus; species Maratus speciosus. Next base: position 494,230,989 of record OZ010791.1, read on the forward strand.
AATTTCGCGAACACTTTGTTGCAGCTTTTCATTGAAGTTGATATCGATATTGGGGATATGTGGTTCTCTGACGAGGCATATTTTCACATCGATGGCTTTGTAAAAAAGCAGAACTCGCGCATTTGGGGAACCGAAAATCCTCAGGTTGCGATACTGTCATCCCTGCATCCCAAAAACTAATAGTTTCGGCCGTGATATCCTCCAAAGGTATAATTGGGCCATTTTTAGAGAGCAAACGATGAATTCTGCACTATATCTTGAAATTCTGCATGAATTTGTGCCGATTCATAATTGTTTGGAGGACCGATACAATGCCCCATGGTTCATGCACGATGGATCTTGTCCACATTGAACGCCTGCGATATTCGATTTCCTCAGCGACCGTTTTAGTGCATTAAGACATGAAAAACGTTGTTTACTTTTTTTTGCAACAATCATTGCAACGTTTTTATACCGGCTTTTATTTTTCATATTTGGCAGTGTCACCTTTCGGCGAAAATGTGAACTAGATGTGTAAATGTGTGAGAGAGTGTAATGTAACAATTTAAACTGTCGTCACATGAGTTTAGACTAATGCGTTCATTAAAAATTTAAATTTATGAAATGTGCGTATCGTTACCTTCATCTACCTACGCATTGTTGAAATAAAACACACTACTGTTCGGAGTAGACTATTATGTAACCTGAACTAGCAACCGACTGTGGGTGGGGCTTATTTTGATAGAACAATCTAAGGATTGATTTAATACAACAATTAAATCGCTAAGGGTAAATACCCCCCCCCACCCCCTCCAAAACATGTTAATCTTAAGTACAGTGGAATTTTTTCCCATTTATTATAGATGATAATTCCAACACTAAACACGTATAATTATAAAATATTCTTCAGTAAAAAAGTGATTAATGTAATATTAAAAATTCTCTCTCAATCCCCCTCTCCTCGGACCACTGCTTGCAAAAAACTTTCTCTCAAGAACAAACCCTCTTGGAAAAAAAACATTGGTAAACATCCCGTAAGAACGATCCATCCTCTACCCATATTCTAATCACATGACATGACATGCTGGCTGGCTAGAACATAAAAAATGTCGTTTTATGTGCAAGAGATGGAAAATGCCTTTTACACATTGTTCTTTCGTTAACACTACAAAAAACGCCATATTAAAAATTTTGGTCATCAAGTAAAAATATTGGTTCAGGAATTTTTTTTAAATATATATGAACTAAAATGTTTTAAAATTACGATTGCATTCCCACAGAAAGTGCTATTAGAAATACCGTCTTAATTTATGTCAAGATAAAAATTTCAATAAACATTTGTTTATGGCCTTCAATAATTTAAGTACTACTAAGCTTTAGATTCTTGTCAAATTTAATTCGAACTTAGTTTATCACATTATATATCACTGATATCTTTAGTGTAAATAATATATGGATATAAGAATTGTGTCTAAAAAGAATTTCCTAAGTGTAAAAATTAAAACTCGAACTTTTAATACATTTTTACAACTTAAAATTTTTGTAGATAAAACATATTTACTAGTTTCATTTTATTAAACATCAAGATGAAGCTGCATGTTGTACAATATTTTAATATGAAATTGTCCATTTTTAAAAAAAATTATTAGCATTTATTTAATTATTTAAATTTTTGTGCAAATATGGAATACTCCTATTCAGAAGGCTTAAACAAAGCAACTTCTAATACTTGTCTTTAGGTAGTTATTTTGAACAAAAATTTAGTATTAACAATTTTCCCGATTATTTTTGAACATTTATAAGAGCGTACTGACGAACTTCCTTAAAAGATCTAAAATTTCTTAGAATGTAACAAAAGTTTTGAAATTTTTAACAACAACAAAAAATAATAAATCTCTTCACCTAGTTTTAGATTACGATACGTAAAATGTCCTTTAAATCAGGACATAAAAAGTAATTTAATCTGGGGGAAAAAATCATAAACTTAAAAACGCCTGCAAACAAGAATACTGCTTGTTAAATTCATGCCAAGTTCCGAACTCCTTATTCCACTATCGAAGAATTTGTTGTTTCCATGGCAACAACGCATTCCATTGAAATCATACCGAAGGGCCCACTGTGGTTGAGTGGATAAAACATCACGCCGCTAATCGCTTGAGAGCGTAGGTGGGAGCGGTTCCGTTGTACACTCTTTGTGAAGTCCATAGGATGTAATTCTCTGGTGCTGTAAATTTCCTTGTGCTATCTCGTCCCTGTATATCGACGATGAATTATAGGTGGGCCCTGGATTCAAGCACACAAGCGTGATGTATGTGTTCAATAAAACAAACAAACAAACAAATCATATCGAACGAGTTCAGATCGGGGCCTAACGGCAAGATTGTACGGTCGTATGAGATTTTTCCACACCCTTAATTTCCTGTCTTCGCATCAATTCTGTGTGACGTCAGTTTTGACCTTTTCGGGGCGCCAATCTCTGTCAGCGCCATCTATTGTTTGAAATTTGAACTAAAATTAAGAATCACAGTAAATTAATTCTTGAGATCATACATAACCCTCTTCAAGAATTTTTTAAATATTGGTCAGCGTTTGCAAGTAATTTAATTTTAAAATACATGAGTCATTTTTCGGGCACTCGATATGTAACTTCAAAAAAGCGGTTATTTTAATCAAACCTGTGAAAACTAACTATGTATTTATCTGGCTTCTGTATTAGGTATGGTGTGAAATGTTTTACTTATTTCTTGCAAAAAATGAGTTTTTTACGATTACTCTATTTTGATACGATAAAACTCTCAGGTACATGGCGTGGAAAAAGCTCCATTTCTCTTTAGCCGAGAAAAATGAGTGGTTTATTTAGAAAGAAAACATGTTTAGCTTAACTTTAACCAGATTTGTTATTTGTGGTATTTCTCGCAAAAATTGAATTACTTATGATTTCATTATTTATAAAGAGAACAACGGTGGTCAGCTAAACTGTCTACGGAATGATAGAAAGAAGATCTATTCGAAATGAGTGTTAAGCGAGCCACAGAATAAATAGATTTATCTAGCGAAGACTAAACTATATGAATTTACTATTTGAAGGGAAAATCCTAAATCCTATGTAAATATGACTGAGGTGTGCGATGTTTATCGCAGATGCATTGCGCGGGATTAACTAGTTATTTTATACATTGTTACCACATTGTTCAACTACAGAACACAAAAAACGCTTTAAAACAACCTTGGCGAGTTTTTAAAACTAAATACAACTCTTTGCGCTGTCAAATAGGGATTCGTAATTATTTTATGAATATATTTTCGATTAAAATATTTACAAATTATATTCAATACATTCAAGACTTATTTGTGCAATTAATACCTTTAAATTTAAAATTTAAAATACTTAAATAAAAACATTAAATTGTGTCATTGCACACTAGCATAAATAGTGTTAAAATCTCTTTCGACTGTCGTTTTTAAACTATCTATAATTGTTTCTAAATGCTGTTTTAAATTTGCAGCCTTCCATTCAAAATTAACTTTAATTAAAAAGAAAAGTTTTTAGATATCTAAGGTATACTTTCTGATTTGTACCATTGTTCTGTAAAAGACGAGATCCAAAGACGAATCCACCGCCCCCCCCCCCCTTGTGAAAGAAAATACATGAAATATTTTTAATGTATTTCTAGGAGAATTGTGTATGATATTTCATTTCAGTTTATTTTAGTATGGAGTATTTGTGATGTCACCATAATATAAAAAAACAATCATCATGGTAATCATTCAAAACCGAATATTTCTTCTAACATTAGACATCTTTATTTTATCATAATATCATGAAGGTGCTATTTTTTTATAGATTATGTATACATTGCTGGATGTCTACGGAACGATAAGTGAGGACCATACACTTTCCCCAGTCAGTGACTTTAGCTACACTCTTATCTTCTTCTCATTCTGAAATTAACCTAAAGAAAATCTTTTTACAACTATGTGTGTTCAATTTTATTCTTGAAAGACCTGGAATAATAGGAGTTAAAAACATGTGTACGCGAAAATGCGCAGTGGTTTTCCAACCTCATATAGATATATCTCTAAGGCGAAGGATATCGGTCATTTTATTGGATAACTTGTTATATTTTGTATATATGTGTGCTTGTGTTAATTTGTACATGATAGTAAATAACAAATCTCAAGGAAGTATTATAATTTCTGAAAAGTTTACATTTCCATTATATATTTAAATGCACATAACTGCCTTATAAACTTGACGCTTTTGAGACCAACATTTTCGAAAAGTAATCTTTATCTTATTATTTTTAAAAATTCTTTATCATTAAGTAAAGCAAATATCTCTGTAACTTATTACTGGGTTTCAAATGCTATGTTTGGAAGATATAATGTTAGGATGCAGCCGTTCATATGATGATACAAAAGATAAATATCATATTGTGGAAGCACATATTTTTATATATAAATTTTACAGAATAAATAACACACTTTATTTAGACAGAAATTATTTGCTTTTGTTTTTAAAAAGATACCGTTAGAAATAAAAATGTAGTTAATTATGTTTAGAAAACTAATTATCTGCACTTCATTTGAATACTTAAATCATATAATCCCAAACCTAATGGCTTAATGTTTTTTTTTAAGAATTTGTAGATTGCAATATATAAAAAAGAAAAATCATGAAATTTTATACCACACAGAATTTTGTTTAATATGTTTCAAAACATCATAATCAGAGTTAAAAAAGTATACGTAACTGCTTTAATGTATGTACATGAGGTTTTATGTCTAATTATAAACTTATTTTTTATATATATTCATTATATTTCTTGATAGTTATTCTTTATTAGTAAACCAGATAAAAGATCCGGCGTTGCCCAGAATATTAGGAATGTTTGTTTTGAAAAACCAATTTTAAAATTAAAATACAAAAAGCAGTCCAAGTGTTATACACTTGAATCAAATGAAAACACGATATAAAATTGTATAAATTATAGATTTTAAAAGGGAAACAAATTCAAGAAACCTAAAAATGTTAAAATAAGTCAATATGTCCATATTCAGATTTTTATTATCTTTCAATATGTTTTTTTCATACACCTATGGCGTTATATATTCACCTGTTGAAGTTCATTATAGTTTCAGTATGATGTAATATTCATTTTTTTTTTCATTCGTCAAACTATTTATTTCGTTTTCATTTATACCGAGGGAATCTTAATAGAAAAGTAATTGTTGCGGTAAGAATTTTATTCTGAATTTTTATTTTTGGGTAACAGCTATAAGCAAAAATTTTGAAATATCATAGAAAATTGCTGTTAAATTGGTTGTTTTTTCATACCACTTTCAACTATAAATTATTTCGATCCAGGATTACTTTAGTTGCCTCGGCCGTGTTTTAATACACATGTGCGTGGCATTTTACAATTCTTTCTTCCAAACTGTGGATTTGAATAGAATTACAGACAGAAAGACCAATTATCATTTTTATATATCACATTATTATATCTGCCTGAGCTTCCGAATTGTCTTATGTCTCTTTACTGTAGACTGTAGATGCTATTTGAGATATTTTTAGAGCCAAGATAGACTCTGCATTCAATTGTATTTCCATTTAACACGTTTAAAAGATTGATGAATTATAAATTTAGTTTGATACTGTACACATTTTATACTTACACAAGAAAACGAAATTTCATTAAAAGTCAGAAATTAATTTTTCAAAGTTGAAGAACAAATTTGTTTTCTTCATATGTGTCAATATCTGAAATGAGGACAATTTCATTCCAAAATTTTTATTTTTTAAATTAATGTACTAACTACCGTATACAATTATATATTATGTTACATGTTTTGTAATTTAAATGCTGTAGTGTTTGAGATCAAGGATGTATATTTTATGCGTAGGATTAAGTTTTATGGAAGAAAGTGTCTGTTAACGTCATTATCAGCGTCCAGTAATTAGGACTGAGGTGATGTTTTTGTCTTAACAGCCGCACAGCCATTTTTTAAATCATTTTGCACACATGTAAATGATTAAATATGCCATGTGAAAATTGTATGTTACATAAATAAAGTCGCAATGAACTTAATTTTATAAATAAAAAGTTAAACATGGGGACATGAATGTGCTATAAAAAATACTAATTTTTATTCAGAACAAAAACTAAATATTTCTAAATATAGGTATAAATATATAATAGCAAAAGTTAATAGTATTGATAGAAATTATTACAGCATACATTTAATTTTGGATATTTGTACCTAGGGACAGGGACTGAAGTGATGATTTCGTTACTTTAAACCTTAAAATTAATTATTTGTACATCATTATATGTCCATTTATCATTGGTAATTGTTATAACAAATGTTACAATACATTACATTTTTCAGTTTTTGGTTTTGATATAACTAAAGAAATATTATTGGCAGTGGTCTCAAGTTGTCGAATTTTCACATATTTACCCATTTGGACTTGTTTATAGTTTACTGAATTTCATATTTTACATTTTTTTGTCTTGACAACTGCCGAGCCTTTTTTGAACCATAACGATTTTTTTGTATTTAGCATGAGCCATTTGTTACTAAATACACAGTATTATGTACTGTCATGGTAAAAGGTAACATATGAGGTAAATAGGTAACTCGTCGCCTTGCTTAGATTTCAACTTCAACATTCGCCTTGTGTATATGTTGTGTGTTGTGTATATGTTTGGTATTTTTCTTCTGTTACAGATATTCTACAATATATATTGTTTACACCTTTAAGTAAGATAGTATATTCTATACAGTAAAACTTAAGTTCAAAAGAGTGTCCGTTTTTATATTTATGAAAATGTCTTAAAACTGAAAACAGTCTATATTACAGTTTGTTATACTTCTTTAAGCGTTTTAATAATAAAATAAAAATCTCTCGCCTATGCAATATTTTTTTTGCAATTACAATCGATTAATTTCACCGTATTTAATTAGATAGAAATTATTGACCCAAAATTTAATTTATTATTACTTTTTACAAAGCATGGCTATGCACAAAATTCTTCTTTAAAAAAAATGTTAAAGCACAGTAATTTATCTTTAATTAATTACAAAGCAACCTAATCGATCAGATTCTGCATTTCAAAAATCTACAAAATTAACATTTGAATGTTCATTTTTTTGTTAACTAATTAGCAATCTATAGTAATGAAAATAAAATAATTTAACTAGATTAAGTATCTAAAAAAAATTTTTACTTTGTTCACAAATCCAAGAAACATTATGTGCTGCCTCTGAAATTAGTAAAAACAAAATCAAACTTTTCATTTGTTATTTCAATTTATAATAAATTATATAACGTTTTTAACTTGATTCGCTTGTAAAAAATATATAAAGCAAATGTCCAGTTTCACAGAAAACAATAATTCGTTACTTTATTTTGTGCAATCAACATCTACACAGCAATATAACTTTTTTTCATTTGTGATAGATTTATTTATGATATTTTTTTAATAAAGTCTGTATAGGTATAACGTTATCACACTGGGGTGGAGGAAGAGTCTGTCTCTTGATATTTTAAGATATCAAGTTCAAGCTTAGCTTGAGTGGGGAATTTTCTATCGTTGATATCGTTATCACTTTTTATGCAAACAAAATTTTCTTATTTTGGTATTTTATCTTTTTCATGAAAATATAAAATGTCATTAAAACCCTTAATTGATTATAAAATCATTTCATTCCAAAATGTGGCAAATCCCAACATTCACCAATGCTATTCTTCTGCCATACGCGAATACCTTTGTTAGATAAACCCTGTTCGAACTGATTCTTGTTATTTTCGCTAGTAAAAAAAAATCCTTGCCGGCCCGGCCTACAGGCGGAGGTATATTTCGAAGTTAAGTATACTAATATCACATACAAAAACTAAATCATGATTAGAGATAAACTCACTTTAACAATTTTATCTGGCAGCTTTTGACGAATTTTTATTTCATTTTTATATAATAGCTGTGTTCATCAGAATCATGTTAAAGCGGTATTAAAACAAATACTTTTCCATGCTCAATAACTCGAACTTTTATGGCACATTTTCAGAATCACTTTTAAAAGAAAAAAATATTAAACTTGCTGACGTGATTTTCTGCGGGAAATTCTGTTCAAAAGGCCCACTTTGAAATCATTTTTGAAATATATTCTACCTCTATCAAAAAATCGATCATTACGGTACATTATATAGTTTCTTAACAAGAGAATCTTCCAATTGGATGCGTTTGTGAGCAAAAATGAATTTAAAAATGAGTAAGAAAATAGGCAGTTTGGATTTGAATACACCCTTAATAAGATGCTTTTTTTTCTTCAACCGCTATGTATTTTTAATTTGTTTTTGCTGTATGAATTGGTCCTATCAAAAACTTGTCTGCATAAATGTTTTAGACAATATTAAGAAGATATATGATAAATTCATGGGGATTTTATATCTTGTGAATTGACGGGGTTATGGATTTTTTTCTTCTTCAACCCCACCTTTCTGTTTTCTTTTTTAATTTTTTTGCGGTACGAATTAGTCCTATCAAAAGCTTATGAATATAAAAGTTATAGTTAATATTAAGGAGATTTGTAATAAAATTAATTGGATTTGATATCTTGAGAATTGACGAAGTTATGAATTTTTTTCTCCCAAAAACCCTATTTTTTGCGCACCTGGAGCCATTTTTAATTTTATCAAAAATCTGTGATGCATAAATTTTTTGTCCTATTTTTAGAAGTAAGAAAAACTTTAAACTGGTTTGATATGTACAATATTTAAGAAGTTATGTGTTTTTTTCGTTTTTCACAAAACTCCCCCTTATTTCCATCCCCTTGGTTCGATTTTGCCCATTAACGAACTTGACCGAGATTTTATTACCCTTGATTTTATGTATCAGTTTGGTAGAGATTTGTGCAGAATTGTGGAAGTTATCGTGTCCAGAAGAAAATGATGTATATATATATATATATATATATATATATATATATATATATATATATGTAGATAGATAGATAGATACATAGATAGAAAAAGGTTTCTACTGAGGGTGGTTTTGGGGTCTAGGTGTCTGCAAAAATGTTTCAGAAATTCCAACATAGGGGAGAATGTAATAGGTAGTATTTCATAGGAAATCTATCTAAAATAGAAGAATATTGTATTCGTGTTCTGTTTATAAGAAATTTTGATTTATGATGTGATTGATGTACATGTGACTATTCTATACATGATATATTCTGCTTATCCCCGTGCAGGGAGCAAGTGCAAGCCGATAAATATTACTGTTGAATGCATTATGCAGCAAAAGCTTTTATAAAATAATTTTAAATAGTAGATATTTCTTTAAAGTTACTTCATATAATAAAATAATATTTTATTGCTCCTTCGCTTCATTTAAATCAGTAAAGTATGCGAATCATAAATGTATAACTATATCTGTATACTATTGCAGATGTATAAAAAAATGTTAATAAAAAATTAGACACTCATAATGATATCGTTAAACGGGAGGGGAGTGTCAAGAAATGATGACGTATGATATCGTAAGGTGAGGAGGAGATACAAAATGGGGAAAAAATTATAAAATTATACATGTGGCAAAGCGAAATACTCTTTTTATTTATCCGATGGTTTTCATCGGCAGATGTATTTGAGACGAAGTGAAACAACTCGTCTCCGATGTTTTCTTATCGACGCTAGAGTTTTGTGTACATTGGAATGTTGTCGCGCCAAGATGCGTATTATAATATGTAAGTAAGTAATATATTTTTAAAGTTTTAATTAAAGCATATTTTTCATCATGTACAGCACATCCTTCTGCCCCTACAAAAACTGGTGTCTCGGACGGGATAAAAAAAGTATACTTTAATCAAAACTTTAAAAATAAATTATTTGAATAATAGTAAACACATCTTGGCACCGACAGCATTCGAATGTAGACAAAAATTTAGCGTCGATAAAAAACAACAAACAATAACAACAAACAACAACAACAACAGCACAAAACAACAATAACAACATCGGTGACGAGTTTTTTCTGTTCGTCTCAAAAATCGTCTGGCGATGAAAATGATCGAATAAATAAAAAGATTGTCTTTCTCTTTTCCGACCGAGAGTACAACTCACAGTAATATTTCTATTTATTGTAGTTAAATAAAAATGTGTCTTTGTCATTTTTCCATTTGTTTTTAAGCAGTAAATTTGATTTCTAAACAGTGAGTAATTAAGAATATTGAATGCAGTATTGTTATCAGCATTAGTTTTTCGCAAATGTCTATTTTTTCATAAACTGGAATTTAAACATTGTGGTTTTATTACTTGAACTTTACAAGAAGTAAATAAAAACATTGAAGTACCCCTTTCTAAATAATATCACTAATATTATTTAAAACAGAATAAAAATGTAATTAATCGTAAATTAATTCATCAATTTTAGTTCGAGAATTTCGTCTTCATGTCTACACCTATCAAAAAATGTATTTTACTGTGTTGTAAATTGTAAAATAAGATAGCGCCGTGTAATTACTACTATATTTTAAAAGCAATCGATTTATACTTTAAGTATTAATGCACCATTTTAACATTCTTACAAGGAACGTCTCCTTACGGGGCATACTCAGAATATTTTGAAAAAAGTACCAATTAAACTACTTATATATGTAATAAAGGATCTGTCAAATTTAGCGGCGGAATTACAGTAGAAAGTCTGTAAAAAAATTAAATACTTTCGAGTATTTGGCGCAAAAGGATGAAAGCGTCACGCGATTTGGCGAGCAGTACTTTTCCTCGCCAAAAGCAAACGATTTTAATGCACCTGAAAATTGTTTGTTAATCGATTTTTAGAATGCGTGTAAAAAGTATTTAATTAATTTAAACATAAACAATGAGAGAGTTTAATTAATACATTTTTTTCATATTACATACTTATGCTGCTTGTTATTTAATTTTATCACTTTAAAAACTATTTCTTATAGAAAAAATATTTTCATATATTTAAGCGTATTCCAAAATAAAAGCAAGATTCATTTACCAGTTATTCATTTTAATAACAAAAAATTCGTCGTTTCCATAGCAACAAAATTGAATCGACAGCGCTCAATTGTTCTTAATTTTGAGATATTGAAACAATTTTAATTTATTTTAAAGTTGTTTTAATTCATAAAATTTGATATTTAACTTTCTTTATAAATATATATATATAGATATATATGACAAAACGATAGCTAAATCAAACTAAAACTGACAAAACTAAAGTTATTTACATTAAATTTATTTAAACAAGTTCAACATGAAACATTTTTATCTTAAAGAGTATTCGCATAAAAAAGCATTTTTCGAAATTTCATTTCATCGCCAACCGATGATAAATTGCCAAATAAACGAAATTTTCATTATTTTTTTAAGAAAGTTCTATCGAGGTTCCGCCAAAAAAAAAATTATAAACATATATATCCACATGAGAAGATCACTCTGTAATTTTTTCAGATTTTTCTGAGTATGCCCGTATGGAGACCTTCCTTGTTAGTGTTTCTTTTTGAATTGTTGAAAATTTATTTGCTGCATCTTCCTAGTGCTTTTTATCCTCTAATATACACTTTGATTTTTTTTGTAAAGGATACTTTTATGCGAAAATTTTAATTTATTCATATTTTGTACACATTTTGAAATTTTTTCCGAGACCGTAGCAATAGTAAAACATATTTGTTATCAACAGGTACTTCTAATTATATAGGACATGTATATTTCACTTAATACATTTCATTCTAATATTTCAATATTTATGTGACTAAAAGAAAAATTATATTGTTTACCATATAAACGTATTTTAAAATTTAAGGAAAATATATTAAAACCAAATTTGTGAATAATAAATGTCTGCTACCGGAAATTTATCAGATTATGTAAATTTTAATATTTCTTCTGTATATTATTTTATATTATTCAGCAAACATTAAAAGAAGCATTTTAGTCAATTGAGGACTATAATTTCTGATATCATTTGCGATATAATGGTCTTTGGCTTACGTTCGTGTTATAACTTCTTTTCTAAAATCTATTTTCATGACAAGATAAAAGTTAATTTATTACTCTTTAGAATGGTTCACTAACATAGATACATTTCATAATTAGACATTAACGTAGAATATTATGCCACTAACAGATATTTGATTCTAAGGTTAAATATTCTGTTAAACCATCAGGCATTTTCTAGAAAATATTTCATTACTTGTACAGTATATGCAAATCAAGTATTATGTTTAAAATAAATCTCTTCTTTTTAGTTAAAAATTGCTCTAATCTTAATGTACTTGTCAGTAGGACCAGGCGATATCAAAATTATAATATTGCAGTGCATCCAAAATTTTATATCGATATTGGTGATACAAACCCTTATTTATTTAAACAAGAGGTGGGTGTGGGAGGGGGTGGGAACGTTTACTATTGTCGTAGAACAAATAATATAGTATCGAATAACAATTAAAACACATAAGCAAAGCAAAGAATCAAAGTTTTTATATATATTAACTCATACAATAGAACTTCTATTTTTTTTAAATGAATTATAGAAAAAAAATGAGCCAATTGTTCAATAACTATTTGGATTACTCCATTACTTTCATGAAGCTTTTGTTGAAAAGATAACTTTCTTTTTCTATTCTTCTCATTTTATTGTATTAAAATTTTTTAAGTCTCATTTTCATGACAATTATATGATTAAATATAAGATTAAAAAAACTCATTTGATAAAATAAAAATAGAAACTGTTCACTTTAAAATTTTAAAATATTTTTTTTTCATGAAATAACTTAATAGTAGGTTAAGGTTGTTAAAAATTGCAAACTTTTTTTTTGGGGGGGGAGGGGGTTTAAATCGAGACTGATTTAATTTCTTTTGTACACGGATGGGCCTGGGACGAACTACTTGTGCATCTCGATATCTTTGGCAAATGCTATTTGGTTAAGATTTCCAGAAAAAAAGGTATACATCCAGAAAAAACGTCATTTGATCAAGCGTTAGCTTTTCTTATTTGTAATTTAGCAATGCATTTCTTTGGATGGCGAAAAAAATTACTTTAAAAACACTTAAAATGATCGAATATTTTTAAATGTTACGATTCAAAAGAAAATAAATAACGTAACCACATAATTTAAGCGTTTCTTCGATTTTTCGTGCTGTTATCTGCCTTTTGCTTAAATGCATCTCTTTTTGAAGGAAAAATATATTGTTCGTCGAATAACTGTTAGACATTTTCCAGCACAGAAATATCGCCTCTAACCGATTATAGAAGTATCGTTTTACGACAGATGAATATTTAATAATACTAATACTGTCACATGTGACTCATATAAGTTATTTTAATGCACAATTAAGCTAAGAATGCGCATGGTATTAATCATGGACAACCATAAACGCACACACACATTCTGTAGGCGGTGACAGTGAGCAAGTTCAAGTTAATTTCCAAACAAATTGTACTTTGCTAATATCTGATAGATTTATTAGCCAATGCAACAACCTTAAAATGTTCTACATCTGTTTCTAACTCTTCGAATGTTTAGTAAATTTTAGGCCGGTGATTGGTTACTAAAAGTAGATATTCACAATAAAGTTATTTTGCATGTAAGATGAGATTTCATCCAATATCGAGAACGCCCTATATAATTGAAATTGTCTTAATTTCATACTATATCATTGTCATTGGATAGGGCCGATATTTGTTTTTATTTCGCCGTTATCTCTAGATGTTAAGGAGTAATTTATTATAGGTAGACATTAGTTCCTTAACTGTATTATTATTCAGATTAATTTCTGGCTAAACTGACTTACACATGAACCTTCTTTTAATGTAGAATTATTTTTTTAATACAATGCATTTGATAGTTTTCTTATCTCCGTGCCAATTATGTATTGAACCTAGCATTTCATTACCTTACTTCATACACGACATAGTTGTTTCTTGCATCTTTAACACGTTCACGCCGACGCGGTGGGTCACAGTCGATTGTCTCAGAGTTTTCAAGTCTCCGGCTTTTTGCACACCACTATTATTTTAGAGAAAATATTGTTCCTTTAAATCGCCCAATTGTTCTAATTAAGTAAAATAACATTTTCTGTATTAAAATACCGGTACCCAAACAGCCAAAGACTTGGCAGCTCTCAGACAGTCGAGAGTGACTCACCGCGCCGGCGTGGCCGTGTTAAATGTTCTCAGATTATTTCAATGTCTGTTCCTAACTATAATCGAATATCTCTATAATAGCAAAGATAATTTTACGTACATGTAGTAAAATATATAGTAATTAATATATTCGTTATATCCATAATAAAATTAATTAATTAATAGGATTACATTTATAGATGAACTTTCATGAGATCGGACCATTTAATTTTTTTTTCCTGATACAGAATTTTAAACTCATTCCAATATTCTCTATACAGCGTTTTATCAAATTATTAACATAATGCCTAAATAAATTAAAGTTTGTGTTCAATAAATTAGTTTTCCTTTATAAATAAATATTTAAGCTGGGGATTCATGAAAAATATGGGGCCTATTTAGGCTCCTTCAAAATACCCATTCAATAAAAACTGCCCCTTCACAAAATTCATTTCAATAAAACAAGCCCCTTCACAAAATTCCATTCCATAAAAACATAATTTTCATTTATCATTTTAATAAAAATATTTAATAGTGAAACAAAATAAGCCCAGCTGAAAGAAAAACTTTAGCTTAAAGATTTAAAGACTTTTATTTTAATAAAATTTGGTTCGAATTTCAAAAGTTGTATTTCCTCTTTGGTGACAAAATAATATTTTTCACAAAAAAATTATAAATTTCACAAAAATGACTTTTACTTTTTAGAAAATGGGCCCCAAGAACAAACAATTGTATCGACTCCTGATAAAATTCCCCAATTAATATTTAAAGTCATTAGAAAAAAAAATATTACGTTACAATGTTATTCTATCCATTGTTTAGTTGGAAACTAAAGGTAATATATTATACTGTATTTCTAAAATTACTTTCTCTAAGCTTGCGCATTAAACATTTCTCTTTGCTTGTTAGAGCTTAATAATTTATATTCTCAAAAGACTAAGTATTTTATCTCTGCAACAAAACACATATTGCCGTCTTTTCTAGTGAACGTTTTTATGGTGAGATAAAAGTTAATTTATTATTCTCTCATATATTTTGAATATACGAGATAAACTTCCCTCTACTGAGAAAGGAAGTAAGTCTTAATAGACATTTTGGTTGAACGTACGATTAGTAAGCGAGCCCATCTGGTAACCATATACCGTAATATTTACATAGTGTGATAATAAATTTATATGTTGTATAACATAATTCATATTTCTTATACGAGATAAAATTTCACTTACTAAGTGAGGAAATGATTCTCAATAGACGTTATGGTTAAAAAGGCGATTAATGACTGAAACCATGTGATAATTATATACCATTATATTTAGATAAAATGATTAAAAGAATGTATATTTAATATAAAGGGTTGCAAATTTGTTTATAAATTATTTCCATAGAAAAATAATGGGCATAAATTATTCCCATTTCTTAATTGATTCCTTAATGCATTATGTATACTGTCGAACCAGATTAAGACGCCTACGGTTAATATTCAATCCCGATTAACACGTTCATTGCCACCATAGGATGTTAAACTGATGATCATAGTGTCAAAATTAAAAAGATCAATTAACCCTTTCGGGACGAGGGTCTAATACAGAATTTTAAATCTTTATCACCATTTTTACCTAATTAAATCGGGAAAAAGTTCGGAATAAATAAGGCAAAATTTACAATAAAATTTTACCGTTGAGAATAATCAAAGATTATAAGCACCATTATTTAATATTATATGGAAAGGTACCTGTGACACACGGTTAGTGCTTACTGCACAGAAGGATGAAAATTGAGACCCACCGGTAATGCTGATGGTCATGAACGTGTTAATGGGTGAACTGTTTTCGTTCCCTTGAACATAGCATGTAAGGCTAATGGAAAAATATCACGTTTAATACTCGAACGGTTATTACTCAATCCAGCTTAACGTGCAATAAATTTTCGGTATTTTGAGACAAAATATATCTCGCTTAAAACGCGAAATCATATTGCAAAATGCTAATTCCTTTTCTCTTCTCCAAAGTTTTCTATTTAGCAGAAGTTTTCCTCAGATAAAAACTAATGTTTCCAAATATTAATATCTGCTTACTTAGGTTAATTAAGGCGAACATTACTAATCGGAAATAGTAGTGGATACATGAATTAAAAAAATCGCTAAATTAACGATACTATATTCTAATATTTGTTGTCTCTTTCTAGGTGTATCTTTTTAATTTTGCACACAGACATTATATTCTGCATGCTCAGATACGTCAAGAAAATTATTTTGATGTACGTTGCATTATTAGTATGTTTCATAACGCATATTATAAGCAAATAATAATAATAAAAATTAAACTCGTGAAAATTAAACAAATACGATTACGACAAATACGTTGCATATATTTTTTTATTTTTTCTTCATTTGTCTATTTTTTGCTATGATAACAACATTTTTTACACAAAGGTTAATAAGGATAGTTTTCTTATTATATTAAAAATGAAAGACATATGATAAAGGTACTCATTATCACAAGTGCTAAACGTGATTTTAATAACTATATTGGGCTTCAAAGATTTTTTTTTCTTAAAAACATTAGTCTTGCAGAAAAATTATTTTTGTTTCTTCTTACTTTTTGGTTGTAACGTATTATTCGACAATAAAGCCATGTTTCAATCCATATTTATTTTCAGTTATTATTCCAGCCGGTCCCATAAAAAGAAACAATGAGATAAAGGTAAATATATTTAAATTTTAATCTAAATACTCATACAATTTCCGATCGTAAACATACAAATGAAAGTTCTAAAGCTCATTTAGACGATCAGATGCATAAATAAGCCGAATTCCTGCAAAATTATACAAATCACGATTATTGCGCAATCGCTCTTAATAAATGACTTTTGCCCACTCCTTTGAAACACGTCTTAACCGGGTATAATACTGCATTTTTTATGTAGTTCTACTGAATTGTGTTACAGTATTTTACTTTTATCAAATTAGAATGCAACAACTTTCATAAAATTGATTATTTTTTTGTGATATGATACTTCTCAATGGAACTTAGTTAAATAAATCATTATTCAAAGTAACATTTCCCCATATTCAGATAATAAAAAGGTTGCCACCATAAGACTTTAAAACTTAGTTTGTAGAACCAGAACTGCATTTATACCATACCGTTATTGTATGTGGTACCAAGACCTAGTAATTATTGACTAATATCTGTTATCTACAAATTGCACTACAAATATCATTCGCCAGAAAAAAAATAATAATTGAGTTAATTAGAATGTAGCACCTATATGAAGTGGCATCTAACATATTAAATCTAAGTCTGGATAAGTATTTAAACCTGATATTTCCCGATTTATAGGTACTTATCTAATCGCAGGTCAAAAAACTGCTACAAATGTACTCTCAAGCAATATATTCATAGCGTACAAAGCATTAATTGGAGTGCTTAGCTACTGGGAGCTCCCGTCAGAAAGGACTTCTAAGGAATAACATTTTTGTAAGCATTAAACGATGGATAGACGATGTCACTCATTTCAATGGTGGTTATTGGTATACATATTTATAATAAATCATTCCTTTGTGGTAAATAAATTGTATTCAGCTGATTACAAAAATTTAATAACTTTCCAGTTTAGTTGTAAAAGAAAATATCATTTCTTTAATTTTGTAATTTTAATAAAACAGAGACTTAATGGCAATTTTTTAATACAACATAAAAAAAATCCTAGATGAAACAATCTATGCAAAGAAATTACGTGTACTTCTATATTTTAATTTTAATTAAAGCAATCAATATCTAACTTTTCACTGCAATAACTGAAACAATAATATTTTTAAAAACATAAATTTCCAGTTTTGCTGAAAACTCAACAATTTCATCTCTCACAACACATTTTTATAGAAGTGTGGATAAACAGCCATTAGCAATTATGGAATCTATTAGGTTTTTGGCTGGGAAACATTTATTTTTTTTTCATCACTGTCACAGAAAATTTATTGATTTATCAATAACTAAAATTATAAGTCTTGCAGAACTAAACTATAACTTTTGCAGAACTAAATCCAAAAACAAATTCAGATTCTGCCTAGTCGATTAGTAAAAAAAATGTCGACATCATCCGATGAGTATTACGAGGTTAATTCGAAAAATTTACGAAATGAACGATAGATGGAAGCGTCATTTAGAATAAAAAATATGCAACATGCGGAAAAATCAGTGTTATGCACACAGGTCAAATTAGATATTGCTCTATTAAGCAGTAATCAATTTGGCATTGCATTGAATAAAGCTTGTTTTGAAAGTGTTCCGAAATGGACAAAGTTAAAAAAAACGCGCGCTGTTATGAAATACTTTCTGAATCCGAAATTCCAAAAAGATATGCAGAATACTTTACAAGACATTCCATCATTTACGACTGTGCAAATGTGGGTGATGGAATTTAAGCATGGTCGAGAGAGGCTAGAAGATGACACGTGCGTTGGGCGATCAAAGCCTCCCACAACAAATGGAATCGCCGAAAATCTCCACGATATGATTGTGCAGTATATTCGATAAATGTTCTCCGTAATTTCTGAGGGTATAGGTATCTCATATAAAAAGCAAGACAACATGAAACAGATTAAACGTGGATTCATTTTTATACCGTGTAGATAAAGCATAAAAAAACAATGGAGACATGGTGGTTTCCCACAACCAAAGATGGTACTGTCTTTGAAATCAGTTGGAAAAGTTGTGGCGTCACTCTTTTTGGATATTAAATAAATGTCACTAATTGGCTATATTCCCAAGGACCAAACGATAAACGATGAATATTATCTTAAAATCCAAGAGAAAATGGATAACAACATTAACGAAAAAAGTTCTGGTTTGCTTAAGAAGAAAACCAATTTTCATCTGGAACAATACACGTGGTGTGTGGTAGCAATGGTAAATTTGAATGAACTGAAGTACTATCTGTTGCAACACCCACATTATTCGCCGGATTTGGCTTCTTCTGCCTTCAATCTATTTCCACAACAACAAAAATCCTCGGGGGAAAAAGATTTTTCGCGGAAGAAGAAGTAAAAACTGCTGTCGACGACCATTTTAGGAGACTTGAAGAATGACACTTTTGTGATGGCTTAATGGTTTGCAACATCGACAGATGTAGTGCGTTGAAATAAAGGAGATTACGGATAAAAACTAGTTGGATGTGCCAATCCCAAAACTTACTTCTATCTTATACATAATATTTCAAAAATTAGTTACACATGTTAATACTTCAATATTATTAGTTCAATCTCTCCCAACTTTGATTTTTATCCTAAATTTCTGCTTCAGTCAATTAAACGGACTAAAAACGAGTTAATCAATATCCTGATATTTTTAAAATTAATAGTTTTTGCTTATTCTGTTGTTATCAGATGTTTGCGAATAGCCGGCTTAGCAAAAGGCGAGTTTCCGCCTCTGCTCGCGCTGAAGATGGCCAACAGAACTACGAAAAAACAAGAAAAGCATAGAAAAATCGCTATCACAAAGCCCCTTTACCGAGCAATATTTCCAAATTCAAGGAGGACCTGTTGGCCAAAGCCAAAAACATGCACAAAAAAAAATTGGTTCAATTGTATGCATAATTTTATACACTTTTCGATGGTACAATAAAGATAATGGCACAAACATCGTTATTACAACGCCCCCCCTCCCCTTTCCGGCAGATTTTTTCAAATTCAGGGAAGACTTGTTTGTCATAGCCAGAAACGTACACAAAAAATTTGGTTCAATTCTATGCATACATTCATACAATTTTCGATAGTACAATAATGAAAATGGTACACACATCGTAATTATAGCTCCCCCTTCCGGAGGAGTTTTTCCAAATTCAGGGAAGACCTTCAAGCCATGACGAAAAACAAACACTAAAATATTTGGCTAAATTCTATGTATAACTCCATACACTTTTGTATGGTACAAAATTCAAAATCGCACAAAAATCGCTATTACAGCGCTCCCTACGGCGATTTTTTTCTAAATTCAGGGAGTACCAGCTTGCCATAGTCAAAAATTTTAAATAAAAATTTGGTTCAATTCTATGCATAACTTCATACAATTTTGGATGGTACAATATTCAAAATCGCACAAAAATCGCTTTTACAGCGCCCCCTACCGGCGATTTTCTTCCAAATTCAGGGAGAAGCTGCTTGCCATAACCAAAAACTTAAAATAAAAATTTGGTTCAATTCTATGCATAATTTTATACACTTTTGGATGGTACAATATTCAAAAATCTCACAAAAATCGCTATTACAGCGACCCTACCGGCGAATTTTTTTCCAGGTACAGGAAGGATCTGCTTGCCATAGCCAAAAACTTAAAATAAAAATTTGGTTCCATTCTATGCATAACTTCATACACTTTTGGATGGTACAATATTCAAAATCGCTGTTACATCGCCCCCAACCGGCGATTTTTTCCAAATTCTGGGAGGACCTGCTTGCCATAGCCAAAAACTTAAAATACAAATTTGGATCAATTCTATGGATAACTTCATACACTTTTGGATGGTACAATATTCAAAATGGCACAAAAATCGCTGTTACAGCGCCCCTACGGGCAATTTTTTTTCCAAATTTTGTGAGGACCTGTTTGCTACAGGCAAAAACTTAAAATAAGAATTTGGATCAATTCTATGCATAACATCATACACTTTTGGATGGTACAATATTCAAAATCGCACAAAAATCGCTGTTACAGCACCCCCTACCGGCGATTTTTTTTTCCAAATTCTGGGAGGACCTACTTGCCATATGTAAAAACTTAAAATAAAAATTTGGTTCAAATCTATGCATAACTTCATACACTTTTTGATGGTACAATGGCGACAGACAGACGGACAGACGGACACACGGACAAACGCACACGCGGACACACGGAAAGACAGACAATTTCTATAAACATGTTTTTGGGATCTCTGACCCCTAAAACGTGTAAATCCGTCGGAAACTGGAAGTCGAAAAAAATTTCGATTACAATACTTTCTTCTATTGAAGATAGAAGAAAGTAATAAACATATTTCAAAAACAAGAAAAGAAAATAAATCATTTCGCTAACTTTTCAAATCACCCTTATACGAACTAAGCAATGCCCTAAACATAAATTCTGAATAGGAAATGATGGACAAAAGGAAGTTTTACTGATGTATCTGAGATATGTATTAAAAAGTGAGGCATTATCAAGAATCCACTGTATTTGTTCTAATTGACTATTGCATATTGCCATAACATTGTTTAAAATAAGACATTTTAAATGTATCATTTAAAATCTCACGTATTTTTTACGAAAGTTTCCTTTCTCTTTTTACTATCCACCTGGAAATACATTTGTTGTTAGAAGGGAAATATTATTATTTCAGCTGTCTTAAAATTTGCAGATATAGTCGAAAAGAACATTTCGAACTACCTAAAAAATGTATCATGTAAATATATTTTTAAATTTAAAGTGTTTTGGAACATTATTATTTGGATTTTTAAAATATGTCGTAATTTCCCTTACTGAATTTATTATTTTAAAATGTTTTTTTCTACTTTAACATCCACATGCAAATATAATTTTATGACGTAGTTCTCAAAATTTTGCTTTTAACAGGTATGCATTTAATTATAAATTTAAAGTATTTTTCTTTTTTTAACACTCACATGTAAATAATTTTTAACATAAAAGAATTATTATTCATTGCACTTTTTCCAATTGGCAACAGTTTGCATTTTGAAAAATTATATCTCTTGGATTATTAAAAATTTAAACAAGAAAATTTAAAAAGCGCTATGAAAATTGTCAAATTAAAAAGCAAATGGAGTCTGCGTAAACCGCACCTTTGTAATATATATTCTTAGGAATAATGATGAAATTCCTATGCATAGTTTTTGCTCCTATAAAGGTATCTTAATTGCACGATTTTGTCCAATTTTATCGTTAAATATATCTTAAAATAAGTGTTCAATTTAAAAACTGTCTGCTTTAGTGTGTGTATCAAATATTTCTCTATAATACCACGAATTCTTATAATTTATAAGGCTGTATTTTTCTTAATATTAGAATAGAAAGATCTCAGGTCAGAACAAAATTCCTTTACGGCAAAAGTGACAGCTATGTTCCTTTTTTTAGAATGCAGAGATTCGAAATGTCTTTTATTTCAAATTTATCGCTTTTTCTATGTATTTACTTTTTTATATACTTATAAAAGTTATTTTTGGAGCAAAATTGATTTTATGATAAACTTTCGATTAAGTTATGAAAAAAGAATAATTTCTTAAAATATTCTATAGTGAGACAGCAAGTTTTCTAAATTAAAAGTTTTTAAAAAGATAAGATATTTTTTATAACATAATAAGCATGATATGTACTTAAATATGTATTTGAAAAGAATTTAATTAAATACTAATTATAACTTTACAATACACATGTACGATGGCTAACATTTTCCTAATTTTATAATTTTTACGATAATTATAAGGAACAATGGGGTATTTTTTCTTTACATTTATTATTCCGAAACTTTTAAGTAAAATTACAACTCAAACAAATAAAATCATGAGATGAAACGCAGTATTTCACCTTGATTCAAATTGAGTTGTAACGACGCCCTATCGTACAATATCCACGATTTATTGTTCTGAAAATAAATTCTGAAAACTTGAGCAAAGTGGCACATTAAAGTTTGTGGTATTGTAGTTAAATGTTTCTTCTATCCAAATTTAATATGAAACACTGCTATTCAACTGTCCAGCTACACATATTAAATGAAAGTTACGTATCAGAACAGAGTGGTGTAATGAAATAAATGGAACTGCAGTTAATGATAATATATATTTAAATCTAATTAAGTTCAATACAAGAAACTGCTACTTCTACTTTCAACTCTAATAATTATTGACTCTCCCATTTTCAAACGAAGTGACGTATTTGTATAAATAGACATCAATTGGTTATTATAATATTATCTGGTGAAGGGCTTGAAAAAGCTTGAAAGTACAAGGAACTTTTAAAATAAAATGTATATTTTTAAGTTGTAATATAATCTTTTATTATTTTAGTCGTCTTTTATGTAAAAACAGTGAAATTTTAAAAGTCCATGTTACATTTTTTATACAACTCAATCTTTTAAGGATTTCATGTCTTTATGGAAAACGTAAAACTTAAATTAGTAGCAACTTTAAAGATTCTAATTTCTCGTTATAGACAGCATGGCTTATGCTTTACAAGTTCTATGGAATAATGCTATAGAGTTATTTTATTTCGATTTAAAATACATTTTTTTAAAGTTTTAATTTGTTTTTTGTTATGCTTGAAAAAAACGACATTTTTTAAATGGTTTGATTTTCCATGCAAGATTTGATATGTAAAGAAATTATATTGTAAGTATTTATGTAAAAATAATATCTAAAAGTAAATATGTAAAGAAATTGTAAAGTCTGAAATGCATACAACTGTAGTCACACATCCTTGCATTAAAATAATGAAGTATTAACATATAAATACTTGTTAGAAAATATTTCTAATTATCTTTTTAAATGAAAGTAAGATAAATACATTTTTTGTGAGAAGGTTTGTGTGAAATACATTTTTTGTGTTTTTTTTTTTTACATTTTCCTTCCTTAAAATAAGTATTTAATATATACTTTATTAAAATTCACATAAAAATAAATAAATTTAGAGTACCAATAGAGCACATTTATTTTTAATTTAACGAGACAAGTATAACAAAATTATTTTCTATAACAGGTCTAATGTTTTTTGAACACTGTTTTATATATATATATGTAATGCCACTTTAACATAATAATCTGAAGCTTTAAAAAGTTCTGCACAACTCTGTTACACTTTATTTTCATTTTGAGATATTCACTTGCTTCTAAAGAAGGGAATTGTTTCTCATTTATAATTTAAAAAATATATCTCCGAAAATATTCCAGAAAGCACTTTTACGAGAATAGTTCTTTGTACAGTTTTACAACAATATTTGTCTTAAGAATGTTGTTCTCATTTTCTTTTATATAATGGAAGAAAGATTTCAAAAACAATAAAAATAAATAATTATATTATAGAACGTATGCATACTCTTTTTTTTTAAGTAAGACGACACACAACAAAACACATTACACAAGCTTAAATTTCCATTAGAATTTTTTTTTAACGCATTTTCAAATGCATTTTAGTTCACAAGATAAATTTGTTCCTTCCAACATTATGAAATTTTAATATTGTGTATTTTTTTTTTGAGAAATTCCTTAAATGTATAAACATATTTTCCTATATTTGTACGCTTTTTTAGGTTAATGCTGGATTGAGGATATATTTAGTACTGCAGTAATTGCAAACACAAAATGTTTAAATCTCGTTACAACATTTGGAGTTATTTTGCAATTAGAGATCCAAATGTTGGAATGAGATAAATTAATCTGGAGGTTGCAGCGACTTTGAAACAGACATTTGTTTCAAACCTATACAATTTTTTTAATAATGAAACATTATGAATGATATATATGACTCAATTACACTAACTTAAATAAATAGCTACATCCCAATTAACTAAAATACATTACACGTGTTTACATATTTTTACTTTCATCCCATCGAATGTGATATTAATGAGATGTCAGACGTCTCCCCCGTAACGGCGACTAGTGGATTTTTTCTTGATATGTTATAAATGGAAATGTTGGCCTCATAGATTTTCTTCTTAAATTAGCAAAGCATGAATTCAGCGGAAATTAAATGTTTGCTGCAAAAATTATTATTTACATTATTATTTACCATGATTCTTTTATGAACTTGTTTTTGTATTTTTCCACTATTAAAAAACCGTTAAAACTGAAAGCAAAGCTGCCGCAAATTATGTGTGATTTTATGGACATATCTTGAAAAAAAAAAAAAAAAAAAAAAAAAAAAAAAACAGCCATTTTCCGGATTGGACCAGAAAATTGCGAATTATTTTAATCACAGTTGGAAGATTATTTAGTGATTTGACAAACATATATATATATATATAAATTCTTTACGAATAAAATAAAGAGTCTATGCTGTGGCAAAATCCTTTTGTTTAATCGAAACGCAGCTTATGTCGAATAATTTAGAAGATTCTATAGCTTTAATATCATGATTTTTCTGTACATGAAAAAGAACAATCCAATTACAAATATTTTCAAACTTTATTACCGGTTACTTTATTAATTCTATGTCTATAGATTTATTTTCGCCAAGGTTCCGGAAGATCTTAGAAGATTTATCTTTTTAAGGGTAAAAAATATTTGAAAAGTGATACCGGTACTACACGCATTTTAATTTTGTTTTTTGGAGAATAGGTGTACGTCGATTCGTTACAAAGCAGCGTGTATGTGATTATGAATAAAGTTGAAATTTAATATTATTAGAACATTGAAAAAAGTATGCTTGGACCAATAAGGAGAAGTTTTGAGAAACTGATCAGTTCAGGATGTTTTCTTCTATATATAAAAATATATGAATTGATTTTTGTGTAATTTACATTGCGATAGAGTGCTTAAAGAGATTAAATACATAAATATAGACAACATTCAATCTCTGAGAAATAAATTATGCTTGACAAAAGCAACATTTTTATCTTCAATAATGTTGGCTAATATGGCAATAATGTTGGCTTAGTTTTTGGTAGATTCTTAGTCCATTAGTTTTTAGCTCACATGCTATCAAAGCCTAAGAGATAATGTGCCCGCCGGTTCTATATGTATGACTGTGAGTTAGGGTGGAACTTAAGTATAGGGTAAAAAAAAAACTTTTTTGTTTTAATGTGTAATAGTGAAAACTTTTTTCCTTTTTGGATGCCTAAACTTTTGGCTGAAAAGGTTTTTTTAAATTAAGTTGTTTTCCGGTTCCTCAAGGAGGTCAAAGTTTTGAAATTTCAGTATAAAGTAACTTAAAGTAAACAACGTAGCTGTTAGCTCATATCTACTTTTATTTTGCAAATACTATCCAGAAGTCACCACGAGGAGGTAGTTAAATATTGACTTCCACCCTCCTTACCTCCCTTTGTTATGGATTAATTCAATTGGATATTCAGCCTACTGTCTTTTTAGGCAAACTTTGTCATTACATTGTGGGAATTCAACTTTCCCAAGATTAAGCCATCTTTTGCTTAATATTTAAAGACTGTTGACGCAGCTCGCAGGACAATTTTGACACACGTTTCCACTGTTTGAGTATCACAAGGAAAATCTAAAATTCAGGTGTATCCCCTGTTTGTACTTTTTTTAAGTTCTTCATCCGATCAGTCTGCCAAGATAGGATCAATGTTTTTATAGTCTATAATTTCAATATGTTCGCATTTTTTCAAGTCGCTTTCCTACTGGTCCAGAAAATCCTTTTGTACCCGTAGTTTTTCCAGCAAGATGTTGAAATAAGTATCTAAGAAAAAAGTTCATTTGCATGTAATAATCAAATTATCCATTATAAAGTTTTTAGGGTATTGCTTCCGATGTTTTAACAACTCCAGATTAGCATCCTGCATTAAAGGCGTTTCTGTTTCACCCAATAACATTCAAACTTGAAATGTCTGTATTATTATTTTCAAAATACACCAAAATTGTAGTGGCTATATTAATATAAGAAGAAGATGTCAATGAAATATGACCAATATATTTTTATCCTGGTTTTTGAACTAAGACCAGGTGTTCGTCTTTAATGATTCTTAGTTATACTTTTTTCCCTCTGCTTCAGTTATCATAGCGTTATCCTTCTGCCATCAAAATACTAACCTTCTAAAATTAACTCATTTCGTCTTTTCTGTTCTTTCAAATTCTTCCTTTTCTTTTCTCTTTGTCGTCTTCAAGTCCTTCTTTCAGTTACCTTTTCTTTATTATCATCAGAAATACCCATATCTTCAAAGGTGCATTTGCAATAATATTTGCAGTTCTGTCTAATACCCCGGATCTTTCACCTTGTTGATTATCAAATTCAGGTTTAGAAAAATAACCGATTGAACTAGTTCCTTTCGAACTATTTTATACACTTGACGATCATTCAATCAAAACATCATTTTTTTTTGTTTTAAAATAACTTTTTTCCTTGATATTTCCTTTTCCAGTTTTGCTACACATTTTTTGTAGTTTTTATATCTATTGATCCTATTGTCATCACCCTGGTCTTTGAGAAAGTCACGTTCTTGTTCTGATACACGATAATATTTAGTGCTTTTACACAAAGAAATGTTTTTTGCAGGATTACCTAACATTTTGCAATTTTATATTGGATGTGGGATTATTCTTTCTAATCTTAATATTTTTCTTCAAATTTTGACATTTCTCGCGCTAGTCTCTAATCATTTTTTATGATTTGTGTATCAGAAACCGTTGGAATTGAAGGTCTCAGCAATACACTTTTAATTGTATCATCAACAGCTTTAGATATTTTAGAAATAGTGTGTACCAGATTCCAGCTGTCAGATTTTAAGTTAAATTGAACCCCAAAATAATGTTTCATAACATCTTCATATGTTCGTCAAAGATGACAGTCTAATGTTAATTGTTTTGGTTCACGAAATACAGGACACTTCAACAATTATCTAGATTTAGGTACGTTAACAGACATTGTCACTTTTGACACCGAATGTTTATTGTAAAATAATTAAAGAAACTAATAACACACGTTAAATCGGACTAACTTGTTATGCGTCGCAGCGAAATAAATCAGAGGCAATGAAAGCCGACGACCACGACGCTGGCTTCTACAAAAGTCAAATAAAGTGGGGCTAACTTTTCTCAGGCACTCAAACTAAATTATTCTCTTTATTACAGGACATTAACACTTAATTAATTTAGTTTGCAAAATATAAATTTAACAATAAGCTTTAAAAACTTTTCATGCAATTATTGGCTTTTTTTTTGTTTTTTAGGGAAAATCAGGCGCTTTGAGGAACCGGAAAATATCATTTTAAAATTAAAAGAAAAGTATTTTCTTTTTATGGAGTTAAAAAGGAAAAAAATAATCACTATTAGAATATAAAATTCGAAACTTCGTTTTTTAGTTCCACCCTACTGTGAGTATGTACGAAACGCGATATCTCTAATAGGTATATTCGATTTGCTTCAATTTTTTTCTTCGTTCATTCTGATAAAGTGTTTCTCTGATTACTTTTGGGGGTTCATTCATTAAGTATAAAGGGGGGCGATGGAGGGCTAATCACCCCTTAACTTAGATAAATGAATTTTTTATGCAAAATTATCAGATTTTCTTCAAATTTGGTATGCAGGTTTATTATGAAAATGCGCTTCCCTGACTAGATTTTAAGGTTCATTCTTTAGGTCTAAAGGGGGGAACGGGGGGCAAATACACCCCTTAATTTAGATAAATGAGTTTTCTATCCGATTTGCCTCAATTTTGGTATACCGGTTTATTCTGATAAGGCGCTTCCCTGATTACATTTGGAAGTTCATTGGTTAAATATAAAGGGGGGAGGAACTGAGAAGCTAAAACCCCCCTCTTAATTTAGATAAATGGGCTTTTATATACGATTTGCTTCAAATTTGGTATACCGTTTTATTTCGATTAGGCGCATCCCTGATGACATTTGGAGACTCGTTGGTTAAGTATAAGGAGGGGGATCTAGGGGAGATAATCCACTACTTAATTTATTTTTCAATGGGTATTATTCTTTGAAATAAGAGTATAATATCTATTTAGTGTGAATAGTCTGTGAGGAGCTCAATGCCATCAGTTTAACTGGACACATTTCTTTTTTATTGAAACGCGTATTCTCCAGTCAAAGGTAAATTTGGTATACATTTATTTTCTAAAAATGTTCCGTAATTTCAAAAGTCATGTAATACTTCTTTTAATTATATCAGTCGAACTATTATACATTTTCTCAATTCTAATAGTTCGACATTTATCTTGTTTATTTTTAAGTATTTTAAAAGGAAACTTATATTTAATGAATTTTGTACCAAATAGTTTGCAGGATATCTTTGGACTAGAAGTTACTATTGCTTTTTTTTTCAAAAATTACGATATTAAAATATCATCTCTGAGTTCTCATTAAAAATTAATATGCTTAATGTGTTACATTATACTTCTTTATTTTTATATGCAGTCACTACTATATTGGAAACATATTTTTTATTAGGTGCGTAGTACTGAATCTCATCGCTTACTGTTGCAAAAGTGCCAACGTATAAGTGTTTTGTTACAAATAAAACTTTATAAAACTTTTTATTTATGAAATTGTTCTAACCTCTTTAATTTTGCAGAAGAAATTAGACAAAAATTTCTATGAAATTTTAGTGTTTAAAAATAAAACGTAGAATTTGGCAGCCATGCACAGATAATTAACAAAAAAATGCTTTTTTTTTTTTTTTTTTTTTTTTTTTTTTTTCTTTTTCTTTTTCTTTTTGTACATCCAACATAAAAATTAAAAAAAAAGACTTTCCGTTTTTAGTACAAGAAAAAGCTGAATCTCCATGAAATTTAAATCATTATATTTTGGTATCCTTGCATAAAAAAAAATATATATATTGTTTTACTTGTACAAATTTAAATATTTCTTTTTATAAATACAACTTTTCCGTTCCAATATCGTATGAAAATTTTGAGCTTTTACAAAGATAACTCTTTTGGAGTAATGGGATATATATTTAAAGAACACCATATGACACATTTTTTCATTTGAAAATATTTCCCGAAAGCTATTTCTGAAAGTTTGGGAATGACATTAAAATTGTAATTATCCGTACTCCCGCCATTCGGATTTGTACGTCAACATAAAAGGAGCTGAGATAAATAACAAACTTTGACTGTTTTTAACACGTTTTTAATGCGTTTAAGGGCAATATAACGTTGAACAGCCAGATACTGACCGTATTTAAAGCAGCACGAAAAACCCTTTAGTCTCTTAACCAATGAATGAAAGTAACAATTTTGTTTCTTTACATTCATACATTCTTTTGTTTGATAAAATATTCAAATACACATATATTTAGTAATATTAATTAATAAAATCATAACGTCAAAAGTGGGTTTTCAAAAATATGAATATTTAAATATGCATTTTGCGCGCATGATTTTACAAATTCTACTGCAGATGTAGGTTTAAAACCTTCTCACCGCCGTGAACTGATGTACCCGTTCACTAATTTGTTGCTTTCACTGCAACAGAAGCATTATTTAAATAATTATAATTCTACAGGTATTATCCAGTGTTTAAAAATTTAGTAACGATTAAGGTTTTCAAGACCAATATACATATACGCAATAAAAAAAAAATTCTATCATGTGGGAAAAAACATCTTTTTTTAGCATTTAAATATAAATTACAGAGAGAAAAAACATTACAATTTTGCTCTTTAGTTCGGCGGTCAGGGGGAATGTTTAATATTTTGTTACTTATAATATTGTATTTTACACTGAACCTAAATTTGAAAGTATATTCAAATTTTTTAGCATAATTAATGACCTTTCTAATTATAATCACTAAATTTCACCAAAAATGTATACTTATTTTTTCAATCCAGATTTTTCTATGTGAAAATTCAGACTAAATTGAGATTCAGCATAAACTAACCCATGTAAACTAAGAAGATACATAATTTCAGGTTCTATGATAGTTTTTAAATGAGAGTGCACGCAATACCAAAAAATAATTTTTTTAGAAAAACGGCTTCAAAGTTGGCTTATAACATTACAGCTAATGCTTTTATGCAAGATATTTTTAGCCATAACTTCTGTTCCAATTGGTATTTTTGCAAAATTCCTTTTGATGTGGATTTGTAACTTTTCAAGGTATCCATTCTGAAATATGTGCAAAATCATATTTTTTAACCGTCAACGTGAACTGCCCCCTTAAAGTGGAAGAAAAATATACATATAAATATTTAACTTTTAAAAAAGTTACACTTTTCGGGTAATGGTTACCAATGAGGTAGCATGGAATACCGTCATAATGGAATATTGAAATTGGAAGAAAAAGCACAAAGTTTTTTTGCAGTGGATTTGTAACTTTAGAAGGTATTCATTCTGAAATGTATGCAAAATCATATTTTTTAACCGTCAATGTGATCTGTTCCCTTAAAGTGGGAGTAAAATATACATATGAATGTTTAACTTTTAAAAATTTACACTTTATGTAATGGTTACCAATGAGGTAACATAGAATATCATCATAAGGGAATATTCAAATTGCAAGAAAAATCAGTATTTAAAAGAATACCAAAAACTTTTTAATGAGTAAACCTTGGTACATCATGTGTAAATCTCCAGTTTATTAAAAAAATGTCTTACCCTTTAGACTCTTCTTGAAACATTGGTCTAGCCGATATTCCATATTATCCGAAACACCATCTTCAAAAATCTAACCTCTTCACTCGGCAACAAGTTAGCACAGAGGAAAACTGAATAGCACAGCAATAAATATAGCTTTTAAATTTTATACTGAATTTGATAATATAACCGATACTGAGTTATTATAATTTATATACATCTTATAATGTTTCCCTGCAAAAAACTGCAAAAATTGAGAATAAGACATTATTTAACGTGTCGATCGAACAACAGGCATCCAAACATAACCGATCATATTGTCCGACCATTCTATAATACCGTAACTTCCTCTTAATATGGCAATGAAAGATAGCAATGATGACGATTTTTTTAATACTTATATTGGAACAGATGTATTTGCGTTTCGCATAAAAAAGGAAAAAGTAAGCTGCGGAAAAATGGCAAAAGATTTGCAATGAAATGTTATTTGTACCAACTCAGAATTATGGCAATTATAAGTAGATTTTCAAATATCGAAAGAAAAGCATTCTGTTTCAATCTTGTTTTGGACTTTTTTTTTGCACCCAGTTTATAGATATTTTTATCAGTGATTCTTTAAAATCAGAATTATTTTGCGGTCCGCAGAAAAAAGAGAAAAAAATAATCTGGGAAAGCAAGGCAAAACTTTGGCGATGAGCTGTTATTTTTGGCAATCATAGCTACTTTTCCAAATATCGAAAGTTATTTTTACAAGTGAATCTTTAAAATAAAAATTATTCCAGTTTTTTTTTTTTTTTTTTTTTTTTTTTTTTTTTTTTTTTAATCTGCTACTCTTAATTTATTTTAAATATTTTCCTGCATAATGTAAGAAAGATTTTTGTTAATATCATTAAGTACATTTCTGTATTATGTTTAAATTAGCTTTAATATTTTCAATAACAATAAAGTTCTAATGGTACTCAATATCCAGATTAATCCGAAAAAAAAAAAAAACAGCATAGTTAAGGTGGGAAACACTATTCGAAGAACATAGTTAAATGTGAAATGTTTTTAAAACGTTTTTAAGGAAATTTCTTCAACTCATTCCAAATATATATTAAATTAAATATTTTAGAGCAGTTATAAAAAACACATTAAAAATGATCAAATAATATAATTGGTAGTAAACGAACGTAATTTAACTATACATCACGAAGAATGAAATTAATGCAAACGTTCTTATAAAAGTACTAAAATTACTTTAATAATTTTTCTTAACAGCTATAAAATTCTAGCTTTGTTATCTCGTAAAAATGCTTTAACTAACAAACCAAGTGAAAAGTAAATAGGAATATCAGAATATTTCATTGTAATTGTATATTTTGTAGAACATATTTTCAGCAGTTTTCTTTGTTAATTCAAGCATAATTATTTATACCCACAAAAGGTTACATATTTTATCTCTGCATCAAAACACATTATGCGTTATCTTCCAGTATGTAATTCTGTGGAAAGATAAATGCTAATTTAGTATTCTTTGAGTTAATAGGACTAAAGCATATAAAATCCCAATGCAAGACATATATTTAGGATAGTAATTCTTCGGGAAAGACTTTTGCAGTCATGGGTAATTTGCAGGATTTTTCATACTATAGGTAGCAGATGATACAACATATTTATGTAGCTAAATAAATACAATTTTCTTCATTAAAATTTTCTGGATATATTGAATACATATTTCACTATAACCAGGATATAAAAATTAATTAAGTCTTTCTTTGCTAAGGATAAATTCTAAATTCTTTAATTTTAATTTTTACAATCAAAAGTCAAGTAATACGGTATGTATTTGCTTTTGAAATATTACGTACATATTTACTCACAGCGTTTATTGCAATTGTATTTTCTGTTTGTTGCGAAGAAAAGTTTTCTGTAATTAGTCGTATTATGGAATAGAAATCGTATTAATTAAATTCATTAAAGTTCATCAATGGTTTATTTGCAATCTTTGAACACTTAAAAAAGAACTTTTTCAGTGTGCTTAAAAAGTTGGGAATTGTTTTATTATCGGGCTTTCAATAATTTAAAAAATATTTTATATGCATTTACACGTGTGAACTAATTTAACAGTGATAGTTTTTACTAACTGTTCTGTATATTAGAAATTTTTGAAATATTTCATTATTCTTACTAGCTGATTCGCCCAGCGTTGACTGAGTTCGTTAGTTTTTCCAAACGAACCTCGGTTGTTGTCGGTGCCTCCGGCAGCGTACACTGGTACTATTCAGTTGTTTTTCAAACAAGCCTCTTTCCGAATGAACCTACGACACCGTATAGCAGGAGTGAGGAACGTCAGACGTTGAGAAACGTCTTACGTGTGTTTAGGAACACGAAGAGAATCGTAAGCTGATTTAAAAGAAACAAAATCCATTGAATTTAGACTTATTAAATCCCAGATGAGAATCCACTTGGCGACGGAAGGTGGAACTAAAACTTTAAGACAATCGACAAACAATCTTATTTAGACAAACATTGTTGAAATAGGCCCATAGAGCCTCAGATGAGATTGTGCTCTCCCGCGATGGAAGATGGGACTAAAAACTATGAGACAATCGAAACCAAGTTGAATGGGCCAAATCCGTTTAAAATCGGTCCCATAGAGCCTGAGAAGAGAATGCGCGCTTGGCGGTGGAAGGTGGAACCAAAAAGTTTAAGACAATTGAAAACCATGTTGAATGAGTTAAGCGCTACTGAAATTCGCTCCATAGAACACGAATTAAAAATGAACTCCCTGGCGTTGGAAAGTGAAACTAAAAACGTTAAGGCTATCGACAGCCAAGTTGAATGAACCAAACAGTTTTGAAGTCGGAAACAAAGAACCCGAGATACGAATGCCCATTGCCCACCATGGTGGCTTAGGCTGGCAATAAAAACTGTAACAGAATCATAAGGTAACTTGATTCAATCAATTTCAGCTGAAATAGGGCAAATAGTACCCGAGAAAAGAATTCGCATTAATGTTTGAAAATGAAGGTAACTGAAGTCTATTCTTAGGAAAATATATTTTGAAATTTAAATAAAGAGGAAAAAAACAGCTATGGGCAAACTCTTAACTCATATCAACGTACTCTTGCGACAGAACACACTAATAATCTTCGTTTAATTTGATAAAAACGTTTTAAATTATATTTTAGCATTTGGCAACAATTTATAATTAATTTCTTTCATTTCCTAAATTAGATACAGAGTCAGCTTCTATGCTTCGACGAACCTCTTTTTAGTTCAATTTTTATTGAATGCTTGTCCCTGGCTGGTTCTTTCTCCGAATTCTTGAACAGTTGCGGCAGTCTTTTGCAAAAACTGAGAGCTATTACAGACCGATTATTAAAAAGTTCAGTATTCGGATTTAAAAATATTTTCCACATTTAATCTGAAAATTTCAAATCAATATCTTGATTAATTTTTTAAATTTTACCCGATTAGTGAAAAATGGCATTCTCTTTCATTTCCACTTGGCAATATTGTCCGACAGATGTGCGATTCTTTTGCCGTTTCTGTGGGAAAATGCTTTTTTGAGTACACTTTTAATTTGTTTTTAATTAATATCTTTTTTAATTACGGGCAGAATTTTACGAAATAATCATTTACAAGAAAGCAATTTTTTATATTCATCAACAAAATTTAATATTTTAAACAAAAGATTAAAGCAGGATTATTTTTTTATGTAGAAAATTCGCTTCGAAACTTAAATAAAATGGTAAAAATTTCTTTAAAAATTAAGCAAAAATACCCAAAATTCGTCTTCGACGTGCAAGGTGATAGAGAAACCTTCCTAATAACTTCTATAGCTCTACATGGTGCGGTGTCTTTAGAACACCGCACTCTAAACACGACATTTTCAAAACTGAGTAAAAAATACTCAAATCTGAGTACATCGCATAGTCAAAATGGCTCCGAAACAAAATTACGTAAGTTTAAAACATGTATAGACTCATTTATGAAAACATGGACATACTCAAATATGAGCACATAACGCTTTATTCATGATGTTTATTCAAGATTATACATGATGTTTGTATTTATAGATTGTTCATCGTTGTCAAATCCTACCTGCGAAGTCTTTCCTTTACGGATTAATCCATTCTTTGATTTCTATGGTTGAAAAATAAAATTTACGCTTTCGCAATTATATTACAACGGCTTTTATGTGTTCTTCCGCGAACACGATAAAAATGTAGTTCGCCACATTTCATGTTATAAATTATTACTGAAAGGAGCGTTTCGTTCGAAATCATAACAAATGATATAATATGAATACATTCAACTACCCTTTTATGATTTACTACGTTTAACGAATGAAAAGTAATTTTCTTTGATACTGAGCATTTCTGGTGTTTCAGAATTGAAAGCATTGGGTTGTCATAATTGAAACAAAAAACTTCATAGCAAACTACACTGTTAAAACATTGCAGCATTCTGGCAGGTCATTTGACCGTTTTTTTTCCGAAAACGGTTACACAACCGTGAATTTAACACTATTCTGACCATATTATTGGCCATTAGTTAAATTATGGTTATGAAACCGTTTTTTCAAAAAACGATCGAATCATCTGCCAGAATGCTGCTTAATGATTAACAGCCCTTAGCAAAAAATGACACAGGATTTTTTATGGAAACATATGGTTTTATATGATAAATCATAAAAATTTTATGGCATTATATGGAAACATACTGTATCCATATGGTAAACATTCTTCATTCTATGGTATTCCATAGCAAAGTGTATGGTAAAATTATAGGGTAATGAAATTTACCATATATTCAATGGTGTTCCATAGCATGATGTATGGTAAAATTATAGGGCAATGAAATTTACCATATATTCAATGGTGTTCCATAGCATGATGTATGGTAAAATCTTGTAATAACTGCTTGTACCATAAACTGTATGGTATACCATAGCATGATGTATGGTAAAATCATGTGATAATTGCTTCTACCATAAACTGTATGGTATACCATAGCATGATGAATGGTAAAATCATATGGTAATTACTTGTACCATAAATTGTATGGTATTTCAAAGCATGGTGCATGGCAGAATCTTAAAATTAGGGATGCACCGAATATTCGGTATCCCGCCTATTGGGCCATGTTACCGAATATTCGGTTAGGCCGAATATCAAACTATTTGGGTATGCCGAATATTTGGCTTGGCCGAATATAAGAGATTTCGGTATACCGAATATTCGGCCAGACCGAATATTTAAAAAAAATCCCTGCCGGCTCGGGCCTACAGGCGGAGGTAGATTTCGATGTTAAGTACTAAATTCTCCAACAAAACTTAAATCAAGATTAGAGATAAAATCCAGTTTCTTCACAAAGAGCGAGCTGTGGGGAGTTAAACTTTTTGTGAAAATTGTAATATACACGAATACACACACACATATATATGGAATAGGTTTAAAAAATGGCTACAAAAAATTCAGAGAACCTTAAAGTGTTAAAATATGTTAATATTTCCATAGTCGGATTTTTATCATGTTTTAATACGTTTCTTCAAACTTACATGGCGTTACATATTCACCTGCTGAGGTCCATTATATTTCCAATATGACGCAATATACATATTTTTGTAATTCGTCAAACTATTTATTTTGAGTTTTCATGCTGAAATCTTGCTCTAGGAAACTTAGGACGTAATATTCAATTTGTTTTCAATTTGTCAAACTATTTAATTTTACGCGTGAAAATTTTGCAAAAGAAAAGTAATTGTTGTGGTGAGAATTTTATTATTTGTTTTTTTTAATTGTTGGCAACTGCTATAACGAAAAACTTTTATTTTTTTCCTGCCATTGTTGTGTAAGAGCTGGTTTTATCAGAATCATGTTAAGACAGTATTCAAAATTTTGAACCCTCCCCATTTCCACCCTCTTGGGCCGATTTCGCCCATTTTCAATCCCCGCCGAGATATTAGCCATCTCAAAGTTGTTGGCGAGTTTGAAGATGATTCGTGCATAATTGCGACTTTTATCGTGCGGACAAAATTTAGTACATACATACATACATATATATATATATATATATATATAAACTTTTTAGGTGGGGGTGGTTTTGGGCTCCTGAGGTCCTATAATGAAAAGTTATGAAGGAATTTTTCAAAAGTCGCACCATGGTAACGACTGCAATAGGTAGTATTTCTTACGAAATCTACCTAAAAGCCTTATTTTTTTTTTTTAAACCGTAAAACAACTTCTATTTTTAACTCTCAGTTAATAATGATATTTAGAATAATTAAAAATAAAATTATATTTAAATAAAACAGAATGCTTTTACATTTTTTACTTGCTATTTAAAAAGTATCACGTAAGAAAATTAACCAATAATGACGATTTATTTAACTTTTTAATACTTTGAAACTCTGAAATTTAAACTTATTCGGCAAGCCGAATATTCGGAATTCGGTTTACATGTTGGCCGAATATTCGGTATTCGGCCAAAATCACTATTCGGTGCATCCCTACTTAAAATATACAATACCTTTTGAAAGTTGATAATATATTGATTTTTTGTAACTATAGTACAAAAGAAGTTGTGTTAAAAAGCCGTATGCTAATTCGGGACCTTGTATCTGATTTGGATAAACACCAGTGCTGAATTCAGGGGGTGGCCGGGGAGGACCTCCCCCCCCCCACACCCCCGGAGCAATGAGATGTCCGCTCCCACTTCCGGGAGATTTGAGATTTTGTGTTTTCAATGAAAAACACAAAATTAAATTCAATTTCAAAAAATGAAATTATCCCCTGGAACTGTATAATGCCCCCCCCCCACTCCCCCGGAACCACAAAAATCCCTCCCGGAGAAAAGTGCCTGAATTCAACACTGATAAAGACCGCTACTCATACATTTAGATTTGGAGAATGGCAACGCCTGCCATCGCCATGCTTGTTTTGTTTACCTCTCACTCGTAGCGTTGGTCGCTTGTGCCGCGTCATGTTTACTAAGAGGGAATATGCATCAAAGCATCCTGGCTACATAATTACTGGACATATTCAGGTATTTATTTATCTGTTTTTTACCTTATTTGATCTTAATTTTACTTATATAACGTTTGTCATAGCAATATTCTTATGTTTGTTAGATTGTTATACATTTTCTTACACGTGATAGGCTGAAATGAAAGTGGATTTTAAGTTTGTCACTGCAGCATTATTGATTGCCCGAACAATTTTAAAATTTTTAATGTACTGTGTATTTACAAGCATAAAGATATTCAAAATGTTTGTAAACAACCTTCTATGCCATAAATCTGCAAGAAAACTTTTTACATAAGCTTATGTAAAAAGTTTTATTTTTATTGCAGAACCGCTTTATATGCCGAAACGCTAATCTTTATGTATGTACATGTAGTGTATATATGAAGATTAGCGTTTCTGTAAAGTTCTGAAACTCTTAATTAATAGTATCAATTTTATTAATCTAATCTAATGTCATAAAAAAATTTTATTATCGAAGTTTATAAAAATAATTACAGAGAAACCACGATATGAGCAGGAGTAACAGTTTTTTTCAGTTTTGAATTAGATGATCTTCAATTTTGTCATATTGAAAAAAAAAAAAAAAACATTCAGAATAGTGTTTTACCTATTAAGTTTTCATGTTATCTGCATTATGTTTTAGTTTCTAATTCATATAAAATATAATATATATCATCAAAACATATTCTTTATATTTAAAAAAATATAATATTTACAAACCCTGAAACCTAAACTATATTTGGCAATTTATCGATTTATTACCTGTTACCGGCTAATGGAAACATGCCTTAAAAATGTATTAATTTAAAATGAAGTTCTAAGAATATTAAAATGATGTTGTGGACATGTTCCTAATGTGTTGGGATTGTGTACATGTTTTGTGTTATTCTAGCACGCAAGAAAGTGCAAAATTGATTGCAAAATTTCATCGTTACATACATAAGCCAAGTTAAATTAGAATGCAATTAAAATGTACTTATTATATTTACTTTGGTGAAGGTAGTTTAATTACACCCAGTAAATGGTTGTACTATAATTCCTTTTCCAATTATGAATGTCTACTCAAGGTTTTCTTTAGCATTTTTGCTAAATGACTACTCACAGGTATTTTAGCCTTTTCTTTGGTGAAGAGGGAGGGGTGGGGGGTATTCTTATGAATTTTGATAATTTATATTTAAAGCTGCAAATTCATGTTAGTGTAGGTAATACTTAACTACCAACATTTACATAAAAATTCAAAATTTACTTTTTCAGATTTTCTTTTCTGTTTGGATTTTTCGTTAAGTTTTATTGACATATTTTTGAAAACCTTTTGCAGTGTATAAAAAAAAAAAAAAGAGAGAGAGAAAGAAACACAGCTTAAAACCTGTATCAACTGTCAGTATCGGATATCTGATCATGTGTCAGTGAGGTTTGAAAAACGTCATTGCATTATGAATCAATTGTAATAGTATTAAATATGGGGAAAAAGGGCTGCCTGGCGGGAATTTAATAAAATAGGGGCACATTGCTTTCCAAAATGGCACTCTTTTGCCCTGTTCATAAAGCATATTTTGAGATGGTTTATTTAGTGTTCCCTTTTAGTAGAATTTTATAATATTTTTCTGAACGACTGGTGAATTTTGCGACATATTCGTGCATACAATCAAAGAATTTCACGATGTTTTCCTGTGACCATTCAACGAATTTTGCATTTTTTTTTTTTTCACAGTAGACAACACTTAAAATTTTCTGGATTTGTCCCTGCGACTTACTGGTGAAATTTGCAGGATGCAATTGAAAATTGTGTGCAATTTTTAAACGATATATGGACAGATAGATTTTTCATTTTATTTATTTATTTATTTTTTTTTTTTTACGACAATTTGATCTAAGAGTTTCTTTTTTTTTTTTCCCCTTGTGTTTGATTGACAAATTATTTTATTTTTTTTCCCTCTTGCGACCAATTGACAAATTTCAGATCCCCCCCCCCCCTCCCTCTTCCTTAGCCGATTTGCCGATTTCATTATTTTTTTTGCCTCTCCCGATTGATGAAATTCATACTTTTTTTTACATCCGAGATCGATGTATTTTGCTAGGAAATTAACAGAAAAGGTACGTCAAAAACAGCAGTATAAGGATCAACGGGCACATATGTAGTTTGAATAGGGCTACAGGACATACAAAGTGGACAAGTCAAAGAAGGTCCACTGTGCACTGTGCTTGGCCATAGTGTTAACTCTAGGTAAAGGAAATTTTCTTCTGGTGAATCGATAAATGTCATGTAGATAACTGATTTCTTCATTAGTGCAATATAATTGTAGGCTTTAAAGTATAAATTTTATTTTAAGGAAAGGAGTTAAAACTTTTAAATGAAGCATTTTGTTTCAATAGAATGCAAAAGCAAAATAAGGTTAATTAAATATAACTTTTATATTGTGTGTTGAGTAAATTTATATTTTTTGATAAATATGTGTTTTAGAAAAAAATTTTGAAAGTAAATTTGTTTTTTATAATGTTTGTCATGTTTTACATTTTTTGTTTGTAGCTGATGTCTGCTTTGGATATTCAGAAAATTAGTAAATGTCCCCCGAAGAAACATTGATTAAGAAATGGAAAGCTGATGCTGTTGATTGTATGAGAGATTATTTAAAGAGGACTGAGCGTTTTTTAGCCCCATGAAAAAATCATATGGTATGAGATTCTTATTTAATTTTTTTATTTGCATGTTGATTTATTTATGACAATATAATATATTAAGCTAAGTGATCCTGCTATATTTATCAAATCATTGGGACTCTAATAGCTCATAATTTGATTTTGGGGGGAGAAAAAGGAGGGGAGGGATGTGAACTTTTTTGTAAGGTACTTTCAATTTGAATGAATAAAAACTTCAATTAGATGTACTTACAAAAATGTTTATTTAAGGGAAATAATGCCCTTTTAAAATACTTTACACTGCTCCTTTTGGCAACAAATTATTTCAGTCGCACAATGCATTTTTCCCCCCTTTACATTTTTTTTTCCGCATTCTCATACCTTAGATTAAATAATGATACAGATGTGAAAACAAGAGAAAATTTGAAAAAACCCACAGTAGTTTTTTTAAAGTGGGCCCGTGATTTAAATCAATATGGGTTTTTTT
Organism: Maratus speciosus; assembly: GCA_963932465.1. NCBI lineage: Eukaryota > Metazoa > Arthropoda > Arachnida > Araneae > Salticidae > Maratus > Maratus speciosus. Next base: position 494,272,510 of record OZ010791.1, read on the forward strand.
TTTATCTTTGATTTAAATCAACTTAAAAAAACATATTTCAAATTTACGTCAAGATATTTTGTGATAAATATTAAGTTTTGCCATATGAATGCATTGTAAATTTAAACGGTGGGAAAGGCTGAGAACTAAAAATCTATGTTTTTTTTTTTTTTAAATTTCACTTAAATGAAATATCACATTTAAAAATAAAAATTCTAAATTAAAAATAATCTCAGCTAACACGTTCTATTGTACACACTGAATACATTGTGAAAAATATTAAACAATTAATGCATATAATGTATATTTACCTATTGGAAAACATTTAAACCTTATGCAATTTTTTTTAATACTACAAAAAAAAAAAAAAAAAAAAAATGGAGATTTTCTGCAAGGATATGGAAAACTTTGGAATAATTAAATATATGTCCTTCAAAAGTATTTTTATTCATATTAATGTAGAGATTTCATTTTGTCCTTGTGAACATACAATTTGTTAAAATAATTTATTTATGGACAGATTTGGAAAATAAAAATAAGGATTTTACGGTTAGTAATCTGAAATATGTTTATATATATAAGTATAATTTTAAGTATTTATAAATGCAAACTAATTAATAACTAACTTCTTAAGTTTTTAAAATGTATATATATCTGATTTAAAATGTTTTAAATTAAAATCAAATAAATCCAATGTTGATATTCACACTAAATTATGTAATCGCTTAGACACTCATGAAACTGAAAAATTAGTGTGTTTTTTTTTTTTTTTCGAACATTTTAATAACAAATATAATAATTTTTCAGACCCATTAAAATTTATAATACACTATATGGCCAAAGGTGACCGGTCACTTGCAATTTTAGACGTTTTGTTAAATATCTAGAAAAATGCATACAAGAATTAACCTGAAACTGCAGATGTGTAAACAGTATAGTATAGGTCATATATTTCCATGAAGATTTTTTCCCAAAACCCTATAGGGGACCGTCAACAAATTGAAAAAGTACGAATATCTTTTGGATAACCCTGTAAAACATAATGTAGCAAAAGCGTTCAAACTCGATATTATTAATAAGTGGCTTATTGTAATATACTGTGTTCATTTTTATGAGGATAGCATTTATACTCATAGAGAATTAAGGTTTTTATAAAAACAGCCCCAAATTTCGCCAAGTTTTTTGCTTATAATTTGCAGAGTTCGTAATAAAAAAAAAAGTTCTTTTTCAGAAAATATGACAAACAACATTGTACACAATACCCTGCAATCAGAATGAAAAAAAAATTGTATTAAAAATGAGCGGGTTTACTAAATAATGCTTCACTGCGCATGCTCGAACGTAATAAAAATATAATTTGCATAATGTGTTAGCTAAATGTATAGAGCAACTTTTGTGAAAGTCTTAAAAACATAGTTTGAAAAGATTGATAATAATCGTTTATAGAATGAGCTCAAAATCCATTATTCTTAAAAGGAAGCAAAAAGATGAGGGGCTGTATCCAAATACAATAATACATACAATATTGTGTATGCTGTATTGACACTAATCAATGAATATATGGATACAACCCCTCATCTTTTTGCTTCATTTTGGGAACAACAGATTTTGAGTTTATTCTATAAACGATTATTATCAGACTTTTCAAACTATGTTTTTGAGACTTTTACAAAAGTTTCTCTATACATTTAGCTAACACAATATGCACATTATATTTTGATTCCAGTCGCGCAAGCGCAGTGAAACATTTTTTAGTAAACCTGTTCATTTTTCATCCAATTTCTATTATTTTTTTTAATTCTGATTGCTGGTTATTGTGTACAATATCGTTCGTCATATTTTCTGAAAAGAACTTCTTTTTATGTTAAGAACTCTGCAAATTATAAGCAAAAAACTTGGCGAAATTTGGGTCTGTTTTTATAAAAACCTTAATTTCTCTATGAGTATACATGCTATCCTCATAAAAATGAACACAGTATATTACAATAAGCCACTTATTAATAATCTCGAGTTTAAACGCTTTTGTTCCATTAGTTTTTACAGGGTTATCCAAAATATATTCGTTCTTTTTCAATTTGTTGACGGTCCCCCATGGTGTTTCGGGAAAAAATCTTCGCGGAAATATATGACCTATACTATACTGTTTATACACCTGCAGTTTCAGGTTAATTCCTCATGTATTTTTCTAGATATATAACAAAATGTCTAAAATCACAAGTGACCGGTCACTTTTGGCCAAATAGTGTATATAAATGATCATTTTTATGTGTGTGTAATACATGCTCCAGTTTCATTAAATAAATATTGTGGTATGTATTCCAGAATGTTGTATATAATCTAGAATAGATATGTTTAAAAGAATAAGTAGTACAAAATTCCTGTATACTGTACAAAAGTCCCAAATCCCCTGTCCCACCCTGACTGAAAGACATTGTTTTTTCCATTGCCCCCCCCCCCCCCTTGGGTAACTGAAAGCTAAAAGAAAAAATAATCAAGTAATTTTCAGTTTTTTTCTTCTTTTTTTTACAATAATGTTGGCTAATTTGGCTGGGCACAGTGCCCGGCAGCCCTTTAAAAATATTTTACTTTAAAAGGATTAAATTAAAATCAAATAAATCCAACGTTGATTTTCATACTAAATTCTGTAATTGCTTAGAAACTCATAAAACTGAAAAATTAGTGTGTGTGTGTGTTTTCGAACATTTTAATAACAAACATAATAATTTTTCAGACCCATTGAAATTTATAATATATAAATGATCATCTTTATGTGTGTGTAATACATGCTCCAGTTTCATTAAATAAATATTGTAGTATGTATTCCAAAATGTTGTATAGTATATAATCTAGAATTGATATGTTTAAAAGTATACTTAAGTAGTACAAAATTCCTGTATACTGTACAAGAGCCCAAATCCCCTGCCCCCCCCCCCTTTGGGTAACTGAAAGATAAAAGAAAAAAAATCAAGTAATTTTCAGTTTTTTTCTTCTTTTTTTTTACAATAATATTGACTGTTGGGTAATTTGGCTGGGCACAGTGCCCGGCAGCCCTTTAAAAATATTTTGTTTTAAAAGGATTAAATTAAAATCAAATAAATCCAACATTGATATTCACACTAAATTCTGTAATCGTTTAGAAACTCATAAAACTGAAAAATTAGTGTGTGTGTTTATTTTTTCGAACATTTTGATAACAAACATAATAATTTTTCAGACCCATTGAAATTTATAATATATAAATGATCATCTTTATGTGTGTGTAATACATGCTCCAGTTTCATTAAATAAATATTGTAGTATGTATTCCAGAATGTTGTATATAATCTAGAATAGATATGTTTAAAAGAATAAGTAGTACAAAAGTCCCAAATCCCCTGCCCCACCCTGACTGAAAAACATTGTTTTTTCCATTCTCCTCCTACCCCCTTTGTGTAACTCAAAGCTTAAAAAAAAAACAAGCAATTTTCAGTTTTTTATTATTATTATTATTTTTTTTTTTTTTTTACAATAATGTTGACTGTTGGCTAATTTGGCTGGGCACAGTGCCCGGCAGCCCTTTAAAAATATTTTATTTTGAAAGGAAATCCCCTCTTCCGTTTCTTGTACAATTGAAAGCTAAGAATTTTTTTCTTCAAACTTTCAAACGATTTTCAGTGCTTTTTAAAAATAGTGACTGTTTCTAAAAATAGTTGACTGTAGACTGTTTTGGCAAAGCTAAGCACCTGGCAACCCTTATTAAATATTTTGCACATCCAACAACCCTTACTGCTCTTTTTGGCAACAAATTTTTTCAGTCGCACAAGGTAGGCTTTTTTTTTTTTTTGTGTGTGTGTGTGTGTGACCGACTGATAAATTTTGAGATTATTCTTTGCAACCGATTAATGAATTTCATGGTTTTATCCTGTGACAGATAGATAAAATTCACCGTTCCTCCCCCTACCCATTCAGCTAAAAAGTTTTATTGTCTTTTCCTTTGCCCCTCACCCTCCCTTGTGCAGCTGAAAGCTTTTTTTTTTTTTTTTTTTTTTTTTTTTTTCAAAATTTCAAGCGATTTTCAATGTTTTTAACAATACTGACTGTATCCAATTTGAACAATTTTTTGTTCTTTTCAGTTAACCACGTGCCAGTGTTATATATACATATAAAGCAGAGTCGAGTGTCAGTATTGTTGTTCCTGCATCTCTTAAGCCTGGCTGTTCGACCAGGAGGTTCAAAGTTCGCTCCCTGATGTGGACAGCAAAGACAATTTCGAGCTTAGCCCAAATCATCTGAAATGGGCCTGTAGTTAGTGATGCGCCCAGTACCTGCACATAAATATATAAGTTATTTGCAGCCTGTTTTTTTTTTTTCCTAGAAAAAACCTATCTTTATACACCACTATTTTCTGTTAATAATTAATTTTTTTATTATTTTTATTCATTTCATTCCAATGTTTATTTATATATATCTCTGTGAATTTTATTTTTAAATAAATGTGTGCAGTAGCACTTTGAAAACTAAAAATTTGTTTGTTTATTTATTAATTAACAAATTTTTAATTTTCAGATTTTAATTGAGTTTTAGCTTGTAAAATATATTTAGTCTCCCTTAATGTATGTATCATGCTACTTTTATTCAAGAACTCTGTTTTTTTTATGTTAGCCAAATGCAGATAATAAATTGCCAAACATTTTTACCATCACATTTTTTCGTATTTCATTAGTATAATTTAAAATATAATCCTTTCACTAATTTTATTTAAAATACATAACTTAAAGAGTGAAATATTTAAAATTCATGACTTTCACTTATTTCTTTAAAAAAAAGAGAGAGAAAAAGTAATAAATTTCATAAACCATGATATTTAATTTTAATATCAAAAGCATTGGTTTAATTTACCACACAAAAAATCTGGCAAGTTATAAAATGCTATTGGCGAGAATTTCGCCTGCCTAACATAAAAGTACTAAGAACTCATTGCGATCATGGCAACTTTTATGTACTTTTATTCAAAAAAAATATTTTTTATTATAGAAATAATCGCCTTGCACATGGAAAGCAAAAGGGTCAGCCCACTCCCGCTGGAGTCATGCGATGTTCGAATACACCAATGCAAGTGTATGAAGAGAGCATTACGTCACTCTAGCAGTCTGTAAAAAAAGACACTTGGGATGCACTGTGGTAGCCTGTCTTTTTCATTTGCCTCGGATAAAGGGCAGGGGTCAATCCTGCTTTGACTGTAAATAGATCTCGCACTTGAAAGCTGTAAATTGTGCATGTTTCGAGTGTTTCTGGAATCAAGTTCTGCTTAGTCAGACGTAATCGGACCTCTAGTCATAGTATGTTTATCATACGAATTGAATATTTCCAACTGAGTGAAAAAATGCCCAGGCCGGGAATCGAACCCAGATCCTTAGCTTACAAGACCAATGCTTTACCTTTTAAGCTAACTGGGCTAACAAACAGCCAGCATATTTCGCTCAGAAAACTTTATTGGTAGTAACATCTGGTCTGTCATGTAGCTCAATAGAATAAACCGCAGGTATGGAACTCCATATAAACAATGGATATGTAGATAAACTATTATTTTAACACAAACTGATTTGTAAAGTTATCATATGAATTGAATATTTCCAATTGAGCGAAAAAATGCCCAAGCCGTAAATTGAACCGAGATCTTTGACTTGCAAACAAATGCCGGCCTGGGCATTTTTTCGCTCGGTTGGAAATATTCAATTTGTATGATAATTTTACTAATCACTTTGATTGTGTAAAAATAATAGTTCATAGTATGTTTGCTTTGCTTGCATAAAAACTGCTGAGCGGCTGCATAATGTCGCACAAGGCAGGCTTTTTTTTTCTTTGTGACCAACTGATAAATTTGGAGATTTTTCTTTGCAACCGAGTAATGAATTTCATGGCTTTATCCTGTGGCAGATAGATACTTTCCCTTCCCATTCAACTGAATTTTTTTTCCCCTTTGCCCTTTTGTGACTGAAAGCTAAGATTCTTTTTTTCTTCTGTTTTTCAAAATTTCAAATAATTTTCATTTTTTTTTTTTTTTTTTTTTTTTTTTTTTTTTTTTTTTTATTAACAATACTGTTGACTGTAGTCCAATTTGGCAGAGCGGAGGGTACTTTTCTGTTATACGGAATCCATTGTCGCCAAGCATAATAGTTGGCGCAAAATGAAAATCACGTGAAGCATTGTCAATAGTAAAGTGAACCTGGCAGAGATGTCATATATGCACCGGGTACTTAACTGGCACCAAAGTGTTGTTATTTTGCTTGATATGGTAACAAGTTTTTCGCCGGAAAAAAATCGTGCCAGTATGGGGCATATATGATATCTGTGGCGTGAGCCTTTTAATTATATAACATTTGAAAATTATAGACTTTTACGAACTATGGCATGTCTATATGTATATGGTGTATGGTATATGATGTCTATATATGTTTACGGTATATGATGGCATATATTACAATCTATGGCAATACGTCACATGGTTTACAATAAAAATCCTTTTCGCGATCAAGGTTGAAATAATTGGTGCATCCGTATAACGGAAAAGTTCCGAGCGGAGCGCTAGGCAGCTGTTTTTAAATATTTTACACATCTGATAACCGTTACCGCCCCTTTTTGGCAACAATTTTTGGTACTTTTCAGTTAACCAGGTGCCAGTGTTATATATACACATATACATGTATATATATATATATATATATATATATAATGTATATATATATATGTACTTATATGTTTATGTGGTTGTTGTCGTCAATGAAGGATTTCTTATGCTGCTCAAAACATAAATTTAAATTAATAAACACATTTATTTGATGAAATTATTTAATAAAGTTATTGAAGCTATGGCATATTGGAATTTAGTTGATTACAAGATGTATTTTAATGTTTGTGCATGTACTAAATTTTAAAATTCATTTTCTTAATAAATTTCAACGGTATCGATTATTTCAAATTGCTCCATGTGCATAATTTTTTCTCTGATTCCTTTGAAAATTTCTATGGCTGTTTGTCCTTATATATTTCATAAAACTGTGCATGATTTTTTAAAACTAAATATAATTTCAAAAGTTAAAAGTAACTAATTGCAGCAATACGATGCAAAAATCCTGAAAATTTCATAAAACTAAGATTTTTTTTAAAACTTGTATATTAAAAATAGATAAAATTTGATGCACAGTTTCATTTATATGTATAAATCAATCTTGCATTAAAAATATTGGTGATTTTAATTGCTGTGAAATGTGCATAGAACAGTTCGAAAAATTCTTCGTAACACTACGAATTTTTTCATCAACGAATGATTTCTTATGTTCTTTATTTTTCTCAAAACAAATTTAAATTGTATAAACGCATTAATTTCATGAAATTATTGAATACACTTATTGAAACTGTGGTGATATGTGAATTTAGTCAATTAAAAGGCATATTTTAATATTTCTGTCTTCATTAAGCCTTAAAATTAATTTTTCTCAGTATAAAAATTTAGTCTATATTATTAATTCAAAATGTTCCATGAGCATAATTTTTCCTCCAATGGCTTTGAAATTTTTTATAGCTATTTGTCATTATATATGTCATAAAACTGTGCATGATTTTTTGAAAATAAATATAATTGTAAAAGTTAAAGGTAGTTAATTATAGAAATATGGTGCAAAAATGCTCAAAATTAAAAAAAATTCAGAAAATATTTTTTTCTAACCTTTATATTCAAATATATAAAATTTGATGCACAGTTTTATTTATGTGTATAAACCAAACTTGTATAAAAAATATTGGGGATTTTCATTGATATGGAATGGGCATGGGCATTTTGAAAACTTCTCCATAACATCTAAAATATTACAAAAAATTCCTTTTTTTTTAAATAAAATTGTTTTTTTTTTTGTGATAAATGTATCCCATAATGCATATAATGTACCCTTGAATAATATTTAAAGGGAAATTTACAAAAAATAAAAAAAAGGATTTAAAAGAATTAGCTTCAAAAGTTCCTGGCTGTTTTTTACCGTTTTCTTGAGTGTAACTCTCTTAATTTTACTTGGAATTTCATAAATGAGACATCATTTTAAAGCATTAATTTCGTACTAACTAATTACTTCCGCACTCCCTCCTATATTGCTCTCTTTTTATTTGATAATTATCAATACCATATGATTTTATTCTAAAACACCATAGATTATGCTATATAAATGCCATAAGATTTCACTTTAAAAACACCATAGATTGTGACCCAATTCCATAAGATTTCATTCAGAAACCCCATACAAATGCCATAGGATTTCATCCCTAAAACTCCTTAGACGTTTACCATACAGTGCCATAAAAATTACCATACAAATGCCATCCCACTAACTCCTTAGACATTTACCATACAGTGTCATAAAAATTACCATACAAATGTCATCCCAAAAACTCCTTAGACATTTACCATACAGTGCCATTAAAATTACCATACGTACCATTTCCATGCCAATGTTTCTATGGTTTTCCATAGGATATTTTTTACCTTAGGCAAAAAGCCATAAGATTTCACTTATGGTTTTTTGTATGGTTTTTTTATGGTAATTCTATGACATTTTTTGCTAAGGGAGTGTAAAGACATAGATTTACTCAGATTTGAAAGTGTCATTTTTCTCAGTGCGTCATTACACACACGCAAATTTCTCACCTTACTATTATAGATTAGAATTATTAGGTTTTCATTGAAGATTGAAAGAAAAAATACAATAAGATAATTATTATACTGAAAAATATTAACTAGTAACAGATGTTTTGATAGTTCTTTATTTAAATTTTGTTAAAAAATTATTGTCAAATATAGAACAGCTAATGTTGTATGTATATTTTTAAATTCCTTGGTAAATTACCTTGGTAAGTTATCCTTTTTTATACTTTTCAAAATAATATAACAAATAAAATGTCTGCATGATAGTAATTTGAATTTTTAAATTTGTGTCAATCAATACAAAATCTTCTTTGTTCATCTTTGAGCATTATACATAAGTCATTCAATAAACATTTTTTTTAAATTATTTTATTAGCATTTTGAAAGTTACTTTTTTAATAGTAATTAACATGGTTTAATTTTATAACCATGTTTTAACATATTTAAATGAATCCTGGAAAATATATATATAGGTATAATTTTATAATATTTCATTCGTTTCATTAAATGATGATTGAAATGACGCTATTGTGTTTAGCTTGTTATTAAATCCCATTGTTACTAAAAATTATGTACTACTGAAACTTACGTCTATATTGAAGTTTACAACGTGGAAGTCTCCTTGCTTTATGCATATATACGAGTATAGGTGAACTGTATTTTTGTCAAATTGTTAATGTCATTTTATTCATAATTTCACTGTTTTTGTTTGTGGTCTGTAATGTTTATTTAATAGTTATATATGTATATATATATATACATTAAATTCTCATTAACGGATACTTAAAATTTAGAGATAATTTTGAGCAGTTTTTAATTTTTAGCAACAAGGATTTATCACAAAAGAAATGTCGTACGGCCGAAAGAGAACGAGAACATTAGATTTTAGGTGTGTTCTCCAAAATCTTCAGAAATAGTTGACAAATCCTTTATAATATTCTTCCGTTTTTTAAAGAAAATAATCAAATTGAAAAATTGTTGTGTATATATGTATATATGTATATATTATTCTAAGAAATTGAAAAGAAATTGAAAAATATATTGTATCTTTTTCCCTATAAAAAGCAACCATACATTAAAAAATTAGAAAGCCTATTTACAGAAAACGTACATTGTCATTGGAATTGCCAATAAAATTTATATTTCTTTCACAGGTCTTTTAAATTTCACAACAGCTCAAACATAAAGACATATAGCATAAGATTTTAGGTAGATTTCATATGAAATACTACCTTCTCCCCTACGTTGGTATTTCTGAAATAGTTTTGCAGATCTACACAGATCGTGACCCCTAGAACCCAAAACCATCCTCAGTAAAATAACTATATATATATATATATATATCACTTTCTTCTGGACACGATACGTCCCCCAATTCTGCACAAATCTCTTCCAAACTGATACATAAAATCAAAAGGCATAAAATCTCTGTAATAGGCAAAATCTGACCAAGGGGATGGAAATAGGGAGGGGTTTTGTGAAAACCTAAAAAACCCAATAACTTCTTAATTTTTGTACATATCAAATCAGTTTAAAGTTTTTATTACTTCTAAAAATAGGGCCAAAAATTTATGCATCACAGATTTTTGATAAAATTAAAAATGGGCTCAAGGGACGCAGAAATATTGTTTTTTGGGGAAACAAATTCATAACTTCGCCAATTCTCAAGATATCAAATCCTATTAATTTTATTATAAATCTACTCAATATTATCTACAACTTTTATATTCACAAGTTTTTGATAGGTCAATTCGTACCATAAAATAAAAATTAAAAACGAAAGCAAAAAGTGTGGGTTGAAGTAGAAAAAAATCCATAACTGCGTCAATTCACAAGATATAAAATCCCCATGAATTTATCATATAATATACCTGTATTTACTATATAATGTACCGTAATGATCAATCTTTTGATAGAGGAAGAATATATTTCGAAAAATGATGTCGAAGTGGGCATTTTGAACAGAATTTCCCGAAGCGATTGCGTTAGAAACGAAAAATATTATCCTACATAATAATGTTTTATAAGTCAAATTTTAATAAACTGAAGGAAAAATAAAAGCACAGGTCACTTATAAATCTCTTCAAAAATCACGTCAGCAACTCTCATATTTTTTCTATTAAAAATTAATCTGAAAAGGTGCCAGAAAATTTCGAGTTGTTGAGCATGGAAAAGTATTTTTTGAATGCCGCTTTAACATGATTCTGATAAAACCAGCTATTATATAAAAATGAAATAAAAACTCGTCAAAAGCAGGCAGATAAATTGTTAAAGTGGATTTATCTCTAATCATGATTTTGATTTTGTTGGTGAAATTAGTATACTTAACTTCGAAATCTGCCTCCGCATGTAGGCCGGGCCGACAGGGACTTTTTTTTTTATTATTCTACTTCTTAAAATATATTCTAAAGCATTTATATGCTTATTAATCCACATGGAAAATGTGTGCTCTAAAAATTTTACTCATGTTATTTATTTTCTTAAACAACAAAGATTCTTTTCTGATTAAGAATTAAATTTTATGATATGATAAAATATGATTTAGTAATCTTTGAATCAGTTTAGTTAAGTTAGATAGCATTTCTGTGCAAGATATTTATTAAGGGTTTCATTGTTCCTTAACAGACCTTTGTAATTTACGTTAAGTAGGTGTTTTTTCCTACAGTAAATGTTGGATAGAAAAAGGGCCAACACTAACAGACATTAAAGAATAGTGGTTAGCTTTAAAAATATATTATCCAGCTGCGCGTTCTGAAAACAGCACAATTATGTAATAACCCGTGTTATAAAATGCTTGGACAATAACCTTGCCCAAAATTATTTACGATCTGACAGACTATCTGGTAATTAAAGTTTGGTAGATAAAAGAAAAGTACTCTCGGAATCGTCACCTTTTGGGGTAACTTATGATAAAATAATATGATTACAGATTATTTCAAAAGCGAGGGGGGGGGGGGTAAAACTTTCTATACGTAATCAAATGTTTATCTCATAAAATATGCCAGGAATAATAGTCCTGGCAATAGAGACCGTATAGGGACTTTACCTAGCAAAATTCACAGTAGTTCTGGAAAAAGGCTTACTATATGTTTTTTGGGTCGCTGAGTCCGAAATTTTAACTTCCCACCAAAATTTCCTCCGGCAACACTCCCCCCCCCCAAATTTTGGTAAAATGCACCCCCCCCCCCAAAAAAAAAGGTTTTTATTAAAAAAATCAAATTTTTTAATTGTTTTGGGGGAAAAAAATCTAGTAATTCAGAAAGTAGACAAAATTTTCAACAAATAAGATATATGACATTATGTCGTAGAATCAATGGGGAGGGGGGATCTGCCTCGGAGCATGCGCCGCTGTGCTGCGTGGACTAAGTTGCGCAATTCCACTTAACCATTCACATCGTTTACATTCGCCCTCCCATCTCCCCTCCGAACTTTCCCTATAAGGTTTACTTTAAGTTTTTTGGGTCGCTGAATCCGAATTTTTAACTTCCCCAAAATTTCTCCCAATGCAACCCCCCTCCAAATAGTTGTTTTTCAATTAAATTTTTTATTGTTTAGGAAAAGTATGTAGAAATTCAGAAAGTAGACAAATTTTGCAACACATAGGATATATGACATTATTACGTAGGGCGAACGGGGAGGGGGATGGCTGCCTAACATGCACTGCGGCGCTAGGTGCACGAAGTTAGCATGTCCAGGCAATAGGGGATTTTACCTGGCAAAATTAATGCTAGTTCCGGATTTCGACTCATTTTATGATTTTTGAGTCGCTGAATCCGAATTTGTAACTTTCTACCCAAATTTCACCCGTCAACTCCCCAAAAAATTGATTTTTTGAAAAAATTTGGTTTTTGAGAACAGCGCGCGGGGAATGTTCCAAGGCAGCGCCCACCTCTCCCCGTTCACCCTACGTGATAATATCATGTATCTTATTTGTTGCAAACTTTGTCTATTTTCTGAATTTCTACATACTTTCCCCCAAAACAATAAAAAAATTAATTTAAAAACAACTATATTGGGGGGTTGCGGGAGAAGGAATTTTGAGAGGAAGTTAAAAATTCGTATTCAGCGACCCAAAAAACTTAAAGTAAACCTTATAGGAAAAGTTCGCAGGGGAGACAGGAGGGCGAATATAAAAGATGTGAGAAGTTAAGTGGAATTTCACAACTTAGTCCACGCAGGACCGCGGCGCATGTTCTGAGGCAGATCCCCCCTTCCCCATTCATCATACTTTTTCATCTAGATACTTTTTCCCAAAAACAATTTAAAAAATTATTTTTTAAATAAAAACTTTTTTTTTTTTTTTGGGGGGGGGGGGGGGGCATTTTACCAAAATTCCTGGGGAGCGGGTTGCCGGAGATATTTTGGTGGGAACTTACAAATTCGGATTCAGCGACCAAAAAAAAAACATAAAGTAAGCCGATTTTCAGAACTACCATTAATTTTGCCAGGTAAAATCCCCTATTGCCTGGACTATAAGGAAAGAAAAAATAATAAGAAGAAAAGACACATATAAACTTACAATAAAATCTTTTTATTTTAAATTGCATAAATCATCAGTTTTATTTCGAATAGTTATACTCATTTCTTATTATTCTCTATCAATTAAATGCACGGATTTCTTGATTACATTTATATATAAATTTATACACAAGAATTTGATACTCAAATTCCCACAACGGGCGAAATACCTACAACACAATATTCCTAAGGTGCAAGTAAGTATAATTTTCAATTTTTTATTTGCTATTATTATATATACATATTTTTTCTACATGAATTACGTACGTATATTAATACGTACGTTTACTCTCATAATTGCTTATTAAATTTTGTTAAACATATGCATATTCATATATATATTTCTTTTTTCTTATAAGATAATAGAATCTGCCCAATGAAAAAATAATTGTTTCTAAATTGAGATTAAGTACCTCTTCAGATATTTTGTGCTATACTTATACATGTTAAATATATTATATAATATTAAAATTAATAATATTATAATATTATTATTACAATTATTATATAAATATATTAACTATTTTGCCATTTAGAGTAACAAAAAAGTAAGACATCATCATGTTGAGATTTTGATTAAGGGGGTCCGGGACACAAAAATCTTCAAATTTTAAATTTTTTTTTAATTATTGGATTAAAAATTTCTCTGCCGTTTTCTGCTTAAAATGATGTTTAAATCATGTTTCTATCTTAATTAGAACAGGAAATATTATTTTTTTTTCGTTTTTATTTGTTTTCAAAATCTGCCTTCCAAGCTATGGTTGTCATGGAAACGAGTTCTTGTGAAATTGCGTTTTTATTCATGATAGGTTTTCTCACCATTTCTCATATTTAAATTCTTATAACTCGAAAACCGTTAAAGATACAGGGTTGAAACTCGGAACATATTTTTTAAAAATTATTTTACTTTACTTTTGAGCCAGCATATTTGAAAAAAATATTTACTTTTGAAAATATGATTTTTTTTTTAAATTTGCACCATTTTTTTATAATTTTTTCGTTAAATATTTTTAATTTTATAAAAAAATTAATATTTTTTTAAATGCTGCCACTAAATTAAAAAATATATATTTCTGTTTATTTAAATGATAAGCAATTTAAATTCTACAAATAATGTTTCGAGTTATAACGATTTTAAGTTATACTACTTTTTTCATAAATTTTAAATTTCAATTTTTTTTTTAAATCTATGAGAAATTTTATCATTTGATTTTGTTTACAAATGATATGGTTAACCATCACAAAAAATTAAAATTTTTAACTCAATAAATAAATTTCCTTTGAAAATGTGTCCCGCATCCCCTTAATCATTATGTAGGCCATGAGGGATACGACCATGAGGGTCCCGAGAGAAATTTTCACACACATGAGTTCGTTACACATATTACACTCAGGAGGGTTCTCAGAAGAATTTCACACACATAATTTCTTGATACAGTTGAGACGGCTTTTCCGACTTTCTTACTTACGAGGAGAGGACCAACCTTGTGAATAACAGATTTTGATTATTTTAATATATGTTGTAGGGTAGGCACCCCTTAGTGTCAAATTAGACGGATTTTATCCAATGCCCCTTAGTTCTTGAAAAACCAGGGGGTCTAATATTAGTAGACATCTTAAATGCTTACTTCGCAGCAAAAATGACAGGTTAGCCGTAGCTCAGTTGGCATGGCGCTTGCCGGCTGATCCGAGGGCCCGGGTTCGATACCTGAATGCGCTACAATCGTTTTTTCATTTTTTGTTTTATAAATGTAGTTGTAATTATAATTTAATAATTTCAATAAAAAATTTTAACACCAAACATTAATTATAATGTTAACCAACTTAAATTTATCATTTCTTATTTCTAAACTATTATTTCTCATCCATTAAAGAGGTTTAAAAAGAAATTGGATCTATTATTGAATGATAAAAATTCCAAAATCGTAACAAATTCTGTTGTGGTGCCATCTAGTTATGAAAAAAAAAGGAATTTTCAAATAAAATAAAAGCAGAAAATAGATAAAGGGGAAAGCAAAATAATTGAAAGCGCAAGCATACTTATTACAAATTTAAAAATCTTTAATATGCAAAAAATCGGTTGTAATATAATTCTGATGCAAATTTTTAATATGATTATGCTTCGTACTTTAAAAACAGAATAATAGTATTATCTCATTGACTTCCTTTGTTAAAACTATGCGTAAATGATGTTTCTTTAAAATCACGAATTGACACAATTGCTCAATATCATTGCATCGATAAAGAATATATGAAATACATTTTAAAAGTGATTTAAAAAAAAAAAAAACAGTTTTATGATGTTTTATTACAACTATTCAGTTAAAGGTAAAAAATTAAATAGGTTAAAATTATAATTGATATACAATATTAAAAATTTTAATTGACAATCAGATTATTAAGTTATACTTACAAGTAAATTTATAAAACAAAAAATGAGAAAAACCAATGATAGCTCATTCAGGCATCGAACCCGGGCCCGCCAATCAGCCGGTTAACACCATACCAACTAAGCTACGACTGACCTATCATTGCTGTAGCAAGGTAAGTATTTAAGTTGTGTACTAATATTAGACCCCCCGGTTTCTCAAGAACTAAGGAGCATTGGATAAAATCCGTTGAACTTGACACTAAGGGGCCTCTACCCTACAACATATATTAAAATAATCAAAATCTGTGATTAACAAGGTTGGCCCTCTCCTTGTTAGATTCAATGCACTCCGTGTCCGGTGAAGAGTCCGTAGATTTGATTATAACCACGCTGAAGGTGTTTCGTTTTTTATGCAGTTGCGTATCGTCTCGGGCTTCTCTTTTTAGATTATCTTTGTAAGGCAAATTCCATCCTTTTCTGTCTAAGATTCCAACGTCAACCTCTAAAGAAGAGAGAAAAGGGAATACTGATGCCAGAAAAAAACATTTTCTTCTAAATTGTTTATTCCTTTGCATGCATGGAACGCCGATTCGAATATTATTGGCTGGCGCGTTCTTCTGGGATGACACTTGTTTTCCGAGATCGGACCATTCGTTAATTATTTTTTCCATAGACGATTTTATGTTTTCCCCTTTTTTTAGTACCTCGTCGGTGGTAGTGCCTCGGGTTCAGAATTATAAATTTTGTCATACATTACATTTGAGTGCCCCATAAATGATTCTGACTACACCATTGATACAGCTTTCCCACATGGAGTCTTTAGCTTTTTTATTGCGATAAAATGTCTGCAAAATGTGCGAATATCGTTGACATATAAAAATATACAAAATTCCCTTGCTCAAAAATGGCAAAAGCAATAAAAAAATCATAAAAGCTCTAAATAGTTTGAATATTTAGAAACTGTTCGTTGGGTAGATTTTAATGATACTAAATTTTATATGTATACATTTTTTTTGTTTACATCAATATTAGTGTTTTTTTTTTAAATTGTATTTGCTTGTTACACATTGCTACACATATATATACTAAAACTATATAAAATATTTCAATTAGAATTTTGGGCTTTTCAGCGCAACAGTCAATTAAAAATCATACAACATAATATTTATGTAGCCTTATCAAAACATTTATCTTACGTCGGGAGTTGCATCTGAGGCAGAAATATTAGAAGATAAACAGTGTATAAATTATACAAAATGATTTCAGTTTAAACATAAATTTCACATTAATTATAGCGTGCATAAACGTTTAGTACCGGCTTTTATTAATATTTTCAAATATTTAATATATTTCCAACAACTATTAATTTTAAGAGTCTATTGCAGAAAATAATATTATGAAAACTCATGTGTTATAAATTATCACAGAATTTGAATTATTATAAAATATGTCTTAATATTTTTTACAATATATACCATAGGATAAGACAGGGAAAGTTACCCCTTCTAAGTACCTTCATTTTTTTTTTTTTTATGGTAATGATTTTTGAAATGTACATTTAATCTATCTATTCCACATTTTATGTGATAATTCATAAAATATATCACTGTAACATATATAGCAGATGAAATGCGCTGTTTATAAAAAAAAAATAATGCAATAACTTAGCCGAGCCATCTATGGATAACCTCAGGGTTAGATGCCACCCTTGATGGTTATGGATCGTCCAACCGGTAGCTTTAGAAGTTGGAAGAATTATGGCTACAGGCTATAAAGAAACACATTATTAGATACCTGTTTCAACAACATTCACTAGATATTTCTTTAAAAATCTCTAATAAATACATTATATTTCATCTGCTACTATTTCTATCTTATTAAGATATGCAGCAAAAGCCAAACTTTTATTTAATGAAATGAATCGCTGTGACTTCGTCTATTACGCTTACGTCACTAGCTCCGTCACATGTCCAATAACCGAAATAATACAGTGACTGGCGTAACTAACCCGATGTGGCAAATAACTTGGATTTACCCTATATAGACGCTTTCAGTGTGCCGTCAGTCATGACGTTTTCCTTGGAAACTGACTCCAAACAAACGGTTGCTACGTTGTAATTTCTATTCCATTAGTATATTACAGCTAAACCTTATAGCTATATCTCACAGCTGACTATTTTAATACTTTATACGCAGCGGTAACATTTTCTACAATTTATATTAAATAAGAAATGTAGCAAAGCAATCGTTTGTTTGGAGTCAGTTTCCAAGCAAAACGTCATGACTGACGTCGCGGCGCTGAAAACGTCTATTTCTAAAAGTACGCGGACACTTTCGATTTTAGACGTCTAATCCAATATCTTGAGAAATACTTCACGAATTATTCTGGAACCTGAGGAATATAAAAAAAAAATATTTTACTTCATAATTTTCAGTGAAGGTTTAACCACGGCAGTACTTAGAATGCCAACATTCAATTGAAAATTAATATTTTGATTACGCAGTAGAAAAAAAAAGGCTCTAAATGAACTTTACTGTAGTACATGCTGTGTGAATCCTGAACTACATTATCGTTCATATGTTGAAAAATATGAAGTTATTTCATGAAAATGTAAATATGTAAACAGAAATTTCAAGAAAGTTCAGAATTTTTTCTGTTTATATCAACTATGATTTTTTGACAAATTATAATTCTATTTTTATAAAACTAGTACACGGGAAACATTATGCTTTACTTATTATATGAAACTGTTAAATATTTCATGGACTATTTCATGGAATTCGTAAGAAATAATATTTAACTGCGCATGCACGAAAGATACAAAATTATTTTTTGTATAAATTCGTAGTTAAACATATAGTACCACTCATAAAAAAGTATTTACAAATGATATGGTTAACCATCACAAAAAATTCAAATTTTTAACTTAATAAATAAATTTTCTTTGAAAATGTGTCCCGCATCCCCTTAATCATTATGGGCCATGAGGGATACGACCATGAGTGTCCCGAGAGAAATTTTCACACACATGAGTTCGTTACACACATTACACTCAGGAGGGTTCTCAGAAGAATTCTACACACATAATTTCTTGATACAGTTGAGACGGCTTTTCCGACTTTCTTACTTACATTCAATGCACTCCGTGTCCGGTGAAGAGTCCGTAGATTTGATTATAACCACGCTGAAGGTGTTTCGTTTTTTGTGCAGTTGCGTATCGTCTCGGGCTTCTCTTTTTAGATTATCTTTGTAAGGCAAATTCCATCCTTTTCTGCCTAAGATTCCAACGTCAACCTCTAAAGAAGAGGGAAAAGGGAATACTGATGCCAGAAAAAAACATTTTCTTCTAAATTGTTTATTCCTTTGCATGCATGGAACGCCCATTCGAATATTATTGGCTGGCACGTTCTTCTGTGAGGACACTTGTTTTCCGAGATCGGACCATCCGTTAATTATTTTTTCCATAGACGATTTTATGTTTTCCCCTTTTTTTAGTACCTCGTCGGTGGTAGTGCTTCGGGTTCAGAATTATAAATTTTGTCATACATTACATTTGAGTGCCCCATAAATGATTCTGACTACACCATTGATACAGCTGTCCCACATGGAGTCTTTAGTTTTTTTATTGCGATTAAATGTCTGCAAAATGTGCGAATATCGTTGACATATAAAAATATACAAAATTTCCTTGCTCAAAAATGGCAAAATCAATAAAAAAATCATAAAAGCTCTAAATAGTTTGAATATTTAGAAACTGTTCGTTGGGTAGATTTTAATGATACTAAATTTTATATGTATACATATTTTTTTTTTTTGTTTACATCAATATTAGTGGTTTTTTTTAAATTGTATTTGCTTGTTACACATTGCTACACATATATATACTAAAACTATATAAAATATTTCAATTAGAATTTTGGGCTTTTCAGCACAACAGTCAATTAAAAATCATACAACATAATAATTTATGTAGCCTTATCAAAACATTTATCTTACGTCGGGAGTTGCATCTGAGGCAGAAATATTAGAAGATAAACAGTGTATAAATTATACAAAATGATTTCGGTTTAAACATAAATTTCACATTAATTATAGCGTGCATAAACGTTTAGTACCGGCTTTTATTAATATTTTCAAATATTTAATATATTTCCAACAACTATTAATTTTAAGAGTCTATTGCAGAAAATAATATTATGAAAACGCATGTGTTATAAATTATCACAGAATTTGAATTATTATAAAATATGTCTTAATGTTTTTTACAATATATACCATAGGATAAGACAGGAAAAGTTACCCCTTCTAAGTACCTTCATTTTTTTAGGTGCGTTCGTAATTATATAAATACGTAGCACCTATAGTCGTCGTTCAGTCCGTCTGTCTGTCCGTCTGTCCGTCCGTCTGTCCGTCCGTCTGTCTGTCCGTCCGCATATAACAGAGCAAAAACTACCCGACCGAATGATCTGAAATTTTTAATATATAATTGCTGCAAAATTTTGTCGAGCCATTTCCAATTTTATGAAAATCGGATGTATAGTTTAATTACAGGGACAGTCAAACGTTTTTCTTTACATTACGCCCAATGGGGAAAATTATTGCAAGTGAATTTTAATGATTTTGCAGACTTCCGAATGGTCTGAAATTTTTAATATATAATTGATGCAAAATTTTGTCGAGCCATTTCCAATTTCATGAAAATCGGATGTATAGTTTAATTACAGGGACACCCAAAAGTTTTCCGTTACATTACGGCCAATGGGAAAAAATTATAGCAAATGCATTTTAATGATTTTACAGCCTTCCGAATGGTCTGAAATTTTTAATATATAATTGCTGCAAAATTTTGTTGAGCCATTTCCAATTTTATGAAAATCGGATGTATGGTTTAATTACAGGGACACACAAAATTTTTCCGTTACAGTATGGCCAATGGGAAAAAATTATTGCAAATGCATTTTAATGATTTTACAGCCTTCCGAATGGTCTGAAATTTTAAATATATAATTGCTGCAAAATTTTGTCGAGCCATTCCAAATTTTATGAAAATCGAATGTATAGTTTAATTACAGGAACAGTCAAAAGTTTTCCGTTACATTACGGGGAATGGGGAAAAAATTATAGTAAGTGCATTTTAATGATGTTACAGACTATGCACTTATGAAGCGCAAAAAAATATACATTCAGTACAATATGGTGTGCAAAACATAATTATAAAACTAGTTATAGTACGAACGCACCTCATTTGCCACGTTTGACGAGCAATTTCCAACTTGTTTTCTTTTTTATGGTAATGATTTTTGAAATGTATATTTAATCTATCTATTCCACATTTTATGTGAAAATTCATAAAAAATAACACTGTAACATATATAGCAGATGAAATGCGATGTTTATAAAAAAAAATAATGTAATAAATTAGCCTAGCCATCTATGGATAACCTCAGGTTTAGATGTCACCCTTGATGGTTATGGATCGCCCAACCGGTAGCTTTAGAAGTTGGAAGAATTATGGCTACAGCCTATAAAGAAACACATTATTCGATACCTGTTTCAACAACATTCACTAAATATTTCTTTAAAAATATCTAATAAATACATTATATTTCATCTGCTACTATTTCTATCTTATTAAGATATGCAGATTACTTTTATTTAATGAAATGAATCGCTGTGACTTCGTCTATTACGCTTACGTCACTAGCTCCGTCACATGTCCAATAACCGAAATAATACAGTGACTGGCGTAACTAACCCGATGTGGCAAATAACTTGGATTTACCCTATATAGACATTTTCAGTGTGACGTCAGTCATGACGTTTTCCTTGGAAACTGACTCCAAACAAACAGTTGCTACGTCGTAATTTCTATTCCATTTGTATATTACAACTAAACCTTATAGCTATATCTCACAGCTGACTATTTTAATACTTTATACGCAGCGGTAACATTTTCTACAATTTATATTAAATAAGAAATGTAGCAAAGCAATCGTTTGTTTGGAGTCAGTTTCCAAGCAAAACGTCATGACTGACGTCGCGGCGCTGAAAACGTCTATTTCCAAAAGTACGCGGACACTTTCGATTTTAGACGTCTAATCCAATATCTTGAGAAATACTTCACGAATTATTCTGGAACCTGAGGAATATAAAAAAAATATTTTACTTCATAATTTTCAGTGAAGGTTTAACCACGGCAGTACTTAGAATGCCAACATTCAATTGAAAATTAATATTTTCATTACGCAGTAGAAAAAAAAGGCTCTAAATGAACTTTTCTGTAGTACATGCTGTGTGAATCCTGAACTACATTATCATTCATATGTTGAAAAATATGAAGTTATTTCATGAAAATGTAAACATGTAAACAGAAATTTCAAGAAAGTTCAGAATTTTTTCTGTTTATATCAACTATGATTTTTTGACAAATTATAATTCTATTTTTATAAAACTAGTACACGGGAAACATTATGCTTTACTTATTATATGAAACTGTTAAATATTTGATGGACTATTTCATGGAATTCGTAAGAAATAATATTTAACTGCGCATGCGCGAAAGATACAAAACTATTTTTTGTATAAATTCGCAGTTAAACATATAGTACCACTCATAAAAAAGTAATCGAATATTGTGAAAATTCAAAAAGATGTCTAAAAGATGAGCTAAATTTCGGTCACTTACTAAAAGTAGCTATATGGTAAGAATTTTTTCCACTCATTGCAAAATTATATTCACCGATTTCAAACAAAGGTGTATGTATCCATATACATCCATCACGTATTTCAAAGAATGCTTCGATTTTAATAAGACATTTTCTATATGAGAGGGCAAGCCAGATATTTTTTTTTCAATAAGAACTAATACATGAATAAACAAGAAAGAAAAATCATGTGTCCAATATAAATTATGTAATACTTTCTAAAATATTCAGAATTCTGCAGAAAAACTTCAAGGTTTATAAAGGATGATATCTAAATAAAAAAAAAAAAAATAAATAAATAAAAAAAAAAAAAAAAGCATAACGTGTTTCTAAACCCAATTTTTGCTATGGGCACCAATAGGTGTAAAAATATCGAGGTTTTTTTCATGTATTGCTCAACACTGTTTATGATATATAGATTTTTATGTATGCCACATAGCATGCTTAAGGTTATTTCAGTTAAACGATTAGCACAGTTGAAAATTTCCATATAGCAATTTCTCCGATTAAACGGAAATGTACAGTCGTGGAAAAAAGTAAACACCCCTACTAACTCCTCAACAAATTATCGTCGGCAAAAGTTACTGGTACCGAACGATTGGAAATAAAGTCTTCTTTTAAATGACATATATAAAATTTGCTTAAGGGGAAATATACATATTAAAACGAATCCAAACTTCATTTTTTTCAATGGCAATACCCAATTTTAACGAGATATTTCAAATCTTTGGTCCAAATTTTACCTAGACACCAAATTTCATGTCATTTGAATGATAAGTTTTTGAATTATGCGCATTCAACATTTAGTGCTTCTAATGTTAAATTACATTTTCATATTTTTATTTATAATTTCTGAAATTATGATCCTAATGTTTTAATATTTGTGTAGCAATAATACTAATATACCCAAACATAAATACGTTGATTTGCAATTTTTATAATTTTCTGATATGAATTATGAGTTATGAAATTAATATAAAAAGATTATGAATTGCAACCTACAATTTTTTGATGGATTTAGATTTATTAAGTCCTGCTTTATGGAAATCCAAAATTTCACATTTTTCTTCCAAGTAGTTTTCAAATTATATTTAAAAAACGGCAAAATGATGTAATGATGGCTTAAGGGCCGTCTATGATAGAAGTGACTAAATATTTTGAAATTTCTTATCCTATCCTGTAATCTAACAGGCTTAATTGACTGCTTAAGGTGGATTGATCAAGAGGGGCGTTCTCTTGGTCTTCTTTTTCTCGGGTATTATTATATTCATTTTCTATGGATCAACTGATTTTTCCGTTTAAGAAAGGATTCCGTCATAGGCAATTTTTTTTTGCCTTAAAATCTACTATCCTTTAAAAATATGAATTTTAAAGTTTTATTGTAAAATAATGGCCATTTAAAAATATATGCATTTGTTGTAATAGATATTGGGCTGATCCAAATATTAGTTATTGTTGCAGGTATTAGGTCAATCAGAGGTAATAATTTTAATACGGGTTATATCGAGACCGGGATACAAAATTTCGCCCAGGGGAGACCTAGGAATAAGGAAGCCAGTCCCGGTTCGGTATAACCAGTGGTCGAGAGGTTCTGTTCTCAAAGCTGGTAGACGGGAGGTGCTGGGTTCGAACCCGATTGCGCTTTTCGGTCCCATCGGTCAGAGCTTCCACTGGTTTTCTTCTAAGCTTGGATATCCTTGCGTAAATACGGGTTGTGCTCCCTTAGAAAGACCTCCACGGAAGACACTCCCACCTTCGGGCCCATATCCCTCGTGTAGTTAATACTCTGTCATAAATCACACCAACACCTGGTTCGGCATGAAAAAATTCGTTAGGCCCGGCCTGGCCGAGTCTTAAGAAAAAAGTCTCCAATCACGTGTCTGGCCCGGCCCAGCCCCACAATACAGACTTTTTTAACGGCCTCGCCGGGACGATAAAAAGCCTGAATTTGTGAGGGCTAAAATATGAAAAACTCCTAATCGGCATGTTAGAAAAAGCATTGTTTCAAATTACACATTTAACATTTATTTATGGACATTTGAATTGTACAAAAAGGAGGTGGAAACGGCAAAAGTTAAACTCAATCGGAAGTTTAAGCTGCAGAAAGAAGTTACTTTTTCACGTGCAATTTTAAAAAAAGCATTTAAACATTTTATTAGGAGCCAATGAATGTTTAAACTTTAAATGCGTTTTTCTGCATGATGTATTTTTTTTTCTTTTTACCATTTCTCGTCATAAAATTATTATAAGTCAAGAATCGTAAATAGAAAAGGTGCAAACTTGGAACATGTCTTTTTTGATTATTTTACATTAATTTTGTTTCGGCATATTTGAAAAAAAATTACTTTTGAAAATATGATTTTTTTTAAATAAGTTACATGATTTTTTAAATAAATATGTTTAATATTTTTACAATTAATATTTTAAAAAATCCTGTAACAAAACTAAAATTATACTTTCCTCTTTAATTAAATGAAAAAAAAAATTGAAATCCGATGAACAATGTTTCGAGTTATAAAGATTTTAAATTAAATCCGCTTTAAAAAATATTAATCATTTAAATTTTTTTTAAAACTTTATGAGAAATAGTAGGAGGGGATTTTGCTTGCAAATTATATGGCTAACTATCACAAAAAAATAAAAAAAATAATAAAAATTCTGACTCAAGAAATATATTTTGTACATGTTTCCTAGAACTCTTAAAGTAACAATGGTTCTTGGGTTGCACGCATTTCAATTTGTGTCTAATCCCTTAAAACCTAATGAATTATTTAAACTGCCATACCTCTGCGAGTTTTTCAGATATGAGGATGCGATTTTTTGTGTTTAACTAAGGAATGCACGAGGAAAGTCTTCCTGATTGGAATTTTTAGACTACGGGGGCCGTATAGAAATTTCATTTTCGTACTTTTTCAAATAGAACCCCCATGGAGTCGCAACTTATGTCATTAAATTTTGCACCCTTTTTTATGAAACTTTGCAATTGGAAGTATGGGTCTAGGGGCAATATTTAAGGAAATAGCCTATTGTTTCGATATTTATGAATCACCCTGTATAATTATATCCTTTTTTGTCATGAATTTGAAATTATTTATTTCAAGAAAGAAAGGACTTATGTTTGTTAAGTTCCATTCATTAAAATTTGTTAACTATAGAAAATTATTTAATTGATATTGAAAATATATTCACATTTCTTATCTTATATTACTTATATTATCTTATATTATGCTTTATTGACATCTCCGTGTCAAATGTTTATGAATGATGGAAATTTGAGACTGACTAATTTCTTGTTTTCAAAATTTTAAAGTCATTGCGCTCGTGATTGGCGAATTTAGGTTTTATATCTCATGCGTTCAAATCATAGATAATGATAAAAACCGGAAAGTTAATTAATTTTGAGATCACGCACGTCATAAGCGAAATAAATGATTTATCTAATTATAAATCCTACATATATACATATCTATATATTTAAAATTATGGAAAGAGGGTGCAAAACAGTATAAGAATAAAACTATTAAAAACTTAAAGGATCACTTAATATTTGGAAAAATCATAAAAAATTCCCATTTTTTTATTACAGCAATTGAGTAATTATAAGGTTTTAAAATAAATATGCAATTAGTTTTTTTTTTCTTTTTTGTTTGTTTGTTTGTTTGTTTGTTAGGCGAAAAAAAAGTTATTATAGGAAAATGCACATTTTTAGAAAAGAGAATTCTGTGTCTTAATGTTTGCTTTATACCATGCAAATTAATGCCAAAAAGACCTTTATTTTCCGCATCTTAGATCTTTATTTATCTTCACACAATTTTTTAAAAATAATAATTGAAATAATATATATAGGGGAGGATAGTACACAGCGAGACGAAAATTATTATTACTTAACGAATGGCGACGATTTTGAAAAAAAAAAAATTGCTACATCTTTAAGCTACACAAATACGCTAAACATTAATGTACAAGTGGTTTTAAAAAAGTTATCTATAAAAGCACAGAACCGGCATAACGGAGCGTTGGAAATTGCCTCACTATGTACTACAAGAAGTACACAGTGAGACAATATATATATTTTCATAAATCATACATGTCAATACTACACACACTATCAATAATTTTCTGCAATATATGATTTATAATTAGTATTTCTAGATTTTCAAAATATTAAAAATATGAGCCTCGTGTCAACAATGACAGACCTTGGGCTACCTTCATGCGAATTTTCAGCATCTTACGTTTAGTAGATTTTTCTAGCCATCGCACGCCCATATACACGCGCACATAAAGAGAGAGAGAGAAAAAAAATTCTTCGATTATTAATAAATAACTTTTTTTAACATCCGAACCACATAGTAGGTACACAATAAGGCACGCCTCACTGTGTATCACAACTGTATGTCTCACTCTCTACTTTCGTTACGTTGTAACAAAATGGATGTCTCATCTGTTACATCAATTTCATCGCTTTAAAAAGTTTATATCGTTTTGTCGAAATAGTGTATTATTAGATATAGCTAGGTTTGGTCGAGTAAATATATGTCATATGGAAGGAAGTAAACACCAAAATAGATATACATGTAACTTTAATCACTATAAAATAATGAATTATTTACTATTTTGGACGAGTAACTGAAGCGCCGAAAGTACATCCACTTGTTGCATAATTTGAGGTCGTTATGTGTGTGCGTCAGCTTGGAGAATGAGTTACAATTATATGCCAAACTGGCTGCTGTCTCACTGTGTACTACTCTCCCCTACATTAAATTTTGATTATTAATAATATTTTTGTGTGATATATTTCAAAACATGCAATAGAAAGTCCAACATCACAATCAGCGCCAAAAACCAAGCCCAATTGATAATATTCAAAGTCTTCACACGGAAATACAAGTTAAATTTTCCCGGTTTCAGAAATTTTTCCAGCATTTAAATCTCCAGCCCGGAAACATGACAGGCACGAGAAAAAACGAATGACACTTCAGGCGATGATATTGACGGGAGCGAGAATTAAGTTGTTAAACAGTTGAAACAAGAACAATAAATCCATACAATTCCTATCTCTTCGGAAGGTGGGAGGAGTCAAGAAGTAGGTACCTAATAAAACTAGTTATTAGGGACCCCAGTAATATCTTACCCATCATGGATATGCAATATAAAATAATTTGGAAATTAGGATCGCATATATCAAGGAAACTGATTGTCCAATAGAGTTCATTCTTTGTGTAATCTTTATGCTAAATTCATTGTTTAAAAGAAGTAATTCCGAAAAATTCTATATAGGCTTCATTAGACGGAATATTTCGAAAGTCCGAAAAAACAGTTCCGTATAACTAAGTTTAGTGAAATTTAACAGATTTTGTCGCACTATTACGTTTTAAGTTCATACCGAATTTCAAGCATCTATCTCGATTTGTTCGGTAGATACAGTACTTAAAATGATGACGTCATGATGACGAAATGATGACTTGATGACGTCATAAAATTGAAATGCTCTATTACTGAATTGCATAAAAGAAATATCTTTATAACTCCAAAAAGGATAATCATGTTATCTAACAGTTTACAGTGTCGGATTAAGCGTCTCATTTCCAACTACAATATATCATTGAACTGAAATTTGAATGAAATGCAGTGTCATGGAACAACGATGAGTATGGAAAATATGATTACAAATATCTCGGCAACTAATTATTCGATCGACTGCATTCTTTATGCAAATTTATGTTTTATCATTTTCTTTTGTATTCACTCCTTAAAATAAACAATTTCGAAAATTTTTGTATACTTTTCATCAGAACGATTATTTCGAGAATCCGAAAAAAACAGTTCCGGATAGTCGAGGTTACTGAAATTCAATAGGCTTCTTTTCATTATTACATACTAAGTACATACCCAATTTCAAGTCTCTATCTCAATTTGTTAGGGAGATAGAGCGTTTAAAGACACACACATAGACACACTAACATACACACGAACAGATTTTTTTAAGTATGTTTTTCGGAATCTCCAGTGTCTGAAACGTGCAAATACATATTTTTTTTTAATCGATTATAAGAATTAACCTATACTGCGTATGATTGGTAAGTAAATCAGTGAGTAAATATATGTAAGTATGTATCCTCAGAGGTTTCGCAAGGTATGACCAACCCGCATACTCCCTTAGTGTAACAATTTCAAATAGAAAACTTAAACAACTCAAAATTAATAATTTAAAATTTAAAATTATGTAATATAACTTAGCAAAACTAACTGGTGTATAAACAAAAATAACCAAGTAATTTATAACCAAAACCAAACCTGTTTTTCTGAATTTAATATTTAAAAATAAATCATGCAATTAAATAAATAATTAATTTAAAACTTAAAATAACTTAAAATTAAATAAATTATGAGCATGTAAGAATACCATACAGCCACCTGGAATCGTGAAGACTGGGAAAATGTGATACCTCTTGAAAATCCAAAAACACTCCACATCCGACATTGATCAATAGGAGCTGCCAGGTCTAATATTCCAGTATCATCAAGACTTGTCTTTTCATTATTCAAATTCAATAATGCTATTCCAGTCTACCTTAGTTCCATCTTGAAAATTCATCACAATGCAGAGCTTCTTAAAACAGACGTCATCTGCATTCTTCGTACATTCAAAATGTCGCTTCGACTTCCTTCCCGGTATTTGGCCGTTGAGTTGTTGCCACTTCAAAAACTTTTCTTAAGCTGATTAATATAATAAAAAATAAATTGATATGGATATAAATTGTTATCAAAAAGATTTGCAGTCAATTTAAAGATCTGCGAACTTAAAAACTCTTTATTGCTACAAATTTTATAATTTTATTAACTTGGCACAGTATAAAATTGATGAAAAACCTCTTAATTAAATTTGAAAACCAGTGACGCATTGACCAAGTTTTAAAATTTAAAAAAATCTCGTTTATCAAAAAGTTTAATTTGTATACTATTATTTGTAATCATTAAATCTAGATTTAAAAAAAAAAGAAACGTGCAAACAATCATCTGAAGCTTTGTGTAATTTCAAACATGGAAGATAGATATCGTTAATCGATATCAAAAGTTTGCCATCGAAAATAATTAAATTATCGATATATCTTAAAACTGTAAACCTATTATTTGTATTTAAAACTTCGTTTTATTCACAATAGGAAAGAAAAAGATTGGATGCAGAACTCGAAAAATTTGTTCCCATTCTAAGAAAAACGTCTATAACATTCATTAAACATTAGTGAAATTTCATGCATTATACATGCTATTTACAACAAATAATTTAGAAAAATAAAATTTCATACATATTAATAAACTAAAACACAATGCGAAAAATTAGATTTTAGTATCATAAAATCATGGAAATTGATTTATGAAATACAAAAGTTAATTGAAATTAATATTTAGAAAAGCTGCCTTTATTCATCAGAGATTCTGTTATTCTAGACGGAATTGATAAAACAAGACTTTCAATGTATTTCTGATCAATTAATTTCCAGTTTTGACAGATTAAAGCTTTCATTTCTACAAGTGGTTCGTACTGCATCCCATTTGCATAATTCATTCGAACAAGCTGTCCCCAAAAGTTTTCGATGGGGTTCGGATCAGGACTAATAGGTGGATGACCTAAAAGAAAAATATTCTGTTTGTCAAACCAATCTCTTATTGAATTTGAAATGTGATTTCTTTCATTGTCTTGGATGAAGATGCAATGCAAATCATAACATTGCGATGCAAATGGAAGAAGTGAATTTTTTTAGAACTAAACTGTAATCAAAAGAATTCTAGCGACCGTTTAAAAGTACAATTTCACTTTTGCCATCATAAGTGATCGCTGCCCAAATCAACAAACTTCCACTATCAAAATTTCTGCTGAATGTAGAATTTGGTTCTTTTCGGAGATCACTCCAATAATACTTGAAACTATCCGGGCCATCCAAATTAAATCTTTTTACGTCGGAGAAAATGAATTTCTTCCAACTCTCACCCATTGCCATATACTTCTCGTAATACTGCAAACGCATCTGCTTGTGAAGCAGAAGTAACTTTGGACCGGGCTTTATTTTCGATCAAGTCAAGATCCGTGAAGAATGTAAAAATCTCTTCTAGAAGTAACAGGCAGGGTTATATCTGCACAAATCTGCTTTGAACTGTGACCGCCTATCGATGCAAGTTGAAGAATCCCACTTTTCTCTCCCTTACTTAAACGTAGATTACATTTTTTGTTAAAATTTTTGCCATAATTTGATGGATAGTTTCAATAGTTATATATCACACCAACTGATCTTTTAATAAATTTACTAATTTCCGGAAGAGACTTTCCACATTTTAGATCGATTTTAGCTTCTTTTTCCTCAGACAAAATCTTTCGTGTAACTGAAACGTATTGCTCCCAATATATAACTCTTTTTATGTCTATTGCGCATTTCACGTTACCTTGTTTTATGCCAATTTTTGTCACATTACTCCGGAATAGCCAATGAAATGTCATATTTCATAAATCAATTTCCATGTTTACATATTACGAAAACCTAATTTTTGATTTTTGTTTACGTTTTATATTGTATATGAAATTTTATTTTTGTAACTCATTTGCTATATATACTATGTTCATCCCATGAAATTTCGTTCATTTTTAAAGAATATTATAGAAGTTCTTCTTAAAAAACCGTGTTTTCATAAATCAATTTCCACCAGTGTATCTGATAAAAAATCGAGATATTAAATGTAATAAAATTATTATAAAAAAATTACATAAACTCAAGCAAAAATCTTTTTTTATTCCAAGTTCTTCCTCAATATAAAATAAATAAAAAATATTTTTAAGGTACTGTAAACCAAGTCAATTGGAATATTAGAAAAATTATATTCAAAATCATAATTATGTAAATTAGTAGGCGTTGTGGCCGTATTTTTTAATTTATTAAAAACTTCATTGCTATTGACAATAAACCAAAAATGATTAGTATCTGCATATTTAAATATTTAAACTTACTAAAAACTATATTGACTTATTGCATAAAAGAGCTGCTTTTCGCCAGATACACTGGGCTTGACCCCTTTATACATCTTTTGAAAAGCATATGAAAAGCATATATATATATATATATATATATATATATATATATATATAAGCTAAAAAAGATCAAAGTAAAACTAAAAGTAAAATATAAAAATAAAAATAAAATCCATGCGATAAGCGCTACAGCTGCATATAACCACACAGATTATATATAGCACATTATGTTTTAAATGCGTTTGTCAGACCCAGAATCCTGCACAATAAATAAACTAAGTATAACCATACAACATCCGAGAAATTTAAACAGATATAACCTGAACAAGAAAAAAGAACAAAAGGCTGTGGCCTCTTCAGCGGTGGGCATTTTAGAAAGCACAGCAATATTTCAGATTAATTACAATTTACAACAAACTATTATTCAGTAGTGGCAGTGGGTTTCGGCCAGAGTGTCGCAAAGCATAAATCAAATGCATAAAAACAATTGAAAGCATATAGCGAACACTCCCCCACCGGACCCGACGCGACAACAAACAGTGCATCTCGAAGATACAACTGATTCAGAATGTATGTGTAATGTATACTGAAACAATAAAATTATTTTACCCAAATCCGAGCAACACAGCCACAAAAAACAATAACTAAATTCCAGTGATCCATATCTGTCCATAAACGTTCCATGTCTGTTGCCACACAATTGCAGACATCCTTGTAAAACCGTCCAAAAAAGGCTTTAAGTTATACAAATCATTAACTATCAATCGCATAGCAACTCCTCAAAAATGAAGACTGTCTGTAAAACTAATATATTTATTAATGAAATTCAAAGGTATATTGTTCTTATAATACAAAATGCTGGTTAAATTAAAAAGTTCTTTAAAAAATAAATTTTTATTCGAACATAGTTTATAGTAGCGAAAAATCTGACCTATTATGATATTGACGTAAACGCGTTTATGGATATTTGAACTCCAATTAACTAAATAGTTAACTTCAAAATTAAAGTTATCCCGTTTATTATAAATTGATATGTGTATACCGTTTGAAATGTTTATTTTCAAATCAAGATAATCAGCAGCACTATTATTTTCATTTGTTTTTTTCAAAACCAGCATATCAGGATAAATGTTACATGATATCCCGATCACAGTTCAAAATTATCAAATCATCGATATATCTGAAAGCCAGAAAATTAACACCGTTATTGACACTATGTAACATATGGGATATCATGTAACATTTATCCTGATATGCTGGTTTTGAAAAAAACAAATGAAAATAATAGTGCTGCAGATTATCTTGAATTGAAAATAAACATTTCAAACGGTATACACATATCAATTTATAATAAACGGGATAACTTTAATTTTGAAGTTAACCATTTAGTTAATTGGAGTTCAAATATCCATAAACGCGTTTACGTCAATATCATAATAGGTCAGATTTTTCGCTACTATAAACTCTGTTCGAATAAAAATTTATTTTTTAAAGAACTTTTTAATTTAACCAGCATTTCGTATTATAAAAACAATATACCTTTGAATTTCATTAATAAATATACTAGTTTTACAGACAGTCTTCATTTTTGAGGAGTTGCTATGCGATTGACAGTTAATGATTTGTATAACTTAAAGCCTTTTTTGGACGGTTTTACAAGGATGTCTGCAATTGTGTGGCAACAGACATGGAACGTTTATGGACAGATTATGGATCACTGGAATTTAGTTATTGTTTTTTTGTGGCTGTGTTGCTCGGATTTGGGTAAAATAATTTTATTGTTTCAGTATACATTACACATACATTCTGGATCAGTTGTATCTTCGAGATGCACTGTTTATTGTGGCGTCGGGTCCGTTGGGGGAGTGTTCGCTATATGCTTTCAATTGTTTTTATGCATTTGATTTATGCTTTGCGACACTCTGGACGAAACCCACTGCCACTACTGAATAATAGTTTGTTGTAAATTGTAATTAATCTGAAACATTGCTGTGCTTTCTAAAATGCCCACCGCTGAAGAGGCCATAGCCTTTTGTTGTTTTTTCTTGTTCAGGTTATATCTGTTTAAATTTCTCGGATGTTTTATGGTTATACTTAGTTTATTTATGGTGCAGGTTTCTGGGTCTGACAAATGCATTTAAAACATAATGTGCTATATATAATCTGTGTGGTTATATGCAGCTGTAGCGCTTATTGCATGGATTTTATTTTTATTTTTATATTTTACTTTTAGTTTTACTTTTGATCTTTTTGAGCTTATATTTGGCATTTCCATTATAAAGCAGCTATAGCGCTATTTCGAGTCGCATTTGTTATTGTGTTTGGTTCGGAGCTGGTTTTCTTGTATCCATATTTGTTATCTTACCTTACATTTTGCAACGAGTATACTCGCTCGAAAAAATTATTTAAAAATATTTTTCATCAATTTGCTTTAATTATGGGATTAAACAAGTGTACAGATAAAAGATGAAAAACTTGCCCGAATGGGGATTTGTCTGAAAACATTTATGCCAAAAGTACAATTAATTTGAATTATATTTTTTGAAAAATTACACACATTATATATTTGTTAACATGCTTGGTTTGAAATCAGAAATATGTGGGTGAGACTTCTGAAGAACTACATAAGCGAATCAATAATCATAGATCATTGTCTGACAGAAATGTGGCTGGTTCATCTTTCGAAATAAAGCATTTCCATTTACATGGTTTTAAAAATGTCAGAATACAAATTTTAGAGCAGGGTTTTGATCACGCTTTTAGATTGCGTAGTGAGAGTTTTTATATTTTGCGTACAAAATCATTATATCCACATGGGTTGAATACTAAAATTTGCTATTATACAGAAAGTTCAACATGTGTTTATAATCTCTTTTTATCAGTTTACAA
Source organism: Maratus speciosus (assembly GCA_963932465.1). Lineage (NCBI taxonomy): Eukaryota > Metazoa > Arthropoda > Arachnida > Araneae > Salticidae > Maratus > Maratus speciosus. The sequence goes on from OZ010791.1 coordinate 494,306,665, forward strand.
ACCTTCATTTTCTTACAATAGAGGGAAAAGGGGGAATCACTCAAATAAAGCGCTGTTTGTCAAATATAAAAATATAAATACAGCCATAGTATTGCATGATTTATACAATCTTTTTAATAAAAATTACAATATTAAAGAAATTAAAACTATTTTATTCAGTTTAAAATTTAAACTTTTACGAAGATTGCAGCAGAAGATTAAAGAGTTTGCTAGTGATAACACACAGTTTAAGGATTTATTAACGGACTTTTTATTATATAAAATAGGTAAATATCAAGAGTGTAAAACTGATAAAATATACTTCGTTTGTACATTTCAGCAAAAGAGTTTTGATAACTTATATCTAAATAAAATTGTTACCAGACACAATGAAATATTTTCAGTTAAAAATGTGTCTATTATTTCAACTTACAAATATGCAAATACCTTGGGTAATAAATTATTGAATTATAGAGAAGTTGCACAGGATTTGGACTCCTACTTGAATTTGTCTTGAGAATGTGGGAATTTTCAGAAATCATCCTTTTACGATAAAAATGCAAAGCATATAGTTACAGGTGACCTTGATTTTATATCCAACGATGAATTGAAACAATTAATGAAATACGGTACTAAATTTAGATTAAACAAGAAGATTAATTTTAAAAATCTTTCAATCTATTCAAATCTGAATTACATATGTTTATACTCAATTTAAGTTACAAATTCAATAAACCTATCCCCCTTTTCAATGAATGGAAATTTAAAATATTGGATGATTTTAAATCATTTCAAATAAAATATATGAATGATTCTTCTAATTACACTTACCATAGAATAAATGCAAATTTAGAGAAGGAAATATCGAAATTGAAAAATACCTTTGTTTTTTGTTCAGTCGATAAAGCATCTAACAATTTTGCAGCTATTTGAAAAAGCTATTATGCTAATATGATATTTACTGAGCTTAACAATAATGTCACCTACAGTTTGTATAAATCTACTATTCAGACACTGATTAATAAACATCTGGCCTTTTCAAAAAAGGTTAATATTCCTCTGCCTAAAGTAAAAAAATTGTCATTTCCTTTTCTTTTCGTAACACCTAAATTTCATAAGATACCAATTAAGTACAGATTTATTTGTAGTAATGTAAACAGCATTGGAAACGGATTTAATCGCAAATTTGAGGAAATGTTAAAAAAGATTTTAAATATACTAAAATTTAAGTATAAAGATAGTAATATGTATTGGATTATTTTGAACAGTTATGAGATCAGGAATGAACTAATTAAAGATGATATACAAAGTGTCCAGACATATGATTTTGAGAATCTTTTCACAAATATTCCTATTGCAGGGTTAAGTGATGTCCTTTTAAAAGTTGTCGATTTAATTATAGCGACACCAATTTAGATTTTAATTTATTTAAATTATTATGTAATTTTTGTTTATATAACAACTATGTTTATACAGGTTCAAATATATATTTACAGAATAATGGAATAGGAATGGGAACAAGTTATTCTTCAACGGCAGCTAACTTATTTTTATTTTATTATGAATTTCAATTTTGTAGTGTCAATAACGATGTTAATTTTCTGGGATATCATGTAACATTTATCCTGATATGCTGGTTTTGAAAAAAACAAATGAAAATAATAGTGCTGCTGATTATCTGGATTTGAAAATAAACATTTCAAACGGTATACATATATCAATTTATAATAAACAGGATAACTTTAATTTTGAAGTTAACCATTTAGTTAATTGGAGTTCAAATATCCATAAATGCGTTTACGTCAATATCATAATAGGTCAGATTTTTCGCTACTATAAACTCTGTTCGAATAAAATTTTATTTTTTAAAGAACTTTTTAATTTAACCAGCATTTTGTATTATAAAAACCTTTGAATTTCATTAATAAATATACTAGTTTTACAGACAGTCTTTATTTTTGAGGAGTTGCTATGCGATTGAGAGTTAATGATTTGTATAACTTAAAGCCTTTTTTGGACGGTTTTACAAGGATGTCTGCAATTGTGTGGCAACAGACATGGAACGTTTATGGACAGATTATGGATCACTGGAATTTAGTTATTGTTTTTTGTGGCTGTGTTGCTCGGATTTGGGTAAAATAATTTTATTGTTTCAGTATACATTACACATATATTCTGAATCAGTTGTATCTTCGAGATGCACTGTTTATTGTGGCATCGGGTCCGGTGGGGGAGTGTTCGCTATATGCTTTCAATTGTTTTTATGCATCTGATTTATGCTTTGCGACACTCTGGCCGAAACCCACTGCCACTACTGAATAATAGTTTGTTGTAAATTGTAATTAATCTGAAACATTGCTGTGCTTTCTAAAATGCCCACCGCTGAAGAGGCCACAGCCTTTTGTTGTTTTTTCTTGTTCAGGTTATATCTGTTTAAATTTCTCGGATGTTTTATGGTTATACTTAGTTTATTTATGGTGCAGGATTCTGAGTCTGACAAACGCATTTAAAACATAATGTGCTATATATATATATATATATATATATATATATACAGTGTGCCCACGAATATCCTGACCGACCTTTATTTTCGTAACCGTTGGTCCCAGATGCATACTTCCAATTTAAAAAGTTTTCAAAATTAGAAAATTGAAGAATTAAGACGAAAAAAGTTTGAAGCGAAAAAACAATTTAGTGAAGAATTACGAAATCAAAATTTTTATATGGTGCCCCGGTTCCATAAGTTATATTTAGTAAAATTTTCCTGTTACACTGACAAGTACGACAAAAAAAGTCCCGTTATTCTACGATTAAAATTGACCGAGTAATATATGGAGCATATTTTTTGCTGCAAATTAGGGCTCATTCTCAAATTTAGCAGAAATATAATTTCGTCAGATATACTAAAGAAATAGTTGAAAGTAAAATTAGCATTGTAATATAAATTTGAAACCTTTAATCATTCTTACATATTACTGCAAAATGTACAATTTGTACAGAACATTAAAAGATATGAGGATTAAAATACCAGATTTGTTGTTATATAAAAGGATGAAAAACAACTGCCTCAATTTTTTACAAAATTATACATATTTTTAAATGCTGTTAAATTACACCGTCTTTAAAATTTTGGGTTGTGCTATGTTTTTTAGGTTTTGAAAAGTGATTCTTATGTAGATTTTAGCGCTGAATTTAAAAATAACCATAATTTTAAACCAAAATGTCAGAATTTTTCTCAAATCGAAAATTTCAAAGTTAAAAATCTCAAAGTTAAAATTGATCCCACCTCCCCTCCCAACCTCGTCGGACCCCTGAGCTGTTCAGCTTTAAGAAACCCAATAGAAGCTAAAAAATTAAATATATTATTGAATTAAATAAAATTAAACTGATAAAAATGTCTTACATCTATTTTATAGTATCAGATTTTTCTTTATTTTTTAACCTTGAAATTTGCGATTTGTGAAAAATCCTGACATGATGGTTAAAAGTGAAGGTAATTATTTATTCAGCGTTAAAAAATACATAAAATGTAATTATAAAAGTTAAAAAACACAAGCACCGCTGGGTAATGTTATCTAATCTAAAACTCTTTCTTAAACTTGTTGACGGTAATCTATCCGATTTTTTTTGTGTTATCAGCTAATATAAGCATGTATAAGATGGTAAGCATGGAGAATCATAATAATATTACATTGTCATCGGATTTAAGTCAGTATGCGAAACTTAACTTTGATCGGACATTTGAAAGTGAGTTAAAGTTCGAGTACAAATTTTAAACTGGAAAGACGATCGTTGCACGTTAAATAAAACATTATCAATTTAATATAATTTTTGCTAAAAGAAATCATAGCTTCAAATCCTTACATAATAAATCGTATGTTAAAATACAATTATTTTTACTAATCTGAAACTTAACTAATAATTATTCACTCAATCGTAACAGTTGAACGATTTCTTTTAAAGCGCAGAAACCTTGAAATAAGTTTAAGTACTTTATACACGACCCCTGAAAGCATAGCCGAAATCATCTGTTTTGAACTGCCAAAAAGTGGTATAAGTCATGCATTTTAAAGTTTCATAACTTGGTCAATTTTAATGTTAGATGAATGGGATTTTTGTTTTGTCTTACTTATAAGTGTCGCAGTAAATTTTTACTAAGTATCACTTATAGGACCGGGGGGCCGTATAAAAATTTAAAATTCGTAATTTTTTAATAAATGTTTTCTTGACCCAGATCGCTTTAAAAATTATTATTTACCTTATTTAAACCATTTTTGTAATTGGCAGTATGCATCTAGGACCAACGGTGGTCAAAATAAAGGTAGTTCAGGTTATACGTGGACACAGTGTATATATATAGGGTGATTCCGGACTCTTTGTCAATGATCGGCATGTAGGCTAGAAAGACAATAATAAGCAAGAACTTTAGAAGAGCATAGGGTTGCACACGCACCCATGACGTGCAAGGGGACGCTAGAGATCGCGAGGACAACTGGGCAGGCAGAAGAGATGAAAAACATATTTCGGGTGTATAAGCTGAATGAAGGAGGTATTGCTACAGGAATATACACCTCGTTTACTGTGCGGCCAATTGCAGTGGGAACAGCCGCTAGGTAACTGTATCGTTCGCGAATGTCTCGACATACGCATGATCGATATTGGTGTTCAGAGAACAACGCGGACGCACATACTGGAATACGCCGTACTGTTCGAAGTCGAAAACGAAGAAGGGTCGAGTACTCGACGTATTGCAACACCTGTACTGGCGTCTGTTTTGCGTATCTTTCACGCAAATGTGCTGCATCTGTACCGTGTGCAACGTGTAGAGTCTCTGACCGCCCGTGATTACCAGCACCTTTTGGACTGGAGACATTGGTTACGACAGCGGGCGTTAGCTATCCCCAACTTTGTGGGCATATGGCACGTCTGCATTGCATTTCCTATCCTATGTTGCTATATGCTTCTTGCCTGGTGTGAAGGCGCCTACCTTCACATATTAATATTAAGACCTTTCCTCTTTCCCCCCTTTAAAATTACATTTTTTTAATTCTTAAATTTAATTATCTGTCTGCATTCTGATTCAATCTGTTTTTAGCGCTCTTTTCCCTTCATAAATTAAGCATTCAATTCTCAGTCTCTTTAATATTTTAACCGCAACGCACTGCAGTTAAAAGAAAAGAAATCATTTCCTTTTCTCGCCTAATAACTGGATTCTAATTTTCATCCTTCTGCCTTAGTTTGATGATATGCAGAAATTAGTCAGACATATTACTTCTACATTTTTAGCCGTTGGTCCAGATGTTAGATAGATGTGTCATTTCAGTTATTAACCCTGTCTTTATCTTGTTTTAGTTTTTTTAACGTGCTCTTTCGACCGCTTCAATCCCATGAGAACTTTAGCAACCCCTATAGAATGTCTTTCGCGGTTTATGAGCTAAAATTCCAACACAGCCATTGACGTTAAATATTTCTTATTACTCTTTTACATTCCCCATTCAATTTCAATTATTGTACTTTGACCACATGTCTTCCTCTCTTTTTAATTTCGCCATATAGTATATGTATTTGGCGAAATTCTGTATGTACGTTTGCCAACACTCAAGATTTCGAGAAAGTGTATTTTTGAGTCAGACTAGCTTCTGAACTCGGATGATGTGAATAAAAAAAAAATGTAACTCTTCGCTCCCTTCTCCAACATTGGCCGTGTAATTCTCGGCGGTGGTGGAAACGATCCCGGTGCACAATAAAGACCTTCAGAAAATTTCTGCCTTTTATTATCTCAGCAGTTCCTTGCCTCCTTCTTAATATAATTAACAATTGATTTTTTGCCTTAGAGTCAATATTGAAGCTTAGCAAAATGAACCACCTGTGCAACAACAAACAACTTCTTTACAAATATGTGAAGGCGCCTACCTTCACATATTAATATTAAGACCTTTCCTCTTTCCCCCCTTTAAAATTACATTTTTTTTTATTCTTAAATTTAATTATCTGTCTGCATTCGGATTCAATCTGTTTTTAGCGCTCTTTTCCCTTCATAAATTAAGCATTCAATTCTCAGTCTCTTGAATATTTTAACCGCAACGCACTGCAGTTAAAAGAAAAGAAATCATTTCCTTTTCTCGCCTAATAACTGGATTCTAATTTTCATCCTTCTGCCTTAGTTTGATGATATGCAGAAATTAGTCAGACATATTACTTCTACATTTTTAGCCGTTGGTCCATATGTTAGATAGATGTGTCATTTCAGTTATTAACCCTGTCTTTATCTTGGTTTTGTTTTTTTATCGGTCTCTTTCGGCCGCTTCAATCCCATGAGAACTTTAGCAATCCCTATAGAATGTCTTTCGCGGTTTATGAGCTAAAATTCCAACACAGCCATTGGCGTTAAATATTTCTTATTACTCTTTTACATTCCCCATTCAATTTCAATTATTGTACTTTGACCACATGTCTTCCTCTCTTTTAAATCTCGCCATATAGTATATGTATTTGGCGAAATTCTGTATGTACGTTTGCCAACACTCAAGATTTCGAGAAAGTGTATTTTTGAGTCAGACTAGCTTCTGAATTCGGATGATGTGAATAAAAGGAAATGTAACTCTTCGCTCCCTTCTCCAACATTGGCCGTGTAATTCTCGGCGGTGGTGGAAACGATCCCGGTGCACAATAAAGACCTTCAGAAAATTTCTGCTATTTATTATCTCAGCAGTTCCTTGCCTCCTTCTTAATATAATTAACAATTGATTTTTTGCCTTAGAGTCAATATTGAAGCTTAGCAAAATGAACCACCTGTGCAACAACAAACAACTTCTTTACACCTGATATCGTCTTGCTAACCTATATGTCGATTATTCACAATCTGTTCTGAATCATCCTGTATATTGAATACGGTTGGGAACCTGAAATGCATTATACCTTATTTAATAATTTGAAATGTTTAAGCAAAACTCATTTTTCACACGTCGTCATTTAATAATGTAACGCCATAAACTTTTCCAGAGAGATATATACTTATATACAGAGAAAATTGTACAGATACGCAGCACGAGGTATAGGTTGGCGTTACTTTTCCTCAACAGTTGCATGCATTTGAAATTACCTATTTAAACTTATATGAAAGCAGGAATTCAATCATAGAAGTACCTACTAAAAGTCATTAAATGCACGGAGTGACAGATTTCTAAATGGGTTTTAAATTTATAGCTGGATTTTGGAGCATAAATGATCTTATTTTGATATCTAATACAGCCTATTGTAAATTATTAAATCAAATTATGTTTTTTTTTGGATAAATTTTTAATTTTGGATGAATCTCAACAATAAGTTGAAAAAATATTAAAATTTATATAAGTATCGTACAATTTCAAGTATTATTTCATATCATAATTTATTCAGCCTTGCATAGAAAATTAATCTAACTCAATAATACAAATTGTGTTTAGAGACAAATGTCATTGTAATATTTATTTAATTTTTTAAAACCATCTAAGAAAAGGTATAAATATTCATTTGTGAATAATTAAATACGTTTTCCATATTTATTTCTGCTTGAATGGATAAACAGTTTATAATTAAATGCATCGCGAATAATTTTATTATGAAATGATTATTCAGAACGAAATTTCATTTCAAATGGGAGTTCTTCCATTGTCTAAGAGTGTAATAATTTAAAATTTTATTCTATAAATGTAATTTGTTTCTATGATAAACAATAATGCTCCCCCAATTATGTATTTTAAATTATTGTTACTGTAATCCGCCTATAGTGCAAGAAGTTTTATAGATTATATCTAAACGACTGCCATATGCGATTATTGTAAATTTAAAAGATATTGAAGCCATCTCGAAAATTATCCGTGATGACAAATAATAGCAAAATTAATAATAATTGCAAAAGTAAGACAATTCTTGTTATAGAATGGAATGACCTCTTATTGATGAAAAATTTTAATTGGTATATATGTATATATATATATATATATGATACGATTTTACTCGTATCATATAAACATGTCGATCTTAAGCAACAACATATCCTCGTTATTTAACTCAATGAAGAAATCATAGTATTTTGCAGTCGAAAAGTCGTGATGGGAGAGTGAAAGTACAGGCTGTCATCCATTGAAATGTTTCCCTAATAAGAAGAATCGAAGCCGTTAGAATCATCAAAACGTTTATTAGTCGACCAGATAATGTACCAAACTCCATTAGTTATATGTGATTCATGGGCGGGCAGTTGCTACGTCGAATAAAAATAAGCCACTAGATCTTACGTATTAGACATCTTGACGGAAACTCAGGAAAAAAAAAAAACTCTCCAGGTGGCAAGGTTTTACTAAGCAACACAATAATCGTGATATTCTGTCTCTCCTAGCCCATGCAACTGGTTATGTACTTGCGAAAACTTCACGCGTATGTATACTATACACGTTAACTGACAAATCACGTACAAAGTAGCCGGAAGGACGCGATGAGAGTAGAATACGATAGGACCTAGCTCCGTGGGGAGGGGGGAAACGCGCGTGATGACGATACGAACTATATAGTTTCGGCGTCAGAATTATTGAGCAAACAACGGCTGTCGGGATGCAAAGAACTGTGCGAAAAAAGAACATCATCGAACAATTCTATTAAAAAAAAAAACATTCGAAAGAAAAATAATTTATTTTCAGAATAAAATGAAAAAGTAATTTAATGGGTTTTATAAGATGGGTTAAAGTTTTTAGACTAATAAAAGTATACGCAGGTTTAAATGCATGAAATAAAAGACAAAAAATATTAAGATATTATTAAAGATAGGTAAAAAAGGAAAAATGTTAAGAATTTGGAATGGTTTTACTAAGATAAAAGGGCGAATATTTTTATTATTACACATTATTTTATTTTATTATTTACTATTATTTTATTATTATTATATATATATAATCTAGTGATATATATCACAGTATACTTCAAGTTATGATCACTGGAATATATTGTACTGCATTTTTTATAGATCGGATTTAGCACCTATTTGCAATAATTTATTGCATCTTTTATATCCGATTATATATTTATATATATATATACATGTGTGTGTGTGTGTGTGTGTGTGTGTGTTTGGTAACTCTAAATGTTTAACACTAGCACGTCCGGAAGTTTTATCCAACCTTAATAAAAATATTTTAACACCAGAATTTTTATTTAAAACTATTACACTTGTTTAACTGAGTTTTCTCGCGTTAAAATTTAATTAATTTTACGAGAAAAACTCTGGTTCGAATCGACATTTTATCATTTGACCGGTGTAGAATTGACACCAGTTGGACGTTCTATTGTTAATACACTGTTTAATATATTACACTCTTTAATGAAAATTCTTTTTTCACACATTGACATTTAAAAAATGATTAAAGCTTTTCCATTGAGATATAAAGAGGGAAAATCATAATAATAAATAGTAGAAGGTAGGTGTTAGTGTAACGCCACACCATAGTTTTCATGCATTTGAAATCACTTGTTTTAATGGAACACAAAATCATAAATTGATGCCGACATGACATTATTGCAAGCCATTGAAAGCGCACAGTGACAGATTGCTGAATGTGTTTTGTGCCGGGTTGAATACGTGATTGGATTTCAAAGGTTGTTACTGAAACATATGATCGTTATAGATATCTAATAATAAAGTATATTGTAAAGTGATAAAAAGACTTCAATTGTAGAATTTTAGATTGAGGATGGGATTAACGTTGATTTTTGGATACAACTGACTGTATTATGTTGAAAAACTATTAACTTTGATATAAAAACTATTCATCTATAGGCTATGTCAATTTATAATTTATGCAAACTTCATTACAAATCTACAAAATAAATCTAATTCTGATGAATGTCAAATGCTACAATAATATGTTTTATATTTCTTAAAATTCTCAAAGAAAAAGAAGAAATATACATTTATGAGCACAGTAGAGCCTCGATTATCCTAATTAATTAGGACCGACCCTCTTTCGGAAAATCGAAATTTTCGGATAATCGAGAATGCTTCAATTTTAAGATTAAGGAGAAATATGCGCTATTTCTTATTATGGTAACAAGTGCTTACTGAAAATAAAGCAAAAGCAAAATAGAAACAAGAATAAATTAACTGAACTTTAATTTTGAAATTATGTACTTTTACATGTTTCACAAGGTTTTGAAACAATGTTTTGTTTGTCGCAGTTTCGATTACCTTTGCTTTGAAGCTTTATCAGGAAGTTTTTAAATATTATTAGTTCACCAGTATCACAGTCTTTCTGCTGCTCCAGTCAAGCCAAACCTTTTGCAAAATACTCAAATGCTTCAAAATCGCTAATTTGTTCGTTTTCTTCGGTCGTTCCACTCCACAGCTTACAGGAGCTCAAGTTAAATCAAATAAATTCTAATAAAGGGGATCGAAAATATTTATATGTACACATGGTTCGAAAAGGGCCGCTTGCACACATGTAATAGTAAAAAAAAAGGCTTTAAAACTAGATTTCGGTTAACCGAGAGTTTCGGTTCAAAGATAAAAGAGATTCTACTGTAATTAAGAAATATTTCCATATTTAATTCCACATGAATGGATGAACGGTTTATAAGTAATAGAGAGATATTGGATAATGAAACGAATATGTAGAATGAAATTTGTATTGGAAATATATTCCTTCTGAAAGCAGCGTTTATTAATTTGAAGTTGCATTGCATAAACATAATTTCCTCTTATTAATTTTATGCACTCGCTGTTTAATCAGTGTGTCAGTTTGAAGAAAAATATAAAGGATCGTATGTAAATGTGTCACAAATACATACACATATAAATAAATATATACATTGAAATTGTTTAGTAAAATTAAATACATAATAATCAGCTTAATTTACTGTAATCTTTTATTAAAACTCATTTTGCGAAAGCCGGCATGTATAAAAATGTAATCCATCAAGATTTTTCAGAGGTGTGTACAGGGACGAAATTATAGGAATACACCCGAGAAGGTATAGGTTATCATTACTTTCATCCTTAGTCTTCATGCTTTTCAAATTATTTATATAAACGTAGTATTATCGAATAAATTCATGCATAGAAGCAATTATTGCAATTGAAAGCGTGCAGTGAAAGATTGCTGAATGAGTCTATTTTTGTGGAAGCGAAAGGATTTATTTCAATGCTTGTAACTGAAAGATATCTCACTTAAAATATTTGTCAGAACACATATTCTACATATTCAGAAACATTATTTGAAAGTTCCTTTATTTTTTCTTCGGAAAATTAACTTTTATGATAGATCTATAAAACCCAAGGCATTTTATGAAATATACATGATATTATAAAGTCATCTACGGCGTTTATCTAGCGATTGTTGTCTAAAAACATGCAATCAGGGAAGGCAACGAAAAAATGTTTTGTTTTCATTATTGTAGAGCATATAATGCTGAAGCAGTATTTTCATGTAAAAGCAGTTTAAAATTATTTAAGTCTTATTTTAAGACTTATACAAAAACAATGAGTTACATACATATATCTGGATGATTTAAAATTAAAAGTTCATATGTATGCACTATATGACTAAGCGTCACCGACCAGTTTCGACTATAAATGTTTCGTCAACTATCTAGAAAAAATATTAAACGAATTTGACTGAAACTTCAAGGAGGTAAAGAACAATTTTCCCACAAAACTTTTCCTTGAAAGTTCGGTCACGAGTGAAAATGTGAGGGCAACAACAAAATAAATAATATTAATAATATCTGTGATAAACCTATAAATTGAAATGCTCGAAAGTATCTGTACGTCTAGCATATGCTTATTAAGATTATTTTCATCATTTCTGTTTAGTTGCATAAACATAACACATCTACGAAGGTTATACTGAAATTTTTGAGATACGACTAAATGATATGAAATTAAACTTACCAACTCTTAGGAGCGTTAAAACATCAGGATGGTTACAATTTAAGTTACCCTATTAAGACCTACGTAGAGTCCGTTCTGGTAGTCAGGTATCGATGAAACTTGCGAAATACGTTATATGGATCATGTGGAAAAGAAATATGCGGTAAAAAAATAATAGTTTAAATTTCGACCGTTATAAGGCGATTTTCACTTACTGGAAATGACGTTATGCAAATTTGGAGTTGTTTATAAGGACAGTATTAGCTGCTGTAAATTCATTGTGCACCATGTCGTTAGCGAAGAAAGACCGTGTGTTACTCGTGAAGTTGTTTCATTAGAAAATCCATAATTTCCCATGCAAGATGAAGCACCACCTCACCTAGCCGGAGTAGTGACAGAACTGCTTCGTGATGATCGAGAAACTTTAAGAAGTTTTCCGGCAAATTGGCCTCCTCGTTCACCAGACATTAATCCCTGTGACTGGTTGTAGTGATTGTTGAAAGATCATGTCTATGAAGGAAGCAAACGGACTCTTCCTGATTTGCAAGCTGTTAAAATAAATAAAAAGGCAGACATAAAGACGTGGATCGAAGTGAGTATATTTGATATTAACAAGAACAATTACACAAACATACTGAAAGAAAACAGAAAATTTACAGGTATTTATAGATTTTGCAAGGCCCAAGTCGGGGAATTGGCGGCCGTGAAAGAAAGCTACATTAAACAACCAATCACAAGAAACATAGTTGTACAAAAAGAAATTAATAAGAATTTAATGTAATGCTATGATTATTTTCAACACCCGCATATAATCTAGCATTACATCAGAAAAACAAAGAAATTTCTTGAAATCAATCATTAATAATAGTATGACACAATTTAAACATTACTTGTACAAACAACAAAGAAATAATAGTTCATAAAATTTAACTTTAGGTAATGCCTTTGTAAATAAATCAGCAATTTGCATATTCGTAGGAACATATTCAATTTTGATGTTATTTTCTTTTATAATATTGCGAACAAATTTCAATTTGATATCAATGTGTTTCATTCTACCATAATTACTCTCATTACTAATACATTTTATACATGATTGATTATCCTCAAAAATTACTAAATCCTTAATATTTACAATTTCACTAGCAATATTTTTAAACCATAACAAGTCTTGCAAACTTTTAGTTAAAGCAATGACTTCAGCTTCAGTTGACGATAAGGCAACTGATTTTTGTTTATTACAACACCACAGAACAGGCATGTTACAAAACATTAAAATATAACATGTTACTGATTTGCGGTCATTTGTGTTAGCCCCCCAATCAGCATCAACATACATGGATAATTTAGGATCAGAATTTTGCTTTTTATACACAAGTTTTAAAGACAATGTTTATTTTAAATATCTTAAGATTTTCTTAAGGGCTTTCCATGCAATTTCAGTAGGATTTTCTTGCAATTGACTTAAACAGTTAATAGCATACAAAATATCAGGTCGAGAAATATAAGCTAAATGTGATAAACAACCTACAAGTTCACGATATGGGCCATTAAAAGGTTTACCATTTTTGAAATCAGATGGGGTGGACTTAGAAGAAATAGGAATGTCACTGGGTTTACAATCTAGCATACTAAACTTACTTAACAATTTAATTATGTAAGACTCTTGATCCATTATTAAACTATCAGAATTGAATTTCATTTGAATACCTAGAAATTCTGAAACACTTTCCGATTTTGACATGTGAAACTCGTTATGTAATAGGGAAATAACTACATTAGTTTCATTTACATCTGAACCTGCAATTAACATATCATCTACATACAAAGCAATAATTATTTTATGACCATTATTATACCGAATAAAAATACAAGGTTCATTATCACAAGATTTAAAATTTAACTTTGAAATAAATTCATGAAACCTTTCAAACCATTGTCGTGGGGCTTGTTTTAAACCATATAAACTTCTTTTAAGTTTACACTTTCGCCCACTTTTATCATCATAGCCTTGCGGCTGATCCATAAAAACAAGTTCATTTAACTTACCATTCAGGAACGCTGTTTTAACATCTAACACAGATGCATATAAGTCTTCATTTAAAATCAAAATAAGAACCAAACGTAAAGCTGGCATACTTATTACAGTGGAAAAGGTTTCACTATAGTCTAGCCCTTCTTTTTGCATAAATCCACGAGCTACGAGTCTCGCCTTATGTCGACCATCTCTTTTGATGGTAAATACCCATTTGGAGGAAATAGGTCGTTTGTCAGGTGGTAATTTTTCAAGATCCCAGACATCGTTGATTTTCATACTTTCAATCTCCGCGTCCATAGCTTCTTTCCACAAGCGTTGTTCATCACTAGGGAGGGATCTGATATAATCAAACGTTAATGTTTCTTGTTGGCAAAGTAATGCTTCGTAAACTTCAGGATCTGAATACCGTACAGGTTGCTTTTTAAATCTTTCAGATTTTCTTGTTTTGTCTTCTTTCTCTTCAGGATCATCTAATTCATCACTCGTATTTTCTAGAACATCTGGATCAATTTCATTATCGACTGGTTCTGAATTTTCTAGAATGTATTGTTTCGACTGAACATTTTCCTTTTTCTCTTCGTCGAATTTCACATTTCTTGATACAGTTATGCGTTTCGTTTCAGGATCTAGTAATCTATATCCCATTGAAGAATAACCAATGAAGATCATTTGTTTAGACCTATCGTCAAGCTTCTTTCGATGAACGGAAGGAATTAACATGTAAGCACTGCATCCAAAACACGTATGTGCTTGAAATCGGCTTCTTCTCCATATTTCAGGAAGTACGGAGTTTTGTTCTCAATAGTGCTGCTTGGCATTCGGTTTTTCAAGTAAGCTGCTGAAAGGATAGCTTGACCCCAAAAAGTCTTTGGTAAATTTGATTCAGCAATCAAAGCACGTCCTATATTCAGAAGCGACCTATTGCAGCGTTCAGCTACTCCATTCAAAGATTGCGTGTGTGGAGGAGCGGGATCTATCACTATACCAAGATCTCTAGTAAAATTCACTAAATTATTAGAAAAAATATTCCTTCCCGTTATCACATCTAATTTTCTTCACTGTAGGGTTGGATTTTAAGAACATTTTTAATTCTTCTGAGACTTCACTTTTATGTTTCAGTAAACGTACTTCAGTAAAACGAGAAAAATCATCGATAAGAGTCATAAAATAGCACTCGCCAGAAAAGGTTGTCGGAAAAATAGGTCCACAAATGTCACTATGAATCAAAGTCATTGGCTTGGATTCTCTTTTTCTTGGTCCTCTTCCCATTGGTGTTGCACTCTGTTTTGCCCGAGCACAAATATCACAAAAAGAATCAGGTACCGGAAGCTTCATACTATTCAATACTTTGTCACTCGGATGACCAAGTCTGCGATGCCAGATATCACCATGATTTTTCTTTGAAGTAAGAACGGTTTCGTAAACAGGGACAAAGTCACTTACGTATTGTCCATTCAAATCCCGTTCACCGAAGTAAAAACGGTTTCTTCCTTTTTCGATAAATACTTTTTGGTTCTTGAAAATAACTGTATAATTTGCACTTTCAATTTTCCTAACGGAAATGGGTTGCCCGTTTAAGTCTGGAACATAAAGGACATCCTTTAAAATAATTTCCATTCCATTTAACAGTTTTCCATTAATATTTCCAATACCTTTGATTTCCAGATTCGTTGTTTTTGATGCGCATTTAATAGTTCTTGAAGAAGGTACTAAGGATGCGAAATAATTCTCATTAGAACACATATGGGAAGTTGCTCCGGAATCTACTATAAATTCATTCCTTTTCCTGGAAGCATTTCCAGCAACGAAAGAAACAGCTGAAGAGGCAAATTTTTCTTCATTTGA
Organism: Maratus speciosus; assembly: GCA_963932465.1. Lineage (NCBI taxonomy): Eukaryota > Metazoa > Arthropoda > Arachnida > Araneae > Salticidae > Maratus > Maratus speciosus. Next base: position 494,322,423 of record OZ010791.1, read on the forward strand.
ATTTTTAACAGCTTTACAGTTACGTTTTATGTGTCCGAATTTTCCACAAGAATGGCAAGAAATTTTCTTTCTACAATATTTCGCTGTATGCCCTTTAGAGTTGCAAATTTTGCAAAAGAATTCTTTGCGAGTCGACACAAATGCAGTATTATCATGAGCAGCCTTAGTATATACTTTTTCTTTCTTTGAATCCAAAAGAAGTGTTTCAGCATCTAATAATCTTTGTGTCACGAAATCTAATGTCAAAACAGAATTCGGTTGGTTTTCTAAAGCAATCTTAACATTTTCAAATTCCTGAGGCAATGACATCAAAATATAAACAATAGTATCCGTTTCATTAACTTCTGCCCCAGACAGCTTAAGACCCGAAATTAATTTATTTATTTCATCAATGTGATTTCTCATAGAAACTGTACGATCTTTCTTAATCGTTGCCAATCTCTTCCGAATTAAAATTTGATTCACTGCACGCTTTGTATCATAAGTGCCTTCTAATTTATTCCAAATTTTATGAGCTGTATTTTCATCTTGAAGTGATGCAAGAACATTATCACTTAATAATGATAATAATAAAGCGTAAGCCTTTTTTGCTTTCACGACATCTGCGGCATTGTCGGGAGCCGCTTCAATTTCCAAGAATTTTTCCAATTCTTTAGCAGCAAAAATTGCCATTACTCTTCGTTTCCATACCGAAAAAACTTTTCCATCACCTCCAAAAGAGGGATACCGTAAACATCTTTTGAAGAATCCATTCTGCTCAATAAAATATATAAAAAAGAAAGATAAAATCTTTTTCACTCAAAATCCCAGCAGAAATGAAAAACAGAAAGATAACGGCGTCAGTATGTCTCGCAGCTCATTTCAACACTTGCTAGAACCAACGCTCTGCTGTAAAAATAAATAAAAAGGCAGACATAAAGACGTGGATCGAAGTGAGTATATTTGATATTAACAAGAACAATTACACAAACATACTGAAAGAATACAGAAAATTTACAGGTATTTATAGATTTTGCAAGGCCCAAGTCGGGGAATTGGCGGCCGTGAAAGAAAGCTACATTAAACAACCAATCACAAGAAACATAGTTGTACAAAAAGAAATTAATAAGAATTTAATGTAATGCTATGATTATTCTCAACACAAGCAAGCGTAACTCGTCATGTTGCTGCAATTGATCGAGAAACTCTTCACGGTACTCTGGAATATTCTAAAACACGCCTTGAACATGTGCTTGGCGCAAATGCAAAACATATACTGTGAATAAATAAAGTTTTTGTGAGTCCAGTTTGAGTATATTGGTCATCATGCTCCCGGTTGGTCGAAATTTGAACTACTAGTTTCTATTGCAGATATCTGTTCGAGATGGTCCATATAAGTATTTTTCAAGTTTCATCAATATCTCTCTACCAGAACGGACTCTACGTAGATTCCAACACGGTAAATTTAATTATAACCACCCCGTATTTCCCATCAAGATCAATGCATTATTGAAGGCGAATTCCCCAAAGACTAAATGCCTCAAGCCAACCATTTCTTGAAATAGATGAAAAATGTTCTTTTAAAACCTCACCAGTCTTATCTTCGGAATGAAAATGACGCCAACGTAATATTTTTTAGATAAAATAAACCGTAAAGTGCGACTATTACTATCGCAGACAGGTTTCGTACAATAAATACATGAATTAGTAACTTGGTATTGCATCAGACATATATATTATTAAAAGTTTTTATCTAGGCTTTCAAAGCCGATGGCGCATAGAGTACGTCGCACGTGTCTTTATGTATGTCCAAACCTTCCTTGTCGTTAAGGGTTAATATCTCTGTTAATTACCTACATTTTTTTTCGAAAATCATTATCAATAATCCTGCAACGATAAGTACCTACAACTACTTTCAACTCTTTTGCTGGACGCCCGCAAATCGAATTTTGTGTGTAACGGAAAAATGCATTTTCCTCAAAAACTATGTTACTTAGGGTGATCGCTATTTTTCCTTGTAACATGTAGATTAACTTTTACTACCCCTAATTTTTCATAATTTTAGTTTCAGTTGATTTGGAAATAGAAGAGGAGGGAACTATTTTTGCATTACATTTTCAAGATATCTCTGAAAATATAATACCTAAAATTAAAAGAAATGTATTTTTGAGTTCGGCTTTACGAAAGTTTTCACACGATACCCCATTCGATATCAAACAATACATTTTTTAAGTAACTTAATTAGCCCCTCTACACTTTTCTAAATATGTTCGTGAATGGTTAATAATCTATAAATATGTGGGTCTTCATTACTTCAGCCAATTTTAATTTTCCACATTCCATAGTTTACGAGTAAAATGGCTATGACAAACGCACAGACAGATACAAGAGTGATCTTATAAAGGTTTTGTTTATACTTTTTAAGTACAAAACCCTAAAAATAGCCAAAAGTCACACACATCAACATCAGGAGAAAAGGGTGCATGTTCTCTCACTTTGGTGATTTTTTGTTCAAGAAATTCGACTGTAATCCTTACTGAATGAGACGACGCATTGTGATGGTGAAGCATGAGTCCCCTAACATTCACCTCTTGAAAAATTTCTGGAATACGCCTAGTTGTGTACCAATTAGCTGTAACTGTCTTCTGTCCCTCTAGCTTAATTGGTTTGACCAAACCTTTACTTTTGAAGAACACAGCATATAAATATTAGGTTGTAACGAAAGTTTTCCGCCAAATCCCCATTACATAATGCTATTTATAATCTATATAATTAACTGTAATTTTATATATAACCACCATTCCGCAAAACCTTCACAGTAGCATATGATATAACAGAAGTACCTAATGTTGCACACTTTATTCGGTGACATTCTGTAGCTGACTTTTTGCAACAGAACTGGAAGTAAATGATAGTTCTACTCTGGTAGCGTGATAGTTCCATTTTAGACACCTTGTACTAAAGGATAACGATATTTTTTACAAATTTCACAACACAGTGTTATAAAGCAAGCCTTTTTCTTTCAAATGCCAAAAATTGTTTTACAAAATATGAGCAAACACGTCTACGCGAACTGTTTGAACAGACCGTATTAGCTGTGGCGGAAAACTTTCGTCACAACCTGATATTGTTTCATTGCTCGTTGTATTTTTCTCATTGTTGTTTTAGGATCATCTTCAAAGGCCCATATACTTTACTTTCTTGAGGTGTTGGAATTTCAAGAAAGGTATATTCGTCTTGTCACTAGTTATGATTTTCGAAATAATGTGGTTACCCACCATCATTAAGTAATTTTACGGATTCTTTACTAACTCTGACACGCTCCGCTTTTTGGTGTTCTGTTTAATTTTGGGAGAACACACGGAAAACTATTTTTTTTTCATATGCAGCTCTTCAGGAATTATTTTATGCATAGCTGCGGATCGAATGTTAAGTTCCTTCTCTATAATTCGGTAGGTACAGATATTGTCATCGATTATCATTTTTCGTAAGACAGGCCAATTTTCTTTGACTTCAGCTGACAACGGCCCTCCCGTGTTTTCGTCATCCAAAACAGTATTTGGACCTCTTGCAAATTCTGCAAACCATCTGAACACAGTAGCACGAGATGTAGGTTAATTTTCTTATGCTAACTGGGCATTCTTCTTGATTTAGTCCCACTTTAAAATCATAGAAATTCATAGCTCAATATTTTTATCGCGTCAACTCCATTTTCTCTTCTTTAAAAATTTATTCTGCAATATCTAAATTTCAATTGTTGCAACAAATTATCGGTTGCGGAGACAATTTTTCCAATTTACATATCGGAACAATATATACAGAGATATATATTTTACCGCATATCGCCTGCCCCTGTCTCAAAAAGTTCAGAGTTAACCTCGTAATAGTGGAGACATAAAAATTTGTTTTTAAAGGTAAAGGAAAATATTTTTTGCGTATAGCATGCAGCGTTATCTTTCAAATTTAACGCCACTTTTAGGAAACTTGAAAAGGTAAAATTGAAACAAGATAACGGAATTAGAATACAAAATATTAAATATGTGATGAAATATGAACAGTTGTATAAAGTAATTTTTAACTGTAGGGGAGATGGGGCGCATGTGAACATCGCAATTTTTCGATAGTTATTATAAGTTTTTTTATTTGAAAAAAAATTACTAAAGATGATAGCACCTGTAGACATATGGTAAAAATTTTTTGAAGCTCTATGATATTTTGTTTGTCCCCTGTAGCCAAAACACTGTTTTTTCATCTCAAAAGTAAAGTCTTTGTTCCAAGTTAATAAGCGAATAACTTTATTTATTTATTCATTTATTTGAATTTGAGTGTTTTAACATATACTATGAATGTTAATAAACATTTTTGACACAGTTCTTTTTCTTCTAAAATTGAGAAATGTTAATGATTTATCAATTTAACAAAAGCAGCAATGTGGGGCACTTGTGAAAAGAGTAGTTGGGGCAGATATGAATAGTTCATAAGTGCCCCAATAATCATTCTGTTATTCTGTTTCTTTCAGTTAACTTAATGAGAAATAATGTAAGTTCCATTATCTACAATTTTCCTGAAATAGCCCAGCAAACACAGAGCTATCGGTAAGCAGTCGGGCGACAGCCGCTTGCCACTACCGGCGGTATTGGTACGATACCGGTTGCCACTACCGGTTCCGTATCTTTTTTGATACGCCGCGCGAATGCGGCCCGATTCATAAGGCACGCAGCCGGTCCGGTGTCGGCAAAAAACTATGCCGACAGCCCGCCGATAGCTATCCATATGAATGCCGGCCGCAGCCCGACACCAGCAAAAATTGAAAAAAAAAAAGATCTGTCTTGATGGCGCCATCTATGAGACACCGTGGAATGCATATTTGGAAGGAACGTGTTTCAGCGTTGGGAGAGGCGGGGTTTGATCTATCGTACCCAGGGACAGGAAGTAGACGCCTTCACCACTCAGCCACTGAGACTTGGTCAGGGGAGGATTATATGAGGTCATACAGGGAAGACATATCGATAAGTATTGGTTGTCGTTGAAAGTAAGTGGTAGATGGGAAGATTTGAATTTTGAAGTGTTTTTATTTTATTTATTTATTTGTAATTGTCTTACAGGCATGTATTTAAAAGTTAATTTAATATTTAAGTGAATGAAAAAATACCTTAGCGAATTCGTTAAAGCAAACGAATTTAAGAATAATTAAGATATAGATATAATTAAGAATAATTAAGAATATATATATATATTTAAGAATAATTAACTATTAAAAAAATTTTTTAGAGGTTTTGTTCAGTTAATCAAATTTCTTTTTTAGGACTTATAATATAATTACATGAGTTGCGTTAATTTACAAAATATATATTTTTAACATGGAAAAATTTATTTTAATAAATAAAAAGTTGGTAATTAATAACTTTTAATTAGAATAAGAATTCATTTTATATCTTTTTGATGATTTAAAGTAGAACATATATTTAATGAGTATGTTGCAATATTAATTTGTTACTTATCAATAGTTTTAATTAAAAAAATATATTAATTTATATATTTTTTTCTTTTGGAAGACAACTTTAAATGGGGGATATTTCTGAATCTTTCTTATAAATGTAAGAATGCTTATTAAATAAAATAAGTGAATTTCAGAGGTTTTTCTCTTAATACAATTTTCTCTTTAGGAATTATAATGTAATTAAATGTGTTAATTCAAGAAATATATATTTGTAACATAGAAAAACTAATTTAAATAAAAAAATAAGTTGGTAATTAATTACTTTTAATTAGAATAAGAGTTCATTTTTTGTAATTTGATAATTTAATGTAGAATACATTTTTATTAATTATGTAGCAATAACGATCAACATTTCTTAATCATCAAATAAAATAGAAATATTAATTTTTTTTTTTTTTTTTTTTTTTTTTTTTTTTTTTTTTTTTAAGAAGTGTGAGATTTCTGAATCTTTCTTTTAAATTTTAATGCTAAAAAGTTGGGTAGTTTTTTTTTATATTTTTATTTTTATAGCTTGTAAAATAATTTTAAAAACTTTTTTAATAATTTGATTTTTAGATAAAATACCAAACATAGCTATTACTTTAAAAATGAATATAATAGCTAGAAAATAAGTTCAATTAATTTATGGGTTTTTTTTTTGTTTTTTTTTTACGATTAATTTTATAATGAATAATAATTTTAAGGAGCGATTTAAAAAACTCTTTTGATGATTCAAATAATTGTAAGTCCTTTTTAACCTTCCGTCTACCAGACGGGTCCATTGGACCCGACATGTACATTCAAAATATTTATTCAAACCAGAAATTTCTTCAAAACAAACTAAATGTATAAATCAGACAATAATAAGTTAAATAAACAAATTAAATAGTTTTAAGTAAAAATTCTGGTGTAGAATGTTTTTATAAAACTTGAGTAAAACTTCCGGTAGTTCTAGGGTTAAAATGAATTAAACAACAACTTTTTTTAAATAAATAAATATAGGCTATTTTTGACATTTATTTTGTTTATCACTGTTAGAATTTTATATGAAATACATGAAATATACATATCTTATCAAAACTGAAACTCAAACCAAACTAAGAAAAATGAAAAAAAAAAGTGTCGGCTAAGAGTAAAAATTCCGAATTCGGACCGATGTTGGCAAATCTCATCGGGCCACTATCAGAAATCACATATCGGTCCTGCGTCATTTGCCGGCGTAAGTCGCTTGCCGATATATTACCATAAGGGGACCGATTACAGTAACCGGCAGTCGAAAAAGCAGATTCTTACGTTTCAATTGCCGACATGCTGCCGGCGCTTCACCGAAACCACTGTGCCTATGCCGACACTTAACCGACAGTGCCAGCTGTGGTCCGATCGTGTGCCGAAAGGTATGTGTTTGCTGGGAGAAGATATTTTCCTCACACAAAGTTTATTTTGTATTGAAACTTCTACAAATACATAAAGCGCAACAAGCTCGTTTACGTTCAATTGTACTTTAAATAAATTTAATGTTTTTTAAAATACAATAGGTGTTATATATTATTTTACTAAACGGTTTACAACAATATTTTTCATGCATTGTTAATACAAAAGTATTACCTTGAACAAATTTGCAAATTTTTCTGTAGCATTTGCTCTAACCTTCCAATGATGGCTTACTCCCATCCCTGAAACAGTTATGTATATGATGCTTTTAATGGAGCTATCCATTCAAAGTACCATATCCATAAATACCAGTAATATTTTAAGAAGGTAAAATTTTTAAACTGATAACTACCGTAAAATCCCAATTGTACCCCCCCCCCCCTCTATTAAAAGCAAAATAAGTTGGGGGGGGGATTTATAGTCGAGATTTTTTTTAATCATTAAAAAACCCTTCTTTATAATTTACAAGTAAATAAGTCAAATACAGGAGTGAAAATATTTCGTATTTCGGCAGATTTCCGATAAATAGTATGTAAATGCCCCCTCCCTAAAATTTCCCCAAAACAAAAACCCTTAAGCAAAATTTGAAAGTTTTAATTTCTTTTTTTAATTTCTTCTTTATTTTTTTATTTTATTGCAACAATATTTAATGAATCATCTCAGTCTCTCCCCTCAAAATCTACTTATTTTCATTTTATAATATTTTGCTTAAACATATCACCCAGAAACTAGAGAAATATATATATATATATATATATATATATATATATATATATATATATATATATATATATATATATAGTGAATTTAAAAGGTAATATAACTAATGATTACGATGTCTAATGAATAGCAGAATAAAAAGCATGTTAAAGTATATTTTTCCTTGTGTTCACATGTGCTCCACGTGTGTTCATAACTACCCCGCTGATGGGATACATGTGAACATTTTTTTGAATTATTAAAACTATTAAAAAATGTAAGAAAAACTATACTGGTGATTTTAAAAAAATACCATGTGTAAAAGAAAGTTCTGTTTACTATATTAAGTGGTTTTTGTTTATAGAAATTAATCCAGTTATGAGGAAAAGCTATATTTATGCGAACTGTTCACATGTGCCGCCATCTCCCCGACATATTCAAACGTTTAAAAACCTTTTGGTATAATTTAGTCATAATCGTTGTCTATCATATCAGACCTGATAGAAAAGGCCAGTTGAATATCCTGATAATTCAGAAATACATCGGTGATAGACAGAGTTGAATATCAATTTATTTCAAAAAGCAGCTGAATAATAAAGCATTTTCCACAAATTGTCTTTTTTATTAATTGGCATCCAACAGAGGCGTGTGTATTTAATATATGATCACGTATAACTTTTAATTTTGATATTTTTTTGTTGTAATGATCTCTATCAAGTAGTTCTTCCAACTAGATGGCAATAAAACAATAAAAAAAAAAATAAAAGTTACTGTTCGGAGAAGATCCCTTATCATGTAGCAACTTTTAAAAGCAACTGAATTTCAGTTCAACTATGTATCCGATATCTTTTTGAATTTGTACGATATTCAACGGCTTTTGTTATGAGTTGTCTTATACAGTTGACTGCAAAGTTATGCAAAAAAAAGTTTTTTTTTTACATAATTCGAGCATACGCAGTTGAAGTGTATTTTTAGACGAATGCTCATATTTCACCAGTTAGTTAAGGCAGTTCTCAACTGCCTTAATAGGAATGATGGGAAATATTGTACAACAACCGCAAAACATTTTGACACATTTACAAATTCATTTTCTAACGGAAAGATATAAAATTGCACAGCCTGACCATGGAAGTGATTTGGAATCGAACTGTGTTCCAGTTTTTGAACAATAAATTACCTATTGAGTTATAAGCGATTTTGATCACGTGACAAACACGTTTTTAGCCCTTTCTTCAGTGTTTATTCTTCTTTCGCGTAGATGTTCCGTTCAAAAAGACCACTTTCATACTATTTTCCGAAAAATGTATTGCGGTTGCAAAAAAACGAAAAAAAAAAAAAACAGATCGATTACATAGTTTCTAAACAACCACACCTGCTATATTTATGCATTTCCGAACAAAAATACATTAAAACATATGACATAAATTTGCCATTTTGGATTTCAGAACAGCTTAATATATTTATATTGTATTTAAAGTATATTATGTCAATTTATATTTGATAAGTTTATTAAAAGTTGTGTAATATGTTTAAAAAACTCGCGTACTATAAACAAAAAACATGCAAAGATTATTGAATTAATCCCTATCTTTACACACATAAACATAAATATTGCACAAAATACACATATTTATGTGCTATATCTACAGATCATACTGAGCATTTTTTTTACAGGATGATGGGAAATATTGTTTTTTTTTCAATTTGTTGTCCTTTCTATACATTATTTATAACTTCTTAATAATACCTTTAAAAATTTTCAGTTTCTCTTACTTCCATTTTAAGGATTATTTATATATTCTGTGAGTAAGATACTCTTTTTCAGTTCAAAAATAAAATTCTTTTTAAAAAGTTTTACTAGTGAAAGACAAATATTCCAAAAGTTGTTTTCGAAGGAAAATATAAAAGAGCATAAAATTGAAAAATCAATTTTCGGTAAATCGATTTCGAAGAAGCAAAACACTTGACATCAATAAAACCGGTGAAAAGGAATCTTCAGTTTCCCATGAAATCGAAAACGCAAGATAAAAAAAAAATCCCCTGGAATTGGTTAGATTTCAACTTTTAAGTAAAATATTTATACATGAATATAAAATGAATTTATAAGCTTAATTTTTTTCTTTTCTTTTCTATATTTTATAAAAGTTGTAGTTGTTTAAAATATTATAAAAAGATTCAATTAAATTTAAAATAATATTTTCGATAGTTTCACTAGAGATCGGTTAAATATAATGATACTTTTGTTCAGACTAATTTATGTGTTTTAATTGTGTTGCTGGTTGCACTTTTGGGGTGAATCCGAATTTATAACTTCCCACCCAAATTTTACCCGGCAAACCCTCCAAAAACTGAGAACAGCGCGCGGGGAATGTTTCGAGGCAGCCCCCCCCCGTGTTCCCATTTATCCTACGTGATAATGTCATATATCCTATTTTTTGAAAATGTTGTCTACTTTCTGAATTTCTACATACTTTTCCCTTAAAACAAAACAAAAAAAAATAATTTAAAAACAACTACATTAGTGGGTTGCGGGGAAATTTGTGGGGAAGTTAAAAATTTGGATTCAGCCAACCAAAAAACTTAAAGTAAACCTTATAGGGAAAGTTCGGAGGGTAGACGGGAGAGCGAATGTAAACGATGCGATTAGTTAAGTGGAATTGCGCAACATAGTCCACGCAGCACTGCGGCGCATGTTCTGTGGCAGATTCCAACATCCCCATTCATCACACATCATAATGTCATATAGCTTATTTGTTTCAAATTTTGTCTACTTTCTGAAGTTCTAGATACATTTCCCCTACAAAAATTAATTTTTTTTAATAAAAACCGTCTTTTGGGGGCATTTAACCAAAATTTGGGGGGGGGGGTTGCCGGTGGAAATTTTGGTGGGAAGTTACAAAGTCGGATTCAGCGACCCAAAAAACATAAAGTAAGCCGATTTCCAGAACTTCCATTAATTTTGCCAGGTAAAATTCCCTATTGCCTAGACTATTGGAGGAAATTTTTGAAATTGGGCATTTGCATATAGCAGGACGTAATAAACATAAATCTATCAAACAACTGTAGGTCGCAATTAATATTTTTTTCGAAATTAATTTCATAATTCATAATCACGTATTATAAAATTTTAAATATAAGAAACTCAATGTATTTATGTCTGGGATTTTTTGTATTATAATAAAACAAAACAACAACAAAAAAAAAAATATATATATATCACCTTAGGATGATAACTTCGAGATATAATAAAAATATGATAATGTAATATAACATTAGAGGCGTTAAATTTTGAATGTTTATAATTCAAAACTTATCACCCAAATGACTTGAAATTTCATTTCTAGGCATAGTTTGAACCTATTATTTAAAATGTACTGTCAGAATTGAGTGTTGCCTATGAAGAAAAAAAAACAGAGTTTGGTCTCACAAAAGAAGTGATTGGATTAACAAAAATATTTTATTGAGAACTGGATTTATGTTATAACTATGTAATCCCCCCCCCCCTTACAAATAGCGATTTATTGTATAGATATATATTTAGTGTGAAATGATGGTTTTGACTGTTTGCATAAACAGAAGGAATTTGTGGAAGTTGTTAGTTTTTTTTTCGTTTCTAATTGCTTTTTAAATAATTCCCAGTAATGGTATGTTTACGATCTTTTTTGCAATTGTTAAACTATTAAAACTTTTTTCGTCGTTCCGAATTTGTCAAAAAGTATGTCTTATTTATAATAAAATATTATAGTATGACGCAAATATTTAAAAAAAATGTATTGTGATGAGGAATGAGTCAAAAAGTACGGTTCATATTGAATTTATTTTTTGTTTTTTAATAATAATAATAATAAAACTTTACACAAAACAGCGATATAATGACCAACAACATTAATCAGTGTATTTTAAATTTGAAGACCGGAAAAGTAAGTACGTAAATAAAATTGGATTAAGATATATTATTCGACACCCGCATATTTATAATATGAAATAAACTTTTATCTTGATGATACCGCTTTAAATTTCTCTTATTGGCTGTTACGTCATGCAATATTTCTGGTTTATTTCTCTTATATCACAAAACAAACATTTATCGAGAAAATAAAATTTTTGCGAACAATTTCAAAACATTTTTTTTTTCAAAATAAATAAATAAATACATATATAGAATTCTGTATGTTTGTTTTTGACATAAAAGATTTCCGACATGAGGAAAGGCTACATAAAAACAACATTTTAAGCGAAAGCAATTTATATTGATATTACGCAGTTTTGAAACATTGAATGAAAACAGTAAAGATAAACACAGCATTATAAATTTATCTTACAAATTATTCAGACATACATATGGAAAATCTGTGTTTTCGTCCAATGATTTTCGTACACGTACAATTGTGTTTCTTTAAAAATAAATAAATCTATATTTCGTCTACTTTTGTGCAAACAATAAATTATTTGGGAAAATAACTAATATTGCATGTATTTTGACAAACGTCTTGATATATTTATGATATGCATATTTCTTATTCTCTAAAATAACTTTAATTTTATCCTTTTATAATAAAGTATAAATTACAGAAATGTCGGCAATTTTACTTCGTGAAGTTATAAATGGGATATTTTATTTCCTATTATTACTCGACTGATTATTTTTTATGCATTTTTGCTCATAAAAACTGTAAAAAAATGTGTTTGTTTGAAATTAAAAAAACTGACAGTCGGGAAACCAATATAATATATATGTTTTAGAAGAAAAATCTGTAAAACATTTATTCCTGTTAAAATGACAGAAAGTTCGTAATAAATCTGTACTTATTAGAAAATCCTTAAACTGATTATTTTAATAAAAGAATCTGTTAAAATAATAGAAATTTCGTAATAAAACCATATCTCTTTCATAAAATAAACAGTTTTTAATTGCCGTCCAGGCTGAGAAACCTTTTTTTTTTTTTTTTTTGTAAAATCAACAGATTTTTGCAATGCGTGCTGACAGATATACTTTTTTTAAAACAATATTTTCCCTGTGGAAAAATGTTTATAAAGAATGCTTTACAAAATAAAATTAACAGTAAAAATTTATGAAAGATTATCTTTTATAACGTTTAAGATTCAATTGTATTTTTTATATTGATTTTCCGGTAGACAGTATCCCTGTATAAAATTAACAGGTTTATGTTACATTGTAATTATGTATAAGTGCCATTATGTTCTCAAAAATCATTATTTCACAGTTGCATTGCATAAGATATTTTAAATACTAGGGGAGACCGGGGCTAGTTGGCTACAGGGGTAAGTAGGCGCAGCCCTCATAAATCGCCTGTTTGCGGATAGATTGCTCAACCAGTCACAGAGTACCTTTCTTATTGCTTTTTACAATCCTCAGTGTAGTTTTGCATCGTTACCTACGTGCAATGGACATTTATTGCGATTTTTCTGTTTTTTGCACTCATGAGTAATTTTTTGTTGCTTCATTCTTTTTCTAATTTATAATACTTATCTTAATGATTGCGATTTAACTTGTGCAGTTTTTCTTAGTGTATGATTAACTGTACCTACCCCATACGTGATTTAGTTGGATTATTTAAGCTTAGAGGATTACGTGCCCCTTTTGTAAAGAAATTTATAATGGGGCTGGTGTGCACTGGTAGCTTGAAAATCAGCAAACAACGAGAAAAGTGGTTGCAATGCAAGATTTTGGGCACACGTGGCTTTCCCAAACGGAGACACTCGATTTTTTATTTGTGGCAACTGTAACTCTGATGTTGATATAGAGTAGGGTGGAAGTTACTCAATGTTAATGTTTTATTCATTATTTATATGTCTGTATAATTTAGAATTTATATTGAACGGCTATAACGCATTAGTCTAAACTTCCTGGTAATAATGAAATTGATTTCGCTTAACTACGTGTCTTATTTGAGCTTCATTTAAATTTTTATAAAACGTGTGCCAACTTACCCCATAGGTATAGGCAACTTGCCCCGTGACGGGGTTGGTTGGCGCACAATTTTCCTTTTACTTTAGGCTTCCGCTAAACATAAACTACAAAAGCTACAAACTCATAACTCCGGATATTTATAGCCAAATGTCTGTTCTTTAAAAGTGCAGTTAAAGTTTGTTAAAAAACTTAAATAAGAAATTTATAAAAATAAAAAACTAAAAACTGCGCCTACTAGCCCCGGTCTCACCTATCATATCAAAAATCTATCTTTATTAGACACATAAATTTAATGAGAAATGTTCTCTAATGTAATGTGTGCTGTAGTACCATTTTCGGAGTTAATGTGAAGAGAATAACAGAGAGAATTCAGTTAAAGCAGAAATTCAAGCTCTATCACCAATGTGTAATTTAAGTATTGATCTTTTAACCTTTTCAAATTTAAACAGATAATACGAAATATATAAATGCAAATTGTCATCTACATCCACAAAAAACAATATATTGAATATAATTAATGCACTAAATAAACATATATTGCTTAATACAGTGTCAATATATGGGGCATTCTCACAATCTTTTGATTTTTGGTGAAAAAAAAAAAATCTGGCGAAATTCAACTTGCTTAAATAAAATTTTAATCTGATAGACGAATGCTTTAATGGTTCAAAATAAAAAAAATGGTCAGCAGCGAAAAAAAATTATTTAACTGAGTTTAATTTTCCTTACCATTTTACCACTAAAACTTTTTATTTTCTTCGAAATTTTTACTTATAGTGAATTTTCATAGCACCCACAGGACATTCAAATAAGAAATAATAACCATGTAGTATTTTTAGTACAAAATTTTGGTATAAAATTGCCTTAAAGTGGTATTAAAGAACGGAAGGTAAGGTAAAAAAAAGAACGAAATGGGAAACAAGTAGACGGTAAGGATGGAACGGTAAGGAAAATTACCACCTATTTTAGGCAAATCATGTTAAGATTAAGTGATAGCCACAATGTTCATTGATTTTTACGAACAGTTGTTAACATTGGATTAAATTATTTTTTTTTCTTAATTTACCTCGAAAAGTGCAGGGGATGTAAGACTACCAATAAAGCCACGAACTTGAAATTGGTAATTAAATGCTGATTTAAACTCTGCAGTGATTTTCCTGTCAAACAATTTTAGACATTCTTTCTCTATTGTACTTCTGCAGGAGAAAAAACTTGAAAAAAAATTATGTGGCTGCATCTGAAGTGATTTTATGTATAAGTTTAGCAAGAGGGACGGTAAGGATGAAAAATGATATTAACCGTAAAAATGTGTGCAGGTTAATTTTTTGCTACATATTTATACAAATTTTGTCCCAGTTTCGGAAAAAAATTACATCGAATTACATTTATTGAAACAATTTTATACAGACAGCTTCAAACTTAAAAATCAGCATCAGGGACACAGGACAGTATAGGAGTTTTCTTATTATTTGGACCCCCAAAATCGCCCAAAACTTATTTATATCGTTAATATTGTTATGCAATCATGGAGTGGGATGTTCCCCAGTATATGAAATAAAATACAAAAAAGTGTATTAAAATAAAAATTATTATTAAGAATATGAATGACAAAAGATTGTGATAATGCCCCATATATCACATTTCCCTCATGGCTGCTTCTTGGTATGCAGATCGAATCTTTCATAAACTATATTATGTCTTGTTGTGAATTATTTTTCAATAATTGTTTATTTGCTTTTATTGATTATACATCGTGTAGATTTAGAATAAGTTTTCTATTTTAGTTTAGCATGTATACAAATCTAAAATTATCAAATACTATTTACATTTTCTCAAGTTGTTTATTGAAATAAAATCAAAAATAAGAATTTTTTTCTTTACCTTTGTACTTTTTAATATAAATGTGCATATGAAAAATGTGAAATTGAGATGAGTATGAGAAAACGTATCTGCCTAAATAGAAATACCTTCTCCTCAAAACATATATGTATAGTATATTTTTCTATAATTCATTCAAAACTAACAAGATTTCAATGATTTGCGCAGAAGACAAATCATTTTAGAAATCGTGTTTCATTTTGCTTATGTAAACAAAGTAGAACTTTGTAGTGAGTCATTCATTTTCAAGCATCAATGATAAAATGAAAAAAAAAAAGTCATGCATTTAATATTTTAATTTCTTTACTTTTAATATTTAATATTTATATTATAATTAATAATTAATTTTTATGTATATTTTATTAGCTCATATGGAATCGAAGGGTTTATGTTTGGCAGTGTAAACAAATAAAAAACATAAAAAGTCGTTTGACGCCTCCCCGCATAGCATTTTTAGTTTGCAGAAAATTTGCAACAGTCTTGCTTTGAAAACCTGCAAAGTTGCAGTAAGCCCAGCATATCAATACTGAAAGTTCATAACAAGACTACAGCAAGATAACGCAAACGGCGAAGCCACCACACTTTGAACACTGCAGCTAACTTGTCGTACAAGTTAAATTCATGCTGCATCAAATTTATTGCAAATTAACGGCAAACAAGAGGTAAAAAATATTGCAAACTTATTGCAAAGTAGTAATCTTTCATGCCACGTTTAAGTTTAACCCCTTCCAAGCGGTCCACAGACCGGATCAGGTCTATTGATGAGAACGCACCGTCAGAAGGTACATGCATCTTGTTTGTCACCATAAAAAAGTTAAGGTTATATTTGTACTATTCATTTCAAGCATATTTTGGTATTTGATAAGTATAGTGTTTAGAAAAAGCGGTGCCTACAGAATAAAATTTCTGCGTATGTGATAATTATCTATTCTCTTAACAGACTGATTTTTTTGCTTTCGTCACTTTTCTTGCCATCAGTTTCACAACAACTTACTCATGCAAGTGGGTGATGGCATACCTTGCGGGAGATTTATTGTGAATTTCTCAATTCAAATTTGTCACGGCAAGATAATATCAGAAAAAATCAAATTTGCTGCTAATGTTCATGCAATCTGGGTCTCAACTACTGAAATTAATTTTTGCTTTAAAAGTACGCTTTTAGACAACTCAACTCGATTTTCTACGTTTTAATTTCTGCAATTTAAATGGTGATAAACGTCGTCTTTTGTTTCTTTGTTTCAGGTTTTTGTGTAGAAATTATTTCGGTGAAACTGACTGATTTGATGAATCACCACACCGATTGACTTTTTTTACAAATTTAATTACTTTTCAATATCCCATATTTTGAAATTTTACACCGTTTTATGTGGAGTGGGCGAACAGTAATATGTTTAAAAACCTTACTTCAATTTACTCACTTTTTATTTTAAACCAAACAGCGCATTTCGGTACATTCACATGCTTTAATTACTGTCGTATACGAAAATTCTTATATATCTTACCAGTACAAGTCACTAAGCCCATTTTGTATTGACATTGACATTTAATCTATATATGTTTCCTGTTACTGATTAAAACATGTCTGTTATTTATGTACTGTTTTCTTATCTCATATACATAACATAACAATATTGTTATCAATTCCTCAGAGTTCCATCTATTAGTCATGCCCTGAACTTAATGTTTCGGGTCAGTTCTCTTATTTTCCGCTTCACTGTTTATGAATATGTTTATTAATTGTTTCACATGTTAAGTGAAAAACCACAATTTCTACTCATCATCCTAGGATGGAAATTTACGTTAGTTTTATAAGGAAAAAAATCTACGAATCCACTCATTCTATTTTATAAAAGAAGATTTGAACCATACTTTTGAAAACTAGTTAACTAAAATAGCTGTTAGTAACTGGCGTTAAATGTTAATGAAGCATTTCCAGATTCCTATACCAAACTCATTAATTATTTTTGGAAAAGCGTGGGCATAAAATGAGCGAAAGGTGTCAATAAATGCTAAGATTTGTAGTAAACTGGCAACTGACTTATGAAGAGTCACTACTCTTTCTAATGTGAAACATTTAACCGTACGCGCGACAGAGACTTTAATTTAAATATTACGAGGGAGCATGGTGCAATATAGTAGAAATGTAGAAATATCAATGTTAAAAGCACCAATAATTTTAAATTTTAAGCATACCGGTTTCGGTAGCTTATAGCATACCGTCCTCAGTGCTATGGATGGCGGAAATTTGCTTATATATATAGGTGAGATGGGGGTTCAAGTTAAAGATTTATTTACCAAGAGGATCTTCTGTTTTCCTATTGGTCAATAAACCATTAACTTGAATCCCCTTCTCTCCCATATATATGAGCAAATTTCCGCCATCCTGAGAGACTTGCACTGAGGATGGTATGCTTAAAATTTAAATTTATTGTTACTTTTAACATTGATATTTCTACATTTCTACCTCTATACATTATTTTGCTCTAACTTTTCAGGGTGTGTTTGGATCTCTTGGAACCTAGGGTTTCTTTTTTCCCTGTAGTTTTATACGAATTAAGTTGCGTCGCTCAATCTGTAGTGTATAAAAGGTGAAGCAAATGTTTATGTCTTCAGATTTAGATCGAGTCCTGCCTCAATGGAATACCTGACAACCACGATTTCTTAATTAGGTAATACTGGAGATTTCATTAATTGTTGCCCTGCAGCTCGAAGTACACATTGGATTGGGACTAGTTGCTATCTAGGTGAACTATCAAAGCACTCTGAATAATATGAATCTTTTTTTAGAATACCTTACTTATTCGACGGTTCATCTAGGCAAAATAAGTGAAGTGACTCTGAAATATTCCCTCCACATTAGCTTTAATGGTGTTTTAAACTCTAAATTTGAGTTTGACTGTAATTCTAAGTAACGGTTTTGCCGCGTCTGCTACACATTTATCGAAATGTTTTGGTAAAAGCCCGAAATGAAAGTGTTTAAAAGCAAACATCTGCCTTTTTTAAACTCACTTTGGTAAATTCTAGGATTTACCAGAATTCGGACTTTTATAGTGACATGCTTACCATTCCTACAATACAAGATGTACACATAAGGAGCATTTCCATTTTCTTTTTTTATGGTTATATAATAAATTAGTTCACTATCGAGTGAGTAATGGCGTTTCGAGTTTAGTGGGTGAAGGGTGCCGCAAAAGCCAGAACCTAAAAATCCGAAATCTAGCTCATAATTTTTAGTGCGCAAATGGTAATTTACAGAATTTTTTAGGTTATCGCATTTCTCAGAAAAATTGTTTATTGGAAAATTCGTTATACTACCTCGATTATTTCTAAATTTTTGAACGGTAAAACTCAGTTCACCTTGGAGTGAGAAAATGTATATTTTAATTTAAATGAGTGAATTACGACCATGGGATATCATAACTAATTTGATAGTACCCATTTAATAAACACAAATATAAAAATTGACCACTTTAGAAACTACAAGAAAATCTTGTTACAAAAATAACTTTTCGTAGCTAATCCAAAAGGTAATAATAGGTCGCTCTCTATTAAAGCACTTTTTCATTCTATCTGCTTGCTTTGTTGCAGCCAAAATAATATGAGTCATTAGGTCCCAGGCTCCTCGACCTCTCCTGTAAACTATTTGTCAATATTCTTTTGTTTTTCAGTATACCCAAAAAAGAATTCAAATAATATATTTCTTTGCATTGGAATAATGTTTTTCGCATGGAAGGTGAAATAATTTAAAGTATTAAAGAAAATCATCTCAAATAAATATCCCTTCAATGTTCAGAAATATAAAATTCAGTAAATCGAATGAAGTTCATGACACATATTGTTTTATTATTCTTAAGCCTTCTACGTTCACATATCCTCTAAAATTAATATTCATTAAAGATGATCGCGTTCATATATCCTCTAAAATTAATATTTATTAAAGATGATCGCAAGCTGTAATTTCAATGCTAATACAGTATTTCTTATTTTTCAGATATTTTGAAATTATGTAGACATTACACAGGATATTCAAAAATACAAATGTTTCACAAAATATAAATTTAATTTAAAAAGGTAGTATGTGAGTTCAAATGTAATATCATCTTGAAATAAATGTTCTTCTTACTCACTCAAAGTTGTTATTTAGGATTTTTTTCTAATAGTTTGTACAATAGCGTCAAAGAAATAAAAATAAGGAAAAGTAACACTTCAAAAACATTACGTCAATTCAGATAAAATAATAATTTAAGATAATAGTAAAAACTAAATTTATGAAAAAGCATTTTTAATCCTTACATAGAAATAATCTCGGAATATACATAATGTTTTCAAAGTGAATGTAAACATTAATAACGGCAAAAATGAATAACCGTTTCATAAAAAAAAAATATTATATTATTTTCCCCAAAACATTTAAATATGCATCTTAAGTCTCGTTCGATTTTTCGAAATGATGTCACACTGTATCAAACACTTAATTAAAATAATCCAGAGAAAAAAAAATATATAAATTAATTAAAAATCCAAAGAAAAACTACAAATCCAAACTTCTAAAGAAAAATTCAGCCATGATGTATTTTATATAAATACACCGAAATTTAATATTAAATTATATGTTTTCTAATATTAGTTGCTGTTCGCAAAATGAAAATAATTTAATCATAATGATCAATTGAATGTATCAAAATGAAAATAATTTAAAACTGAGAATAAAACAGCGTTTCAAAGACATTATGGTAATTGAAAGTTAAAAATTGTTAAATTTAGTTACCAAGATGAAAGACGAAATAAATGTATTCGCAAGAATTTTTTAGCTTTATATGGGAAAAAAATTATTTCTGAATTTTGCATAATTTATTAACAGAGAAGACCAAACACTGTCAACTGGAACACGAAAAAGGTTGGATATTTTAGAGGTATATAGTATGAAAATATGTATAGTATGGAGTGAGAAAATGTATCTTTTAATTTAAATGAGTGAATTACGACCATGGGATATCATAACTAATTTGATAGTACCAATTTAATAAGCCCAATTACAAAAATTGAACACTTTAGAAAATACAAGAAAATCTTGTTACAAAAATAACTTTTCGCAGCTAATCCAAAAAGTAACAATAGGTCGCTCTCTATTAAAGCACTTTTTCATTCTATCTGCTTGCTTTGCTGCAGCCAAAATAATATGAGTCATTAGGTCCCAGGCTCTTCGACCTCTCCTGTAAACTATTTGTCAATATTCTTTTGTTTTTCAGTACACCCAAAAAAGAATTCTAATAATATATTTCTTTGCATTGGAATAATGTTTTTCGCATGAAAGGTGAAATAATTTAAAGTATTAAAGAAAATCATCTCAATTAAATATCCCTTCAATGTTCAGAAATATAAAATTCAGTAAATCGAATGAAGTTCATGACACATATTGTTTTATTATTCTTAAGCCTTCTACGTTCACATATCCTCTAAAATTAATGTTTATTAAAGATGATCGCAAGCTGTAATTTCAAGGCTAATACAGAATTTCTTATATTTCAGATATTTTGAAATTATGTAGACATTACACAGGATATTCAAAAATACAAATGTTTCACAAAACATAAATTTAATTTAAAAAGGTAGTATGTGATTTCAAATGTAATATCATCTTACAATAAATGTTATTCTTATTCACTCAAAGTTGTTATTTAGGATTTTTTTCTAATAGTTTGTATAATAGCGTCAAAGAAATAAAAATAAGGAAAAGTAACACTTCAAAAACATTACGTCAATTCAGATATAATAATAATTTAAGATAATAGTAAAAAATAAATTTATGAAAAAGCATTTTTAATCCTTACATAGAAATAATCTAGGAATACACATAGTGTTTTCAAAGTGAATGTAAACATTAATAACTGCAAAAATGAATAACCGTTTCATAAAAAAAAAATATTATATTATTTTCCCCAAAACATTTAAATATGCATCTTAAGTTTCATTCGATTTTTCGAAATCATGTCACACTGTATCAAGCACTTAATTAAAATAATCCAGAGAAAAAAATATATAAATTAATTAAAAATCCAAAGAAAAACTACAAATCCAAACTCTAAAGAAAAACTCAGCCATGATGTATTTTATATAAATACACCGAAATTTAATATTAAATTATATGTTTTCTAATATTAGTTGCTGTTCGCAAAATGAAAATAATTTAATCATAATGATCAAATGAATGTATAAAAATGAAATTAATTTAAAACTAAGAATAAAACAACGTTTCAAAGACATTATGGTAATTGAAAGTTAAAAATTGTTAAATTTAGTTACCAAGATGAAAGACGAAATAAATGTATTCGCAAGAATTTTTTAGCTTTATATGGGAAAAAAAAATTCTGAATTCTGCATAATTTATTAAAAGGAAAGACCAAACACTGTCAACTGGAACACGAAAAAGGTTGGATATTTTAGAGGTATATAGTATGAGATTTTTATAAATCCCTACTGAATGAAAAAAATATATGTTTTATTTAGAATGAAATTTTTTAAAGAATTTTCAAATAAATATTTTGCATTATATTTGCCCACTATTTAATTGCAAATAAATGAATATTTTTATCTGAATGAAATTTAGTTCTTGTTATAAATATGAAAGGATATCGTATAAGCGGAATTCATAATTTAAGAAAAACAATTACTAAACATCTGATAATTAATAAATTTATTGTAATAGAATATTTCGTATAATTTGATTATCTAAATGAACTTTGAAATTACGGTGTTACATATTTTAATACTTTTTTTAATTAGTTTTTAATAAGGTTTTATTGAAATTCCAAATTTTATGTATTATGAAGAATTTAATAGAAAGTTTAATAGAATAGTTTTATAGAATATTTTGAATGAAAATTTTGATGAAATAGTTTAGAGTTTTAAGAATAGTAATATAACAATATTATAATTCTAATAATTAAATATGATGATTTGAATATTATAAATTTAATAGTGAATATAATTTTATTAGTAAAGGTTTTAATAGAATTTTTTAAATATTAAGTAAGCAAAGAAACTGTTAAGTTAATTTAAAATTAATTAACCATCAGTACACAACTGCTAAATAATTCGTTTTAATCATTAGAATAATTTGATATTATTATGATGAAGAACGTAAAATTTTGAAATAATAAACGATATATTTATTTTTTTTTAAAGAAATTTTCCATGTTCTATTATTAAATTTTTAAATAAAATTTTATACTCCATGATAGTAGAAATTTTATATAAGATGTTAAATAGTATAAACAGCACAATCAAATGTGATCAAATGTTTTATATTTTGAAATAAATTTAGACGTTTATAAACATCAAATATGAATTACCAAAAAAATATATTTTTTATAAGTTTATTCATTAAATTTAAAAAAAAAATAGCTTAAAATGAGTTAAAAAGAAAAACTTCAAAGGTATAAAATTCTAAATTTAGTTAATGAGATGAATGTCTGAATAGGTTTAATGAAGAGCATTACTGAGTCTTAAATATTAAAATAGTCAATGAAATTTAAATAGTTTGGGTTAAATTTATCGATATTTCACCACATTATAATTTAAATATTATTTTTAGTAAATGTTTACTTAAATCGCTAAGTTTATTTTACTGAGACATAAATATTACAGAAGGCTAATATTTTAAAATTTTGAACGATATAGATTTTTTTTTTTTTTTTTTTTTTTAACTCGAGTACATGAATTAATATAGCTTCTCAGTATTTTGCACGAGGATTTAATACTTTTATTAAGTGTTTTATTTATTTCAATTAATACTGAAAGAAACAAAAGTCACGTTTTACAATTAATTTAGTGAAATGATCAAGAACAACTACTAAATATTATATTTATATCATTCATATCATGCTCATATTACGCAAAGGTAGAAATGAAACAAAATAATATAAATGTTTATCTTTTCGTTAAATTACTTTATACAGTACGCTAATGGGTACTGGAGTGTAGTTATGCAATTTCTATACCCTGAAGGATTTTGAAAGTATGCATTTTTATTTTCTCATCCTTATTAATGCGTTAAGATAATTTTTAAAATAATATATTCAGTTACATTTTAAGGATATTATTCAACATTTTAAAATTAGCTATTTCAGTTCGCAGATATATTTATGTCACTTATATTAATTATGTTACTTAGATATATAATTTTCTTCTAATATTCCATTATTAATGAAGTACTTTAAGGCTCCTGTCCCTGCCAGCGAAGACACTCATGAGCTAAAGCTAATCCTATGGGGGCGGATTTTTCTAATATCTCGTTTGCATTTCGGCATTTTTAAATAATTTTTTTTGCACTGCATAGCCGAGGTCCGTCTCTACATTTTTTTACTTTTTCGATTTTGGTTGTAGATATTTTTTAGAATTATACTTTCATTTTCAGAACCGGTTTTGAAAGTGAAAGTAACTTTATAAAAAATATCTGCGATCAAAATCGAAAAAGTAAAAAAGGTCCGATCCAGATGTGGACCTCGGCTATACAATAAAAAAAAATTAATGTCGAAATGCGAACGAGATATTAGAAAAATCTCTCCCCATAGGATTAGCATTAGCTCGTGAGTGTCTTCGCTGGCAAGGACCGGATTCTCTACTTATATACAATAGAACTTAATAAAACCTTAAAAAAAAAAACTTCAAGATAATATAATTTTTCAGATGACATGTCTCTTTTAAACATACGTTATTTCAAACGTAAAAAAGTTCTTCCGGCCAGTGCCGGGTGGAAGAGGTAGTTTCCATATTCCTTATTTTTAAAAAGCCAGCCTATATTATTCAAACACACGAAGCTCAATTTATTGGAAACCGATTATAGGAGATTCAATACAAATTTTTATCAATACTAAAACATTATGAATGAGAACTTCGCAAAATTAGCCTGCTTTATCCAAGCTGCTTTTATTTCAAGTAACTTATACACTGCTCAAAACAATTAAAGGATATTTGAAGTTTTATGTAAAATAAAGATATAAACGAAATTTTTTTTGCAGAAAATAGAAGAAGAGAATCACAAATGCAAATTTTTCTGGTTTTCAAACTGTGGAGTATGCAAATTTTGAGTTCGATGTCAAAAACGTCGCTTCAGCGGCAGCAAATGAAATTTGACTTTTAACTGGATAAAAGAGAATGAAGACAAGGATGATCGGCATTCAGCGATTGCTTTGTTTCGATGAGTACGATGTCTCAGCGAAGTCATTTGATAGATTCAGAAGCTTTGAGAATTGTTGGTAGGTTAGAAGGGGGCCAAACTCAAGCCGAAGTAGCGCAAGCCATTGCAGTGTCACAAAGTGTCATTTCCAGGATCTGGAACCGTTTTTTGGAGAGTGGATGTGCAGGCCGAAGACCAGGACAAGGTCGTAGACGGGCAACAACGCCCAATGAAGATCGGTATTTAGCGTTAATAGCTCGGAGACACCGAACCATGAACGCTACTCTTCTCCAACAACACCTTCGCTCGGCTACAGGCACCACGATTTCAACTCAGACTGTCCGAAACCGGCTCCATGCTGTAGGTCTGTATGCTCGCCGACCGATGGTATGTGTTAGATTAACATCAAGGCATCGTCGCGACCGCAGGGAGTGGGCAACCGAGCATGTCAACTGGAGGAGAAATGAATGGAGCAATATTCTGTTTTCTGACGAGTCCCGTTTTTCTGTGCATCCGGATAATAGGCCTATTTTCATCTGGAGGGACCGTGGCAGTAGGAATAATCCTGCGTTCGTGCACGAAAGTGTCAGATTTGGCGGTGGAGGAGTGTTGGTGTATGGTGGCATCTCCATTGACGGGCGCACTGACCTCTACATCATTCGAGATGGAGCTCTGACTGGTCGCCGATATACGGATGAGATTCTCAGACCTATTGTAGTCCCTTACGCTGCAGCAATCGGAGATAACTTCATTTTAATGGACGATAACTGCAGGCCACATCGTGCAAACCTGGTGGAGGATTTCCTTTTCGAGGAAGGAATCGTTCGAATGGAATGGCCAGCGTGTTCTCCAGACATGAATCCAATCGAGCACGTTTGGGACGCTCTAGGAAGACGAGTTTCTGGCCGCCAACAACCCCCACAAACTCTCCAAGAACTGGAAAGAGCTCTTCTGGAAGAGTGGGGCAGAATACCACAACTTGTCATTAATAGCCTCATTGAGTCCATGCCTCAAAGGTGTTCAACGTTGCTGGCCGCCCGTGGAAACCATACCCCCTACTGAAAATGATTTTCTTTGAAGAAAACGCCTTTTCTTATTCTTTTTTTCTCATATGCACAAATTGTGTTTTTTTCCTTTAGTACACAAATGCGCAATAAAATGCATTTTTTTCTGACAAACATGTGTAATTTATTCTAATATAACCTACTATGTCTGTCGACCATGTATCAATCAGCTAAACAGTTTACCAGATCTAAAATCCACCTAAAACTGCAATATCCTTTAATTGTTTTGAGCAGTGTATTTGGTTGACAAATTTGGCGATATCTTGAAGTGCCTGCCATTTTAAGACAACATGGTGGATGAGGCTAACTAGTGAACTTGGTTGAGCCCTTAGTAATTACTGTGAACACGCTCAATCACGTCGAATCGGTTGATATATACGAGTGCTGTCGCAGGCAAAAAATCAGTTTTTTCTAAATGGCTCCCACATTAGAAATTCAATCTGAGCCATTTTTTAAGATAAAGACAAAACAAAAAATGCTCCGGAATCCTTATATAAAGGTGAAATACTTAAGAAAGAAACGTGTTTCAATTTCTAATTTTTGTGCACATCACTTTAAATATAATTTTTTTTTAATTTAATGGCCGCCATTTTGAAACAAGATGGCTGATGAAGCTGGCCAGTGAACTTGGTCGAGACATTTCTTATACTATCCACATTCCTTCTTACATCGAAATAGGTTAATAAATACGCACGTTATTGCGTGACAAATATCAGATCGTTTCAAAATGTCAGCCATGCTAGAAATTCAAAGTGCTATAATTCAACCATTTTTTAAGATATAGACGAAACAAAAACTGCTCCGGAATCTTTGCATGAAGATCAAACACATAAAGAAAATCTTTTTCATTTTCCCATTTCTTGATACCTCATTTTAAATTTTAAATGTTAATTTTTTTAATGGCAGCCCTTTTGAAACAAAATGGCAAATGAAGCTGGCCAACAAACTCGGTCGAGACATTGGTATGTACTAGGTATACACCAAGTAACATGAAAATCGGTTCATAAATACGCCTGTTATCACGTGACAAATATAAGGTCGTTTCAAAATGTCATCCAAAGTAGAAATTCAAAATGCTATAACTCAGCCATTTTCCTAGATATTGACGAAACAAAAACTGTTCTGGAATCTTTGTAATAAGGTCAAACACATACGTAAAAATCTTTTTCATTTTCCAATTTTTTGGTACCTCATTTTAAATTTAAATTTTTTTATTTTTTTTTAAACGGCCGCCATTTTGAAACAAGATGGCGGATGAAGCCATCAAGGACTATATCAATCGATACATTGGTATGTACTATGTACGCACCAAGGTACATTCAAATCGATTCATAATGTCGCATGTTATCACGTGATAAAATCAGGTCGTTTCAAAATATCAGCCACGCTAAAAATTCAAAGTGCTATAACTCAGCCATTTTTTTAAGATATAGACGAAACAAAAACTGCTTCGGAATCTTTAAATCATTTCAAAGACATAAGAAAAAAATTTCTTTTCAATTTTTTGGTACCACATTTCAAATTTTTATTTAAAAAAATTTAACGGCCTCAATTTTGAAACAAGATGGCAGATGAAGCTGGCCAACGAACTCGATACAGACATTGGTATGTATTATGTATACATCAAGTTACATCTAAATCGGTTCATAAATACGAGAGATAGAGTGGAGCAGTGTTTGTTTCGTCCTTATCTTAAAGAATGTTTGCGTTATAGCACTTTGAATCTCTAGCATGGCTGACATTTTGAACCGATCTGATGTTTGTTACGCGATAACACACGTATTTATTAACCTATTTGAATGTAAGAAGGCATGTGGATAGTATATAGCAATGTCTCGACTAAGTTCGCTGGCCAGCTTCATCCGCCATTTTGTTTCAAAATGGCGACCATTAAATTAAAAAATATATGTATTTAAAGTGAGGTGCAAAAAAATTAGAAATTGAAAAGATTTCTTTCTTAAAGATTTGACCTTGATATGAGGATTCCGGATAATTTTTTGTTTTGTCATTATCTTAAAAAATGGCTCAGTTTGAAGTACTTTATGTGGATGACATTTTGAAAAATCTGATTTTTTGCCTGCGACAGCACTCGTATATATCAATCGATTCTGATGTGAGTGAGAATGTGCACAGGAATTACTAAGGTCTCGACCAAGTTCACTGGTTAGCCTCATCCATCATGTTGTCTTAAAGTGGCAGGCACTTCAAGATATCTCCGAATTTGGCAACCAAATATAAGTTGCTTTAAATAAATGCAGCTTGGATAAAGCTGACTAATTTCGCGAAATTCTCATTCATAATGATTTAGTATTGATAAAAATTAGTATTGAATCTTCTATAATCGGTTTCCACTAAATTGAGCTTCGTGTGTTTGAGTAATATAATCTAGCTTTTTAAAAATAAGGAGTATGAAAGCTACCTCTTTCCCCCCGGCACTGGTCGGAAGGACATTTTTTTCTAAGCAAATATGCGCTTCATTTTTTTTTTTTTTTTTTTTTTTTTTTTTTTCGTGATTCGAAAAGTAGTAAAGATTTCTGGCTAAGAACTTTAAATTCAGAAAAGTGACAATTTCTATGGCCGTCATGAATTTTGTGGAAAAAAAGGTCTGTCAATACCGGTTCTTTATAATTATAAATCATAGGTGCCACAGACATTTTATTTAAAATTTAAAATTTGTATAATTTAAAATTTTCTAATCCATTTTTTTTCAATGCAACTTGGATGAAAAATTAGTGATAAATGATATTTTTTTTTCAAATTTTTTAACTAAACAATGCATAATTTCAATTTTTACACCACAGAAAATTCACTTCCAAATGAAATTTGCTTGGAATGAAAATGAAAATTGGAATGAAATTAAAATGAAAATTGAAATGGAATTTTTTTGTGTTCCAAATGAAATTTGTTTTGTGTCGTTGTCAGGTTACAGGAATGCATCAATGCCGAAGGTTTACATTTTGAGCAACTTCTGGCTGAAATATGTACAGTGAATTCTCGATAAGTCGAAGTCTGATAAGTCGAATATTCGTTTAAGTCGAAGTTTACACGAAGTCCCGACCCCTTTATTAGAAATCAATGTTAAACTTTCTCGCTCTGTCGAAGTCTACATCTTTTAAGATGATTGATTTTTGGGAAAAACAAATAACAGTAATTGGACTAATTTCTTAATTTTTCAGCCACAGCTCAAAAATGCTGGCACTTTCTGTTAGATAAAACTTTTCTGAACTCCTTTGCGGCCTTTGAAGATGCTATTTTTACTTTCCACCTTGGACAGTGAGGAGAGTCTGCGAGTTTGAAATTTCGATGGCAATTGTTCCCCCTCTCCCATTCATTTCTTTTTTACTACTCACTTTTTTCAACTCTCAGGTGGCTTAGTGTATTCTAATTTGCCAAATTTCTCATGCTTTTATGGAATTATTTTTTTTTTTATCTTTCGATTCCATTATTGAGATTTCATTTGCTTTCTTCGTTCGAGATTTTCGTTTTCGAGATTTTCTTTGTTTTAATGTTGAGTCTTGTCATTTTAGTGTTTATTGCTTTCACATCGTGATACTTTTTTAGTCGGATTTTTTTAAATGTCTAAGCGGAAATTAGAAATTCTTACTTTAGAACAAAAAGTAAATTTGATTAAAAACAATCCTAATTTAATGAAAAAGATCCACCCCTGAAATTTGGTATCCCTCGCAACACTCTATCTACCATACTCAAAGATAAAGAATGCATTTTCAAAAGACGTAAGTCAAGTGTCAACCCAAAGTGCAAAAGGATGAATACGTGTGCCTTCCAAGATATCGAAACAGACCTCGTAAAGTGGTTTACATCTTGCAGTACACAGGAGAGTGTAATTCCTTTAAGTGGTGCGATGTTACATGAGAATACTTTGGATTTCACAAAATTGTTGAATGTGGAAGGATTCCCTGCAAGCACGGGATGACTGGGAAAATTTAAAGCCAGACACAACATTGTGTTTCGGACATTAGACGCTGAAGCAAAAGATGTGTCTGATACGCTGTGTGATGAATGGAAGACAGTTTCATTACCCAAACTTCTTGCAGGCTATAGTGCGGACGAGGTTCACAATATGGATGAAATGGGAGATTTTTACAAATGTTTTCATAAAAAGGCAATGATGCTTAAGGGGTAACCATGTTCTGGTGGAAAGTTAAGTAAAGAGCGTGTAAATGTGTTTGTTGTAGCAAATGCTTCTGGAAGATAAAAATTACTTTTACTGGTCATCGCTAAATACAAAAATCCTCGCTGTTTCAAACACAAAAAGTCACTTCCGTTAGAGTAGAGATCCAATAACAAAGTTTTGATGGCACTGATATTGTTCGCGGAGTACATCAGAAATTTAGATGTAGTGTTTCATGCAAAAAAGCGTAAAATGTTGATCTTCGTGGATCCGTGTACAGCTCACGATCAACTTTTGAACTTGAAATCTATCAAATTAGAATTTCTCCCTTCTAACACAACTTCTAAACTACAGCCAGCAGACCAGGGAATAATTAAATGTTTAAAACATTCCTACAGAAACGGGTGGAAGGCAATCGAAGATGACGAAAATGGAATAAATCAAAAGTGAGATGGGTTAGAAGCAATTAGACTGATTTCAAGTCCCTGGAACAACGACGTGAAACAAATCACTATCAAAAATTGCTTCAGTAGATGTGGCTTCTTTGCAAGCAATGCGCACTCATGCGTTGTGAATGAAAATCTACACAATCAAGTTATTTCTGAAGATGACGATAATGAGTTTTTGAATATTGACGAAAATGTCGCAGTTTGTGGAGAAATTAGTGCTTCAGATATAGTTGAAGCAATGAAAAAGTTGGAGAACGATTATGAATTTAAGAATGATGAGGAAGTAAATTGCGTTTCACCTCCAAACAATCAAGAAGTTAATGCGGCAATGACGACACTACAGCAATATCTCGAAAGTGCAGACGGTGTGGACGATTCTCTTTTCCTTTGTTTACATACTTTCTGACATGTGAATGACACAAAAAGTTTCTTCAAACAGTCATAATTAACAAGTTTTTTCGGAAACCTTGAGTTTTTAAGTACCTTATATGTAGCATTAAATTATATATCTCTTTAGCGCTCATTTTGCAGACTCCGTTATTACAGTATAATTGCAATTCCTATGTATATGATTAAATTATTTTTCATATATATTCTGTATGTATTTAAGGACTTTTGATAAGTCGAACTTACGATAACTCGAATATTTTTGCCGGTCCCTTTGAATTCGACTTATCGAGAATTAACTGTATTTATATATTTAATTAAACCTGTAACTAACCTGTATTAAAAGTATTGCCATATTATTATAAGTAACTGTATATCTACTTTTAGGCCACACTGTATAAGTGTTTCCTATCAATGAATAAAATAAAATTTACTTTATTTACTGTTATAGTTATATTCCATAAAAGAATCAACGTTTAATAAAATCATTGCTTTAGAAAGTGAAGTAAGTACATTAAGTACATTGGCGAACATCTAAATCATGATTCGTTTAGCTGACATAGTACATTACCGTAGATTAAATTTACTTGAAAAAAAAATAACACAGTAAATTTAAAATAAGTGTATTACTGCTTACGAATATTTTCAAACCCATTCAAATACAAACCACTAAATATCTAACAATTTCATAAAGATGATGTGCCGAAGTTAGAAAATCAATGGATGATATAACGAAAAATACGGTAAATCAGTATTTTTACATATAATTTTTTGTATGCTTTTATAAATTGCTAATCATTTTTTGAATTGTTTCATTGTGATACATTTTAAAATAATTTTTGATTTCATTTGTTGTTCAAATTTCAATTTATTTTCCTCTAATCAATGTAAAATATTTTCCAAGAAAACAATAATGATTTATCTATTATTTATTAGAAAATAATAATGATTTAATCTCCCAGTAGGAAGGTATGTTGAAATCAATACATTTCATTAAATTAAATATTTCATTTCTTTTATCATAGTGGGATATAAAATAGAAAATAAAACGCACTTCCTAAATTTAAATTTTTTCCATATGTATTATTTTTAAATATATTAAACTTACGTAAATTGTTCTACTGAACTAGCTAATTAGTATATATGAGTACGTGAATTTCAAAACTCGCCTTAGCCAGAAAATCAAATTTGGAGAAATCGCGACAAACTTCTCTGTCCACTGGTTTTCATTTTTAACTAATATTTCACTATGCCAGATGTACATGATAAAACTAGTTTTTCAAAGAATGTAGTACAGTACAAATTCTAAAGTCCGGAATCCTCGGGAGTTTACCAAGTCCGAACTTTGGGTTATCAAAAATATTGCTTTTCCAATAAAAAGAAAATTCACTACATAAAAAAGCAGAATATCATGTTCATGTATTAAAAATTGCATATAACAACTGTTAATACTAAACAATCATTTTCATTCAACAAATCATAACAAAATAAAAAGTAAAACAAAAACATTTATTAAAGGCTCTTCTCAAATCCAAAGGATCAACATTGTGACATAAGTTTTGAACATATTTTTGCTTGAGGACGCATGAAACTAGCAGGTGTTGTTGTTCATAAACTATATAATTGAACTGTGTTTTCCGTTTTTTTGCAAACGCAATAGATCTTTCAGAAAATATTGTCAAAGTGGCGTTTTCAACCGAATTTCCGCGCAAAAAAAATAACCATTCAAGTAAGGGTAACAAACGCCTTTGTCACGTGATCAAAATCGCTTATAACTCAAAAGGTAATATATTGATAAAAAAATGGAAAACACAGTTCGATTCCAAATCGCTTCCATAGTCAGGCCTTCCAATCTTATATCTTTCCGTTAAAAAAGAAATTTGTAAATGTGTCAAAACTTTTTACGCTTGTTGAGAAGAGCAGTTGGTAACTTTCTTAGCTATTGAACATTTCAGTTAATGTGGGCTGCTTTATTAACTTGGGTATATCATTAAGAAGTTTTTATTTTATTCTGTACATAGACATGAGTTAAGATTCAGTAATAAAGCTTCTTTGCTCGAGACCATTTTTTGTTAGCCGCTGGAAAGTCCGAACTTTGGACAATTCCGAACTTTGTGTGTCCGAACTTTAGACTTAGTACTATATATGGAATTAGAGAATATTTATGCATGCGTATGTATACGTTTATTTAATTAGAAAGCTTCAATGTTCCAAGAAATGTTTGTTGTCACTTTAAAATTTTACAATGCATACAAACAAAGAAACTGTTAACGAATACTATAATTTCGTTCCCGAACTACATAATTTCATGCATGTTATTCACAGAAATAAAGTAATATACAAGCAGTGATGATTAGTAAAACAAATGTTGTGTTACAGAGTAGACATTTGCATAATCATAAAATTGAGATTTTTCAAAATTTTAATGTAATAAGGCATTTACATTCCATAAAATATAAACTGTTTAAATATACCTTTTTATAATATTAAACAATATAAATAAAAGTTAGT
The DNA here is from genome assembly GCA_963932465.1 of Maratus speciosus. Taxonomy (NCBI): domain Eukaryota; kingdom Metazoa; phylum Arthropoda; class Arachnida; order Araneae; family Salticidae; genus Maratus; species Maratus speciosus. The sequence continues at coordinate 494,355,542 of OZ010791.1, forward strand.
GAATTCGCATCAGTAATGTGTGAGAAAATGTACGTCATGATTAACTTTTTTTTACATGATTTCGTAATTTTTGCTGTTTAAAATTCATCATTGTATCATTTGGTTTGTGAAGTATCTTTATTATTTTGAAATGAATACAACATAATTGTAAGCATTTGTGTTCATTTAGAAAATAAATACCTATTGTAATAAAGTATTATTTTTTTGCAATTTCGAAACTTTAGTTGTTTTAAAAATCAAGATTTTAGAATACTGCTTATTTTAAGTATAGTATGCCATTTTTCACATCTAAGTCTTGCCATAACTTTTTTTTTCCTCTAATAAAAGGTATATTTAGTCTTGTAGTACTTTACTTAGTCTAAAAAGAACAAATATCCTAAAACTTATTTTTTTCAGGGGAAAATCAATTTTCAGTAAATCTATTTCTAAAGCGCAAAATACTTGACATCAATAAAACTAACAGATAAGAATATTGAATTTCAAATAAAATCCAAATTGAAAAAATAACAGATAAGGTACATGAAAATGGTTAGAAACACAGTTTTGGCTCAGTTAATATAGTATGCAAGTTTACACATACCATGTTTATAGTCTTATATGTTCTAAAGTTTTATAATGCATTCATTCCTGTATAATGTATTATACATATTGTAATATAACAAAATAATGGACACACATTGTAAAATTGAATGCAGAGCAGCGATATTTAAGATGTACTTTCAATTTTGCTTATTTAATCTCAATTATAAATTACTTCAACTATGAAAGCAAGTTGTATTATTTAGTACGTTTTAGTATATTGTTTTCATATTATTTTACATACCTAAATTACTAAATACTCATTGTCACCAATAAAACTTGTGTTACTGTTAGAATTTTTAAGTATAATAAAATACTAATACACTTGGAACAGGAAAACATTCTAGCTGTTAATGAAAATAATTTTTAGATGAGATTGGTCCACGAGGGCGGACGCTAGTCATTTTGGAAAAATAGAAGTTTTATTGTTATTTAAAAGTGGGGTTCTTTTTCAGATGATTTTTTTTAAATAACTATTTTTTTAATTCATATTATATTTTAATTTGTCCTCCATTCTATTAGGAATTATTTATATTATGTATATTAAAATTTCAAATGTCTCTCTTTGGTAAATTCTGAGAAAAGGTACATTAATTCCAACATGGTAGGTATAGGGACTTCCAATTGTCCTTAATTCTCAACAGAATATTTACAGCTACGTAATTGAATATAGTGATGGGCGATAACGAGATGTTTTTATCGATTTTCTCGACTGTATGGACATCTCGATATTTTTCGATTGTGTAAATTTTTTCTCGATGACTTCATATTGCCAATTGCTTTTATACGTCATACATTTATCAAGAATCGTCTGCGGGTGAACTGGAATGAGTCGGCGTTAAAAAGGACTAAGTAGTTTCATATTATTTTGGCGGACGCGTCCTTTAATCGGGGCCTCTAATTTATACATAATCTTGTAATATGAAATCTCAAACTGGCTTCCCGCAATATAAGGCCGCCGAATCACAGGCGTGATGTTCATGCACTACAAAATCTTCTAAAAAAATCTTGAACCAAACGAACCTCGGACCCGATCCCTGGGAGGAGGGGTCAAAGGGAGGGGAAGAGCACAGCAACTGCATAATATGAATAAGTCGTCTCAGGGCTTTAGGACTTTCCAGCCATATGTCACATGAAGGGTCTCGATCTTAATTTATAAAAATGCCCTCCCTGTGCGAGAAAAGTGGGGGGGGCGGCAGTTGCATAACGTGAGTAAGTGGTCACAGGCCTTTTGGACTACATGTGACATGAGGGGTCTCGGGTAAATTTAGAAAAGTGCACCCATGGGGGGCAAAGTGGGGGGAGGGACATCGAATGTTTATAACACGCACAATTGGTCTGGCCTTTCCAACGATATGTCACATGAAATGTCTCGGCTTAATTTATATAAATGCCGATATATCACATGAAAGGTCTCGGCTAAAAATTTATAAAAAATTAAAATTATAAAAAAACTATAAAAATGCTTCCCGTGGGGACAAAGTTAGGTGGGAGGGTCACGCGAGGTTCATAACATGAGTAAGTGGTCACGGGCCTTTCTAACAATATATCAGATGAGGGGTCTTGGCTAAATTTAGAAAAGTGCACCCGTGGGGGCAAAGTGGGGGGGGGGGGCGGACACCGGAGTTGCATAATATCAATAAGTAGTCACAGATCTTATCAAAAATATGTTACATGGCGGGTCGTGGCTAAATTTAGAAAAGTGCTCCCATGGAGGCAAAGTGGGAGGGATGGGAGGTGTATAACATGAATAAGTGGTCACAGGCCTTTCCAACAATATGTAACATGAGGTGCGTCAGCAAAAATTAGAAAAATGCTCCGGTGCAAAGTGGAGAAAGATGCACGGTAGATGCTTAGTATGAATAAGGGGGTCACAGGATTTTCTAATGTTATATCACATAAGGAGTGTCGGTAAAACTTAAGAAAGTGCTCCACCCAAGGGACCAAATACCACACTCCCGGGAATACAACACCACTTTTAGAAATTCCATATATTATAAATAATAATTATAGGACGACTCCGTAAAAAAATCCGATTTAAAATGATGAAAATGCAAAAAAAATTTGAAAACTACTCCCACAAAGGGGGCAAAACTGAGGAAGGGGGACGAAAGTCTCATAATATGAAAAAGTTATCCGAGAGCTTTCCGATGATATATCACATGAAGGGTACAAAAAAAGTTTGAAAATTCCTCCCCCGCCCCCTCCCCGCTCCGTGGGTCCACTCTTTCGCCCCGT